>OY728165.1:1579276734-1580526734 GCA_963277665.1 Viscum album | reverse complement strand
TAGCAGTACATCCAAGAGTGGAGAAGAAGTATCAAGACCTTTGATGATAGCACTGGTGGCCAGGTATGATGAAGGTAGTTGCAGATTTTCTCTCATGATTCCTCACGTGTTATCAAGTGCAGGCAGAGCACCAGGTACCGGCAGGCTTGGTTCATCCCATAGAGGTCCCATAGTGTAAGTGGGATGAGATATCCATGGACTTCGTCACGGGTCTTCCACATACATCCAGGTGTCATGATTCAATATGGGTGATCGTTGACCGACTCAAAAAGTCGGCCCACTTCCAAATGATTAGAGAGCTGGGCTGAGTAAAGAGATTGGGACATATCAATGTGTAGGAGATTGTGCATTTGCATGGAGTACCATCTTCTTTTGTCTCTGACCATGATGCACAGTTTTCTTCCCAACTATGGAAGGTGTTGTAGGAGGCTTTCGGGATGTAGCTTCGCTTGACCACTTCCATCCATCCTCAGATGGATGGTCATACTGAGCGGACTATTCTGAAACTCGAGGACATGCTCCAAAAATGTGTCCTAGACTTTGGTGACAGTTGGGAGGATCACTTACCATTTGTAGAGTTTTCCTACAACAACAGTTATAACTATACCATCGGTATGGTACCTTTTGAGGCCTCGTATGGTCGACCTTATAGATCGCCTATGTGCTGGTCTTACCCATTGGAGTTAGCACTTGTAGGACCAGAGATAGTGCAGGCTATGACGAGAAAAGGTGGAGATCATCCATGAGAAGATTAAGACTCCACATAGAAGGCCGAAGTCTTATGCTGGTAGAAGATAGATACCACTGTAGTTCGAGGATGGTGACTATGTATTTCTACGGGTCTCACCTCGAAGAGGTCTATGGAGATTTGTCCAGGGCGGAAATTTATATTTGCGACACATCAGACCATTCCACATCCTCAGTAGAGTAGGTGAGGAGGCTTACCTTCGGGCTCTTCCATCTCAGTAGCACCGAGTGCATGATGTCTTTCACATATCTCAGCTGAAGAGATATGTTCATGATCCATTCCACATCATTGACCACGTGGAGTTGGACATCGATGATGGGGCGAAATTCATGGAGGTTTCAGTGGAGATTGAGGATCGACAAGAGTGGGTCCTATGTGGATGGTCGATACATCTTGTGCACGTTTGCTGACAGCACGAGAATCTTCAGGAGAGAACATGGGAGCGGGAGGCTCAGATGCGTGCTCATTACCCCATTTGTTTCCTTAGTGTGATTTATAGCTTATGGGAACATAAATCCCTGAGGTGGGGAGAATTTAATGACCCAGAAAATCCGTGGAAATATTTTTTATACATGGGAATTTTACGAGTCTGCAGTTTTTGACGGTACGTGATTCCGAGGCTCGGTGTGCCCGGAATCAATTTCTAATGTTTTGTTCCGGTACATTCAATAAACATAAAAGCATTATTTTATATCATTTTAACTGGTGATTGGAATTGAAATCTAAGGGCATCGTGGAACTCGTAGTGTCAGTGATTGATTAGTGGGATCTTCACCGTAGTTGCGTACTGACGAGAATGGAAGGTAGTTTTGGGGTTTTAAAATAAAAATTAAATAAAAATAAGTTGTACTTATTTTTATTTTGTTGGCTTTTAAAACCTCTATGTGGAGGATGGAGGTGGGGACCACCAGCACATAACCACCCTTGGGTGGATGTTTTTAGGTGGGTAGCACCTGAACCCTTTAACTCCTCTAGCCCCCCTTTAAACCACTTGAACTCCCTATAAATGGGGGATCTCTTGAACTTCCCCATAATGGTTCCAATTCACCCTAAAATTAATTAATGACTTCAATTAATTAATATTTTTGAAATATTTTGAAAATCCTACCAACAATAAAATAATAGACGAACCTATTATTTTATTTTGGTTGGTTGGAAACATTCATTTGGAAAATAATTTGAGAGAGGATATGGGAGATTTCAAAGAACATGATTCTCTCGATGAAGAACAGTCCTCATCTCCGAAGAATGATGAACACCATCTTCAATATTCAACCATGCCAAAAGAGAAGGAGCTGTCTGCGAAGCATGCTGACGAATCTACTTCCTTGGATTCTTTCCAACATTAACGAATCAATGTCTTCCCTTTTCCCGTGACTTCTTCAACGTTCATCGAATCGATGTAGGGGTTTGAGTAGAATTATTATTCTTGTTCTTCATCATTCAAACCCCGGAATATTTATGCCGAATGAGATATCCATGAAGAGGAGGGTTCGGACTGCATGAACACGGCCCAACCCTCCCCCTTTGGTTGTTCTTTTTTGTTGACGATAAATGAGGACCGCGAAGAGGAACCGATGGCACAAGGCCGCCTGGTAGATAAAAGGGCGCGACACTATCACGCCATGCGGAAGGAGAGCTATAACCACGATGGGACGCGGTGAAGAGGCCAATAGAGGGCCATTGTAGAGAGGAGTAGCACCGTCGCACCGTGCCTACGAAGCTGGAAATCCGCGACCAGGGCGGGCCACGACGGATGGACACGCCGTCGTCTTGCCATGCCTGTGATGTGGAACCGCGACCAAGGTGTGCCTTGGTGAATGTGTGTGGTGCCATCACTCCACGCCGGAGGTTCTCAGCCATCCGGACAAGATGGGACCCTTCGGGTCACGCAGTTACCATGCTAGTGAACTATGCGCCGACCATTTCAAAAGACAGGGGGGTGTAACCCACCCTCCCATGCATGGCTAGCCGCTAGTCATGTGGGCCACCCTCCAGCCACATGGCCCTCCCACCGGGCCGCCCTCGGCCGGGCCGCCTTTAGGCAGGGCCGCCTTCGGCCAGGCCACCCCTAGGCCGGGCCGGCTCTGGCCAGGCCACCCCCGGGCCGGGACGCCCGTCAATCCGGGCCGCCTCTTCGGGCCAGACATTTCCTTCGGCTCAGGCCATTTCCGTGGACCGGGTCGGGCGGGGTCGTTCTGACTAGGTCGGACCGGACGCAGACCCGTTTGTCCAGTTTACACCTTTGTGTCCATATCTTGGTCTACGGGTGTCCAATTGACAAACGGCCTGCGGTGATGGAATTCATGGAGTGAGACGATTCTTTTGAAATACTAAACTTGATGTTGGGACACATTTGGAGTATGGCCAGGTTGGTCTGAGCCTAAAAACCAACCGAGCCCCTGGAACAGAAATGCCAATAACTCATAGACTGGGCATCCGATTGACGTGTCGTCTATCATGTTGGGTTCCTTATAATGAGGAGCAAATACGGGATACATCCACTCAAGGCATCGTGGTAGTTGATATATCAACACTTGGATGGAGGAGTGGACCCTCCCATAATTGAGGGTGCTGTGAACGGGAATCCTATGGAAGATAGTGACGAGACTACACCTGGATCCTCCATGGGTTCAACAGTGAAAATACTGGTCCTAGATCCTCCGTCAGTTTGATAGTGAAGAGACTGGACCTGGATCCTCTATGGGATTGACAGTGACAAGTCTGGACCCGGATCCTCTCTGGGTTCGACAGTGATGAGACTGGACCTAGATCCTTTGTGGGTTCAACAACAATGAGACTAGACCTGGATCATTCGTGGGTTCGACAAGGACGACTTTTGTACCGTGGTCCCACATAGGATCGACAGCTTCGACAGACTGTAGTTTTAGGTTTCTAAGGATATCTGCTGTTCGAAAGTGAAAGATGATTTATTTGATACAACTAATCATCTCTTACTCTCTTTTATGTTGTGTATACCCGGTGTGAGATGAGTCATTACCTTCGTGTTTACCTCATGTATGAGATGTGTACTATTGACGACATATGTATTTGTATGGGAATATACCTATGTAAGGGTGGATGTTTCTTCGTGGATGTTTCTTCGTGAATGTGTTGTGGTGAAGCCCATGTGGATTTCTTCTGTATGCTATACATATTGGATACACCTTGTGTTGTACATTCCTTGTGGAGTGTTTCTACACTTGTAAAAAAGAATGTTGTTGGGCTCAAGAGTTGGAGCCGATATGTGATTGGTAACTTAGGTATATCTTTGGGAATATACCTAAGTATGGATGGTTCATAATTTTTTATTGTATCTTACTACTGTGTTTTATCCATAGTGAATTCTGGGAGACCATTGGGAGGTCTCAGGGTCCCCTACTGAGTATTGTTATACTCACCCCTACATGGGTTTCTCCCACACCTTTTTTTGTTCTGTGCAGATGACGGTCAGTAGTGCTCGAGGATGTTGGTGATAGACGGGAGGCTACTCAGAGTTGGACTAGATGGGACGTACCTCAGGGATGACTTATTCAATATTTGTACCTACCCTTCAGGTAGGATTCCCCGGTGGATGATCAAGGAGTTGTTTTCCTTTCTTAATTTTACTAGTACTTGTTGTTCAGTTGGGTTTGTATATTGGCCCACTTACGTTCATCACACTTTTCATTTCTATATTAGTACTTGTTGCTTCAACTGCTTGTGTTCAGATTGTGTGTGTTACAGGTTTATATGAAATGTCTTTCCTTTTTATCAGGGATTCGCCTTTGATGCTAGTCACTAGCCCCTGGATTATGGAAGGCGGGTTTGGCGTAGTCATGGCATGGGCCCCGAGGACGGGTCGTGACACAAGTGGTTTTTTAAACTATCTAAAATATCGATAATTGGGGTGTTTCATTTTATTTTTATTCATTGTAAAAATTAATATTCAATTTTAGGAGTAATATATTTGGGGAATAAATGTGAATATCATATAGTCTTAATGAATTTCATAAATCATATTCATAATTTAAAATGTGTTGACCATGAATTTTTATAATCCCATTGATATATTTTAAATTATATTTATATAGGTGTCCTGAAATCTAGATGATATTTTTGATTGAAAAACTAAAAAAAATTTATTAAATATATTAATCTTAGTCATATATAAATATGAATAATTAATATCTCTTAAAATGATCCTCAAATTTAAATTTTTAAACTGTTTTTGTGTCCATAATATTGCGTTTTTGTTGGAATTGTATAAACATCATATCTACGATTTTGGAACTAAAACACTACATAGTGGTTCTTAATTATAAGTTTCTTGTTGAACTAAATATCAATATCAATATTTTGTTATTTTATGCTATATGGGATCTTATTATATTTGAGAATATTAAAACCCTGACATAATTCCCTTATTTTTTTATTGAGGAGCAATGACATTGGTGGAAAAGGGAAAAAATATTGATTGACTATCAAGAATCAGTGATCCAATATTGAGGTATTTTAAATTTCTTAATTATTCTCACAATAACTCCAAAAATAATGATTTCAATTTTTTAGCTTGAATTTCAAATGATTTCTGTAAATATTTCAGTTCCTTGTGAAACAATTCATATTACTTATATAATTAGAACCATAATCTTCATGGTAGAATAATATTAATTAACCAAATTAACCAGATTATAAAACATATATATTAGCATGTTAATTTTGATACCCAATTATAGGAAATGAATTGTTCTTAATGAAACATTATCATCAATTAGATTAATATTTATACTTTAGGTATCTTATTTTTTTAGATTATTGAATCATTGAATTTATTAGTATTTGTTTCTTTTTTTAAATATATATGAAAAAAATTAATATTATTTATTAGAAAAAAATTAACAAAATTATAAAAAATTACATCTCCCCATTCAGAGTTATCATATATTAAAAAGGAGTCCATCACTCACATTCATTGACATAGTGAATGTGAACTCAACTCTTGGTGATGAAATTTACTAATTATTTTGGTCCACAATTTCTACCGTCCACCTTTTGTCATGGTGAGTAATGGTAGATTTTGTGAAAATGATGGATTGAGGAATGGGTTGAAATTGGGAGGAACATATGTGGCTTTGTTCTTGTGAGGTTCTATTATGGATTCTAAAAGTAAGGTAGTGGAAGGAATGCTAGTTTATCCAAAAGGTATTGATTATGATAGATTCTACGAAATCATAATATAATGATATTCAATGGAGGCTACTATTTTTTCAAGATAGCTAAATTTTAAAATTTAATAAATAATATAAAACAATGATACACTATGGTGTGAAATTATTTTTGTGGTGTTGTAACTGCTATGATGCTCAGATATGCAAATGTACCTTAATACATGTTTTGTAGTCCCTAAAAAAATAATATTTTTGATCTATTTTTTGGTTTTAGAGTTTTTGTGGGGTTATAAATATCTCACCATGTGAAAATATGGGTTAGATTCCTTTATAATCAAATCCAAAAATCCTTAGTGCATATTCAATCACATCCCTGGTTAATATCCTAAACCCACATACCTTGTGGGCTAGAAGACATTAAATATATACCAGTGATGTAAATTGGCCATAATTTGTATTATATAGCTTCTCTGTTCATTTGTCCCCTAGAATATGTAACATTGTAGAATGGTTTCATAGTTTCACTCCATATGAAATTCATAAAGGCACTTCAAGCTTAGAGTTTTTCCCATGGCCTATGCACAATGTCCAAGAAATTATATACATTTCATTTTTACCGTTTTAGAAGTATTTGTATTTTCTCACATGACGAACAATTTTTTTCATGTAAATAGACAAACCTATGTTTTTTATATGAATAATTACATGGTATATATATCATCAATATCATGAGTTTTTATATTATTTTTTGAGTGAATGGGTCATTATAAATTTATATAGAAGGTAAAGAATAATGGGTGAGATAGTTGGAGTATACCTGGAGTGGTAAAGATATTATTGTTCATTGATAAGATGTTTTGAGTCCCCCATAGAAATAGTGAAATAAGTGACGCCCCTTGGTTTATATAAGTGCCACATAATAAGGAAAAGGTCCTGCATTGGAGTCGATGCATCTTCAATGGATATAAACTCTTCTATAAGGCATCCCCCCTATTATTATTTAGGGATAAGAGGGAGGGTACACCATTTATATCTTAAACAATGGTGGTAATTTGTACATTCTTAGTTATATTATATTTTAAATTTTCATGTAGATGATCTGTGATGAATCAAATTCATATAGTATTTTTGAATATCATGATCCTCTAATAATAACATGGTTTTACCTATATTGATTTTAATTTTTATATGGGTCATACGTTGGATTTTCAAATAAAAAGTATATGTTTTTTATACTCACTATATCATTTCCTTAATACCAACACATGTTTTTTATGTGTATATTACAAAAAGTTTTTAGTTGATTTTTATAGATGCTCTGCTCATGGAGCCGAGGCCTTGTTGAAATTATTTGTGATGATAATTTATTATTCTATAGTTAGTGTTGAAATAATGGAGAATATTATTTTTCAGTAGTTCATGGATGGTATTTTTGAAACGATATGGGTAATTTTTTCTCTAAATATTTGATATTGGTTTTTTGGATACAATTTTAATACTTAAATTACATTATGTGGGTATTTAATTTAATGAGATTATATGACTAGTTTTGTTTAAAATATAATGTATTGGAGGTATGTTTTTATAATAATGAAAATATTATATGTTATCTTATATATGGGATATTTATTCCTGATTTTAATTACTATCCCTATACTCTTAGTGGTGGGCCTTGGGTGGATTATTCGATACACTTTTGAAATAGGTGTGGGTCTTGGTGGGTCATGTGATGTTAGAATTATTATAGATCAAATTGATTATTCAGAATATTGTTTGGAGTCACCTGTTATTTTTGGTTGGGTTAAAGATTCTCTTGGAATTTGTGTTTATTATTTCTGAATCTAGTTAATTGTCCCGAGATCATTGGAATCTATATGGGATACAGATAGATCTTTTCAATTGGACCCCAATTACATATTAGTGGATTTAATATTATGGGAAATTATTTTCCAAGTGTTAGTGAGATAATACATTCATCAGATAGTGTGTTAAATTTATTTTAGGGATTTCTTCATGTTTTATTCCAACTAGTTATGCAATAATAATTTTATGTTCAAATTTTCAAACAAAATATGTGACCTCCATAGATATACTACTCCATTAATAAGATAAGGATGAATTCTATTGAATCAATATGTATATTTTATCCTATTGATAAATTATAATTCATTATAGGGACATGATATAGGGGTGTTTCCCCACTAGTTGTGTAAAAGGATTACACATCTTCTAAATATATGGTAGTCCATGTAATTGATGATGATTATACTCATATTTGGAGTGATCATTGTGAGTTTCAATTCCAAAGGCCTCTTTTGTTCCTAGGTGAGACATATCATCATATAATATATGATTCTATATAGTTGGTTATTCACATTTATTTCAATTTCGGGCACTGTTTGACCAAATGATCAATGTTATTATGAGTCACATTTTTGGATTATTGAGCCATTGGTGGAAAATAAAGAAGTGTTGTCACAGAACTTTCAGTCTTCCTTTTATGGATTTTATATTCTGATTTATATAGGGATTGATTCCAATGATTCTTTGTATGGTACTAGTATAGAAGATGTTATACCACTAGAAAGGAAACATCACTATTCCATAATACACTTTGGGGGTCAAGGAAATGATCATGTACTCTCTAGAGCTGATTTATTATAGATATAATTAGTAACATTATATCAATAATTTTCATTAATGTTAGATTATACTTATGAAAATTACCTTATGTATTATGTTATATTTTAGAGTTTTATTCGATGTTCTGATGATTCATTGAATTTTGATGGAGTTATAGAGTAGCATTGTGTAGTTTTATGGCTTATTGGGAGTGGAGAAATAAAAATTTCCAAGATGAATATAGTTTATGGGATCATAAAATCTATTATATAAATATTCAAAATTAGACTTTCCAAGGGATTAATGATAGGGATCATAGATTTTTAAAACTTAGTATAGGGATAATAAATGGTATCATTTTGGTGGATTAAGACCTCTTGATGATGTCTATTCCAAAAAACTATACTGGATTACTAAATTGGACCTATGTATAGAGATCCAAAATATACAAATCAATTGTTTTTGGGCCTCCTCTATGTGGGCATGGTAGATCTAAAAAATAATCTATGGTAGATGATTGGGTGAATTAGTATATGTTTAGGGTGTATGTTTCATCAATCCATTCTCACTACCCCACCTCTTGGAAATACATGTCTAGAAGAAAAATAAAAAAAAGTTGGGGATAATGATATATGTTGTAAAATGAAGGAATCAATTAAGGGTTCTCAACATGGTTGAATGAATGAGTTATTTGTTGTAATACATGGTAGTTTTAATGATCAATGTTGGTTTGAGATATTCAATCATTCATATTTTTTAATTTTAGAGTTATAGATTCCATTAGATTCCCTATAGGTGTTTTTTTCTATAGAGTAAACATCTTGGATTAAAAATTACATCACCCATGTCTACTATAAATACGAGTTCACACTATATTAAAATAATGTTTACTTGGATCTCGTTATGAAACAGATAAGGTTCTATGGTAATATCCAAATGATATATTTGTCATTCCTAGTTCTGGATTGATTAGTGGTTTATCATTTCAGGGTTCTATTTCATTGAATATATGTTTCAATATTAACCATTACTAGTGACTCAGAACATCATGTAGGATTAAAAGGGATAACTCATAGAAGAATGATAAATATTACTAATCGGTGGCTGAGACTAGACTTTCCTAATGCGAATGTTGTATAGATGATATAACAAGAAATTATAGATTAGTATATAAGATTTCAACGAATGGTTTCTCTAGTGTTTCCCCTATATTGAGATTTTATATTATCCTTGATTTCACACCAACACTACACCAATATCTTTAAAAATATATTATATTGCCTCACATGCTATTGGATAGTTGAACGTGTAGGTGGAGGACCTTCTAAAGAAAAGGCTTTATTTGACCTAGTGTATCCCCCATTTAATCTATTTTACAATATGTTTAGATGGGAGATAAAAAAAAATAGGTAATTATATTGACTATAATTATATAAATCAGAAGATAATCCTGAAAAACAGTCTCTTATAAGGATCAATGACCTAGTTGACCATCTAAGGGGATCAATGAGGTTCTCAAAGATTAATATTATGGTTGGATATCACTAGATACTGATTTGGTAGAAGGTTATCAAAATGTGATAATTTAGGTGTCACTACATCCACTTTGTGTTTCTATTGATATTTTTCAGTTTCATAAATTTCCCTATTATTTTAATTTTTATCTAATATGACTTTAAACCCATTATTAGACTAATTAATTATAGTATTTATTATTGAATTTATTTATTCTCATATTGAAGATAAGTATGGTAATTATTTGAAGATGTTCCTAAACATACTCAATGGGAATCAACTTCATGGAGTGATCTTCATTTTTCATTACCTTATTTTGGAAGTTAATTTCATAATAAATTTCATTTCAAAGGATAAATCATTGGTTTATCCAACAATTATTGAGAGATTGGTGGCTTAGGATCCACACTAGGAGGTATTTGAAAAATAAATTAACATTTAACAGACCCAAACCCAAACTCCTTAATCCAGTTCAAAAAAGGAGTAGATTGTTTGGATTTGATAATGATGAATGTGATGCAATTTTTTCCATCCAATATATAAAACATAGAAATGATATATTTTATCAGTAACATTCCCATAAAAATTTTATGTTTATAGTTTTTTATAATTATGAAATTATCATAGATAATCAACACCATTGTATTTTAGTGATCCTTCCTCCAAATAAACCCATACTTTTTTATAAATCATTATGTAATAATGATCATTAGATTGAAACCATTCTATAGATAATTAATTTAACCTAATTCACGATATACTTGGTAAAATATAACATAATAGGTGTGAGATGGAATTTTCATTAAGTTTTAAAATTCTCTGTAAGAGATGAATTTCATTATTGAGGACTCAAATGAGCATGATGTTTTGATGACATAATCATAGTTCATGTATTGAACATAATAGAACTCATATGTATCAAACACGGAATAATAAACATGAGGCATGGAATAATGATTTTTCAAATTCTCGATCTATGATAATCAATAATCTTGATCCGATAGATGTCAATAATGATCCATGTATATTTTTAATACCTATAAAAAACATAATGAAAATGTTTTATATCATAGAAAATAGTCATCATATATCCCATATAGATTTGAATAACCATATTCAAGACATAAAATTTAACTATCTAGATAACGTATTCATAACCCAATTCATTGGAGAGATATAATGGGGGGGGACCAATATTATAATCTATATCGGGATCACCCATTTTCAATTATCCATAATGCGGATCAAACCTTTTTATAAGATATTTAGAGGTCACCAGTGATCAATAATAGGGATCAACCCTTGTTAAAAACTGTCCAATATCCATAATAATAATATATTAACTATGACCTTCATTTAATCATAGAACTCATAAAAACACCCATTATCAGTTTCATAATATGACTTACACATTAAAAAAATGGTTCATATGAAAATATCTTTGAAACATGATTAACCAATAAAAATAAAATAAAATACATTAAAATATATTAAAAAAATAATAATATATAAAGAAAATGAATGAAGAGGGTATTATTTCAAAATATATCTAGTGTAACATATCTACCTTGAGGGGTTGTTGACATTGATGAAAATAAATATAGTTAAAAGATCATTAAAAACATTATAGATGAAAATATTAATTTTACTTTGAAAATCACTGCTAAATACTATAAAATCAAAAAATATTATGAAAATACTTTTCACTAAAAAAATTCATGGACATCTATAAATAATTTTTTAAGTTGAATAATGTAAATAAAATGGTAAAATCCTATCATTATATAAATATTTAAAATAAGAATTATTTTCAATCATTTTGTAAAAGGTGTCAAAAGTAACTCTTTCAGAATACGTAAAAAAATTATTTTCTAAATTCATTTAACAGAAGGTAATAGATCTTGTTAAATGTTATTTCTAAATAATTTTTATTTATAAATTATTATTTTTAAAGAAAAATAGAAACATGGATATGGAAGAGAAATCAACGCAATAAAAAACAAGATTCATGATTGGTATCCCATAAAATTTTGATTACTGACGTTTATTTAATAAATAATTGAATAAATAAAAATTAAACTTGTTATAAAGATTGATAAATATAAGGTAATAAATGAGATATGTTTTAAGAAAATATATTAAGATTATTTCTTCCAAAATAACAATCAATATTAAATTATTTGAAAAGAAAGGATATCATAACATAAACCCATTTCTACTTTCGAAGATTTTGATTTGTAATCCCTATTAAATAATAAATTCAAATGAAACATTAAATATTAAATAAATAAATAGATATTTAAAATAACATTTTAATGTGAAATTAGATACATATAATTATGTATGATATGAGTATACCATATCATATGTCTCAAAGAATAAAATTTTATATGGGAATCCCATATAATGATCATAACGTTGAAGTGAGAGTAAATGAATTAATAATTTATTACATAAATTTTAAATCCCAATAATACAAGTGGTAAATACAAAATAATATAATAAAATTTAATTACAAACATAATCATTAAATATCAATGAAAACGAATAAGTTGAATAACCCAATGGAATGAAATTGAGTAATGTTTTTCTTTCCCACATGGTAATTTTCATCTAAAATCCCCTTGGAATAAATAAATTATATCATAAAGAAAATTCTAGAATGTAATATGGATTTATAATATTACTTGTAAAGGGATATATATATATAGTTTATAGAATAAATTAGATTTATAACATTATAGTATGCCTTAATGAAAAGAAATTGAGACAAAATTTATTAAATCTTTTTTAATATTTGGCTCAAAACCCCTTGAAAGAGTGAACTTCATATAATTTTATATATCTCAATAATTTTAAATAAAATAATCATAATGATATTAATGTGTATTATATACACTAAATAATAAGATAAGTTTTTAATATTTCATATGTTTCATAGAAATAAAATTGTGACGAGAAACACTTACCTCGAGTCTAGACATTCTGTGTATGTCCTTTATCTCTTGTAAATTAAAGTTATATAAATTATTTTATTTACTACAAATAATTTTCATGGATAATAAGATATAATGAAATTATTAATTTGGAATATTTAAATACGGAATCAAGTATGTCAACATCAAGTGTTTGGAGGGTGTTTGGTTTATTGTTTCAAAATGAATTCAGTGTGTTGACCCGAGGTTGATGTGGTCATTATTCTATAATAAGAAGAATAATAATCATTAAATAATTATTATTTTTATCAATATATTATATATATATATTTTAAAAATCATGAATTTTGGCTATGAAAAATTAACTACATTATAATGATGGAGATGGTAGGCAGTATGTATTCAGGAGTAACGTTTCCATTTATATTGATCATTATAGAAAGGAGTTAAGAAATTTTATCATTACATTGTGATCACTATATAATAAATTTTATATCATTTAATTAAATATACATATTTATATATATTAAATTTTATGTGGGGATGAAAAGTATAGTTTCATCCCTTCCTGGAGGAGGTTGTCCACACAAATGCATGAATGGCGTTATAATTTTCGTAGTCAAAGTGAATGTAAAAAGTAAATGATATATTATATTTTAAAAATGGTAAACATTTCATTAATATAAAAGTTATTTTATTTATATCAAATATATTCATTTACATTTTCTTTATTTCATTTAATGTACGATGTTGGACAGAAAAATTAATTACATCACTTCGTGAAAGTGGTAGTCTTCCATACAGATGAGTAACATTATCATATCTCTCATGGAATAAAAATTAATAATAAATAAGTGATATATAAACTCTATAAGTATATTATGTCACAAATATAGTATGTATACTTAAAATTTATCATTATATAATGTTTTGAGATGTGTTGATAAAAAACAACTACATTGTTTCATGAGGTGGTAATCAACTAAAAAAATTAATGAAAGGATTACTTCCCATTTAATGGAATATGATAAGGAAATATGTTATTACACTAAATATAATAGTATGTGCCTTCCCCATCCATTAAACATCCAATTTTTGTTGTTGGGGGGGTTTAGAGGAGGCTCAGAGGGTGTCTAGAGATGTTCGGTTGCAAAAGGATAGAGATAGGGAGATTATATAATTTGTATGTGGATTACAAGTTGTGAAATTCAGTTTCACAGTTTATCTAGGAGGTTTCATTGTTCTTAAACCCTTTATACATCATGAATAATGGTTTAAAAATGTTTAATATGTCTAGGATAAAAAAAATATATTAATAAAATAAATCATTAGGTGACACATTTTTTAGTAGAAACCGAAAACCAGGTATTAGATGAAACAATGGTCATGTGATGTTTTAAAAAAATATTTCATTCGAAAAATTATGCATTCGTCCATACACTCTTTTAACTCTCATTTTTGGTGACCCCTATTTTTCATAGGCTCCCTTAAAGAAAATTTCACCTCTCTTGGATCCATTGATCCCAGTGGATGTTCATTGGTGATCCCTGGTCGATTTCTGGTGAGTTACCTTCAAATTATTACATATTTTCTTCTCATATTCTATAGACAATATACTATGGTGGTGTTTCTTTGGTCTGGTGTGTGTTTTGGGTTACATTTTATGTCATTTGTATGTGACATAGTTTGATCCTTGGTTCCTCATTGTGAGGCTGTGCTTTGAGGTGGTTATCCATCAACCTACAGTGTGAAATAAGTCCAAAAGATTATTTGATGTAGAAGTTCCTTAGTTTCTCCTCAATAGTGCATCATGCTGGAGGGGATTTCATATCTTTACATATGAATAATGTTTTTTACTAGAATAATTTATGAGAAATAATAGGTTAATATAATCGAAAGGGGAAGTGGGTTTTTATTTTTATACTTTCATAGATTTGGTATTGATTGTGATATTGTGGATTGTTTGGGCTTGACTCTCTACTAAAAATTATTTCCATTAGAGGATTTTTTATGTGGGATATATCTTCTGTGATTTATTCTTCAGTTTTTATTGTTATGATATCACCCTAAATGCCAACTTTTTCATTACTTACACTTGGATGAGGAAATTGTTACCCCCAGATTTTTATTTATGTAAAAAGTATCTAAATAATTAATGTGGAATGTGATAAAATCCACTTTTTAAATCTATAAAATGATCTTGATGAATTGTTATGTACGTGGTTGTGGATTCTTTTAATGGTGGTTTCATTGGCCATGATTGTGTTTTGGTGAGTGTATGGTTTATTTAGACATTCCTGCGACACAATGATGTGATTTTTTATCCATGCTTGTGGGGCAGAGAGGTGAGATTATTCCGAATTTTGATCTTTTTGTGGAATGGGGTTTCTTTGTTCTAGATGATCAATTAGTGATGGAATAAATAAATTATAATAACATTTGAATTTTTTTTATTAGATGGGACAATGATATGAAAGTGGTTAATTTAATATTAAATGGTTGTTTGTGTGGATAAATGTGGTTGATGCCAAATGAAGAAAATGATATAATGATTAATTGGAATTGGTTGGAAATGTGGAAACGGATTTGTGGCTTGTTGTGTGGTGAATGAATTTCAAGGTAGTTCTAAAAGTGACTGTGACATGATTCGGTTAGCTTGTTTACGAACCCAAAGGTTGGTATTGAGTGATTGATACTATATATGTATACTTGTATTTTTTTCCTTTTGTTTCTATAAAATCCCGACCCATATTATAAAATATGTTTTGAACACCAACATCATCACATGGGGGTTGTTTTAACCAAAATCCGATGAGGTATTTTAGTGTATTAAATGTTAGTTGTGATGGATGCGGTGTCCTCAGGTGAGTTGTGATTCCCCGGGTGTTTGTAGATTAAGTGGTTTTTTCCCATATGTCTTCGGGGAGAGTTATTATGTTCTATCTGAGGAGTTTTTTAGATGATATGTTATTCGATGAGATGAGATGTGATGTAATGTGAGGACTAGGTGTTTACATGTGGGATTTGATGTTCTATATAGAAGGGATATGAGGGCCATGACATATGGCATATGGAGAAAGTGTTGTACTAGTGGGAAAGTGGTTCAGGGTACACTATCATCAATGTGATTTACATAATATTATATTACATGACTTTATTTACATTGTGGGAATGTTTTGGTGATGTTGTGATTGCTATTATAACTTGATAGGTTCAATTCAATTCTCATATATTCTCAGAGAGGAATTTGCATGCTCCTTTCACATGTGCATGGGGAGACACTGGTTCTCCAAATAAGTATACATATATGTTAAACCTATGTATTTAAAACTAATTTTAGGATTCAGAAAGGATTCTTTGGATGATGTGGGGTGTTACTAGCTTTTCCCATGGGACAGTTCTGATGTTTCTGTTTTAGCTTTACTTTTTTGGCATTTACTTTGGATTCTTTATTATATTGTAGCTGTTTTTTATACGTGAATTGTGTAATGGTTTTTTTATTTATTTTTATATGATGTCTGGGGTTTATTGTAGATGATTCATTTTATCTACTGATCTGGTTTCTTATAAAGTTTAACTCGTACAACGTTGTGTGATTTGTGCCTCATTGGTGCTGGTCTCCAACATGTGGTCTATTGGAGGCAAGACTCGGGTGTCATCATCTCCCTTTCTTCATTACCATACTAGGAGGGTTATCTTTTGAGGGAGGGGTAATGGATCTAATAGGAAAACATCTCATTATATTTTTTATACTTATTATTTTATTTCATCATAATTTATGATGATTTTATGTGGGTGTAAGAAGAAATAAAATAATGTTGATCAGTTTAGCACGAGACATTTTCTTTGAAAACCTCAATACCATAGCACCCAAAGCCTTAATAGGAATGGTTTCCATAAAATAAATGGGATATGATGAATAAATAGGAAATTATGTAATTTATTTAGAAAGATAATGGAATAATAAAATGGTTTCAATGTTTTTAATAGGAGAGGATAGTGAGTGGCCTTTTATAAAGGGATGTTAGCGGCACACTTGTAATTTTTTAAAAAAAGCGATACCCATGTTTTTCATATATAAAAGTCTCTAAAATGATCCATTAATGAAAAATATACAATATTTGGTTGATATAATTCAACAAAACTAGATTTATAAATTATTTTATATCATTTTATACCATTTCATTTTAGTAGGACCCCTTCGGAAACCTGTTATAACATTAATCATCATAACATATTATTTATGTTTTCACTACTCATGATGATAAAAAATTTATATAGAATTATTAAATAATATAAAATATTCCATTTCTATATATTAAATTCATTTTAAAAAAATATTATCAAAGGAGTGGCATAATTTAATTTAAAATAAAACCCACCATTTCAATGAAAAAGAGGGTTTTCAAGACGTATATTTTTCTCGAAGAAGATGATTTTATATTTACTCTAAGAATGATAATTATAATTGTAATAATGTTAATAATTATTTATTTATATAAAATATAATATTTAAATTTATAAAATTTATTATTAGGGGTAAATTTAATTAATTAAAATGAAGAAACATTATGCACATTAAAACAATTTTCAGAAAAAACCCAATTTTAAAGATAAAAGTAAAAAAGATAATAAAATCCGTTATAAATATGAATAAAATTTAATTAGGTGTATTAAATTTATATAAATATTAATTATTATAATTTTGATCATATTAAAAAAATTATATTACTTTAAAATTACTGAGCATATTGAAAAGAAACGACTTTTTTTTTAAAATCACTATTTTTACTAATTTACAATATATCAATATTTTCCAAAAATAAGAACAATTTCATGTGAGGATAATTTTTAGGTGTTGAATTAAAAAAAATTCATTTTTTAAAATAAATTTTCAAATTTTCTGTATTTAGATTATAAAATTTTCTCAAAGAAATAAATAAAAATAATTATTGAAGGAAAACATATTTTTGATGAATAAAATAACATTAGAAAAAATTGATCAATTATTTCTGAATAAATTTTCAATAAATTTAAATTTAACAGGGAATATAAATATATCTCATTATTTTTTTGATACAACCATTACTATAAATAAAATTTCTAGATTATAATGGTCATATATATTATAATTTTATTTCATGGTTCATTTATAATCGGTGTTGCATATATTTTATGTTATCATACATGAATTCCATTTTTAAAATTTTAGGTTTTTACATTATCTCCAAATATAATTAATTTTGTAGCTATAATTCGAATTTTATCTTTTTAATAAATGGTTGGGAATTGGAAAATACCATTTTTGGAAACCTAAATCATAAAAAGGTAGAATAAAACACCCTCTCGATAAGTGAGAAAAAGAAGTGTGAGGGTATTCTGGAATAAAACATACATGGTTTCAATGTGGGAGGACATTGGGGGGAAGTGGGTATGTAGACAAATAATAAAAATAAAATTACCTAATAATTATGTTCAGTGATAGATATTTCAGATCACACAAATGTTACTAATCAACAAAATGTTAACATCTATAAACACATAAACCATATAAGAGGGGAAAACAATAACTTAATCGAAAATTAACGTAATTGAATTTTTTTTAAAAGATAAATTTCCCCGTTTTGAGGAATTAAATACATTATATACTAATAAATTATGGAAATATACTTTCATGGTAAGATAAATTTTATGATTTAATCCATTTCCAAAATAAAATATTATTTGTTTTTCCAAATGATGAGTATTCAATATTATTTTTTCTAGTATGAAGTAGTAAATAAAATTTTAAATGATCACACAACCATAAAATAATAACTCGATATTCTTCATATATTTCTAAATTAACAATAACGAAAATGTCTATAACATTGTAATATAATTCCAAAAAAGAAAAAATCTTCCTATTATTAAATAATATACTAACCACTCTAATTCATCAGTAATACCATAAGATTAAACTAAATCATTCATAAACAAATAAAAAATAAAATATTGTTTTAAAATAAATGGATATACAATTAAAACAAAATTTAAAGCCCAAAAATACTTTTATTTTTTACTAAAAGAACATTAATCATTGAGTCACCATATCACTTTTCAATCACATGGTTATCTATTAGATAAAACTTCTCAAACCATAATTACATCTATATAAAATATCTTATAAATCGTAAAGGATACCAATACCAAAACATATATGTCCTGAAAAATTAAATGCATACATCATGTTAAGCTAAAGCATCATATATACATTATCCTATCAAAACCTATCCTAATATTTCAGTAAGCACTTTAAGATCAAATAACATAAAAAATAAAATAGTTGTGTAAGAAATTTAACATATGATCATCCCAAACATTAAAAACCTATAAAAATATACATCACTCATAAGATAACATAATATAAAAACATCATAATATAAAAAGTCTTCCAAACCATGCTAGGATACATACTACAATAACCATGAACTTGCACTCCCAGATTTGGTGTTAACAATATTACCATTAAATTTCCGGATTTGATATCAGTGAATGACACCAATTTTTTACCATAGAAAACATAAAACATAAAAATGGTATACAGTATCACTTACAAACTTAAGGTCCTTTTAGGGAATATTGATTCCATGTTATGAAAAAATAATAAATACAAAATTCTATGTAATAAAATATGTGTTCCTCAAAATAAACCCATGTTCTATTATTTCTATTTAAGTAATCATCATCATACTAATGAAACTCTTATAGAAATACCTCATTGAACATAATTATAGATAATTTGTGGAAATGGAATCATAATAAGGGTAAGAATAAATTCTCCAATAAGGGAAAACTAAAATATAAACAATAAAATTTCATTAGTGATAATTTAGATGAGCACGAGGGTATGATGACATAATCATATTGTATGAGAATTACATAAGAGAAATTGTAATCATTAAAAGTATAAAAATAAAAATCTATCAATGACTAATGATTCATCTAAGGAAACATTAATGTGAATAAATAATCAGGATCTAAGTGTTGTTAAACTTGATAGGAGGATATAATTAAAACACATTAAAATAATAACAGAAACTTGTCGTTGTCCATTAACATCGCCTTCATAGAACTCTTACATAACCCATGAAACAAGGGGAAACCATAAAGAATACTTGAAATATAACTCTATAGAGAACATAATAATTGACCAATGTATTGGGAAGAAATAAAGGGGCTCACCCATTATATAATTTATATCAGGTTCACCAATTGTTTCTGAGCTATAATTGGGATCACCCATTCTTAGATGCTAAATCAAGCTCACCCTTGAGCTATAATGTGGCTAAAACCATCATAAATTTATTTAGGAACCATAAAAGTTAAAATATACTTATAAATTCAATCTCATCCTAAAAAACGTCAATAAATCCATTATACCTTTCATAACATAATTACCCCATGGGAATTTAATGTATATTATAAAAATCCATTTGAATCATTATTAACCTACAGAAAAAAAACTGGGTTGCATGAAAATATATTTGAAAAAATATTAATCCATAAAAATAAATAATGAGGATGGTATCATTAAAAAATATTCACAATATAACCTATATAACATCCAGTTTTGTTGTCCTTGATGAGTTAAAATACCATTATAATATCCTTAAAAAAACTCTAGGATAATACCCTTGATTAATTGTAAATAAAAGTTAGAAAAAAAATTAAAAATATTTGGAAAATGAATTTCATTGAATGTATCATTTGAATAATATAAAATAAATTACAATTAAAATAAATTTCATGATTCTGGGAAAAACCACACATGTTATAAAAGTTAAAAATAAAAAATAAATTTCATTTTTTAAAAGGGGTCAAATGTTACTCATTTTGAAAATGGAATTAAATTTCATTTTTTAATTTCTTTAGAAGATTGTTAATGATCATGAGAAAAATAATTATTAATTAATTTAGGTTTATAATTGGAAATTTTGGAAACCATTTTATACATCATTTGTATAGAATGTAAGTATTCCATATCTAAATAAAGAAACAAGATCTATATCACTTAAAAATTAATTTCATGAGGTTTCATTAATCAATTTGGAAGGAAACAGAAATTAAACATGTTGACCACATTCTTAAACATAGTATAGTAAATGAAAAATTGTTTGATAAAATATTATCAAAATATTACTTACCAAATAACCCTCAAAAATAAACAATCACCGTTTTTTTAAAAACAAATCCTTTTTTATTTTTTGTATATTTTCAATCGTAATACCCATGAAACAATGACTTCAAATGGAATGTTAAATATAAATTAAAAAGTATATTTATTATATATCATATAAATGGGGTATTATATATGACTCAATATATAGGATAGGGGTATAAAAAACATATTTCCCAAAGAAGAAAATTTGTTACGAGAATCCCTTAAAATTATCATAATGTAGAAGAGAAAATTAATGATTGAATCATATATCAGAATAAAATATAAATCCAAAAAAGAAAATAATGAATAAAAAATAATATAATAAAATTTAGTTACACACATAATACTTTTATACCAAATATGGTGAGGCTGTAACATAACCCAGTGAAAAGAAATTGAGTTATAAAATTCAATACCACTTGAATAATTTAAAGACAAATCCTTTTTGAATAAATAATTCAAAATGAATCTAAAAATACCATGAAATATGATCTATTAATTATATCACTAGTAAAAGGGTTAATATAATCAGATTATATAATAAATTTTGTTCATCAAAATAAAATATAACTCAATTAAAGGAAATTGAGACAAAATCCCACAGAGATTTATTAATCTCCCTATAAAAACACCTTGAATGAGTGAACCACATATAATATAAAAAATAAAAATAATTTACTTAAAAATAAAAATAAAATACATCCCTGGGTAATATTTACTCAACATAAATATACAATGGGTGAATATGGAATATGACTCATATAAATATTAGTGAGATGAGAATCCCTTACCCCAAGATCAGATATTCCATATATGTCCTCTAACATCAGTATGACAGACATATATAAATTATTTTATACATTATTAAAATCATATAGTTTTAATAATGTATAATTAAATTATATATTTTAGATAATTATTTAATTACTTAATTAATTAAATCCACAACATGAATTTGAAGGAAGTTTGATTCATTGTTTCTAAACAAATTTATTGTGTTGACCAAATTCAAGGTGGTCACTATTTCATCATATAAATTATATTAATAATTAAATAACTATCATTTTTATAAATAATTATTAGTCTATAATAGAAATTATGAATTTTTCTTAAGAAAAATTAACTATGTTACAATCATGGAGATGGTAGGTGGTATGTACACATGAGTAAGGATTCCAATTTTAATGATCATTATTGAAAATATGTAAGTGATTTTTTTATATTTATTAAATTTTCACAGTATAATTTATAAAATATTAATTCCTTAAATATAAATTTATATATATCATCTATGTGGTTGGTGACACATCACATTTTGGATGTGATATTCCACACGTACGCGCAAATAACATAATAATTTCACATAGAATAAAAATGTAAAAAAATGATATATGATCATAAAATTATAATAAGTATGTAATAAAAATAATAAGTATTTCATATATATCACACATATTCAATAACACTTTCCATAATACCTTCTATGTAGAGTGTTATTGGAAAATGAATCACTCTGTTTTGTGAGGCGGTAGTGTTCCATACACATGAAAAATTGTTAGGGCCAATAGGGGCCTATATACCCTGAGAGGGGGGGGTGAATCAAGGTATGGATATTCTTTTTCAAGTTCTTCCTGCCCCACTGGATCTTGACCTCTTTGTTACAAGGGTCACTTTGTTTGAACTTGTGTGGTTACTATGATCACTGGTCTCCTTTACCTGATGCTGATGCTTTGAATGCAATGCGGGAAAGTAAGCAGGCAGACACAGAGATTTTTACTTGGTTCACCGCTAAGGGCTACGTCCAAGGAGCATACGCCGACAAGTTGCCGGTTCGTACCAAATTCCACTAGACTTCACTAGCTGTGGATTACAATGTTCGGGCTAGATCACTTCTATGCCCAGGCTCACTGCCTATACAATGTTTAGGGTCAGCTCACTGCTTTCCCAAGGGTCACTCCCTGTTTCTCTCTCTCTGGCTCACTGCCGGTGGAGAGGATCACCTTCTTCCTCTTCCTAAGCTCACTGCTCTTGGAAGGAATCCACTCACAGTTTATAGACCTGTAGGTCTCTTCATTCTCATGAAGGAATGCATCTTCCTCTGTATGTAGATGCTCTGTTGAAGTCCAACTTTCACCCGCAGATGAATCTCACTTTGCACCGGATGTACCGGGCAACCTCAATTTTTACGCGCAACCCTTACGGTGACTTGCGCGCAATTTCTATGATTTGCGCGAAATTCCTTTTTCGCGCAACCTCCAAATATTATGCGCAGCCTCGAAACTGCCTTGCGCACAATTCACTGATTTTGCGCGAAATCCACTTTTCGCGCAATCTTCCTTTTACGCGCCAACACCAACTTTCTGCGCAGCCTTTGCTTTTGCGCAATCTGACTTTACGCGCAAACTTTAAGTTTACACGCAACACACTTTCTAACTTCAATTTTGCGAACCAGAGCTCGTGTATTTTCTATGTCTTGAACTCTACTGAATGGAGGAGGGTCACTTCATATTTATAGGCAAAATCGACCCCGCGCGAAAAACCTTCCTTGAGCGCGTAATCCGCTTTCATCTACCGCGCACAAACATTTTCCGCGCACTGCTCCATAATTTCGCGCACCTCATGCCTTTGCCATTTTACGAGCTTCGGACCTCGTAACACCTCTTGCGCGAAATACTTCATCCGCTATTTCGCGCGCCACTTCAATTTTCCGCGCACACCTCCAAAATTTCGCGCACCTCATGCCTTTACCGATTTTCAAGCTTTCGGCCTTGAAACATCTTTTGCGCGAAATACAATTTCGCGCAACCCGCTGTTTTGCGCACCACACTTCAAGATTTCGCGCAACCCGCTAGTTTTGCGCGCCACGCTTGATTTTTCCGCACACCTCCTTCATTTCTCTCTCCTCAACCTTCGCCAACAACATATCACTCCATTTTCCATTGGCGATTTTCAGGCCCAAAAATTTGGCAAACACTGGAAAACGGCGCCACCTTGTACTGCTCTTTTGTACCGCCTCCAGATCGTCCTTTCCTTTGTCAAAGTTCTTTGTCAACATGGAATGTCAAAAACTTCTCGGGAACTCGACAATTCTCCATGGAAACCTGCTTTGTCAACAAACACAATCAACCCAAAAATGCTGCAATGTTACCTTGAGGGATTTTTGCCCAACAAAAATGTTATCGTATCCCCCCCCAGAATGAAATGTAAGAAGAAATAGGTGATCTAAATATTCAGTAAGTATAATTAGGTCAGAAAAATCCTATATATATATACAACTTATATCAGTCATTATATAAATCTAAGAGAAGATTTTATGGAAAATGATTTACATTGGTTTTCGAGAAGTAGTCCACCATACACATGAATTTTGGTCTTGTTTAACATTTAATATAAGATGATATGGATTTAGGTTATAAAAAAACATAATAAAATAACACTGTATATTATATAATCATGTTATTATATAATAATAACATAGGATAATATGTAGGGAGTTGAAGATGAAATAAAATAAAAATGATCTGTTAAGCACGATACCTCTTCTTCAAAAAACCTCCTTAGCTTAGCACCAAAAGACAACATAATATGGATTTATGATTTAAAAAGTGGATACATGTCAAGGGGATATAATTATAGAAGGTATTTGGTTATGAATACTATGATAAAATGGTTTTTATGGTTTGAATAAGAGAAGATAGGGGGTACTTTTCTAGTGAGGTGGTGGAAAACATGTTATTTTTGAAAATAAAAATAAATAAAAAATTTATTCACCTTCCAAAAAGGTAAAAAAATAACCATATTAATGATTAAACAAGATAGGGTAATAAAATTTAAAATAATTCTTCCCATGTTTTTGGGTTATTTAATTTTTATTTTTTATATTATCCCTCAAACTTTTTAACCTTAATTGTTGAATAATACATTTACTATTTTCGAGAAGTGTATTTTTTAAGAAAAACAATGAATTTATGTTAAATCTATGGAAATTAATAATTATTATCAGAATTAAATTTAGTATTATTTATGGATATAATATATACATTAAATTTAATACATACCTCATTAGGGGTAGTTTTAATTAAATTAAACCAAGAAACCTTATGTACTTTAAAAAAAATTGAGACAAAAAACCATTTTTTAACCCGAAGTTAAAAATATTCCAAAGAACAATATAGAGGTGATTCAAATTTTATTAATTTTATTATATGTTACATAATAGTACTTATATTAAACGAAATAATATTTAAATAAATATGGTACTTTTTATATTATAAACTTGTTGAAATGAAATGACATTTTTACCAAAATCAGTCACTTCCACAAATAACAAAAAAATAAATGTTTTCCAAAAAATAAAAACAATAACCCTATGTTAATTTTTATATTGTTATTTAAAAAACTAGTTTAAATTTTTATACATTTTTTAAAATTGTTATAAAAAAAATTATAACACATTCTCTCAAAATGCTATGAAAATAAGTCTTGAAGAAAACATATTGTTGCTGAAAATTTTACTTTACTAAAAAATGGATGATTATTTACTAATAATTAGTATAAAATTTTATAAAAAGTAGGACATGTATATTTCATAAATTCCTTAATACAATTTATAAAATCAAATATATGGACTTTTATATAAAAATCATATTTAAAGTAATAATATTTCATTTTTTGTTTACACTATGTGTTGATTATTTTGTACGCAATTGGGAATAACATCCCTCTTTAAAATACACGGGTTAATTTAAAAAGTTTCCCAATTTTCTATTATTATGATTAATGTGTTGATATAGTGTTTCCCTAAAATTATTCTAGTTTTTGGATTGATTTTTACGGTGATATACATATGAGACATTACTTCATATTGATCAAGGATAATAAGACACTATGAAAAAATTAGTCGACCAGTGACATGGATATAATATAGGTATCATTTAATTAAGATATACAAAAAAACTATCTTTTTAGTTAGAGGTTTATAGTCTTCAAGTGTAATAAAAATATAGGGTGTATATATCCTAAAATGGAATTATTATATGGAAAATGTGTTGGATAGTTTTTATATCAAATTATTACATTAAGATTGTTTATATTAGTAGGAAGGGAAATGTGTTGTTTGATTCTCTTGGTATTAATTCTCTTGCTTAGATGATGATTTATTAGTCAGAGTTGATATCCTTGGTATGATTGGATTTTGTAAAATTATGAGATGATCAATAGTGTGTCACCACAACTTCTTAATTATATAGGCATGGAATGTAATAATGGTTTTGTTTATGAGAATTTATAGGAAAATATTTTATATATAGAATCACTTTATTTATTTTATAATGATGATGAGAATGTTATATACTTCAAAGGGGAGAAAATGGTTCATGTAAGATTTCACGGTGAGATGATAAGAGAGTTTAAAGGATCCTCTCTTCTATTTAAACATGGCGTGATGAAGATGTATCTTAATAATATGATTTAGTATTGGTTTATAAGAATAGTGAATATTTTTACTATATTTAGATCATGGTAACTATCCTATCAACAATTTGTGGATGATATTCCGGTTTCAACCAAATTGATTCATCCTTTTGAGGTTCTAGAATTGATGTGGTGAAATATATTAACAAATTCCATTACTAAACATCACATTTTCATGAAGGATACTGATTATTTATTGATTATTTATTTCCAACTAAATATATTTACCTATTTACTTAATGGGAGTAAAATTTATTAGGGAGAAGGAGATACTTTTATGTTGATGATATTATGTAGTCTCATATGTTACCCTTGTTGATTCCTCTAATTTCGATTCCTAATTTAGATTCCAACTGCATATGAGTTTGAATGAGTATTTTAGGACATAGTTTTGATTGAGTATGAATTTTCACCCCATGATATATTTCCATAGTAATAATACTTTTGATTTATAAATATCTATTGTTAGATTATATATAAGGTTTTGGATGAATTCAGTATGACCACTTAACCTTATAGGAGTCTAATAACCAAAACAACAACAACTCCCCCATAGATATTTATTTATAAGGAACATAGAGACCATTGGAGTATGGGGGTTGTGACCATGAATTCATATTATTCTCACTATAGTGTGGTTTGAGGCGGTTTGTTAATGGAATAATGATTTCAATGATAATCATTAAGAATATCAGATTCTAAAGATTGTAGTTGAGGTTTTATATTTCAAACTATTATCACCAAAGGAGGAAAATATATAGATTTTTTTGATATTCCACAAAAGAGGAGGTATATGCATGATCCATTCGAAATTATTTATTCGGGTGAGCTGAATTTCAATCATAACACATCATTTAAAGAGTTCATTGGTGTAATTGATGATCAAAACTTAAATATTATTCTTGGGAGTGTTATTATAATATTGTGAATTTTTATTTTGTATTATAGTATTCAATAGAGAATGTGGGAGCATGAAAATCATATTAGACCATAGTATGAATTTTTTTTGGATAAATAGTTCCTTTTTGAATAATATAATTTAATATGGGAATTAGTTAGTGACATATAATTCTTAATTAATGAATTTCAATATCTTTCATCATATTTATTTAGGTGGTCTGGAATCTAGTTCTTTTAGTATTATTTTATGATATCATGAAATATATAATATATATTCACTATTAATTTTATATGAACACATGTTAAAAATTAATATATATTAATAAGATCCAAAAATTGGAATTTAGAGACTGGTTATTTCTAGTATTAGGGGTTTTAAATATATGAGGTTTAAATTTCACATATGAGCTATTGGGATAGAATTAAAAATTTATGGGATACAATTTTAAAAAATGTATTGACCAGATATTTCATTATAAATATGATGTTATAAAAATTTCATGGGTATTAGTAATCATTAGTGATGCCAAAATCTGAATGACAGTTTACCCATTAATTATAGACGAGGATCAAAAATTACATTAAAATGATATATTCTTAATAGAGTCTTCTGCATCAGTGATTATTAACTGATGTTGGTAATACTTATTAATTATTAATTATAAACCTCATATCATGTGTACTTCAATTCCATTAGTATTAAATTTATATTTTATTGAATATTTTGTTAATTATTAGTAAATAAATTTTCCATTATTCACATAATAAATTTACATTCTTTATGATAGAATTTTTTAACCTCTTTGAAATAAGATGATTTTAAATAAAAAAAAATCAATTTGAAATTTTTATTACATCCTTATTGAATTATATATATTTTTTGGAAAATAAAAATTCAATTTCTTATATTAATCAACGTTAATTAGAATTAATAATATGTTTCATTACTGAGCCTTTAGACTATTTAAGAAATATGGTTCATAATTTTTCAATAATTAATAATATATACTTTATAAAATATTTCGTTCCTAGATATTATCAAATGATATTTTTATTTCCATCATTATATTATATTATAATATATTATTTTAGTAATATTATTTGATAAATGGAATTATAATATAAAATTGTGTTGTTAAATTTCCCATAGACCATTGTCTATTATTTCTCCTTAACTTTTTTTCATATATGTAAATGGTGGATGTTGTGATGAAGATATAATGTTGGATGAGTTTAATCTATGAAACACTATTATAAATTGGCTATTATGATTTTCGATTAAAAAGTTTAAATGGGAGATGGTTTTTTTATGGTGGTTTGGCATGAGGATTGTAACCATTATTGAATGATGTGAATGGTAGTTAAAAAATGTGGAACTACAAATATATGGGTGTCATTGCATTTTAACAAAGAAATTAGATGTATATTATGATTTTGTAATGAATTAATCAGATAAAATTTGTTTATGGTAGTGTAATAAGTGTGAATGTATTATTATTCTCTTGAACACACTTCATGTCATTCATACCGACCTACCTTCATGTATACCCAAGTTCACATGATATTAATTACCTAACCCGACATGCAATGTGTTCTCGAGTAAATGATATGTATCTTAATGAATTGAATAATGGAACATTTCAAGTACATTATTGATATTTTCATATAACCAAAAACCCATGTACCCTATTAGAAAAACTTTTGGGGTAAACCCAAATGAATTATAAAAAGGAAGTGTAATTTTTTTGTAGAAGAATATATGATGAGAATAGGGTATTACATACAAAATATTATTTCATTTCAATAAATTTTCAACATTTATTCCTATGTTGCGCATATTTACACATTAATAAAAAATCGAAATAATATTTTCACATGGAATTAATTGGGTCATATCAATTAATAATTTGAGTTTTTTAGGAGGCGTTTTAGGTGAATGAAGTTCTTTATCATAATTGATGTGATGATGAAGCGGGAAATATAATTATGTAGTAGGAATAGAGTCAGTAACACCTAATATATTAATATTAAATGGGTAATAAGGACCATAAGTATAGTAAAGATACATTAATAATTTGGTAATGATAATGATTTTTTGGAGTCTTAAGTATCCCCCAATGATGTTAATTGATATAGTGATCTTATGAGTTTGTCCAATTAATGATATGGTCACTATAGTGTTTTATATATACCTAGAGTTTTTGTAATTACAAAAACATTATTTTATCATATTTTTTAGTATATATATATCCTTTAAAATATCTTAATTTTAATTAAATAGTCTTCATAAAATTAATTATGTTTTTTAGAAGTGATTTTGTGATTAATTTTATTACAACATTATTATGGATTAGTTAGAGGATATTTGAAGTTGATAGAATATATAAAGTAATTGAGTTTATTTTGAGTTATACCACATTGTGGAATGAGGGATCTCATGAAATTATGATGGGAAAATTTTTCATAATGATATTCACTCTGATGGAGAACATGAATCCACAAGTAGGTTTATGGAATCTTGATGAAACTAAGAGAGGGGAGGGCCACTCTGTATTCTATAATATTACACTATGAAAGAATTATATAAGTGATTATAGAGAGAGTAATATTATCAAATGCATAACTAGTGAAATATCAATTTCAGGAATGAATGGGATCCATATTTTTAATCAGTGAAACACCACTCATCAAAACAAGATGAGTTGATTAATTCCATAATGTCTAATACATTTGAATTCCAGGATTGACTATATATGAGGAATGAAATAAATTTCAACATAATGAAATTGGATACACCATAATATTCCACCCAATGATAATGTTAGAAATAGGTGGGAGTGGTTAGTAGACTTCCATTAAATTCACCTTGCAACAATAGTGGTCAATGATATTTTGGATTCAATATCAATATTTGTTTTTGATTTGGGGATCACTTTTTGTTGAAAATAATATATCATACTGATTTTTTATGGTATAATTATTAGTTTATCGTGTTTATTAAAAATTGATATTGTTTTTATGATATTTTGAGTTTTTCCACCAATAACTTATGGTATAATTCAATGGTTGGTATGATTGGTGTTTAATGGGATGAAAATGGGTGAACATTAAATTAAAATTTATGAAGAACTTATTTTCATAGAATCAATGATTAATCAATATGGTAATGCTTATCATTTTATATTTTATAATGGTTATATATATAGATTTATATTCTTTTCCATATTATTTTTGGTTAAAAAATTGGAATTTCAGGAGTATAATATCAACCATTACAAACCAAGCCATACCTATTTAGTAGTAATCATTGGTAAACCATTTTCCCCCTTATTTCATGTGTATTGCTTACCTAATTTTCAGTCATAAAAGAATCCTTGATACATGTATCAATACACATTAATTAATGATTAACTGTTTTTGCATCGGTTTTAATAATAGTAAATAATTCATCTTTATATTAGTAGAATTACACTCAATCCTAGTTATATCTAATGGTATCAATGCACTCTATTTAATGGTTTATTCTTATTACTCATAGGATAACTTTTAACATTAGAACATTATATAATTGTTTCATGGTATTAACCTATATTTTAGTATGTTTTATCTTATTATATATGTTATTTAATGATATATGGTGTCTATGGAAAACTATAACAAAAATGGAGATCATTTTTTAAATGGAAAAAGATTCTAGCTAGTGAGAGAGAGGATAGTTCTTTATCTTACACCACTAAGCTGGAAAATTATTCAAATAAAAAAATGGTTTAAATCATTTATTAAAAAAGTCTTATATAACAATTGATATGAAGAATATCAATGTTGACGATAGAGTGAATAATATATTACATTAATTCATAAGAGAGAAAGAGTTGATACCATTAATTTGATTAAAAACACTGAAAAAAATATAGAGGAATATTTTGGATATCTACGAGGGATATAATAAAATTAAATATTAATGGATATAAAAATACTTTGATCAATTTCATGATATCATGATATTATTATATGAAACTACAGATTTTCTCTTAGCTTTGGTGTAAATATTTATATGTTTGATGGTAATCTATATGATAATTCTTAATCATTCTACCATTATGATCAATGTGGATACAACCCCACTATAAAAATTTGATGTTACAATTTAATCTCTTAAATATAAAAACATGGATGAGTGTATAATTGATAGAAACAAATGTGTTCAGTTATTATATGAAATGAGAAGATGAAAACCCTTAATAAGAAAAGGAAAATATTTTGATATGACTTTTAATACTAAAAATTGTATAAACCAATATTATCCAAATAAGTATAATGAAGATGAATCTAGTTATGAAGATGATATCATGGATATTTTGGAATTAATATCCTTTTTGTCTATGGACTTTCTAGAGAGTTATGAAAAACATGAAGGTATAATTCCATTTATGTTATTTAATTATAATAATATTTTACTATTTTCATCAAGTATCTCAGCATAGAATCAATATTATGAGGATAAAGATCAATAATAATTACTACAAATAATTCTAAACATGGTGTCTATTGTTGATAATGAAGGATTGTATTTAAATTTAAAATTAGTGGAGAAAATAATGAAAATTGTTAATTTAATCACAAAATATAAGACAACATATAGTGATAATAAATTTTAAAAAATGAAGAGAACACATTTGATAAAGTAACACAAAACATTATAGTTAAATAAAATTATCCCAATTATAAATTAGGTAATGATGTTGAAGGTATTATTGAAATGGAAGAAAATAGTGAATGGTAAACCCCATAATAATTTGAATTATGGATTGATATCACAACATGATTGAAGAAAAATACAATCTTAAAATTGAAAAAAAATGATTGAAATATGATAATTATTCATTGAGAAGAACTATTAATGAATTAAAATATATGTTATTTGAGGAGATATAAGTTGATTTGAAATTAATAATTGGAAATCCCAATGAAATTATTTATGTTGGGGATTGAATTCATGAAATTACCAAAATAAATCACTTAACTAAAAATTTAGATCTAAAATCACATATGTTCAATTTGTTGGATTCTAAATTTTTTTAGGAGAACTGAACATATATTAAAAATATATTTCTATTGAAGCTAGTGAATTAATTAATGATTTTGAGAATTTTTTTAACTAACCCAAGTAACGTATAAATTAACCCAAGGTATTATGAATTATTTTATAGACACAAAAATTAAAAAAAAGTTTGACTTTTTAAAAAATGTAAGAAGTTTATTATGTCATTTAAAAAAAGGTAAATACTTCCAATGGTAAATATAGTAGTTATTTTAATTTTTTTTTAAATAAAAGTGTAATGAAATATTTAAAATAACTATGTCAAATAAAATTCATGTTAATGCTGATGGAGGAAGATCCAAAATATGACATATATTTTTTATAATTTTTAATATATAATAATACGATCCATGATAGAACGGAAAAGGTATAATATCATTAGAGACATGATAAAAAGACATTTTATTAGGTTCATTCTTCAAAATATCTCAAAAATTTGACATCAATTTTCACCCTTATTGAAATAACATACTTAAATTTATTTTATAGAACCTAGGTAAATGAAATATATGACATATTGTGTTCATATTTTCAGTGAGGGTAAACATGGGATATATCAAAGGATAATCACAACCAAGAATAATATAAGAATAAGGTTATGATCTCATAGTCATTGCATTAAATATTCATAGTCAATCTGTCTTGGATAAAAAATCATGAGCCATGGATTAATGATTTTCTTTTTCAAAACGAATGATTCCCAACAGATAGAAATCATCACAACCCAATCATTAACAATATATCAAGATCCTAATGACATCATAAATTTTTAGAACTATCATAGGTATGTAAAATATTTAATATTTCAAGGTTACCTTCCATGAGACTAAAATCATTGTGGACCTTGAATAAAAACCCATTTCCCCAATCATATATATCAAGAATCACCACAAATTTTCCACATAAAATTTGTAATCCTTAAATGATTCCAATATTGGATCTAGAACATCTTTTATTTTCCCAAAATTATATCCTAATATATAAATCCTTAACTAATTTATTAAAGGATATATAATTATTGGACCACCCATCAAATAAAGAAAACCGAACATATGTGTGCCACAAGATCATGAAACATTCATCAAATCTTCATAACATGACCCATAGGTAAGAAAAAAGATTCAAAAAGATTTAAAAATTTTATCATAGAAGAGAATGTTGAAATTAAACGGGTTTGGTTAAAATATATTCATCATAATTATAAATAAATAAAAATAAATTGGATGGTATCTTCAGATCAAATCCATAATAAATCATAAAAAACATCATAGCATTCCAACTTATATCAAAATTGATTAATCAAGTATCATAAAATATTTTATGGGGGAAATATCTAATTAATTTTGAAATCATTTGTTCAAAATATTAACATTTACAAAATATTGTGTAATTCTTTTGAAAATAATTATTCAAATAGCTAATAGAATATTATGAACAGTTGGTGGTCATAATGGTGAGAAATTATGTTCTTTCCATGTATATTAAAACAAAGATTACTTTCACATATTCAGTTAAAGTTAAAAGTACCTCATTCATAAAATAAAAATAAAATTCATTATAAATTATATTTCATAACATAATAATGGGTAAAAATGACTTAATAAAATCATAGCATAATATTAAAAAAATTATTGGAAATTTTTTATAAAACATAGACATGTCTGAAAAAGGGTTTTCAATTGAATGGAGAAATAAAGCATGATTTTATAAATAAGAATCGTTTAGTCTCTTGAGTACTTAATGGGAGAAAATGGGAAAAATTGTAATATATATAATTATATTGAGGAAAATAAAATATATGGAATTAATGAGATGTATAAAAATAATTTTTTTTTAGAAAAATAAAAATATGTAATCTAGGTAGACATTGAGAGTTTAATAAAAAATTGTACCTCTAGTTAAACATGCTCCAAACGTGTAAAAACCTCATGTATAGAGAAATTAAAATCATTATAACAAAATAATATAATCATTTACATACATATAATATCATATAAAATACAATTGTTCCATTTTAACACTAACTTATTGATAATTATTTCATAAAATCAATGTTTTTAAGTGTTAAATCTTTTATTTTATCATGTATCTTTTAGTTCTGATGTTGAAGAAAAAATGCACTGGTTATGGTTCCATAATCTAAAAAAATTATACATGAATTGAAAATAATATATATATATATATACTAATTACATAAACTTTTATATTATTATTTGAGAAATATAGATATATAAAAATGAATTACACTGTTCATGGAGATCGTAGGCTATACATATACCTGATCATTGATTCCCTATTTTTGTGGATGGAATAAAAGAAAGTAAAATAATAACTAAAATTTATAGAATTATATTAATATAAAAAATGAATGAAATAATAATTAAATCCATCATTATAACCGTCCAAGTAATGTTCCAAATAAATAAGAAATACACCTATATGTGTAGATGGTAAGTTTTACACATGCAAGACAAATGGATTTTCTTTTCATAGGATGTAATAATGGTGGATAATCATTGATACATATTCATAATAAATTTTAAATATATTTATGACAGTATAATGACTATTTTATTATCAATACCATGTTTGTATATTAGGAAGTTGAAGAAATAAAATTGAAAATACTTGGCTACGAGTTTTTCTCCTTCATTTAGATAACACTTTTGGAATACATCATAGAGATGAAAAGGTTTGTATCTTGCAAATAATATAATTTATATGACTTGTTGAAGGAATACCAAAAGATATTACTGAAGGTCAAGGATGATATTGATGGTTCAATCATAGTCAATAATTTATGAGATAAGGTTCAATTTTATATGATATGTGAGGGGCACTCTGGGAATATCCAGAAGTATTAAATTGATATCAATTAATTTTTACAGAGAAAGAGATTATAAATAATATTGTTAAAAAAATAAATGTATGCGTTTAAATTATCTTATGAAAATGAAATTTTAAGTTTTTTGGTTATGTTTTTATCGAAATATATATTGTTTCACCAACAGTTTAACCTTTTGTAAATTACTTCAATATCAATGTTTTATATACATTAAGGGGAATGAATTTATAAATAATAGGAAAAGTGACTCCTAAAATTAACCATAGCATATATTTTGAAACAAATCCAATTGACTTGGATGGAGATAAAATTTTATGAATTTAATATCATTCGAAAAAACATTTTTTGTTATAAATTATCTTCAATGTTATTTTTTTTGAAAATATATTAAATTTTATAATATAATATGTTTCACACTAAAATAAAATGGTTCCAAAATTTCATTTATTTAAATTTATGGACGATATGATCTTTTTATATTTATCAAATAAAATTTTGAGAGGTGTAGATATCATTTTAATCCCTATAATTTAATTTAACCACTTTTTTAACCAAATTTAACCTTAATCTTCATAATGTATATTAAAATATTAAAAGAAAAATATTTTTCGTATAAGGTAAAAAATGGATCATAAATGTCCAAGGAATGAAATTTAAGAAAATTTATCATCCAAATTTACATATTTCAGGATTTTTATTCTTTTAAATAAATTAATGTCATATATTTAACATAAAATACATAAAATTTCATTTTAATAGAAATTAATATAATATTACATATAAAGAATCAAAAGCGATTTAATTATAATGTAAAACTTTTAAAAATAAATATTATGATATATTTATCTCCAAAATTAATGGGAGTCCTTAACTGACACAAAAATATTACTTAAAAGTTTTTAATATATTATACTAATTGTTTTACCTAAGTTTACAATCACAATGTCGACACTGTATAAGGATTAAATTTTATTTATTCATCACTAGAGGTGAAAAATAAATTAACACGATAAAATGTAATTAATAAATTTTTTGAAAACTTATAAACTAATATGAGTTGTTTTTATCCCCATCACCAAATATTATCATTATTAAAAGAATGAATCTGTCAATTTTTTACTTTATAATTTACATAAATAATATAAAGGTTAAAATAATGTTTATATAGAAAAAAGGATATATCTACCAATTTTTGGCGATCATGGATAAAATATACAAAACTATTGAAATAAATGAAAGTTTTTACAAGTATTTGAATCCTTATAAATATATTTTTAACCCTAATTAACCCATTTAACCTTTACTGTGATCATAAAATGTTTCGATAGTTTCTATTCGTGATAAAATAATGGTCATGTCTCCTAGAATTGGAAATCACAATTTCAAATATGAAATCTATATTCCATTATTCAATTTCTAGGAGTAAAATATAATTACATAATGATAAAAAATGAAAAAAATACAAAAATGGTTTTCCATAAATAATCATTTTTATGCATACAAATATTTTCATTCTAAATTAATCAAAAAAATTATTTTGAAAGAACTTAATTGGATATAAATAATATAAGAGAAATTATTTTATTTTTAAACCATTTCATAAAAAATGCTACATGTTAAATAATTGTAAAAGTAATATAGTTTTCAATAAGAATAAAAACATTTCATCATTCATAGGAAATTCAATATTTTTAGAAAAATCGATAAAATCAACCCTAATGTATTTTTGATATTTTGAATTAATAAATGATATTATTTTTATAGTTTAAAAAATTAAAATGTTATATAAATTAATAGTAATATCATCTCATAAAAGAATAATTTTTGGTGAAATATATTTAAAAAAATTAAATAACATTACTAAAAATTGAGAGATTATTTCATAAAAATTTATGAATAGATTTATGTTGGTTTTAATCATTATTTAATTCATTATTTGGTTACATAATTTTGTAGCTTCCAATTTGAATGTTTTGTAATAATGTTTATAAATTAATAATATTATTTAATTCAATTATAATTGATGTTTCTTATTGTATATGCTTTAAAACATAGTGTACTTTTAGAAATTCAGGTTGATTCAAGGAGAGGGATAAATTAGTGATAAATAAGTTTTATAAATATCATATTAACTAAATCTACTAATGGATCATACTAAGATTTGTTTCTCTTAAGAATAGAGTCTCTACCTCCCAAGTGTATGATGAAATAAAGTGATAATGAACATATCGACATTTACATAGCTTGTCCCCTTCACCAGTAGCCTAATCTTTTCCATGGATGGTTTCCCCAACATATTATCCACTATAAAAACAAATTATTACATGTTTTTATTTATTTCATAGAGTCACACAATGTGTTTCTGGAGTCACAGTAGGCATGGAAGCATCACACCACATTCTTACAAAATGTATAACCAATATGAGATTGATCTTCTTAGAATTTGTTTTCATCATAACCGATAGATGTAAATCTCTTGCAGGTTGATTTTGAGTATATTCAGAATATCTATCCACTCTTTTGAAATACTATGTTGAGAAAATTCCCAATCTCATACAATACCACCAAATTTTTGATATATACATGATGGGAAGAATGATTCTAGTGCTTTCTCATAAGAATCACTAATTTTGGGAAACATTGGTTCTTTAACATTAATTGATTTACAAAAATACCCACCATATTTATATAAAATTTAAAAATATTATTTAAAATTTTAATAGATTAAATAAATTTATTCTTGTAATCTATTTTCAAGATCAGTAATCATGATTCTTCTCTCACTGAAATTGTAAATAAATTTTATCATTTATTTCTTATTTATTTTTTAATGAAAACATGAACCAAGATAGTATAAATAATATTATATTTCTATAATTTTATTCTACAACATAATTATACAATTATACTTTTTCATAACTAATTGAACAAAAATACATTCTGAATACTAATGAAACATTAATAAAAAAATTAATTATTCAGAAATAGTTAAATATGAATTAAAATCATACCCATCATCTCTTTTCTAAAAAAACAATATGTGAATCCATATTCATCATATAGTTCATCATATAATGAACTGTATCTCAACTTGACATTAAAATAACTCACAAAAAATAATATTTTTCTCCAAGAAGTAGATAAGAAATGAAGTATAAATGGATTTTAATGAACATAATTTCATTATAATAAAACACCAATATTATAATTTATTTCAAAAATAAATATTAAGAGATTCATAAAAAATATAGTCTATTTGTGCACATTCTCATATTATCAAATAAAAAATCTAAAAACATTAAATTAATAACCATTCTAATCAAAATTATCACATTCTCAAATGAAAAAAGTTGAATCACATGTTAGTTGTTGTGTTTTATCTATTCTAGATTAATTTTATCATTTCTTGGTATAATATTGTTTGAATATTTTCATCTTCGAATCCTATATTTCCACCTTGTAAATAAATAATTTTAATAAGTATATAATTATTATACTTATGTGAACAAACACACATTCTAAAAAATATTATGTTCAACACAAGAATGAATATGCTCATATAAAGTATTATCCTATCAAAGATATACACACATTTCATTCAAAGTAGTGATGTGTTATGATGAACAATTATAGTCATGATAAAAGAATTTTTATCTGAAAACAAGTTGTTTTTTATTCCTTAAATCCTTTTTCTTAAAATTCAAACGGTTATGATCATCACTCAAATCCTTATGCACCATACATTTTTAATTTCTATGGTTGGATAGAATATTCTAATTTTCAGTTTGATTGTACCACATTAGATATTCTAAACATTGGGTGGGGGTGAATATGTGTTGGTTCAATTTATTCCATAATTATCTTTTTTTCCATACTTTGAAGACATAGAAATTCAATACAAATTTATTTTTTTAATTTTATTGGAATTTTATAAGTCTGAAAAAATGGACGACGAATGATTCCAAGGCCTAGAGTGCCCGGAATGAATTTCTGAACTTTTTTAAGTGCGTTCAGGAAACAAGAGAGTTTGTTTTTATAACTTTTTAACTAGTTCTTTGAATTTAAATTTGAGGACACTTTTGAACATGAAGGGCCAATAATCACATAAAAAGACCATTTCCTCGACCATAGTAGGTCGAGGGTGGAAGATTGTTTTTCACTTTTTCATGGAAGAAGAAAAATAAAATATTTTACATTATATTACTAATTTGAGACCTCTATTTTCAAATTATAGAGGTGGGGACCTCCCAAGCTAGAAAACCCTCCAAAATTGAATTCAAGTTGGTGGGGACCAGCTGAACCCCTCTTAATGTGGGAAAATCTCTCGACTCTCCAATTAATTAATTGTGCCATTATTTTGTGCCAACTCTAATTGTTCCATTTATTTGTGCCAACTTTTATTATGCCAATGTAAATTAATTTGATAAGCCAATTTTAATTTACTGGATCCTTATTTCCTTGGGGAAATCATTGGAAAAAGGGAGAACATTTGGAAAAACTATTCCTCAAATAAAAAACACCCTCTCCAATGATGAATGAGGAACTGACCACGAGCCTGGATCGGAAGCACTTTGTCGAAGCAAAAAACACTGACGTTATTCAATGAATTCATCTTCTAACTATTGAATCCTCCAACGAACGACATGGTAGGGGTTTTTTGAATACCCCTTACCCTTTATTGATGTTCTTCATGATTAAAGATCAAATAAGCTGCTTTATCTCGTTCAAACATGGAGAGTGTGGGTCAAACGAAAATGTCAAGACCTCTCTGCAACCTTTGATAATTTTGATGGTCTTGAATCGATAGCGATGTCCTGAGACAAGTGCAGAGGTCTGTAGAATGAATAATGGGCAACCGGGGTGCGCCTGGTTCCCCAAGGAACATTTTCAGCGATTTGTGCCAGCAGCCAGCACCAGTGGGACTTAGGAATGGCGGCCGGAACTCCAGCCGGCCACAAAGAAAGTGGGGGCGCAGCCGTGCCGACAGAGAAGGGCCGCGGCAGAGCATAGGAGACGTCCGGCGCTCAGTTGGTCGCATGAAGTGGAGGCGCCACAAGACTATGACACTATCATGAAGGGGTTGTAGTCCAAGGCCTTGGCAGTGAATGAGGGGCGGCCGGCTCGCTATCGTCTGCCGGTGGGGGCACTACACGTAACCGTGACGCGGAGAAGGGTCGGCCATCCGGCCAGCCGTGGGCCGCACAGAGGGCCGCCCAACACGGGCGGCATCATGGGACGCCTAGTGGGCCACCCATCGTGAGCTATGTTAGTGGTCCAGGCCAGACCTTGTGGTTCGGATCAGACCCAGCGGGCTGGGTTGGTCTGACCGGGTCAGGCCGGACCCGGACCAGCTTCGACCGTTTTCGATCTTTCATCCATAACTTGTGCTACAAGCGTCCATTTGACGAACCGTCTGCGATGCTGGAAACCATTTATCGAGAAATCCCTTTTAGTATACCCCATTTTAGTTTTGACTAGTGTTGGGGTATGACTGGGTTGAATCAGACATGAATCAAACTAGACCCTCATGACAAAATAGGGCAATTGCTTACAGACCGAGCGTCCGATTGACGCACCGTTTGTTGCATTGAGACCCCTATAATGTGGCGGTACTTTGGGATTGTTATTAATTGGACATAGTGGATGTTAGAGTATCGACATGTGTATTGAAGAGTATACCTTCTCATAATCAAGCGAGCATAGTGCGGAAACCCTATAACTGGTTGTATGATGAAAAAGGGATCCTACGTGGGTATGTGTGTTAGCATCATAAGTGGGTCTATGCTTTGGGATCCTATGTGGATTTGTGTTCCAGTATCCCACTTAGATCAGAAATAGTAATCCATGTGGTATTACTATAGGATCCTATGTGGGTTTGCTATACTAGGATCCTACGTGGCTCTGATGATTTAGGATCCTACATGGGTCAACCTCTTAAACGAGTAAGATGATTCAGTAGATACAACTAATCATCTTTACTTCCATACATAAGTTATACCTAATGTGACTTGAGTCATTACCTATGTGGTAATCATCTGTTGGGTGTACCTTTGTGATGCATACCTTCGTGGGGATACCTTTGTGGTATTCTTCTATATGGTGTTACATTTGTTGTACTTACCTTCGTGCTAATACCATTATGGTTTTCTTCCATGTGGTGTTACCTTTGTGGTACTTACCATCATGGTGATACCCTTGTGGTATTCTTCTGTGTGGTGTTTCCTTTTTGGTACATACCTTCATGGTGTTACCTTCATGGTATTCATTCCATCATGGGATAGTTGAGATTTGGGATTTTGAGTTGGGCCTTGTATTTCCTCAACATTGAGATGGGTTTACTCGACAACATAGGTATATGTATGGGCATATATCTAAGTAGGGTTTTTAGTTGTTTTCATGCTTTGTGGTTTATCCTTTTTGGATTTTGTTTGACCTTCGAGGGTCTCGGGGCCCATACATGTATCTTTATACTCACCCCTACACGGGCTACACCTGCACCTTGTTTTGTTTGGTGTAGATAGCATACATCATTGATGTAGGCTGAGGGTAACAAGGATGGATGTAGCTTGTATGTGGACATTAGATGAGGTATAGCATAGTGACGATCGTTCGAGAGTTGTACCTACCCTTCAGGTAGGATCCTTGGTGGGTTTTTACCGGAGCTGTTTCAGTTTACTTGTACTACCCATTTTTCTTGTAATTTCTAGTTGGGTGTGTATTTAGGCCCATTATTCATACTGTACACACCATGTTAAATATAAATTTTACTTGTGTATGTGTCATGTCATGTGCTTGGTTGTGTGTGTTTACAGGTTATAAAAGCAATGTCTCCCCAGTTTTATGGAATACGACTTTGGGTGCTAGTCACCAGCCCTTGGCCTATCGAATGTAGGCTTGGGGTAGTCACGACATGGGTCATGGGGTATGGGTCATGACCGATTGGTATCATAAGATTCAGTTATACCTTATAACAATAAAATATGAACTTTTAAGGGAAATAATGTTATGTGTTGTGAGTGTGGTTATCAGTTTATGGAATATAGTGTTGGTGCGGCGGCCGACATATCCCTACACCAGGACCGTGACTTTTGATTTCTGACTCGGTGCACGAAAACACTGATTTCATGGGTGTTTTGAAAAGTTTTCATTCATATCTTTTTGAGTCAGCTAACCAGGTATAACATATTAATAGTGGTGCACCTGTTTCTTTTTAAGATGCCTCCATTCTGATAGCCAGCTAGGGTTCTAGGTATATTACGTAATGATATCCCACTGAGTGATGAGGCCTCAGTACATGGCCCTTTATCAGTAGGGGTGCCATCAGAGGCACCAGTGGTATCATTACTCATTGGGCCACAAATGCCACTAGCCCCAACAGCAGAGGGTGTACTCCACTTGAACGCATTGCATGAGTTCCAGCTCAAGAGGCCACCAAGGTTTAGGGGTGAGACAGACCCACAGGCTATTGAGGATTGGTTAGTGGTCGTGGTGAGAGTATTCTGACTAGTGTGGACACCATCTGAACTCATTGTGATCCTTGCCTTTGGTCTTCTGTAGGCAGAATAAGGCAAGTGGTAAAGCGTGATTCTCTAAGTTCACGACGAGATGACACTTCTCTAGGATGTCTTTGAGAGCCTATTTCGAGCAAAATTAATCCCAGCGACCCTTCACACAATGTGCATATAGGAGATTCTTCATATGCAGCAGAGCATCATGAATGTTTCTTAGTACACAGCAAGGTTCACCGACGTATCACACTACTCCATGGCTATTGTGTGGGACCCATTCTTCGAGGCTCGGACCTTCGAGAAGGGACTCGGGTGGGAGATCAGAGATTCGAGGATTTTTTTCAGCATCCCGATGCATGCAGGGGTATTAGAGCGAGCCCTCTTAGTAGAGAGTTTTCTTGATGAGAAGTCATCAGTAGAAAGACCCACCACTGAGAGTCATATAGCAGAGTCTTCTATTACTGGTGGAAGACAGATGTCACAGAGGTCCAAGACGACCAGACCTATAGGTGGACGACCGTAGGATTTAGGGGCGGTTGTGCGGGGCACCAGGGACAGAGCCAATCATTCGAGGATCATGAAGTGTTACACATGCAGCAGGAAGGGTAACATGGCTCAAGACTTCCCGAACCACCGTACTGATGATCATCAGATGGTTGAAGGACCGACCATGCATAGATAGAGGTTCGATCAAGGAGGTCTACAGTGACAGGAGGACGTGGAAGAGGAGCGGGTTCTGCAGCTGGTGGTGGGTGACGATTCGAGATGCAATTTCCACCACCACCAGGTGGACCACCATGACCATAGGGTGTAGTTGGACAAGGGTGAGCTCATATCCAGGAAGCTGAGTCCTACGATCACGGTGCTCTGGAGATGATAAGAGGTACGATATTTGTCTACTCCACCTTTTCTGAAGTACTTAACACATAGGTTCTAGTAATTATTTTATTGACACTACCCATATTTAGTGATCAGATATTCTAATAGACTTTTTGGCTCGATCCTTATAGATATAGAGTCTTACAAGAGAGGATTCGATGATAAAACACAGGTGTCGGTAGTGTGATCTTACTCTAGGAGGCGAGAGCTTTGACTGTGATCTCTTTGTAGAGGCGTCAAGGCCTTATGACATCATATTGGGTATGGAATGGTTATCTACAGCCCATGATCAGATTGAATGTATTAGGAAAAATGTTTGGTGTATCCGCGAGGATAAGACTAGTTTTACTTTCACTAAGGAGAAGGGAGAATTCACAGCCCAGGATGGACTTACCCAGAGGAGAGTGCAGTTGATTACTAATCAGTTGGCTAGCCATACCCTGAATGTGATTGATGTAGAGAGTCTGAGTTATCCTGTAGTGGTGGACCAGAATGTGGATTTCTTCCTTGATGATGTTTTGGGTCTACCTCCATGCAATGAGGAGGAATTTTATATTGACTTGTACACATGGACAACACTAATATCTTCACTAGTTTATTGGATGGATCTCGCAGAGCATCGTGATATGCGAGTACAACTTGACGACTTACAGAGGAAGGGATTCATCTGGACCCTATGTTTCTCTTTGGGTAGCCCCTATTTTGTTTTCCAAGAAGGCATATTGGAGTTTGAGACTTCTGGTTGACTATCATCGCCTGAACAAGGTGACCGCGAAGAACAAGTACCCACTACTGAGGATTGACGACCTCTTGGATCAGATGAAGGGAGTATGGTGGTTCTCAAAGATTGACCTTAGGTCATGCTATCACCAACTCAGAGTTCAAGATGGGGATGTGTAGAAGACGACATTCAGATGTCGGTATGGCCACTACGTATTCTGTGTTATTCCATTCGGCATGACCAACACTCAAGCAGTGTTCAACGGACTCATGAACATGATCTTTTAGTCATACCATGATCACATTGATGTAGTCTTCATCGAAATTTTTTTATCTACTCGGCTAACGAGGAATAGAATTCCTATCATTTTTATTGAATCTTAGGCACACTCTGAGAGCACCATATTTATGGTATGCTCTCAAAATGCTAGTTCTGGATCCGGGAGGTTCACTTCCTGGGACATGTCATATCAGAGGCTAGAGTTGTGGTGGATCAAGCAAACATGGAGGCAATACTTTCTTGGGATCCACCCAGGAGTGTTATGGAGGTATGGATTTTCCTAGGCTTGGCCAGATACTATAGAAGGGTTTTTCTAGAAATCTGTAGAGTTGCAGTACCATTATCAGCATTGATGAAGAAGAGGCACCCCTTCATGGGGTAGGAGATATGTCAGCGGTGTTTTTAGAAGATGAGGTAAAGGCTGACAAGTGACCCCATCATGAGGATTCCGAAGGATGGTCGTGGGTACATAGTCTACGGAGACACATCATGGACTGGTCTTAGATGTGTCCTAGTGCCAGAGCGAGCTGTTATCGCATGTGGTTCTTGACAGCTATGATAACATAAGAAAAACTACTCTACCCATGATCTGGTGTTAGCAATAGTGGTCTTCGCCTTGAAGATGTAGTGACATTACTTGACTGGAGATTGTTTTATAGACTACTTAGACAACAAGAGCCTCAGGTATAAATTCTTTTAGAAGGACCTGAACTTGAGACAGCAACGTTGGTTCGAGTTCCTCCAGGACAATGACTTCATGATATTCTATACATCTAGAAAAGGGAATGTTGTAGCATATTCACTCAAAAAAAGTTCCGATATATAGATGCTATGTGAGTTAACTGAGAAGCTGACCTCTTTATGAATATCATTTGTGGAACGACATGGTGAAGATTTTCTTCAGTCTCCTACAGGCACTCCCCCACATCTTCAGCGATTCCGGGAGGCTCAACATGGGCAAACTGACTACAAATCTTGACATTTTCAGATATCCTCAGGTAAGGAACCTGATGGATTTTCTAATGGTGGGGAGCATGTCATCCTTTTAAGAGGACGTTCCATGGTACCCATGTCACTGCAGGAGGATGTGTTATAGGAGTTCCACACATCCCCTATAGAGGTAAATCTAGGAGTGTCAATGATGTACCAGGATCTCTGACAATAGCACTGGTGGCCAGATATGAAGAAAGTAGTAGCATAGTTTTTCTCTCAGTGCCTCACGTTTCAGAAAGTGAAGGTGGAACATCAGGTACTAGAAGGCTTAGTTTAGACTTTAGAGGTCCCATAGTGGAAGTGGGATGGGTTTTCAATGGACTTCGTGAAATGACTTCCACGTACATCCCAGGGTCATGATTCTATTTGGGTGATCATTGAATGACTCACCAAGTAGACCCACTTCCTACCAAACATAGAGTAGGGTTCAATAAATAGCTTGGGATTCCTCTATTTTTAAAAGATTGTGTGGCCACAGGGAGTGTATTTGATGATTGTCTTCGATATTGATGCACATTTTACTTCCCATCTATTGAAGGTGATGAAGGAGGCTTTTGGGACGCAGCTTCATTTGAGAACCGCCTTCCATCCTCAGACGGATGGCTAGACTGAGTGGACCAATCAGACCCTCGAGGACATACTGCGTGCTTGAATCCTTAGCTTCAGTATCAGCTGGGAGGATCACTTTTATTTGGTGGTGCTTTCATACAATAACATATATCACTCTGCCAATGGGATGGCACCTTTCAAGGCTCTGTACGGCCGACCTTACATATCTCCTTTTTGCTGGACTGACCTAGGGGAGTCATCACTTGTGGGACTCGAGATGATACAGGCTTCCACAGATATGTTTCAGATCATCCAGGAGAGAATAAAGACTCTACCGAGTAGGCAGATGTCTTATGCTGACAGGAGACAGTGACCTCTACAGTTTAAGGATAGTGACCACGTGTTTCTAATGGTCTCACCTCGACGAGGTTTACAAAGATTTGTCCTGGGCTGAAAGTTATCTATGAGGTTCATCAGAAATATTCAGGACCTCAGCAGAGTTAGCGAGGTGGATTACCGCTTAGCACTTCCACCTCAGCTGCACCGGGTGCACGACGTCTTCCATATATCCAAGCTGAGTAGATACCTGCACGATCCTCCCCACATCATTGACTGGGGTGAGATGGACATTGTCAACAGGGTGATGTTTACAGAGGTTATATTGCATATTGAGGGTTGATAGGAGAGGGTCCTTTATGGGTGATCGGTACCTTTTGGTGCGTGTATGTTGGCATCAAATTAACCTCTAAGAGAGGACATGGGAGGGAGGGGCCCAAATTCATTATTCGTACCCCCACTTGTTTTCCTAGTTTTTGTAATGTGGCATTTGGGGATGCAAATCGATGAGGTGGGGAGAATTTAAAGACCTAGATATTCTGTGTAAATGTATTTTTTTTATTTATATGGGAATTTTACGAGTTTGTGAAAATTGATAGTGCATGATTCCAAGACTCGCAGTACTCAGAATGAATCTCTGAACCTTTTTTATATACGTTCAGTAAACGTGCGGGGAGGTCTTTATAACTTTTGAACTTGAGCTCAGGATCAAAATCTGAGGACATCGTTGAACTCGTAGTGCAGAAATTCACTTAAATAGACATTCACCTCAACTGTAGTAATTCAAGGGTGGAAGATAGTTTTCCACTTTTCTGTGGAAGAAGAAAAATAATATAATTAACATTTTATTTTTCTTTTGAAACCAATCTCTTGAAATTATGGAGGTGGGGACCACCCAAGATTGAAAAACATCGCGACATGAATTCATGGTGGTGGGGGCCACCCAAACCCCTCTAAATGGGGGAAAACCTCTAAACATTCCAATTAATCAATTGTGCCATTTATTTGGGACAACTTTAATTGTGCAATTTATTTGTTCCAAATTTAATTTTTCCAATGTAAAATAATATGATGAACCTATTTTAATTTTTTTTGGATCCTCATTTCCTTGGGGAAATCATTGGTAAAGGGGAGAACATTGGATAAACTCTTCCTCCAATGAAGAACACCCTCTCAAATGAAGAACGAGGAACCCACCCCAAGCCCGGATCAGAAGCACTTTGCGGAAGTAAAAAATGTCGGCGTTCATCAAAGAATTCATCTTCTACCTCTCGACTCCTCCAACAAATGACAAGGTAGGGTTTGTTTTTTTTTGGAATACCCCATTACCCGTTTTTGATGTTCTTCAGGATTCCGGAATAAATAATCCACTTGTTGTCGTTCTAACGAGGAGAGGGCAGGTCAAAAGAACGTGACATGACCTCTCTGCAACCTTTGTGAATTTTGATGGTCTTGAATCGATGGAGACGTACCAAGACAAGTGCGGAGGTCTGAGGAATGAAAAATGGGATACCAGGGCCCGCCTAGGGACCTGAGGAACACCGTCGGCGACCTGGGCCGGCAAACAGAACTGCTAGGACTCGAGAGCGGTGATCACCACTCCGGCCAGCCGCAAAGAAGGCAGTGGTGCCACCGCACCACCAGAGATGGTTCATGGCTAAGCAGAGGTAGCATCCGGCGCTCGATCGACCATGTGATGGGGTGGCAGTGCATGACCAAGCCGCTGGCATAAGGGGACCGTGGTACAGGGTCACCATGACGATGGAGGGGCGGTTGGCTCGGTGTCGGCTGCCGGTGGTGCGACGTCATGCAACCGCACAACGGAGGATGGCCGGCTATCCATCCAGCCGCGAGCTGCCCGGCGCAGGCCGCCCAATGAGGGCAGGCCGCGCCGGAAGGTCGGGCCAGACCCTGCAGGCCGGGTCAGACCCCGCGGGCTGGGTCGAACCCAGCAGGCCGGGTCGAACCCCAGGCCGGACCCGGGTAAGGATGGGTTTGTAACAAAAAAAACAGTTTTTAAATGGAAATTCCCGTGTTATAATTATGTCATAAAATAACATGAAAAGACAACATAATGAACTACCAAGTGATAAGTGACCTATAAACATTTGTTTTTCACTTCTATGTTTAGAATTTTGAAAATACGACATACACGGTTGTGTTCAAGATGATTTTTGGATTTTAATGAAACAAAAATATTTTTTAGTGAATAGTAACATACCCAAATGAACAGTAACGTACACTTATGTATAGTAATATGACCCTTATGAATAGTACATCTTCGAACATAAGATTAACCTTACCCATGATTAATTAAATAAAATTTAGACATCTTAGAAAGTGAAAATTTGTCTTTAGTAAATATTTTGGTATTTTATAAGTCATAAATAATTAATTACAAATAATTATTTAATTTAAAAGAATATTTATTTTCATAAAACATATTAATTAATTTTCAAATAAATGTCTTATTGTTTTTATATAATTTTATAAGACCCTACATAATTTTTGAAAACACTATAAAATCAGGTTTAATTTTAAAAAATATCTTTTAGTAAATTATGATTTTAATTAAATATTAAATTAATCATATTTAGAAAATTATTGTTTAAATATGGAATTCATTTTTGTATTCTACACATTTAAAAATGGACGGGGTAAATTTTTGGGATTTTTCTGAGATACTTTAATTTTTTATGATTAGTGAAATACCATAATTTAAAAAAATAAGCCAAATAAGAAAATTTTAGAGTCATGTGTGATGTTCTGCTGATGTAAGCCCTCATGGTTCGGGATCACATGATCAAATTACTATTATTTTATATTCAAGACTCACTATTATTTGTCTTGGGGGAAATTAATAATCTAATGAACTTTTTTTAAGGACACCCATCTCCCCCCCACTATAAAAACCACCCTTCACACCCTCATTTCCTCACACCACACAAGCTCCAAGACTTCTCTAATCTCTGCCCAAACATACTCCCTAGCCTCTCTCCCATGTTCATGTTCTTCTGGTCTCATCGAAAGACCAATCCTAGCTTCCTTAAGGAGGATCTCATGAGGAAGATTTAAGAGGTAATATCTCTCCCTCATCTTCGTTAATTTCCTTTCATGTTCAAGTTCATTTCTTTATCTCTCTCCATATATCTTCTTACAAATGGTATTATAACTCCATAATTATAAATTTAATGGAATTTTATGATGCAAATGGGATATTATATCATCCTACCCTTTTCCCACTTCCATTTATTTTATAATGGAAATGTGGTTTGTGAGATGTTAATTTATCACCTTCAAGAACGACAAGATTTCTTATTTCAGTTCTACCATCAAATCTAGTCATGAAACAATATTTATGGTCAAACTAGAACATTTTATATGTATTATATCCTATTTAATGTTCTGAAACTAACTTATGACCATATTTATAGTGATAAAATAAAACAAGTTCTTTATGATCGAAAAATCTCTCAAATTAACCCAAACAATCATCATTTAAATCTTATCTAATGATTCATCCACATGGATCTAATATAATTAATTATAAGATCATTAAAACTCCTGTAATATCATTATTAACATGTAATATCTTTTCATGATGTTTACCCATGTTCTACCCAAACATCAATTTAAGAATACAAGTGAACCACTCAAGAAAACCATAAAAACAAACATTCATGAATAGTGTTTTTAAACTCTATAACTCATCTGAAGGCACATAATATCACTTAATGAAACCATAATGAACCACATTAATGTAAACAGGGTTCTTTATTTAAAATTATTGATTATAATGTCATTATACAGGACATTAAAGAGAAAGAAGCATTCAGATATAAGGTAACGGGAAAATCTCGAACCCAATTTTCTTTCGTCGGGTTCTCCCTCTTTCACTCCAATTTGGTATGGTCACTTCATAAAAATCATTTTTTCATCATTATCCTACCTTTTCTAGGACATAAATGTTTTCTAATAATGTTTATGTCAATTCAAATGTTTTCCAAAAGAACTCTTCTTTTAAGAACTCAACTTTTACCTCTCATTCATGGTTGATGGTTCTTATATCAATTATGTTGTTCCCTCTATATTTTGGGAACCCAACGATTATGAATGTATTCTTATGAGCTAAAACCCATTCCTTACCATGTGTTAGTTATCTTCATTAGTGGTATATGCTCTATGTGGCATGCATGTAATGATAATATTATGAGGTGATGGGTGCGCCCGGAATTATACAGTGCACCAACGCATTGGGTAAAATGATGAATCTCATGAGTAAATGTGAAATGACGTGTGAACAATATCCTAGCTGGGTTCACAAGTATGTGTGGTAGTTAACCATTAAGACATGATGTTTCATTTTTTATTCATTCCAACATTTCAAGTCTTATATTTATGCTTCATCTCATGTTCATGTTCTTTTTCCAATGTTATTATTATGCTCACCCCATGCTATATTGTTCTTATATATCCTCTTACTGGGCTTCTCTCTCACCACTTTTGTGGTATATCCTCATGAGGCCATATTATCTAAGGAGAAGACATGTCCCAATAAGAAGCTAGAGAAGAATAAATTAAATAAATGTTTATGATTTATGTTGTAATTGTTTTTTATGGTCCTAGTTTTCCCAAGACAGTAAACATTTGGATCATCTATGTGTAATACTATTATGTTGTTTATCTTTAAAATGATTTAATTGCAATGTAAGAAAAGGTAGGGTTGCTATAGTTGGTATCAGAGGAAATTCAAATTTAATTTTGGAATTAGGGGTAGTAAACCCTAGAGAAAACCTCTAGCATAAGACTAAGTACAAATATGATCACAAGAGTATTTACATAGGGATACCATATGTTATGTTTTTGGTATAAAATGTTTATATGAATAATTTATTCAAGACTTGAATACTTATGTTTTTTTCTAACCTTTTATATTTTAGAAAATGGTGGGAACTAGGAGAAATTAGGCCAACAACTTGTGTGAGGGCCAATGCACCAATTTCTCGAACGACATCCCCAATGATTTGGGAGGTGGATTTCAAAACGTCATGGAGATACTTACCCAATTATCTCAGGTTATGAACAATAACCATAATAATGGGGAATTTCCTCCTTAACCAAAGAGGGAGCAACTAGCTATTGAATGTTTTATGCGTCAATGACCACCGACGTTTAGTGGATCTTCTAATCCACTAGTTGTAGAACAGTGGGTAGACTCCATGGATAAGATCTTTTATGTTCTTCACTATTCTGAGATGGAGAAGGTAACCTTAGCCGTTTATCATATAGATAGATAATCTGATCAATGGTGGGCACTGATAGAGAACACAATGCCAAGGGAGGGAATTGAAGAGATAGAATGGGAAGAATTTAAGATAATGTTTCTTAACAACTATTTCCTAAGGACTCTTCGCAAGAAGATGGAGAAATAATTCATATATCTCACACAAAAAGAAGAAGAATTTTTCACAACCTATGAATCAAATTTTAGTAGGAATTCAAGGTACTCTTCAGGTTTTGTTATCAACAATGACAGAAAAATTGAAAGATTCTTCAGTGGATTAAAACCACACGTTCGAAAGGCTCTTTCAATTCAAGACTTTGGGAGTTATGAAGAAGTTGTTCGATGTGTCCTCAATGTGGAGATGGAGTTTGTATAATAGTCCCATGGCTATGCAGATAAGAAATGAAAGATAGAGTTAAAGATGGAGGATCTAATGACAAAAGTGGGAAGAAAACTCAATGACCCATATGCAAAAAAAGCGGGAAGTTTTACCTTGGGAACTGCCCCAATGGGACGGGGAAGTGCTTAAAGTGTGGGAAAGAAGGACACCATGCTCAAGAGTGTCGAAAAGATACAAAAAGGAAGGAGAATGTGGCAGAAGAATGAAGAGAACCAATCATGGTTCAATGCTTCAACTGTAGATAGCTTGGGCACTATGCAAGTCAGTGCACTAAACCTAGTGTTCTCAAGGGTAATCAATATCATCAACCAAAAAAGTCAAATGAACAAGTGAAGTCTTATTCCATCACTACTGCGGAGTTGGAGCATGGTAATGAAGTCATACAAGGTACACATTATATTCACTAAAGAATGTAAAAAAGACTTATTTGATTCTGGTTCAATGCATTCCTTTATATCTTGAAAAATTTCTAGAAATATATAATTGATGCCTTGAAACCTAAAAGTAGAGATATATGTAAAATCACCAAGTGGTGAAATCATTGCAACCCAAGTGTTCAACTCTTCTTTTGTTGGCGTATTTGGGAAGATACTTTCATAAAATCTCGTAATATTTCCATTGGGGGAATTCAACTCTATAATGGGAATGGATTGGATCTCATTATATAGAGCACATATAAACTATCAGGAAAATGAAGTATCATTTCATATTATGAACAATCTCATGCTCCTCTACAAATTCAAGGAAGATCATGAATCTCCATTGAAAAATCCATCAATGGTGTGGATGTTTATTCCCTAGGGCTAAACATACCTCGTCCAAATGGTTGATTATAAGGAATGTTCCAAACATGTGGAAATTCCCATCATGAGGGAATATGGTGATGTATTTCTTGAATATTTACCCGAAATTCTCCTGGATCGTGAGGTAGAGTTCTCAATTCAACACAAAAACAGGAGCTACTCCTATCTCATAGTGTCTCTATAGGATGCCTCCAATCAAGCTGGAGGAGTTAAAGAAGCAACTACAAGGGAATCTGGACAAAGGGTTCATATTCCCTAGTGCATCCCCTTGGGGTGCACCATTGCTCTTTTTGAAGAAGAAGGATTGAACAATGCACCTGTGTATCGATTATCGGGAACTCAACAAGATCACCATAAAGAAAAAGTATCCTCTCCCAAGGATTGATGACATGTTTGAAAAGTTAAGAGGAGATAAATAATCCTCAACGGGGGATCATCATTTTGGATATCATCAGGTAAAGGTGAAGAAGGAAGATATTTAGAAGACTACCTTCTGAATAAGGTATGCGCACTATGAGTTTTTGGTGATGCCCTTCGGACTTACTAATGCCCCTGAAATCTTTATGGATTTGATGAACAGAGTCTTTAAACATTACCAAGAACAATTTGTGGTAGTATTAATTGGTGATATCCTCATCTACACCTAGAGTAATGATGAACATGAAGAACATTAAAGACTTGTGTTGGCGACATTAAGAAAAGATAATTTGTACGCCAAGTTCAGCAAGTGTGACTTTTGGATGAAGCAAGTCACTTTCTTGGGACATGTGATCACAATTGATGGAATTTATGTGGATCCTTGAAAAACAAGGAAGATTGAGGAATGGACCAGGCCCTCTAGTGTCACAAAAATCTGTAGTTTTCTTGGATTAGTTGGGTACTAATGAATTGTTTTGAGAAACTTCCCACGATTGTCAAGACTGCTAAATAAGTTAACAAGGAAGGGGGTAATGTATTTCTGGATGGAACAATGTGAGGGAAGCTTCAAATAGCTAACGGGAAGGTTGATCACTGCACCTGTAATCACACTACCGAAAAGTGGAGGGAGTTCTGTGATATACAGTGATGCTTCAAAGAAAGTCTTGGGTAGTGTACTCATGAAAAATTACAATGTGATAGCCTATGCCTTACAACTATTGAAGATCCCTGAGTAGAACTACCCGACACATGATCTAGAGATGGCGGCCGTGATTTTTGCCTTGCAAATCTGGTAGCACTACATTTATGGAGAGAAGTGTGACATATATACCAACCACAAAATCCTAAAGTATTTATTCACACAAAAGGAGCTCAACATGTGTCAAGGGAGATTTATAGAGCTAATAAAGGATTAAGATTGATCTATTCACTACCATCCTGTAAGGGCGAACAAGGTAGCTGATGCTCTAAGTAGAAAATAACCTGCTACTCTATCCATGTTATAGATATAGAAATCCCTATATTCTTATATATGAAAAGAATGGATTTGGAAATAATAATGTCTTGGGATACATCCTACCTTGCCCAAATAATTTCCTAACCATCCATCCAGTAGAAGATTATGGAAGCACAAATGGATGATGTGGAGACAAAAAAGTGAGTGAATACAGTAAACGATGGGAAGCTTCAAGAGTTCCATATCTATGATGATAGTGTGATTCAGTTTGGAATGTGACTTTGTGTGCCCTCATCACCTGGGATAATGAAGTAGCTATTGGATAATGCACATAGATCAACATTTTCTATCCATCCAGGGAGTACCAAAATGTACCGTGATCTCCAAGAGCACTTCTGGTGGGATAACATTTAGAAGGATACAACAGAATATATATCAAGGTGCTTGGTATTTCATCATGTTAAAGCTGAAAGAAAAACGTCCAAAGGTATGATGTAACCATTTACTATACCCATGTTGAAATGAAAAAAATGTTACTATGGACTTTGTCATGGGTCTCCCAAAGATGTCGAAGCAAAATAATGTGATATGGGTTGTGGTTGACCGACTCACCAAGACTGCCCATTTTAATGCTATTCGGGAAGATCTATCACTTGAAAAACAGGAAAAGATATATGTGAAGGAAGTGGTGAGACTGCATGATGTTCCACTCTCAATTTCCTCTCACCGTGATCCAAGTTTCACATCTAAATTATGTGGGGGCCTTCAACATGCTCTAAGAACTGAATTAAATTGCAGCACGACATATCACCCCCAAACTGATTGCCAGTCTGAAAGCACTATTCGGACGCTTGAAGATATGTTAAAATCATGCTCTCTAGAATTAAAAGGTGGATGGAATCAGCATATCCCATTGGTTGAGTTCCCATACAACAATAGCTTCCACTCGAGTATTCAGATGGCTCCATATAAAGCTTTGTATGGAAGGTGATGTAGAACTCCAACCTGATGAGTTGAGGTTGGAGAAAGAAAGCTACATGGACCTAATTGTGTTCAAGAGATGACAAATAAGGTTCAAGTCATCCAGAAACACATCAAATATGCTCAATGATGACAAAAGAGCTATGATGACAACCGTCGAAGGGACATGGAGTTCAGTGTTGGAGATGAAGTCATCCTTAGAATATCTCCATGGAAGAGAGTCATGCAATTTGGGAGGAAGGGGATGCTAAGCCCAAGGTATATTGGATCCTTTGAGATCCTTGACCGCATATGAGTCGTGGACTATCGTCTTGCACATCCACTGAATATGGATGATGTTCATGATGTGTTTCATGTATCACTACTGAGGAAGTACATACCAGACCCCTCACATGTACTAAAATTGGAGGTGGTGCAGCTGGAAGATGATCTCTCCTATGAGGAGTATCCAGTAAAGATTCTGGATCGGAGAGATAAGGTTCTACGCAACAAGAAACCCCATAATGTCAAAGTGTTGTAGAGGAACCATATGTTTGAGGAATCAACTTTTGAACCATAAGAAGAAATGAAAAAGAAACACCCTCACCTATTTGTGTAAAGTGAAATTTCAGGGACGGAATTTCTTAAGGGGGGACGAATGTAATGAACCAAAGTTTTACAATGGAAATTTAATTCTTATAATTATGTCATAAAATAACATGAAAACACAACATAGTGAACTAATAAGTGATAAGTTACCTTTAGACATAATTTTGTCACTTCTGTGTTTGGAATTTTGAAACTCTGATATACACGGTTGTGTTCAAGATGATTTTTGGAAACTATTTAAACAAAAATAATTTTAGGTGAATAGTAACATACCCCTTTGAATAGTAACCTACTCTTATGAATTTTAATATGACCCTTATGAACAATAAATCATCCAACATAAGCGTATCCTTACCCATGATTAATAAAATAAAATTTAGACATCTTAGAAAGTGACAATATGACCTTAGTAAACATTTTGGTATTTTATAAGTTATAAATAAATAATTATAATTAATTTATAAATTTAAAAGAAAATTTATTTTTATAAAATGTGTTCATTTATTATCAAATAAGTTTTTCTATATTTTGTAGATAACTTTAGAAGACCCTATGTAATTTTGGAAAACACTATAAAATCAGTTTTAATATTAAAAACATTCTTTAAAGTAAATAATGATTTTAGTTAAATATTAAATTAATCATATTTTGAAAATTATTTGTGAAAAATAGAATGCATTTTATTTCTACCCGTCAAAAAATGGTAGGGGTAAATTTTAGGGATTTTTCTAAGATACTTGAATTTTTTTATGAATAGTGAAATACCGTAATTTACCAAAATAAGCTAAATAAGCTAATTATAGAGTCATGTGTGATGTTCAGACTACGTAATCCCACTTGGATCGGAATCACATGATAAAATTACTATTATTGTCTATTCAAGACTCATTATTCCTTGTATTAGGGGAAATTAACAAATTAAGGAATTTTATGTTAAGGAAACCCATCTCCCCTCCACTATTAAAACCACCCTTCACACCCTCATTTCCTCACACCTCTCAAGCTCCAACCCTTTTCTAAAATCTACCCAAACATCATTCATATCCCCTCTCCCACGTTCAGGAGCTTTTAGTCTCATCGAATTTCCAAGCCTAGCTTCCTTACGGTGGATCTCAATAGGAAGATTTAAGAGGTAATTTCTCTCCCTCTTCTTCTTTAATTTCCTACAAGTTCAAGTTAATTTCTTGATCTATCCCCATCTATATTTATCCAAATGGTATAGTAACTCCAATATTATACATCTAATTGAATGTTATGATGCAAATGAGATACTATATCATCCATCCCCTTTTCCCTTTTCCTTTTATTATTTTAAGGAGAATGTGGTTCGTGAGGTGTTAATTTATCACCTTCAAGAATGACATGTTTTCTTCTTCCATTTCTACCTTCTAATTGGGTCATGAAATAATTTTTATCGTTGAAAAAGATCATTTTATATGTATTATCGCCTATTATAATCTCTGGATCGAACTTATGACCATATTACAAGAGATAAAATAAAACAATTTCATTATGATCGAAAAATCGCTCAAATTAACCCAAACAATCATCATTTAATTCTTATCTAATGATTCATCCACATGGATATAATATAACTAATTATAATATCATTAAAACTCCTGTAATATCATTAATAACATGTAATATTAGTTCTGGATGTTTCCCCATGTTCTACCCAAACTTCAATATAAGAATAGTAGTGAACCACTCAAGAAAACCATAAAAACAAACATTCTAGAATAATGTTTTTAAACTCTATAACTCATCCAAAGGTACATAAAATCACTTAATGAAACCATATTGAACCATATTACTGTAAAAATGGTTTTGGATTTCTAATTAATATATATAATGTCATTATACAAGACATTAAAGAGAAATAAGTATTCCGATATAAGGGAAGGGGAAAATCTTGAACCCAATTTTCTTTCTTCGGGTTCTCCCTCTTTCACTACAATTTGTCATGGTAACTTCTTAAAAATAATTTTTTAAAAATTATCCTACTTTATGTGGAATATATAATTGTTTTCTAATGATGTTTATGTCAATAAAAATATTTTCCAAAAAGAACTCTTCTATGAAGAACTCAACTTTAACCTCTCATTCATGGTTGATGGTTCTTATATCAAGTATGTTGTTCCCTCATTATTTTGGGATCCCAAAGCTTATGAATGTGTTCTTATGAGTTGAAAAAAACTCATAAACATGGGTTATTTATGTTCATTAGTGGTATATATTCTATGTGTCATGCATAATAAAGATAATATTATTAGGTGACGGGTGCGCCCAGAATTATACAGCGCTCCAATGCATTGGGTAAAGTGATGAATAACATGTGTAAATATGAAATGATGTATGAATAGGAGGATATATGGGTTCAAAAGTATGTGTGTTAGTTAACCACTAAGACATGATGTTTCATTTTTTATGCATTTCCACATTTCAAGTCTTATATTAATGCTTCCTCTTAGGCTCAAGATCTTTTTCCCATGTTATTATTATGCTCACCGTATAATATATTGTTCTTATCTATCCTCTTAATTGGATCCTCACCCCTTTTGATGTATATCCTCAGAAGTCTACATGTACTAAGTACAGGACACATTCCAATAATAATCTAGAGAAGAAGAAATTAAATAAATGTTTATGATTGATGTTGTAATTGTTATGTAAGGGTATAGTTTTCCTAAGACACTAAACCTTTGGATCCACTATGTGTAATACAATTATGTTGTTTATCATTAAAATTTTGTAATAGAATTGTACAAAAAGGCAGGGTCTCTATAGGGGGGACCCGAACCAGGTCGGGTCGGCCTAGGTCGGGTGGCATCATGTCGGACCGGATGCAGACCAGCTTCGACCGTTTTTGCTCGTTCGACCATAACATGAGCTACGAGCATCCGTTTGACAAACCGTTTCTGGTTCCAGAAACCATGGATTGAGATGGTCCTTTTGGTATATTCCATTTGAGTTTTGGATAATTTTGGTTTATGTACGGGTTAGATCGAACACGAATCCAACTGGGCCCTCAGGACAAAAGGCCAATAACTTAAAGACCGAGCATCCGATTGAAGCATCGTATGTTGTGTTGAGACCCCTATTACGTGGAGGTCCTTTGGGTAATTTTTCATGGGACATCATGGCAGATAAAGTATAAACATGTGGTTTTATGATCAGACCCTCCCGGAATCTAGTGTGCCTAGTGCGAGAACCATGTAGCTGGCTGTAAGATTAGAAAGGGATCCTATGAGAGTCTGTGCCTTATGATCGTACGTGGGTATATTATTTGAGATCCTATGTGGGTTAGTGTTCCAGTTTCCCACTTGGATCTTCTCTTGGAATCCATGTGGGATTACACTAGGTTCCTACATGGGTATGATGTACTAGGATCCTACGTGGGTCTGTTGATTTAGGATTCTACGTGGGTCTGCCTCTTAATAGAGTAAGGTGATTCAATAGTTACATCTAATAATCTCTACATTCATACCTAAGTTATACATAATGTGAGATTAGTCTTTACCTAAGTTTTAATCATCTGTGTGGCATACCTTTGTGATGCATACCTTCCTGGTGGTACCTTTGTGTTCTTCTTTTATGTGGTGTTACCTTTGCTATACTTACCTTCTTGGTGATACCTTTGTGGTATTATTCTATGTGGCATTACATTTGAGGTACTTACCATAGTGGTGATAACCTTGTGGTATTCTTCTGTGTGGCATTACCTTTGGGGTACTTTTCTTTATGGTGTTACCTTCGTTGTATTCTTTCCATCGCGGGACAGTTGAGATTTTGGATTTTGAGTCGGGCCTTGTGTTTTCTCATGATTGAGAATGGTTTACTTGAATAATTAGATATATATATATATATATAGTTATAAACATAAATAGGGTTGTCAGTTTTTTTTATGAATTGTGGTTTATCCATTGTGGATTTTGTGAGACCTTTGAGGGTCTCAGGGTTCCTACTGAGTATCGTTATACTCACCACTACACGGGCGATGCCCACACAGTGTTTTTCTTGGTGCAGATGAATGACATCACTGATCGAGGCTGAGGGTTCCAGGGCTAGGGGTAGCACAAAGGTGGACATTAGAGGAGGTGTACCGCAGTGACGACCATTTGAGAGCAGTACCTACCCTTCAGGTAGGATCCTGGGAGGGTGTTCGCATGATCTATTCTAGTTTAATTGTGCTTCTCAATTTTCGTGTACTTTTCAGTTGAGCTTGTATTCAGGCCCCTTATTCTTACTGTACACACCATTTTTACTATATAGTTTACTTGGGTTCATATCTTGATGTTTCTTTATTTGGGTGTATTTATAGGTTATGAAGGCAATGCCTTCCCAATTTTAGGTCATACACATTTCGGTGCTAGTCACCAACCCCTGTAATATGGAAGGCAGGCTTGGGGTAGTCACGACACGGGCCTCTAGGGACGGGTTGTGAAAATTTTGTATCAGAGGAGTCAGATCTACCATAGAACACTTGACATTGATATTTTTACGGGAAATAGTGTTCTGAATAGTGAGTGTAGTTATCATTTTAGGGAATCCAGTGTTGGTGCGGTAGCCGACGTATCCATACACCAGGACCCTGACTTCTAATTTCTGACTTGGTGCATGAAAACACTGATTGAGTGTGTTTTTTGAAAAGTTTTTTTCTTTCTAATCTTTTTGATTCATCTCAAAAGGTATAACTTATTGACTGTGGCACACCTGTTTCTTTTTAGGATTCCTCCACACAGACAGCCAGCTAGGGTTCCAGGTATAGTATGTGATGATATCCCACCAAGCGATGAGGCATCGGTGCAAAGCCCTATATTAGAAGGGGCACCAGTGGCGGCACTGGTGGTAACCTTACTCATTGGGCCACCGATTCCACAAACCCCAGTAGTAGAGGGTGTATGCCTCTTGAGTGCGTTGTACGAGTTCTAGCACTAGAGGCCACATAGGATCCGGGGAGAGATGGACCCACATGCCGCTAAGGATTGGATGGAGGCTGTGGTGAGAGTCTTCTGAATGGTGGGTGTAGACGCCGAAAAAAGTTTGCAACTCCTAGAGGATGTTTCGAAATGGTAGAGCGAAGTCATATTCGGAATCAGAGGCCCGGTCCGGAGGCTCGGGATGTGGTGCGCTAAATAAAGGAGGACTTGCGCGAAATATTGTAGGGCGTACGAAACATCCCCGGGATTCGCGTAATCGATCTGCGGGTACGCGCAAGTTTGTGCGCCCCAGTTCCGTGTGGTGAGGCTTTGTGCGCCGACTGTTCCCTCCATGGAAACTTCCACACGCCACAAGGATTCCGCGCCAGCTGGGGCGTATAAATGGAAGGCTACCCCAGACAGTTTGGGGGTTGAGGAATTTGGATTGGATCTCGGGCGTGCAATTCGACTCTCCCCACGCGCAATATGACTTACAGGTAATCCCCCTTTTCGCGCAACTTTTCCCTGGGGTTCTCCTTTGCACGCAACTCCACCGGCTACGGTGAATTGGCCTCCTCCTCCCGTTGGTTCCCTTGCGCGCGATCATTGTCCCTTGCGCGCAATCCTCTTCTATGCATGCAATACCTTGCGAGAAATTCCCTATCCGCGCAATACATTGGCCCGATTGCGCGCCATCCCGGTGTTTTGCGCGCAAGCCTTCCTTTTGTGCATAACAGCCAAGACCCCTTTACCTTGACGCTCCTTGGATGCCCTTCCGCACTGGCACGTGAGGTCTTCCCTTCCGGGCATGCGCTCCATGCATTGTTTTCCCGTACGGCCTTCCAACATCGTACGAAGTAACCTCAAGAACCCTTGGGCGGTGTTTCCCATTGTGTTTCTTTGACTTCTGCTTCTTTATATAGGAACACTAACGGCTATTTCTTTTTCTCATAGCCACGCTAACATGGACCCCCCCAGTGGTTCGCCCTGCAGCCCCCCTTCATCATGGCCTTGCCGATTCCTTCCCTCCCACAAGGGGTAGAGGGCATTGGGCATGTAAGCCCTAGGGGTGTGGAGCGATCCCACCTCGTCCAAGCTGCATGATGTTAAACTGCTAACCACATCATCCTTAACCCATGAAATTAAACTGTGGTCCGACCCCGTGCTTCGCACGCAGGGTCCCCCCCAGCTCGGACAATTTTTACGTCTCTCGTCTCCACGGGAATGGAATCTTCCTCAAATGGAATGAGATCCTCTTTGTCGGAGTGGCATTTTTCAAGGGGGAAGGCTGCCTTAGAGCTTAATCCCCTAGACTCTTTTATGGAAGATTTCACCCATGCATCACCGTACTTCCCCCATGCCAAGGCCAGTGGAGTCCCTTTCCCACTGTGCTTTGTCACACCATGGGCCTCCACCCTGGAGTAAGCCACGGCACCCAGGGCCGCTAACCACTCGTAAGCCCTTGTTTCCTCTTCGGGCCGCTAACCACGCATAAGCCCTTGTTTCCTCTTTGGGCCACTCAATGCGTAAGCCCTATTCCGCTTCTCACGAACGCACCCTTTGCGACGTGATCGTCTGGTCCATGCTGCCTCTTGTTTCCCACACCGAGCATGACTCATGTTGGCTTAGAGTGCACATAGACCATGACATCCTCCTATGGGCCGCCTCAGAGCGTAACCCCATGCTAGCGAACTACGTGGACTTTGATCTGTGCTAATGCATGGTACGTAGGAAGCCTCCACAAGGTTCAAGCCCACCACCCGATCATTCCGACCTATCCACGTCGGTTCCCCGACCACCATTGGCCGCCTCAGAGCGTAAGCCTCATATCCACCATGGGCCGCCTCAGAGCGTAATCCCCATATCCACCATGGGCCCCCTCAGAGATTAAGCCCCATATCCACCATGGGCCGCCTCAGAGCGTAATCCCCATATCCACCATGGGCCGCCTCAGAGCGTAATCCCCATATCCACCATGGGCCGCCTCAGAGCGTAATCCCCATATCCACCATGGGCCACCTCAGAGCGTGAGACCCATATCCACCACGGGACGCCTCAAAGTGTTAGCCCCATGTCCACCATGGGCCACCTCAGAGCGAAAGTTCCATATCCAACCATGGGCCGCTTCAGAGCGTAAGCCCCATATCCACCATGGGCCGCCTCAGAGCATAAGCCCCATATCCCTCGTCCCGCATGACGTTAAACTGTACTCCCTCGTCCTGCATGATGTTAAACTGTATTCCCCCTCCCGGGCCGCCATAGAGCATAAGACCCATGCCTCACTTCGTCATACATCCCAATCCTTACCCAAGCCGCCACATCCCGGTGAGATCATGCCACTCCACCCCACTCCACAGTATCCGGGAACCCGCCCACGCGCTGGCCCCAACATCGGTGTTCCCCCTAAGGGGTCCTTAAATCTGATCCACTCTCAGGGTTTCGATCAGTCTGGTCTATCTCTGAAAGATGTTAAACTCGTGGCATACCCCGTGTTGAACATGGGAAGCTGAGGAAAACCTCTGATGGTACACATTCCCCGCGTTCGATGTGGGATGCCTCGGGCTTCCGTGCCCTCGAGAAGCCCCGTGATAAGGGTCAGAAGGCAGGAATGCCGATCCCCAGCGTCAAGACATGCCAACGACACCCCAACATGACATTTCTCCTCACCGAAGGTTGCTACCCCAACGAGACCCCTTGGAGCATTTCAACGGAAGCAGTGTAATTAACTGGTGTCCATGCACATATGGCACCAGGAATGAGCTTCACGAACCCATCTTAAATCTATAAGGGAGACCCGGATTAGGTGACGAGCTCCGATGAGGAATCCATGAAAGGAAGAACCAACATCCCATCATCCCGGTTTCGGTCAAGGAGCAGATGTCCCTGAATAAGGAACGGATGCCACCCGCCATTGGATAGTGGGAATTCGGGGCTGCGAGCCGCGCGTCCTCCTATGTGTGATGGACGTGCACGCGCGCCCCTGCGTAAAAGCGTCAGAAACAGAAAATGGTGAACCCGACATGAATCTCTTCGACTAAATATGAGGACAGGTAGCGTTTGGGATGTAGGAAGATCAGAATGACACTAGGTCCGAGTACCTATAACTGGGACGTGAAACCCGCCAGTGGTTGAGGCGGTCAGGATGTTGTGCACTCCGTTCCGAGACGCAGTCATCGTGGATCCCTCTCGCCGACCACAGAAGAAGGAACAATGCTGGGATATTGGTTATCGATTTCTATTCCTGTTAGTACTAATGGGTTCATCTCCCTGCTTCCAGAAATCATATCACTGCATCTGGAGCTCGATCATCACTTGCCCACTGGCGTAGGGGTAGGGGCAGTACCGACGCAGTTAACCCGCACGATCCTATCTTTTCCACAGCCACTCCGGCTCCGATTACCGCGACTGTCAGGCGCTCACTCCCCCTCTCCCTGTCAGAAATCATCCAGTGAAGGGTGATACACGACTTGGTTCGTGGGTATGACGAGGAAGGGATCATCCCCACGAGGGTCCTGGCCCGTTTGGATCTAGAGGCGGTTGAGCCCCACTATCGTCGACGCCCTAGAGGGCCACGAAGGGAGCCACCATCCCCACTCCGACATTCAACCGCTTCGGGAGCCTATCCCTAGAGTGCCTTGACATATCTTTCCACTACGCCAATAAGGAGGGGATGTCCGGGTCCACTCGATCGGAGACCCGTCGCAGGGGTTAACGACAAGAACCCCCGCCAGGCTGCGTCGACGTCATCGCCCGACTCCCCGGGCCGAGGACCAGGAAATCTTTATGCCCGCACCACCGGATCCTACCCATCTGACCTGACACCAGCATCGGGCGTGAGCAGAAGAGAATTCCTGTCTTGGGGCACCAACCTCAGTAGCCACTATGGTCCGAGCCACTGCTGACGCCTGCTACCAGATCCCCGCACATGTTGAGCAGGGGCAGTCACATGCCGGACTGGGGTCGAGGCCCCGACCGCCCTACAAGCAGTTTGGGTCGACACTCCCGGTCATGGGCATAGGCAATGGCCACCATGGACCAATCCCCGGTAGTGCCACCCATCATGAAGGCTCATTTTATGCCACTGGTCTGGAAAGCTGAAGGCTCCTTCGCGATAGCTACGCTCCGGGTATGACTCCTTCCAGCGCCCACTACATTGGGTATGAGGTCACTACTCCTGCCGTTGGCCGCAGGTATGGAACTGTTGCATATCCAGTCGCTCACTCACATGGAGGTCCTCCCCATGTCCCTTTTGACATCTGTCCTGGTGCTTCCCGCACCCCGGCCTTCAGTCCCCTCTGCCCCAGCACTATTGCGCCCAGGGGACTCCATGATGGAAATCATCCTTACCCTGAGGAGCCACCCAAGGGCATGAAGGCGGGGCGTCGTCTCCATAGGATGAATGTCAGTGGATTCCGGAATGAGATTAGACCAGCCCGTTTTTCGGACACTGAGGCGGACTACGACTCGACGGTGGAACCTTCCCCCTGAACTTCTGAGTCGAGGGCGGGAATGGGGATGCATCGCATCATTCTCGTACTCCCCGAATGCGAAATTAGTATGATTCCCTCCTCCCTCCGAAGGTACATCCAGGAGGGCGACGAATTGGCGTACCCCTAGGGGTCAAACCCACATTTATCGGTGGCCTCCCCGGAAGCGCCTTCCACCTCAGTCAGGGAGTGTGGGGAACTGTAATGCAGACCGACGGAAGAGTCGCAAGATGACACACCCTCGGAGAGCACTGACACTATGATGGGAGGCCCATTTGCTGGCCCATCCTATCGCGACGTGGCAGCCAGAGCACTGAAGCCCTTGGAGGACGACTCAGGGATCGGCAGTTAATCGGCATGTTCGCCGCATTCCCCGTCGGCCAGATCACCGGCCCGGTGACCTACCTCGGCGCTGTTGCCCGCTCCCAGACCATTCTCAGTTGATGAGCAGGGGAAGCAAGGTCTGGACCCCGAACCAGAGTCATGGAGTTTCTGGACCATCCTCACAGTGGGCCACTTTTCCGAGAAGTTTTGGCTGGTCGTAATGTCGAATTTTTTTATACCATAGGCGCTCACCCCGGGAGAGTTTGAATTTTTTCACCAGACTCTTTGGTTGACTCACTCCCGTATTCTCCATCAGCTAGCGACTTATCCCAGGAGTCATGCACATCTCGAGGATATCGGTGAGCAGTGTCGTCAGGTCGACATGGCAGCGCTCCCTGCGGTTCGGCACCCCGAGTCACCGGGCCACCGCAGGGCCCTCCAGCAAAAATTCATTCAGAGTTTTCAAGTACTTCTCAAGGTTATAGAGGAACCCACCCCCCACTTACACATCCGCGGATTGGGGAATTACGCTTCCCTTTTTTTTGTGCGATCTGCTGATAGCCCAATTCACCGGGCAGCCCTGAGGGAATGTCGCCAAAGGCAGTGGCGGTCAACATGGATGACCTTTCAGATGAGGGAAATGGTGTGGAGATCCTTGATGGGGACTCAACCCCTGAGGGCAATCCACCACTGGACACATATGGGAGGATCACTAGCCACCAGAGGTGCCTCCTAGGTCTCCCCATGCCCACTGAAGCACTGACACTGAGCCAAAACATCGGCAAGGGTAAAGAGCATATCGGGGCTGTCAAGCCCGCCGACCCTTCTTCCTCGGTGTAGAAGGTAGATGAAGAATCCGAGAAGGCCACGCTATTCTAGCAACTTGCGGAGAAAAATAGGCTGGTTGATGAGCTCTTAGCCGAACGCATCCCAGAGCTGCGGCCTGACTATGGTAATCCCAGGCCAGGACAGCAGGGGCAGGAGCACCTTCCCTTTACTGAGATTCCCCTGGGAAACTACAACCATGTCATTTTCGTCGATAGGGGAGAGGCCAGATCCCATGAAAAGAGGGCACGATATGTCTCGCTGAACCCTCCCGAGCAGCGGAGTCACCTGTGGGGTCATGCTCGGTTTCCTCTTGCTGCCCCGAGAGTCGCTCCGCCAGCCGACCCATGAGCTGATAAGCTTGACTACCAGGTTGGAGAGCTTGGCAATGCGCTTGTGGTTAGAGATCCCAGTCAGGACAGGAATCTGTGTCCGGACGATTTGATGGAAGTACTCATCGCCCACTTGGAGGCCCCAGAAACTCGGCAGGTGGAAATTCCACCGGACGACAAGACACACCCATCATGGGTGGATGATATTCCGACCCCACCCAGATTTAGGAACCCCATTTTCTCCCCCTTTAACAGCACATGAGATCCGCCACAACACCTGTCCCACTTCAACTCAAGGTTCCGGCCTATGTTGGGGACTCCGGTGCAGCAGGAAGCTACCAAGCTTCGCTACTTCGTCCAGACACTGGAAGGACCAACCTTCGTCTCATACAACCAGCTCCCTATTGGATCTGTGGCTAGATGGAAGGAACTTCGTCGGAAATTCCTCTTCCATTTTATTTCCACAACCCGGAAGACGAATATTGCAGACCTCTTCAGGTGCAAACAGAGGCCCTATGAGCAGGTTGCGGACTTCGTCGCTCGGTGGAAGGGGCTCACGTACTCCCTTGACATGCCACTAACTCAAGATCAATTACTGACGATGTGTGTAGGGAATGTAAAGGCAGTGCTGGTTCCTTCTCTGATCACTCAGAATTACCCTAGGGGGTTCCGGGATTTCTCGGATAAGGCTCAACGCCTCGAAGAAGCCCTGCAATAGGCCAGTCAGGCACACCTGCTGCCTCCTATAATCCCTGTAAGGAGAGCTGCTAGGGCCGAGCCCGCTGCTGTAGCCCAGATAGAGGCTCCCAGACAGCGGGATTTTCTACCAGTAAGGCCAACTCAGCAGCCCCATAGGGGTCCACCCCCACAGGCACAGCCTCCGGCCTAGCAGCGACCACCTCAAAATCGGCAGGCGCCTCCGCGTAACGCGCCGCCACCACGCTGGTGAGATAATCAGGCTCCGCCTCTTCGGCATAATCCACCAGCCCCTAAAAATGGTCATCCTCCAAGAGCCCCCTTCCCAGACAAAAGGAACCAGACTTACTCATTTGAGGAGGCCCAGGTCCCCAGCTATTTCCGTAGCGCCTTGGAGCAGAGGATCGTGCGGCTGCCTGAGTGCCGGAAGCCAGAAGGGGTGCGTCTCACTGATCACCCTATCTACTGCCCTTATCACCGGATCCTGTGGCACACCATCTAGAAATGCTATGTGTTCAAGGACTGGATCCAAGACAAGATTGACAACAACATAGTCTGGTTGGGCCCAGCCCCGGCCCAGGTGGTAGGTGTCTTCGTGAGATCAGATGTCAGAAGCGGTAAGGAGGATGATTGGCAGTAGGATTCCAACCGTGGGTCCCAAAAGAATAACGACTGGATGGCCCGCAGGACGGTTGCCCGTGCCCATGGCATCATCCGTACCCACCTAGGTTAGCGAGATCCCTCCGAATCTGTGATCGCCTCTTTGGCATCATCGTCCCAGCCTACCTCTTCCCAAAAGAGCAAGCGGCGGCGCATTAAGAAAGAACGCGCCCTGCCATTGCCGTCATCTTCCTACACGCTTGGCGATTTCATGCCCTCAGAAATGGGTATCCCTCCGAGAACCCGTCCGGTAGTGGATGAATCCTCGAGTAAAATCTTGGGGTACGCTTTGGTTAACACCGTAGAGTTGGTAAATCCCTTTTTGGCTCCCAATTACGAGGAATGCTAGGTGGACTTCCCTAATGAACCCAACCGTCACCAACGTCGACGGAGCCGTGGCTACGTGAATTGCCAGGGCACGACAGTCGTCACCTCCAGCCCAGTCGTGCATGCTACTGAGACCAGGCAGAAGGCACGATATAGAGATCACCGCACTCAGTTCCCCCACCCAGTGTCGACAGGTCCGTCTCCACCATAGTTTGTGTTGTTGGATCAGGCGGGACCACCTCGTCCGTGTCGCAGCCAGCCCTGCCCTGCCACTGGCCGGCTACAGCCTTCCGGTCCTAACGCGGCAGCCACCTCCCGGGCTTCGACTAGTGAACAAAGAGATGTGCCTAGTACCAATCAGTCACTAGTCTTGCTGGCAGTGCCTGTCATGCCTCCAATCATAGAGCGGCCTCCCGTAAGCAGAAGCTCACGTTTGGCTCGAAAGTATGATGTTCTGAAGCACCTGGCCAGCATTCCGACAAGGCTTTAAATCCTTGAGTCCATTCGCCTGTCATCAGAAATGCGCGAGGCGCTCGCCGAGGCTCTAGGGAGCCCCCTCCAGTTTGAGATGGAGGTGGCGGCTACAGAAGCCTTCCACACCAAGGCTATTGAGGATGTCGAATGTCAGGAGGTCATCTCGTTTTTCAGTGAAGATGAAGACCCTCCCACATAGGGGCACATTCTCCCACTGTACGTCACCGGCTAGTTCAATGGCATGGAATTTTTCCATTGTCTTGTTGACATGGGTTCCAGGATTAACCTCATCCCAACTCGGACGCTGTAAAAACTGAAGTTGTTTGAGGATGATTTAACTCCCTCTGACCTCAGGATCCAGGGTTATGACAGGACCGAGAAAACTCAACATGGAAAGATTCATCTGAAGACCTAGTTCGGCGTCAGGATTTCCAATACCTAATTCATGGTTGTCTCTCAAGACATTTCCTACAACGCAATGATGGGCAGGCCGTGGCTCCACCTTCACGCAGCGGTCCCCTCCTCGTATCACCAGTGCCTGAAATACTCTCTTAAGGGTCGAGTGGGCATGCACCAGGGAGATGCGTCTTTTTTGCCTCTTGTTAAGCCTGTTATCTGGACGTTGGCTACTACAAGAGCAAAGACAAGTAGATCCTGGCAGGTGAGGTCGAGCCCGCCACTGTCACGAGTGGTCCCTGGGCAGGATTGGACGGCGCATATGTCCTCCCAATCCATTAGTTGGAGGCCAGGACCCCCGACATGGGACAATGATTTTTGTTTCGGGTACCAGAGGAAGGCATATTTCCGGCTCCAAGTGACAGCAAAAAATCACCTCTTACTCTTACACCAGCTAGGATCAGGTGATCCCCGAGCCTCCTACCCCTATACAATATCGGGATGTTGGGCTCATGGCCATAGCAGTATGTCATACGTGTCTGTTTCGCCGGGCCGGAATCGCTTGGATGAAGCCAACGCGCCACCACTGCTTTGATTTCATAAAGCATGGCCCCTTGGGTCAAAGGCTAGATGGTATTGGATCAACCGCCTTTGTTTCCATTGTCTCCGCAGTGCATGGGTCCCCTGACTTGGAAACCTCTGCCGCCCAAGCCGGCACCAGCTTCCCATCAGGGTCTGGTAGCCCTGAAATTGCCCCCCTCTTGGATTACCCTTCCACAAGTGGAGATGAGGACATGGAAGATTCTCCTAATGCCTTCGAGGAGGGCATCCCATCCACAGTCGACGAGTTAGTGCAGGTGAACCTCAGTAGTGAGGCAGACCCGAGACCCACACTGGTCAGCACCGCTATGCCCCCCGAGGAACGGAAACAGTACATGGACTTCCTCAGATGGCGTCGTGATGTTTTCGCCTAGAGTTATGACGAGATACAGGGAATAGATCCCCAGGCATCTGTCCACCGCCTTGGCCTTCCATCAAACCATCGCGGGTTCAAGAAGCCTCCCATAAAGATGCACCCCTCTCACGATGCCGTGGTTGAAGTCGAAGTTGATAAGCTCATCAAGGAAAACATCATCAAAGAGGTCCAGTACCCCAGGTGTCTAGCCAACATTGTTCCAGTCAGGAAGAAGAACGGGTAGATCATGGTTTGTATCAACTTCCGTGATCTCAATCGCCACTGTCTGAAGGATGGATTTCCCCTTCCCGTGACGGAGCTGTTGATCGATGCCACGGTTGGGTTCCAAGACCTTTCTTTCATGGATGGGTACTCTAGGTACAACCAGATCCAGATAGCCCCCGATGATGAAGAGTTCACTGCCTTCAGCGCCCCACAGGGTAATTTGTGCTACCAGGTTATGCCCTTCGGCCTGAAGAATGCAGGTGCCACCTATCAACGGGCCATGCACCACATATTCAAGCCGATTCTCAGGACACTGGTGGAGTGTTATTTGGATGATCTGGTGGATAAATCTCATCAGTTCTAGGACCATCTGAAATACCTTTAGAATGTGTTCGGCTTCCTCCGTTCTCGCCACTTGAAGATGAACCCGTTGAATTGTACCTTCGAGGTCACCTCCGGAAAGTTTCTTGGCTTCATTATTAGTATCGAGGCATCGAGATCGACCCAGAAAAGATCAAGTCCATCAGTTAGATGCCTCCCCCGAGTAATATTAGAGATATGAGAGTCCTTTAAGGCCACTTAGTCTATATACGCCATTTCATAGTGAATCTGGCCGGCAAGTGGTGGCCCTTTTCCCGGATCATGAAGAAGGACGCCACATAGGAATTGGACGAAGGGTGTCAGATTGCTTTTGAGGAAATCAAGCAGTATATGCTTCACCCTCTAGTCTTGATGCCACCCGTTTCCATAAATCCACTGGTCTTTATGTGACCACCCTGGAGTGATCCCTCGGCGCACTTCTTGCCCAGAAGAACAACGATGGAATAGAGAATGGCCTCTACTACCTCAGCTGCATGCTCCTCGACGCAAAAATTAAATATTACCCCATCGAGAAGAGCTGCATGGCGCTCATATTTGCCTTGTAGAAATTTCGGCACTTCTTGCAGCACCACGAGGTACAACTGGTCTCTCAGGTTGACCCGTTGAAATACATCCTGAACCGACCTATGTTGACCGGCTGATTGGCACGCTGGGCGGTGATCCTCCAGCAGTTCGACATCAGGTTTGTACCTTAGAAGGCCGTCAAAGGGCATGAATTGGAAGACTTCTTAGCTGCCCACCCCACCTCCGCGGACCATCCACTGGATCTGGTCTTTCCTGGTGAGGCAATCCTCTAAGTCGATCACGCCATCCGAGGATGGCATATGCACTTTGTCGGTGCCTCCTAGAGCCCCAACAGTAGAAGGCTCAACGATCTGAGGCTCAACAAAGTGGGCCTGGGTATCGTTTTCATCACCTCGGAGCAAGCCGTTCTACCGTATTCAATTCTGTTGTTAGAAGCCTGCACCAACAATGAGGCAGAGTATCACGCCTTCATTACTGGCCTCAAGTTGGATCTCGAGATTGACGTACCCCATCTGTATGTAAAGGGGGACTGTAAGCTAGTCATCAAGCAGGTCAATGGTGGCTATGCTGTTAGGAATCCGAAACTCGTGCCATTGCTGGAGAGCACCCTTCGTCTAATGGCTAAGTTCCCCTCCCGGCCAGAGGTCGTTCACATTCCCCGGTCATAGAACAGTCGAGCAGATGCTTTGGCCCGCCTGGCCGCATCACTTGGGGAGCCCGAACAGGATGACCTAATCGTCCACGTGGCACATCGTAGAGTCATTTCTCCTGTTATCTTGCAAGGCGATCGTGGCCCACGAGTGAACCATCTCATCGCTGGTGCCCCTGTGTAAGGGTCCCTGGGGGCTTCAGGCACGGTAATCGGGACAGTTCTTGACTGGAGGATGCCCTTGCTTGAGTATCTCCAATATGGAAATCTTCTGCCGGACCGAGCTGAGAGAGAACGAATCCGACGGTGTGCGCCGCAGTTCACCCTTTAGAGTGGTCCCAGCCTTGAGAAGCTCCTTTACAGGTGTGGATTTGATGGAGTTATCCTTCGTTGTCTTCAAGGAGTCAAGATCCCACATGTCATGCAAGAAGTGAATGCTTATTCCTGTGGCGCCCACCAGGCCGGGTTGAAGTTGTCCCACCAGATTCGGAGGCTGGGATACTTCTGGCCCTCCATGATCCACGACTTCATTGATTATTCCAAGAGGTGTCATGCATGCCAAGTTCATTTTATCATTTTGAATCGGCCATCGAAGCCTCTCCATACTACCAAGTATTCTTGGCCCTTTGCAGTCTGGGGGTTGGATGTCGTGGGGCCTTACCCGCCGACGACGGCCCGCCAGTGCCGGTTCATCTTAACCGCTATGAATTTCTTCTCAAAGTGGGCGGAGGCAATCCCACTCAGGAATGTCAAGGCATGTTCTATCGCTGACTTCGTGAGCTCCAATATCATCTATCGGATTGGAGTACCTCATGCTATCCTCACAGATAACAGAACCAATGTCCGAGCAGCCGAGATGAAAAAATTGTACGCCAAGTACAACATTCGCTCTAACCACACCTCTCTCTATCATTCGCAGGAGAATGGATAGATCGATGAATTTAACAAAAACCTCTCTAACATTATGCAAAAGATGGTTGGCCAGAACAATAAATGTTGGCCGGACAAGATCCCCAATGTCCTCTGGTCTTATAGGACGACAAATCGTAACTCCACCTAGGTGACTCCGTATTCCCTGGTGTATGGAGCTGAGGCCGTCCGACCCATAGAGATTCAATTTCCCCCATTACACACGGCGATCTACGACCAGCAGGCACCAAACAGAGTTTCCGAAATCCATCTATCCGAATTTGAAGCGCTGGATGGAAGTTGGATTCGCACTTTACATAACATGGAATGGCATCAGAGCAGGATGGCTCGAGATTTCAATAAGAAGGCTCACCTCCACTCCTTCCTGCAAGGTGACCTGGTACTGTCTCTCAAAGCGCCAATGGTCACCGGCAGGAAACCACCCATGTTGGCGCCTAAATGGGACGAGCCTTTTATTGTCCATAAGGTCTATCCCAATGGTGCATATTCCTTGGAGACTATGGATGTTGAACACATAACTCCTCCCAACAACACCAGGTTCCTCAAGAAGTACTTTTCCTAGGGTTTTTCTTGGTCCAGCATTAACTTAAACTGTATGGTCCAGCATGACCTTAAACAGTATGGTCCAGCATGACCTTAAACTGTAAGGTCCAGCATGACCATAAACAGTATGGTCCAGCATGACCTTAAACTATATTTTCCAGAAGGGCCTTAAACTATATGGTCCAGCACGACCCTAAACTGCACCCTGGTCTGTGTTCTAAGACCTAAAACTAAGATCCGTATTTCGACCAGCACGACGTTAAAATGCCTTTCAAGAACTATGTGTGGGTTGATTCTCATCTTAATGAGATACATAAGAACGCCCATACATTTCATCTCGGGTCCAGCCCCAAAAGCCCCAAAAGTGCCCAGGAGTGCCCAGTAGCGCCCATGAGCGCCTAGAGGCGCCCAAGAGATACCACGATCCCCCGGGCTCCTCAGTCTCTTGGCCTGCCTTTCCTTCGGGAATCCTCCATCTTTTGGCCTCTCTCAAACTGAGCCCTTTGACCCTTTCCAGTGGTCTACTAATGTGGTCAGAGTACTCTGGTCTAGGACCTGTAGTGTCAGACTCGACTTAGACAAGTTTTCGTCCACTTTCCAAGTCTTGTGTTCCCCTTCATTCAGGCCCCACCATCCTTCACACCCGGAGGGACCCCCAAGAACGGACTGGATACAACGCCTAAGGGATCTCCTATCATCATGGGCCAACTCCCCCGAGGGTTCGGGGCGGAAAATTGATACAAATCCCGTGTTGTGAATATAGTCAGCGGTTGATACTCATTTGTTTTCCCCTACTTCTAGGCTAACGCGACGGGATGCTGTGTTGCAAACATGGTCAGCAGTAATCCTCGGTCGTCACGCCAATTTCCTTGGGCCTTGAATGTTGGTTGCATGGTTCACATTGTGTTCCACCCCCACCGTGTCAAGGTGGAATCTCAACACTCCTTGTACTAACCCTCAGTATACCCCCACACATCAAAAATACCGATCTGCATAATGGTGTCTCTCGGGGCTTCCGCGATCTGAGCGCTAGAGTATGTGCTAGGTTTTTTTCTCTATAGGTTGTGTGCATCTTGACCCTCATCCCCACGAGGAACGAGGAGTCACCCAGACATTGCGTTTCGGGCCCAACATAGCTGGGAGCTAGCATCTCTTTCCCCTCCCTAATTGTTGAACCCTCGTAGGCCCCTTTGGCCTGAGGCTCCACTCTCGTAACCACCCACGGTGATGGTATGAGATTATGACCTCACTCGCATCTGTTATGTTGTATCGCATCGCGAGTGTTCCTGACGGTCCAAACCTTATGACCTTAAACTCTGCTGACGGTCCAAACCTTATGACCTTAAACTATGTTGTTGGCCTAAACCTAATTACCTTAAACTATGCTAATGGTCCAAACCTTATGACCTTAAACTATGTTGTCGGTCCAAACCATATGACCATGAACTGTGCTGATGGTCCAAACCATATGACCATAAACTGTGTTGTTGTTCCACACCATATGACCTTAAACTGTGCTGATGGTCCAAAACTTAGGACCATAAACTGTGTTGTTAGTCCAAAACTTATGACCTTAAACTGTGTTGGCGGTCCAAACCATTTGACCTTAAACTGTGTTGTTGGTCCAAACCATACGACCTTAAATTGTGTTGCTGGTCCAAACCATAGGACCATAAACTGTGATGATATCGTCCTGGCCACACGACGAAAAATAGCCCCGCATTATGATGACCTCCCCATGGGAGACATCACGCCAGGTATTTGTCGATTACCATGCTGCTTGTCAACCCCTGCTATGGCTTGATTACTGTGGAGACACTATGATCTTCTACCCTAGGTTAGTCTCCCCACAAAAGAAAAACCATTTACCTTCAAGAAAAAATAATATATACCAAATGCCGATTCTTTTAGTGGGAGAGCTAGACCCGCACGACTCCTTTGTTCATTCCATAGGAGCCATATCACGTCGTGCTTCCTTTCAAGAACTACGTATGGCTTGATTTTCATCCTTATGAGATACGTAGGAGCGCCTGGGGAACTTTTGCACAGGCCCAGCCTAACCTTTTCTAGTCCGAGTTGTAAGACCTAAAACTAAGATCCTTTGCTTGGCTTTCTGCGACTCGGTCTCTCTTATGGGATTGTACGTTGTGGTGCGGGATTATGTCCTCATTCACGTCGAGTTACTCTCCTTGCTGTGCCTGTCCCCAGATGAGATGTGTCCCCCGTCCCACACGACGTTAAACTGTATTTCTTCCAGCATGACGTTAACCTGCCTTTTAATAAATACGTGTGGCTTGATTCTCATCATAATGAGATACGTATAAATGCCCGGACATTTCGTCTTGGGTCCAGCCCCTGGGATTACCAAACCCCATCCCTCCTTATCGTCGGCCCCTCAGCCAGACAATGTTGGAAGTGGTGTAATCGTGACATTCGCCTCGAATAAGTTCGGGATGCCCCATAGTAGTAATGGGAAGCGGCAAGTTCTCTCACCAGAGAGGTCCTGCCTAGAAAATTGGGACAACCCATGACAAGGATGGTACGTCCGCCTGATGCGCCTCCGCCACAGTGGTGCAATTTTTGGAGTGTTGGACTCTATCCGAACAAACCATCACTCCACCTTCCACGCTTTTCGTGCCCCTTTATTCAGATCCTCATTCTCTTTCATGATTGATGGGACCCCCTAACAGTACGGATGACAGACCTACGGTCCGCCTGCTGTCCTGGGCCAACGTTCTGGAGGACTGGTCATGTTTGATGGGACCCCCTAATAGTATGGCTGATAGACTTTGGTCTACCTGCTGCCACAATATGGATGATAGAACTTTGGTCTCCCTATTGTAGCAACATGGATGATAGACCTATAGTCTTCCTGCTGTCCTTGGACAACATTCCAGGAAACTTACCGGTGATATTTGAGTTAGGCCCCATGTCGCAAACATGATCAGTGGTCATCCCTCATTTATTATCCCCACTCCAGGACAACACGATATGGATGTTGTGTTTCCATCATGTTTAACAGTTATCCTCCATCGTCGCTCCCCATAGTGTTCCGAATTCGGGTAGCGTGATTCACCTTTTCATTCCATCTCCCTATGTTCGGATGGATTTCAATGCCCCTGGGATTGCCCAGCTCGTGTGTCAGAGCACATTGGGAAGGTGATATATCAATCAGTCTGAGGTCTTCTCCTTCAAAATTCGGGACCAATTTTGGAATCCTAAGTCTTGGTCAATGCCCTGTAGTTGGATGAAATAATGACCCGAGTATCCTTTTCTTCTCGCATTGGGTGCGACCCACAAGAGCTTAGTGATGGGTTGTTAGTAATTTTGGAATTACGGTTGATCATATTAAACCAAGATAAATGGATTTGGCCATGAATTGGATTGATATGGTGAGCAGTACAAGAAAGAGGTTCATGAGATGGCCAAAACAAAGCCCTTAAGGATCAACGCGCTAAGTCGACCTTTCTAGAGGTTCTACCATTTGGCTGGTAGCCTCCAGGACCGCTTCTCTCTCCTCGAATACTCTCACCTAGTCAGCCACCACAAAGCGTAGCTCGCCAATCCTAGCTTGTGCCTGTGCCCACTCGGTTCGATGTCCGGTTATCTGGTGACTTGCCTCCATCAGTTGTTCCTGCGCGTCAGCCAGCTGGGCCGTCAGTTGCGCCACAAGCTCAGAGCATGTTGTGATGAAGGCATCCATATCTTCCACCTGCCCTTCAAGGTGCCGACCTCCTGCTCCACCCTTAGCAACGCTCAGGTGCTCACTGATCTTTCCCGACACTGGGCAACGTCGGCGCGCTGGCTTCTCTCGCGTATCTTCTCAGCCATGTAATCACGGACCGTCAGATGAAGGCACTAAGCGTCAGCCCCTCCGGAAAACATGAAGCTTAGCCAGGTTTGGAGTGATCCCATCCACCTCAGTCAATCCGACTGGGGATATATTAGAAAGCGACGGATACACTTCCACCCTTTGCGCCGTGACATCCGGCTCTCCTCGGCTGCCTCTGAGTTCGAGTCATCTACCTCCTCAGGGTCAGTGAGTCGGTATGTAGGGAAGACAGCCAGCAGATCAGCAGGATGATCTTCCCTGGGGATTTCTTCATGAGGAATAAGATCCTCGACGTCCGGGAGACCTTTCTCTCTCTCCCCAGCAGCGACGGTGCCCCCGACAGCTTCTGTCCCCACCTCAGGAACATGGCCGCCAACGTCCACTTCCCCCTGCTCACCAGTTGCCAAGGCTGACTCAGTTCGGGGAGCATGTTATGAATGAGGTAGTATGTCCACCACTGGTCTTCTCACAGAAGACCCGGGGTCCTTAGCCTAACGAGCCTCCAATGTTGAGATCACTGCGCAAGGCGTACACTAATTAGTGGGGATATTTTGATAACAAACACCATTAGTGAAGCGTGAGACTTACAGGATTCCAGAGCATCGGTCACCAGCGTTCTGGCCGCTGCAGGAGTCACCATGATGGGAAACCCCTCTACGCTTGTTAGTTCAATGATGGGTGTCAGATCCAAATCATGTCCCACCGGTTCCACTCTTCCCTCCTCTGGTGGGGACGCCCGTCCAACACTCAGCCGCTCTTGAGTAAGGCAGAGAGACAGTTTAGAAATTGGAAAGAAGAATGGATGAATAAGGAAAGTGAATGAAGAGACAAACCTTGAGTATCTCGGTTATGTCGAGATCAGATCCGACAAGCTCGCCGCTCTCTCGGAGACTCCCCTAGTAGGTCTCCCCTTATGACCCCTCACCTTCGGGTTCTCCTTCTTCTTCGTCTTCTCCTTCACCTTCGTCTTCTCCGGTATCCTCCCCCTACAACTCCTCGTCGTTGTCGCCTTCTCCCAGCGGCATCACTTCTGTATCGTGCTCCTGGCCGAGCATCACTTTCACTAGGAAAGGTGGCTCTGCATGCCGACCCCTTGGGCGCGCGTATGTGTCCATGGCCGTCAGGTAAGCATGTCGCCGATGGAAATTTACCCAGTCGGTAACTCAAACGAGCCCGACCTCTAGCAGCTAGATCTCATTTTGCATGATCTTCTCCTAGATGACTTCGATGCTTAGTGATTACTGCAGGGTCATCCAGGCCGACCACAGTGCTGGGAGAATTGCATCTTGGTAAGGTTCGATCAGGTATCTTATCTACATCTTGGGAAGTTCCCTGGCAGCCTCATGTGACCCCCCCTACGGGCAACGAGGTCACAGCGGCGCTGCATGATGTTCCTACTGCTGAAGTCCCAGCCTGCGCATGCCTCTCTGTCTGATGCACCCCTGGTTCCCCTCTTCTGCAGCCCCTTGCCATCTCCCCCGTCGCCCGGTTTCCGCATCAGTTACCCCGAGTTTCTGGACTTGCTTGCGTAAAATCCCCTCAGGGTGCGCGATGGTCCAGTGTTCGGCATACTCGGTTTCTAAGCCAGCATCAACCCCGGTGGGAGGAATATTAATGACTTCACCAGAGCCGAAAGTGGTAAACATCAACCACATCTGGCATAGAATGCATGGATTCTTCTCCTGCCAGACAGCCGTGAATACCTTCTTCGGCATTTGTTGAAGGCACCCGAACTGCTTGGAGAATCGGGATGGCACGTAGGGCTCATAGATCACCTTCCCGTCGATCCGAGCAACAAGCACCCCGCCTCGAATGCTCTGTAAATATTCCAGTTGTTCGAGAGAGCCTTTCCCATTGTCCACCATCTGGCCGACCGGGGAGGGGAACTGGATAAAGTGGAAGTTGGTATGGTTGTCGATGCGTATCCTCACACCCACCTCATTGAGCGTCATCGGTGACACCCCTTGCGATGTTCAGCAAGGACGGTCGCATGCCATTGCCCGGAGGACAGATGGCATTTGGGAAAGTGTACCCGCTGAGGCGAGCCACCACCCATATGTGGAAGATCTAAAAGGGGCCACATACTCTCCGAGGCGACCCCCCTCATGAGATGCGCCCCAGTATAGCATACAACTTAGCCAGTACGGGGACCCCCAAGTTGAACCGTTTGTTGGCAGCTATGGTGCCCGCCATCACTAGTGTTGCTAGACAGAAACCCATCCTCACGTCCCGCACTGGTAGGAGCCACCCGCTCATGAAGGAGGCAAGGAACCGGGCTTACCGGACATTCGGGTCCTGGGCCTCGATGACGCGATAGCCCCATGATTCGTATTGCCCTGCCTTCAAGTTCGTCCAGTATGACCCATCCCTGCTCCTCGGAGCCACGGTTGGGAACCGTTTACCCCGTCCCGACATCTTTACGGTGGGATCCTTCTCAAGGAACAGTCTAAACCAGCCCTTGTAGGCGATGTCCTTCAGGAAATCCTTGACCCCCAGCCTCTCTTTGGACAACTCCAGAAGGTGCCACGTTAGCATAGGCATCCATGACCTATCTTCTCAGGTGTTCTCTGGTGGAAGGCACTTGTCATATTAGTAGCCCTCCAGTGGGATACCCCCGATGCCGTGAACATCCCAGAGACTAATGCCAACTTCCCCATGTTGAAGGTGGAATGTATTGGTATCAGGAGACCACCGGGTGAAGAGCTCCGGCCCGAGCTCAGGTTGACGGTGGAAGTGGAACTGCGAAATCCATACCGCCTTGAACATGCCAATATACCGCATTTCATCCCCAAACTGGTTGAAGGTATGGGGAACCAAGAATGCCCAGGCCCATTTGCTGGTGAAGTTGCCCCCAGACCGCAGGTCCCAATCTTTCAACTAGCCCTTCGGTTCATCCGTGATGCTCTGATGGAACGTGCTCTCATAGAGGGCTGAAGAATTCTTTGCGATAGGCTCATCCCGAGTAATGGTCCTGGTCCTCGGGTTAAGAACATATACGTCCATATGTATGGTTTCCCTGGCAGGACGACCGTTGTTGGTGATGTTGTAGTGAGGAAGCTCGTCCTCCCGGGTCACCCATGACCGCGGTGTGTCCACCTCGAAGTCCCGCAGGGGCACCTCCTCTAGAATGCCAAAATTCCAGAGCGGGATGTTTTCAGATAGCAGATACCTATTCTGGGATGGGTTCAGCAAATTTAACAAGGTCATATTGTTGGAAACGATCACCTTGGCACCATAAACCTCCTCTTTCTCTGCCATTTTGGTTCTGTGAGTGGCGTCTTCCCTCTCATCAATTCGGTTTGCGGCCATCTCGAATATTTCAGGAGTTGCACAAAATCAGGATGCAGTGCGCGGAATCGGAGAGTGATGCTCAAAATCTAAAGGGGCGGCTTGAAATCCTAGAGTGGGGTGCTCAATCGGCGGGCTACGCGTGGAAGATCCCGAGAAGGCGCACAAGGACGACCAAAATTAGGAAGGAATTCCGCACTGCCAAAGCGTTTTTATGCGCAGCCGCGGGAGAAATTTCGCAAATGAGAGCTATAAGCCTATCACACGGAATAGATGTGGTACGGATCTGGGACCTAGCGGCCCATTTTATAGGTGAGGACAGGGTTCTGCGCCGCGCGGAAAGTAAATTCCGCACTGATCCGGCGTTTGGCGTGCCATGTGGGTTCTGCGTTTCCCTCGGAATCCGATCGTTGCGACCTCTTGCCGATCCAATTATAAGGGGGGGGGGTTTATATGCCGAAAAAAGTCCACATCTCCCAGCGGAAGTTTCGAAATGGCAAAGCGAAGTCATATTCGGAATCAGAGGCCCGGTACGGAGGCCCAGGAAGAGGTCTACGAAATGAAGGAGGACTTGCGTGAAATATTGTTGGGTGCGTGAAGCATCCCCAGGATTCGCGTAATCGAGCCGCGGGTGCGCAGAAGTTTGCACGCCCCAGTTCCGCGTGGTGAGGCTTTGCGTGCCGAAGGTTCCCTCCGCGGAAACATCCGCACATCGCCTTGATTCTACACCAGCTGCGACCTATAAATAGAAGGCGACCCTAGACGGTTTGGGGGTTGAGGAATTCGGATCGGCTCTCGGGCGCGCAATTCGACTCCCCCCGCTCGCAATATGACTTCCAGGTAATCCCCCTTTTCACGCAACTTTGCCTCGGGGTTCGCCTTTGCGCGCAACTCCACTGGCTTCGGTGAATTTGCCTCCTCCTCCTGTTGCTTCCCTTGCGCGCGATCATTGTCCCTTGCACACAATCCTCTTCTACGCATGCAATACCTTGCGCACAATTCCTTATTCGTGCAATACATTGGACCGATTGCACGCCATCCCGGTGTTTTGTGCGCAAGCCTTCCTTCTGCATGCAACACCCATGACCCCTTCACCTTGACGCCCCTTGGCTGCCCTTCCATGCCGGCACGTGATGTCTTCCCTGCCGGGCATGCGCGCCATGTGTTGTTTTCCCGTAAGGCTTTCCAGGCTCGTACAAAGTAGCCTCAAGGTCTATTTGGAGGTGTTTCCCGTTGCGTTGCTTTGTCTTATGCTTCTCCGCATAGTCATGCTAATGGCTATTGCTTCTTCACATAGCCACGCTAATGTGAACCCCCAGTGGTTTGCCATGCGCCCCCCTTCATCACGACCTTGCCGATGCCTTCCCTCTCACAAGGGGTAGAGGGCATTGGGCATGTAATCCCTAGGGGTGTGGAGAGAACCCACCTCGTCCAAGCTGCAAAACGTTAAACTGCTAAGCACCTCGTCATTAACACATGACGTTAAACTGTGGTCTGACCTCGTGCTTCGCACGTAGGTTCCCCCCAGCTCTGACATTTCTTACGCCTCTTGTCTCCACGGGAATAGAATTTTCCTCGCATGGAATGAGATCCTCCTTGTTGGAGTGGCGTTTGTCCATGGGTAAAGGGCTTCCTCAAAGTGTAATCCCCTAGCCTCTCTTACGGAAGATTGCACCCATGCATGTCCGTACTTCCCCCCTACCAAGGCCAGTGGATTCCCTTTCCCACTGTGCTTTGTCACACCACGGGCCTCCACCCTGGAGTAATCCCCGGCACCTAGGGCCGCTAACCACGCATAAGCCCCTGTTTCATCTTCGGGCCGCTAACCACGCGTATTCCCTTGTTTCCTCTTTGGGCCGCTCAACGCGTAAGCCCCATTCCGCTTCTCACGGATGCACCCTTCGCGACGTGATTGTCTGGTCCCTGCTGCCTCTTGTTTCCCACACCGAGCATGACTCACGTGGCCTTAGAGTGCACATCGACCATGACATCCTCCTATGGGCTACCTCAGAGCGTAATCCCCATGCTAGAAAACTACGTGGACTTTGATCCGTGCTAACGCACGGTACATCGGAAGCCTCCACGAGGTTCAATCCCACCACATGGTCGTTCCGGCCTATCCACGTTGGTTCCCTGACCAACATGGGCCACCTTAGTGCGTAAACCCCATATCCACCATGGGTTTCCTCAGAGCGTAAGCCTCATATCCACCATGGGCGGCCTCAGAGCCTAAGCCCCATATCCACCATGGGCCGCCTCAAAGCGTAAGCCCCATATCCACCATGGGCCGCCTCAGAGCGTAAGCCCCATATCCACCATGGGCCGCCTCAGAGTGTAAGCCCCATATCCACCATGGGCGGCCTCAGAGCGTAAGCCCCATATCCACCATGGGCCGCCTCAGAGCGTAAGCCCAATATCTAAACATGGGCCTCCTCAGAGCGTAAGCCCCATATCCACCATGGGCCGCCTTAGAGCATAAGCCCCATATCCCTCATCCCGCATGATGTTAAAATGTACGCCCTCGTCCCGCATGATGTTAAACTGTATTCCCCCTCCTGGGCCACCTCATACCATAGGCCCCATGCCTCACTCCATCATCTATCCTGATCCTTACCCGGGCCGCCACATCCTGGTGAGATCATGCCACTCCACCCCACTCCACAGTATCCGGGAAGCCGCCCACGCGTTGGCCCCAACATCGATGTTCCCCCTAGGGGGTCCTTCAATATGATCCACTCTCAGTGTTTCGATCAGTCCAGTCAATCTCTGAAAGACGTTAAACTCACGGCATACCCCGTGTTGAACATGGGAAGCTGAGGAAAACCTCAAATGGTACACTATCCCCGCGTTCGATGTGGGATGCCTTGGGATTCCACGCCCTCGAGAAGCCCCATGATAAGGGTCAGAAGACAGACATGACGATCCCCAGTGTCAAGACATGACAACGACACCCCAACATGACATTTCTCCTCACCGAAGGTTGCTGCCCCAACAAGACCCCTTGGAGAGTCTCGACGGAAGCAGAGTAATTAACTGGTGTCCATGTAGATATGGCACCGAGAATGAGCTTCATGAACCCGTTTTAAATCTATGAGGGAGACCCGGATTCGGTGACGAGCGCTGAGGAGGAATCTACGGAAGGAAGAACCAACATCCCATCATCCCGGTTTCGATCAAGGAGAAGACGTCCCTGAATAAGGAACAGATGATGCCCGCCTTTGGAAAGCGGGAATGCGGGGCTAGGATCCGCACGTCCTCCCATGCATGACGGACATGCACGTGCGCCCCGACGTAAAAGCGTCGGAAACAGTGGGGACACCTGCTGATCTCATGGTGGTCCTTGCATCAATTCTTCTACAAGAAGCAAAAGGAAAGTGGTGGAGAATAATGATCCAGGTTCACGACGGGGTGAGGCTTATCTGGGATGACTTTGAGAGAGTATTTTAGGAAGATTTTTTCCAAGATACCCTTTGTTGAGTTCACATACAGAAGATTCTACATCTGCTTCAGGGTAGCATGAATGTGGCTCAGTACTCAGCGAGATTCATAGACCTCTCATGCTACTCCATTGATATGGTGCTAGACCCATTCTTCAAGCCCAGACCTTCGAGCAGGGACTAAGGCAGGAGATTAGATCATTGATGATTTCTCTTAGCATCCCAATAGAGACAGGGGTGTTGGAATGATCCCTCTTAGTGGAGAGTTTTCTTTCTGAGTAGTCACAGCAATGGGACCCACCACCGGGAATCACATAGTGGAGTCTTCTACTACTAGTAGAAGACATATGTCATAGAGGTCCAAGAAGACCAGACATATTGGTGGATGAACACAAGTTTCATGGTCGGTTGTGTGGGGCATCGAGGATAGAGACATTCGTGCAAGGAGAAGGCAGTGTTATGCATGTGGCGAGAAGGGTCACATGGCTTGAGACTGCCCGACCCGCCTTACGGATGATCAGCTGATGGTCGAAGGACCACCTAGTCAAAGATAGAGGTTTGACTGAGGAGGTCCACATGGAGTCGGCAGACTTGGTAGAGGATTTGTCCATGAAACTGGTGGTGTACGATGATGCGAGATGTGACTGCAACCACCACCAGGTGGTCCACCCCAACCAAAGGGAGTAGGTGGACATGGGAGAGCTCATATCCAGGCAGTATAGGCCTACAATCACGGTGCTCCAGAGATGAGACGAGGTACGATCTGTGTCTACTCCATCTTAGCTACAGTACTTATAGATATAGGTTCCAGTCATTCTTTTATTTCCATTTCCATCATTCGGATCTCACAGATTCTGATGGAGTCTTTGGCTCGATCCTCACTTATAGAGACTGTTAAAAGAGAGGATTCGATGATTACAAACTAGTGCCAAAAGTGTGATCTTACTCTAGGAGGCGAGATCTTTGGGTTGGATCTCTTAGTAGTGGTGACGAGGCCTTAAGACATCATCTTGGGTATGGATTGGTTATCTACAGTCCATGCTCAGAGTGACTTTATTAGGGGAAAGATGTGGTGTTTCTGTGAGGATGAGACTAGTTTTCCCTTCACCAGTCAGAAGGGAGCCTTTTCAACACATGATTTACTTACCCGAAAGAGACTGTAGTAGATCAATCATTATTTGGCTATCCTTACCCTAGGAGAGGTTGATGTGGAGATTCTGAGTTATCTTGTAGTGGTGGACCAGTGTGCATATTTTTTCCCTGATTATGTAATGGGTTTACCTCCACACAGATAAGTGGAATTTTACATTTACTTGTACCCAAGTACGATAATGATATCTTCACCAGTGTATCGAATGGCACCTACAGAGCTTCATGAGCAGCGGGTACCGCTAGAGGACTTGCAGGGGAAGGGATTCATCCGGACTCGTGTTTCCCCTTGTGCAGCCCTGATTTTGTTTGCCAAGAAGGTGGATGGGAGCTTGATACATTGTGTTGACTATTGGCACATAAACTAGGTGACCGTGAAGTACAAGTACCCACTCCTGAGGATTGACGACCTATTTGATCAGCTTAAGAGAGCACGATGGTACTTGAAGATAGACCTCAGGTTTGGCTATCACCAGCTCAGAGTACGAGACGAGGATGCGTAGAAGACGAATTTCAGATGTCTGTATGACCACTATGAGTTCTTAGTTATGCCATTCAGCATGCCAATGCTGTAGCAATGTTTATGGGACTCATGAACAGGATATTTCCACCATACCTTGATAACATTCTAGTAGTCTTCATCAATGAAATTCTAAACTACTCGGCTATCGAGGAGAAGCATGCCTATCCTTTGAAGATAGTTCTCGACACACTCCGAGAGCACCATCTTTATAGTAAGCTCTCGAAGTGTCAGTTCTAGACCCAATAGGTTCACTTCATGGGACATGTCATATCAGAGGCTGGAGTTGCGGTGGATCAAACATATATTGAAGCGGTACGTTCTTGGGATCCACCCACAAGTGTGACGGAGGTATGAAGTTTCATGGGAATGGATGGATACTACCAGATTTTTGTGACAGATTTCTCTATAGTTGTAGCACCATTATCAGCATTGATGAAGAAGAGGAAACCCTTCATATGGTCGGATAGATGCCAGCAGAGTTTTCAGGAGCTGAGGTAGAGGCTAACCAGTTCCCCCATCTTGAGGCATCCAGTGGAGGTTGTTTTGTACGTAGTCTACTGCGACGCATCCGGGACATGGCTTAGATGTGTCCTGATGCAGGAGCGAGTTGTTATCGCATATAGTTCTTGACAGTTGAGACTGCTTGATCAGAACTATGCTACCCATAGCCTATAGTTAGTAGAAGTGGTATTCGCCTTGATGATGTCGCGAAATTACTTCATGGATGAATGTTTTATAATATAATCAGACCACAAGAGTCTCAGGTATATCTTCTCTCAGAAGGACCTGAACCTGAGACATCAACGTTGGATCGAGTTCCTCCATGAGCATGAATTCGATATGGCCTATACTCCTAGAATGGGGAATGTTGTATCATATGAACTCAGTAAGAGAACTATTATACAACTTTTAAGTGAGGCGACGAAGCAGATGAAAACTTTAGGAATATCCTTTTCGGAACAAGATGTAGTAACTTATCTTTAGTCTATTACAATCACACCCCCACTTATTCTTCCATTCATGGAGGTGCAACATGGGTACACTGACTAAGAGGCTCTATGTGTTTAGATATCCTCAAGGTAGGCACCTAATGGATTTTCTGACTATGGGGAGCACATCATCCTTTTCAGAGGACGTACCATGGTAACAGTGTTTCTTCCAGAGGATGCATTGTGGGAGTTCCACACATCCCCTCTAGAGGTACATACAAGAGTGGAAAAGATGTACCAGGATCACTGATGACAGCACTGGTGGCCGGGAATGAATAAAGAAGTAGCATAATTTGTCCCTCGGTGCCTTTCATTTCAGCAAGTGAAGGCGGAGCATCATGTACCAGTAGGCTTAGTTTTCCCATTAGAGCTCCCATAGTGGAAGTGGGATGGAATATACATAGGCTTAATGAAATTAATTCCATGTACATCCAAGGGTTATGATTCTATTTGGGTGATCATCGACCAACTCATGAAGACGAACCACTTTCTATCGATCAGAGAGCAGGGTTCAGTAGAGAGACATGGATGCCACTATATGCAGAAGATTGCGTGGCTAAATGAAGTACCCGCGACGATTGTATCTGATCGTGATGCGTGTTTCACATCACATCTATGGAAGGGGATGCATGTGGATTTGGGGACACTACTTGGTTTGAGCATTTCCATCCATCCTTAGATGAATGGCCAAATAGAGTGGACAATTTAGACCCTTGAAGACATGATACGTGCTTGTATACTCATCTTCGGTCACAGTTGGAAGGATCACTTAACTGTGGTGGCATTTGAATACAACAAAAGCTATCACTCCGCCATTGGGATAACACCTTTCGAGGCTCTATATGACTAACATTGTAGATCACCATTGTGCTAGACTGTCCCAGGGGATTTAAAACTTATGGGACTAGAAATGGTACAATCTCCCACAGAGAAGGTGCAAATCATCTAGGAGTGGATGAAGACTGCATAGAGCAGGCAGAAGTCTTATGAGAACAGGAGACAGAGGCCTCTAGATTTCAAGGATGGTGGCCATGTCTTTCTATGGGTCTCACCTCGATGAGGTTTGTAGAGATTTATTTGGGGTGTAAAGTTATCTCTGGGGTTCATCGGTACTTTTCACGTCCTCAGTAGAGTTGGTGAAGTGGATTACCTATTATCTCTTCTACCTCGGCTGAACTGGGTGCACGATGTCTTCCATGTATCCTAGCTGAGGAGATACGTGCACAACCCTTCACACATCATTGACTGAGGCAAGCTGAACATCGATGATGGGGTGACATTTAAGGAGGTTCCAGTGTTGATTGAGGATTGATAGGATAGAGTCCTTCATGGGAAATCGATACCTTTGGTGCATGTATGTGGGCAGCTCATGAACCTCTAGGGGTGCACACGGGAGCGAGAGGCTCTGATTCGTGCTCAATACCCCCACTTGTTTTCCATGTTTTTGTAATGTGGCTTTCAGGGATGCACAACCCTAAGGTGGGGAGAATTTAAAGACATGGAAACTACATGTAAATTTATTTTTTAATTATATGGGAATTTTACTAGTCTGTGAAAAATGAAGGTGCCTGATTCCAAGGCCCGGAGGGCCTGGAATAAATCTCTAAACCAATTTTTAAGTAAGTTCAGTGAATGTGCGAGTGGGATTTTATAATTTTTTACCGGTGTTCAGAATCAAAATCCAAAGACACCATTGAACTCGTAGCACTGATATTCTCTTAAAGAGACCTTCACATCTACTGCAGTAGGTCAAGGGTGGAAGATAGTTTTTCACTTTTTTATGGAAGAAGAAAAATAAAGTAATTAACAGTTTATTTTTCATTTGAAACCTATCTTCTGATATTATATAGGTGGGGACCACCAGAGCTAGAAAAACCTCCCAACTTGAATTCATGGTGGTGGGGACCACCCGAATTAGTCTTAATGGAAGAAAACCTCTCAACTCTCTAATTAATTAATTGTGCCATTTATTTTTCCCAAATTTAATTGTTCCATTTAGTTCATCCAACGTTAATTGTGCCAACGTAAATTAATTTGATAAACCTATTTTAATTTTTCAACTCCTCATTTCCGTGGAAAAATCATTGGAAAACGGAAGAAAATTTGAGACACTCTTCCTCCAATGAAGAAAACACTCTCTAATGAAGAACGAAGAACCAACCCCGAGCTCGGATCAGAAGTGCTTTACGGAAGAAAAAACGCCGACGTTCTTCAAGGACTTCATCTTCTACCCATTGAATACTACAATGAATAAATGGAATGGGTTTTAATTTTTGAATAACCCCTTAACTATTCATGAGGTTCTTCATGATTTTAGAACAAATAAGCCGCTTGCTATCATTATAACATCGAGAGGGCAGGCCAAAAGAACATGACATGATCTCTATGAAACATTTGTGAATTTTGATGGTATCGAATCAATGGAGACTTCCCGAGACAAGTGTGGAGGATTGAAAAATGAAGAACATGCCACTAGGGCACGCCCGTTGACCTGATGAACATCGATGGCGACCTATGTCGTCAACAAGAACCAGTGGGACTCGGGAGTGGCGGTCGGCACTCCCACCAGCTGCGAAGATGGAGGAGGTGCAACCACGCTGCTGGAGAAGGGTCGTGGTGGAGAAAAGGCAGTAGCCGACACTCAACTGGCAACATGAATGGGTGGAGGCTTGCGACCACACCATTGGCGTGCAGGGGCTATGGTGAAAAGGCCACGACAGCGATGGAGGGGCGGCCAGCTCGCTGCCTGCCGCCAGTGGGGGAGTGGAACGCGATGGCAACACGAAGGAGGGATGACTGTCTGGCCAGCCACAGGCCACCCAACGCGGGCCGAACCCATATCCGGACCCGGGTCAGGCTGGGTTGGGTCGGGTCGGCCTGACCGGGTCAGACATGACTCAGACGAGGTCCGACCCTTTTCAATCTTTTGTCCATAACATGAGCTAAGGGTATCCGTTTGATGAACCCTTTATAGCACCAGAAACCATGGATCAAGACGGGTCTTTTGGTATACCCAATTTGTGTTTGGATAATTTTGGGGTACAACTAGGTTGGATCAAACATGAATCCAACTGGGCCCTCGGGACTAAAAGGCCATTAACATACAGACTGGGAATCAGATTGATGGACTTCTATTGCACTGAGACCCCTATTTCTTGGTGGTCCTTTGGGATAATTCTTCATGGGACATCGTGGTAGTTGGAGTATCAACCTATGGCTTGATGAGAAAACCATCTCAGAATCAAGAGATCATAGTGATGGAACCTTGTAGCTGGATGTAAGATGAGAAAGAGATTATATGTGGGTATGTGCCTTAGGATCCTAAGGGGGTTTGTGCTTTGGGATCCTATGTGGGTATGTGTTCCAGTGTCCCACTTGGATCTGCTCTAGGAATCCACGTGAGATTACTCCAGGATCTTGTGTTGTCTTTTGTACTAGGATCCTAAATGGGTCGGATGATTTAGGAACCTATGTGGGTCTACCTCTTAATAGAGTAAGATGATTCAGAAGTTACATCTAATCATATTTACATCCATTCCAACGTTATACCTAATGTGAGTTGAGTCTTTAACTATGTGAAAATCATCAGTGTGGCATACCTTTGTGAGTAATACCTTCGTGGTGATACGTTTGTGGTATACTTCTATGTGGCATTAACTTTGTTGTACTTACCATCATGGTGATACCTTTGTGGTATTATTCTATGTGGCATTAACTTTGTGGAACATACCTTCATGGTGATAACCTTGTGGTATTCTTCTATGTCGTGTTACCTTTGTGGTACTTTTATTCGTGGTTTTACCATCGTGGTATTATTTCCTTTGTGGGACAATTGAGCTTTGGGATTTTGAGTTGGGCCTTGTGTTTCCTCATGATTGAGAGGGTTTTACTCGACAACTTAGCTATATGTATGAGCATATACATAAGTAGGGTTTATAGGTTTTTTCTTGCTTTTTGGTTTATCCATTGTCGGTTTTGTGAGTCCTTTAAGGGTCTTGGGGTCCCTACCGAGTATAGTTATACTCAACCATGCACGGGATACACCTACACCTTTTCGTGTATGGTGTAGAATACAGACATCATTGATTGAGGCTGTGGGTACCTGGTCTGGAGATAGCTCCGAGGTGGAAATTAGATGAGGGGTACCGCAGTGACGACCCTTTGAGAATTGTACATACCCTTCAGATTGGATCCTTTTTGGGTGTTCACAAGAGCTGTTCTAGTTTACTTGTACTTCCCAGTTTCCCTGTACTTTCTATTTGGGCTTGTATTTTGGATCCCTTTTTCATATTGTACACACCATGTTTACTATACAGTTTTCCTGTGTTCGTATCATAGTGTGGGAATGGTTGTGTGTTTCTACAGGTTATACAAACAATGCCATCATGGTTTTAGGGATTATGCCTTTCGGTGCTTGTTTCTAGCCCCTGGCTTATGGAAGGTAGGCTTGGGGTAGTCATGACAAGGGCCCTAAGGGACAATTCATGACACATATACATATTTGGCTATTCTATATCATCATTATATTGTTCTCTTTCTACACACCCATTTTTATGTATAAAATCCATGATGGAAAAAATTTAAATGGCTCACTAATCATTAAAGTGGTCTAGTACTTGGTGTAGTCATGAAACAATCCATGATCACACATTCACCTATAATGAGATAGTAGTGAAAATATTCTAACTAGAAAATAATCGTTATCCTGATATGTGGTTTGTTACACTCAATAGATTGTATAAAAAACCATGAGTCCCTAGATTGGTGATTGATTTTTTACACCAGTAACTTCCATTTGTTTTTTTATTTCTGGAATTAATGGTCTCTATCTTCATGATGAATTTTACAACATTACAGAGTCCTCCACCAAATGTGACTTATGTTGAATATTAAGGTACTTATTAATTATTTTTTCCATCCTATTATATGTTTTATTATACACTAACTTGAAAGTAATTTCATAGTCTTATTATTATTATCATACAATAACTTCAAGTCCCATATTTCATTCAATTAACATCATGGTACAATTTATTCTTCCACTTATTAACTTTAACAATAATTTATGAAATTATTATTCTACTAATTATAATAAAACAAAAATACACAACCCCCTTTTTATATCCTCTATTTATATTCTTATTATTCTTTTGTAAATATATATTCAGAATAATTTCATGAATTGTTCTCCCTCGCCCCTATACTATTCACCTTTTCTTCTTCTTCTTATTTTTCTTCTTATTCTTCTTCAGTGAATATGATTTTCAATGAAAATATTCTAAGTTATTCTAAAATACTCAATAATAATCAAGATTATCATGATATTTGTATATTTTCTGTTGGAACAAAAAAATACTCTCTATTGAATTATTTTCTCAGAAAACCCCAAATGTATCTTTTTTGAACAATAATAATAAATATAGTAATATTTGATAGGGTGATATAACTTTATATTACATGATTCATTTGATATTCACAATACCACAAGAAGACTTGATTTGAATTACCAAGCTTTTCAGAAATTTTAATCCTGTAGGATATTGGATAAACACTTTCAGTATGATCAACAATAATTATCATTCTAGTAATTTTCCTATATTTATTATTATGGAAACATTCCCAATAGGATAGTCTAAAGACTAAGTTCATACTTTTTTTTCCCTTCCCATTGTATATGGATATATTATAAAAAAAATCATTAAACCAAAATAAATATTAAATATGTATTCACGTCTAAAAATTAAATATATAATAGTAATTTCCCAAGATGTTTTGATTCAATATAGTTAGCTAACCATTCATTATTTAAATATTTTTCACTAACCAAAAAACATTAAATCCCATTAATTGGTAGTTATATTTCCCCAAAAAATATCTTAGAGTATGTTTTTCAATCAAACTATTATTACATTTGAAATTATCATGATACATGATTTCGTATAAAACATATTCACCTAAAAATCGTTATGTTAATATAATGAGAAAAAATATTTACTATGAAACTCTCTTACAATTCCTCTTTAAATTTCATAAAATCCCCTCCACATACATTACTCATTTTTTATACATAGGCTAGTCGAATAAATTTGTATTTTCAATAAAATTATTTGATGTTTCCAAACCAAAACCAAATAAAATTAATATTCATTGATAATTTAAATAAGTTAACATTTTTACAGTGTGACCATTTTTCCAATGTGACATATTAAAAAAACCAAAAATTTAAGTATGCCACAATTCATTCATATACACAGATTATTCTTAATTGGAATTCCCAAATGTGAATATTTATAAACATAGGTAACATATTGAAATTAAAATATATGGTTTGGTACTTTTCATGCAGTATCTAGACTTCAATATCTCCCCAGTGAAACATTGTCCATTCATTAAAACTTATAAAAAACTTATTATAATAATCATGATACTAATTTTATTGATTGTGAAACTATATATGCACATGTTTCTTTACATCATTATATTTAATTCAAGTCTTCTTACTATTACATTATTGACTCACGATAGTTTTACATGCATGTGCAGTGTATCATACAATCATGTAGTCATTTATCTTAGTATGCATCATTCCTGATCACTGCATCTACTATGCTTCTAACTGTCACATCCATCATCATCTACTACCATTTATTCTACCTTTATCCAATAAAATGATAGACTATTGAAATCTTAATACACCAATCACATTAAATAACATATGATTATTTGAATTAATTTTGGGGGAAGAACTCCTACATTTAGTAAACCACTTATTTCTCACCAACAACAGGATATATAACTATCATACCAACTCCATCATCTCTTTTTTAATTATTATTCTTAATAAAATTTATTAATTTTTTAAAACTATTGAAAAAAACCTAAAATTTTCAAAAAAATATAGACATTTGTATTTTTTTCAATAACATCATGAAAATATATTTCAATATGTGAATAAGTAGTTATTACTCTTTCCCTTTTTTATTATTCATTTATTCCACTTTCTCTCACCATTACTGATAAGAAATATAATGTATTTTGGGAAGTGGCCTTAATTTATAATTAGATAAGTGAAATTAATCATTCCAATATAAGTCCACATAGTACCATATTAGAGTAAAAAGTACAATTGATTGATTTAGACAACTATGTTATAGATTAAAAAATTTAATAATTCAAAAAAAATGATACATACAAAAAAATCTCCAACAAATATCCAAAATTTATTAGTGTGTGTAAAATGATTGAAATAATTAAAATACAAATTTACCATGAGATATATCAATATAGTTTTATTAAATTAACATAAACACATAGGAATAAATCATTCATGTAAAAATAGTAGGATCAATGACCATTATATATCTTAAAACATATTTTTTTCTTATTTAATTGAATAAATTCAATTTCACCACCTTAATATTATGATTTTTTATATGTATGAATTATTAATAATACATACCGATCCATTTTATTATTTAATCCCTTTATGAATTAATAATATTTTTATGACCTAGTAATTATGGAAGCCTCATTGTCATTTTACACTTATCTCCCCCATTAAGTAGATACTCCTCAAAGACTTTATTATGGTTCACCACTCCAAAGGATAAATCACATGACATTTTATGTTAGGAATACAGTAAATTGAATCTCTACTAGGTGGATATCAATATTATAAAACATACATATCAAAATTAACGGTGATATTATTATGATAACATGTCATTCATAATTAGGTTCTCCCCTAGAGAATAGGCTTCACCATTAATTTCTAGTATTGAAAGAAAAAATCAATCACAAAATGATTAAAGTATTATTGTGTGTTTTACATTTATTTAATTTGAAAAAAATGTTAATGTGTTTTTCTTATATAATGTAATATGCTCTTCATGGTTTTATATATGGTCTCTGGATTTAATTTTGTTTTTGGTAGCATATAAATCAATATACATTAGTTTTAGTTAATATGAGATGGATAATATTTTGTTGTTTATCAAATCATAAGCACAACATTTTGAATTATTTATCCATCTGATAACATCTTCCTACGTGGGAAATTATTTCAAACAACATTTTTCTATATATCTATCCTGACTGAATATCACATATAATAAAATTTCAATTAATATATTTCAATTTTCTAAAAACCTCTCATGGAATCTAATTTCTATATGTGAATCCTCTTTAACTCCATAAGAAAAAGATTTTTCTTGTGTTTTTCCAACATCATTGACATTTTTAAATGTACTATACAATTAATTAAAATATCTTTTTTTCATTGGAAACCAACCTAGACACTCCACATGTAATTATTTGAGTGAATTTGTTTTCGTCATTTCTTTTAAATGCTGAAGTCTTCTTGAATTTCTTGTGTCTATTTTGTTGGAGGGACCATTATCTATCATTTTAATCTTCATGGGAGTATTTGATTTACATCCCAAATGTAATTTTTTTTTCATATGGAACGTGTCTATTCCTTATTTTGAAGATTTTTTTACTATTTATTTTAGATATATGTTTAGATGACCATGAATCACATCAATAACAAACATTATTGGAAACAATATAAATATTTCCATAATCATATAATATATTTTTGGATGAATACTTTTTTTTACTATGTGGATGTTGCTTATTATATAACCTCCTCCCCTTTGGAATTGACTTACCCTTATATTTATAATGTAAAATATTCTAACAAAAACCCAATAAAAAATAAAAGAACCTAATACAACAACAAAAAATATATTAGAAACCATGGTTTCTTCTTAAATCAGGCTTACTATCAAGATTTTAATAAATGATGTTATTTAGATTTATACACTACTTTTTGATATCTTCTGGAAAAATAAAACTATAGTTTTTTAATCTACAATAGTCATCATGATATATCACTTCCATTTCTTCGCATCCATACATATATAATTTTGTTACTGGAAATCTATTGTTCCCATGGGAATTGATTGTGATAAATTCTCACAATGAAAAATGAATGGTTCCACTCTCTTTGAGATTTCTTGAGAATGATTATTTTACGACATACTATTCTTATAGCGACTAAATGTATTTTTAAAAAAATGATACCTATTTAGTATGATTTTTGAAATAAAATAAACTATAATTAATTCCATTTCAATAAATGAGTCTAATTGTTTTCATATATGATGATCTAATCTCAAGCTGCAAATTTTCCATTTTGAGTATAATTTCTTCATCATCAGTCAGATTTAATCTATCATCACACTAATTAAGTATAATTGTATCTTTTTTATCATTAATTTCACTATTTTATAAAGCATTTTATCATGGCCCTATATTTTATTGGATTTAATATATAATTATTCCTTTTAATGACAATTAAAATTTTCAAAATTCTATCATAATGGATGGATATCATATCAGTATTATCAGTTGAATCATCCTTTTTATTGAATTTTGTTGAGTCTCTCTTTAAATTTATATTTTATATCTTTAAAATCCACATAAATATCTTCTATTATAGTAACTTTATTAGTGATCTTTATTCATTATATAATTTTTCATTTCAATTAGTTCTACAAATTATATTCTTAATCCTTATTCATGATGATTTATTGATGTAATGTTTAAAAATTCAATAGTCTAAATGATCCAAATCCATGGAAAAAATGATATAAATTTTTTAATGCATGAAATTTTATGTCATGAGAATATAAAAATATAGAATAATCCAAAAAACAATTGGTTTCATTTTTGTATATTTTAAGTATGATTTTTCACAATACTCATGATCACTTGATGTCTTTGGTCTTTGTGAGGAATATGGTTCAATCATTATATAACAACCCTTATATTTATTTCACATTAACACAAGATTTATTATATATTATTATGCATAATACAAACAAGAATATTGATATGTCAAATTAATTTTGGAATTTGGTACATTACATAACAACTTAAAATTTAAAATACATCGTCTTTATTTAAATCTTCTTGATCATACTCATATTATTCCATTGGACTTAAAACTCTTAGGGATAACATAGGGACATAAATAAGAAATTGTTGAGATATAAATCCCAATAAGGTAATAAACATGAAAAGACATGAATTAATTAGTACTTGTTAAAAATGAGGAAATCAATCACCCATAAAATGGATAATAATATTAAACATGAACAATGAGGCATGATATAACATGATGACATAAAGGAATAAACCAAAATTTGGAACAACATAATACACTACATTATAGACATAATTCAAGGATCACTACAATGAAATCATGATGAAAAAACCACAATAATTAATCAGGTATACGTCCATTCCCAATATTTTGTTTCATGAGACTAAAAATTAGTAGACACATTAGATCACTATATAATTATGAGTGCTGCAATCATATTCCTTTCCTTCTCATTTTAATGTGTACCACATAGATAAAAAATATAGAATAATTTTTCATTACATTTTATTACATGATGATGGAGTGTAAAATATGTACATCTAAGTACCTATTCAAAAAATATATGTTTATAATGGTGAAAAATAATAAAGGGAAATGGGTACGTGAATTCACTACACAATTGTTTTTGATTGAAAATACTAGTGGAATTTTGGAACCATAAAGACATCCCTAGAAATCTCACCCCTCCTCGCGAGACAGTAGGAGCAAGATTGGTAATACCTTGGAAATTATCAAAAACGACATTATTATGAAACATTTATATGACCTATCCTAGTCTCTTTCTATCCTTAACATGTACAGAAATTGAACAATAGACATTGGAAACCAAAATAGATACTGAAGATGAAGAGAGTCTTTTCATGCCTCTTCAAAGCATAGACAACATCCATGGACGTAACGATCATCCTCCTAGAATGTTCGATGTATGAAATAGAAGATATATCCAAGGAAAGAAAAATTACCCAAAAAAACATAAAATAGATTCACCCATGAAAAACAGACCACATCCGATTCCAGTAAGATACCACACCAACAATCATCACCGCCAAAACCACAAAACTAGTCAAAACCATGCTACCATCACAAACTGCACTGGAATAGTATGAACTACTATAGAAAACATAGATCCCTAAATAATCTCATTCAGAACCAAAATAAATGAAAATAGATAAAATAAGTAAGCAAACATTACTGCATGGACGCCAACCTGAGCGCCATAGCCACCGAATAAGGTCTTCATAGAAGACCAGAACCCAAATATCATCGCCGCCTACCTTGTTGGTCGTGTAGACCATGATTAAAAATCCATCGAAAACAGCCGGTGTCGAGATGTAAATTTTCATACCACAAAATCTAGATCTCAAATTTTGGATGATCACTACACCACCATGGGAAGCCCTATCTGGTATAGGTGTAGTTGAGTGAGAATTAGGCCGATGGTAATGTGAAGCATTGAGTTGGCTGAGCCCACAAAGTCGACAATGCCACCAAGATAGGGGAACCACCATCATGATCATTCCAATAACAAAGTGGTATTCCGAGCCAACCCAAGGAGTTATGAGGCATTGATGAGGGGGGGAAATTTCTATGGATTTTCCCTTACGGGCTCCATATAATATATATTGTTGGGGGTAAAAGAAGAAATGGTTTTAGAAGTACATTTATTATGTAGAAAGAATTATATATGTATTAATAGATCGAATACTTCACATCATGGTACTCAATATATTTTTTTTGTTTTGAAGTATGGGATAAGTATATGAGCAAGTTAATATCATATCCACTAATGGATAAGAAGGGGATAGAATTTTAAAAGAGAGAGAATAAGAGAATAATTCACTATGAATATCTATTTTCATACAAAATTAGAATAATAATAATTTGTATGTGACGATGGTTGTGTTTTTCTATTTCATAAGAAGAAAAATATTAATAAAATCCCATGTTGGCTATGAATTTTTTAAGAAGAATAAAGCATTGTGAGAAGTAGATTGTACTGGGAAAGAAAGTTAATGTTGTAATTGGAAGCAGAGAAGAAGGGAAGGATGAAGGTTTTTCCCTAAAATTGTATGAGAAACATTATAATTAGGATGATAATATGAAATTACAGATAAATAAATCATTCCAAAAAATCCAAATCTAGTGAGTAGTCTCTCAATATTACATGATTTCTGGGGATGTTGAAGAACATATAAAATTATTTTAATTATCCAGTGTAATGTTGCATATTAAGAGTGTATATTACAATTATAGGGACCCAATATTATTTTATATTCACCTATTTAGGGTAGGGTACCATATATCTTGTTTAGAATTGTTTTAGGGATATCCCATTATATCAACTATCTCATCATAATAGTGTGTGGGTTCAAGGATTGTTTCATAATTATAATGACATTAATTTCATATAGATAGGTGAACCTTGTAATATTCTTATCAACTTTTTTTGTGTGATAAAACTTAAATTATATATTATATAATGATTTAATCATGATCATCAATAGAAGTGTAATTATGTGGATAAAAAAAGTAAATAAATAAAAATTGCACCATTACTAATTCACTACCCCCTCACTCTCAGTATTGAATATATACTATGTTTTCTTAAAAAAATTAATCTGTAAAATGGTTTACCTCTATTGCATTTAATATTTTTAAATTTTTCTTTTTTTATGTTATTAGAATCATTCATATATAAATAATATACTGTAGTTCTTATAAAGACTCAATTTCTTTGATTGAAGTGTACATATCCTAAGACTATGGTGTACAGGATAAATAATGAATTGAGAAAGATTAAGTATATATACCTCTTTAGTGAAGAATAAGAAGAAAAAGTTAATTCATTCTCTCTCTGTGGTTAACAAAAAATTAAGGAAAATCACGCAAGGGAAGTGTATAAGTAATTTATCATATTACGAGAAAGGAAATTTGTACTGGCTATAAATGTAATAAAGAAAATTCCCATTTTGATTTAATTAAATAGACTTTTATATATTAGGGTTACAGAAAAAATGAAATTATTTGGTTTTATAACATCTTTTAATATTTACAATATTTTTGACATAATTAGAATAGATTACATAACCATAAAATAGTGGTTTTATGATTAGTATAAATATTGGATATTAAAAAATCTAATTTTCACTGAAAAATAAGTGATGGCCTAAATCATTAGGATCATACTATATGAAGCCCATTTATCATATCTTTCATGTTAGATAGAATCACTGGGTTATTCCCATGACCAAACCCTATCTATGATATAACAACTTTAGCTTGATAAAATCCATTAGTGAGATAATTTAAAGAACATTTGGACCACATCCCAAACCATGTATGATTAACCACCCCATAAAAGTATAACCATCATGAACCATACCATTAGAGAATTATCTTGTGTATTAAAATATTTGTATCAATACTATAATAATATGAATATATGTATATATATATATTACTTTCAACAGAATAATGTTCATATTTTATTTTTGTCATGAATTTATAATTAATTTTTTATACAATAAAACATATATCATCTTTAGAAATATTATTCAATTCCAGCCCTGATGTTTATATTTAATTAATTAATAAATATTTAATTAAAGAATATTTTAATAAATATTATGAATAAATAATGTTTATTAATTTAAAAATATAATAATTTTTTATGAATTAATATTTAAATTTTTATAAGGTATATATACTTCACCTTTCTATTTCCATTCTATATCATGTTCACTATGGTCTAAGAAGATATCCTATTCAATCAAAGTAAAAGTGAATTTACCAGAACTATAGTTTATTGTTTATTTAAGAATTAATCTAATACCAGAAAAAATTAAAAATATTAAATTTAATAGAGCTATACTATTTCATGGATGACAATATTAGGACCTCTTGGGATATAGTCAAAACTAAGAGTGAGGGGTAGAGAATTATAGATGGTATAGTTTTTAAATATTTACTCTTGTTACCCACATAATTACTCTACTAGTGATGATCATAATTAATTCATTAACTAATATATACATTATTTTTTATCACACGCAAACTGTTGATAATATATTTATAAGGTTCACCATTAATTAAAAAATTAAAGCCTTTATTATAATTTGGAAACAATCCTTGAACACACAGACCACTATGTTGAGATATTTGTTACAATAGGATAGCCCTAAAACAATCCTTAACATGATCATGTGGTACCCTACCCTAAAGAGGTGGATATAAAATAATATTGAGTCCCTAGAATTGTAATAAACAATTTTAATATGCAGCTTTACAATAGATAATTATACTATTTTTATATGTTCCCCAACTTCCCCATGAATGAAGTAATATTGAGAGACACCTCCACTATATTTGGATTTTTTGGAATGATTTTGTAATATGTTTTTTGATATTCTCATCCTAATTATATTATTTCTATCTAAAATTTAATGGACGAACATTCATCATTCTCTTCATCAACATTTCAATTAACTACAATTACATTCTTTCACAATGAAAGATTGTTCTCACAATGCCTTCATCTTTTACAAAATTCATATCCAACATGGTATTTTATTATTATTATTTTTCTTAGGAAATTGAAAAACACAACCATCCTATCGTATGAAGTATTATTCTTATTTTTGTTAAGGAAATAGATATTCATATAATTTTTTTCCTATTATCCCTCTTTTGAAATGCTCTCCCCTTCTTCTTATTTAGTTCATATGATATGAAATTGTTCATATTCTTATACAATACTTCAAAACAAAATAGTTATATAGGGTATCATGATTTAAATTATTCTATCTATGAATACATATAGAATTAATTCGATATAATAATTCTACACTACAAACCTTATCTTCATTAATCCACCACAATATACCTTATATATAGCTTGTGAGGGGCCCTTCGTAGCTAGTTACCCACCTCATCAATGCCATTTTCCTCCTCGGGTTCGCTCATATTACCACTTCGTGGCTGACATGATCATAACAGTGGTTCCCCTATCGTGGTGGCATGGTTGCCATTGTGGGATCAGCCCTCTCAGTGCTACGCATTGCTATCGGTCTGATTCCCACTCAACTACACATATGCTAGATTGGGCTTCCCTTGGCGGCATGATGTTTGTCCAACAGCTAAGATCCAACTTTCTTCTTTTTCAAATTTCCATCTCAACTCTTGCTGTGTGTGCTGGGTGGTTAATCATGGACTCCACAATCGACATGGTAGGTGGCAATGAGATTCGGGTTCTGGTCTTCTAAGAACATATTATTTGGTGGCTATGGACCTTGGGTTGGCATTCATGCAGTAATGTTTTCTTATTTATTTTATCTTCTTTTTCATATATTTATGTTCAGGATGTCATTCTATAGAGATATAGATTTGGCTTTGGGTTTCGTTCTATTCTAGTATAGTTTTTAGCTACGGCATGGTTTTGAATGGTTTTGTGGTTCAGGCGGTGATGATTTTGGGAGTGGCATATTACTGGAATCAGATGTGGCTAGATGTTCATGGGTAGATCCGTTGTTCATTTTTTGGGTAAATTTTCTTTCATTGAATATGTCTATTATTTCATACACATAGCATGATATGAGGAAGAACATTACATCCCTGCATGTTGTATTTGATTTGATTAGGTAAGGAAATAATATATTCGTATTTGGATGCTATTTTGGTTTCCAATGTATATTGTTCGATTTCTGAACGTGGTAAGGCATGAAAGGGACTAGGATAAGGCATATCACTTTTTTATAGGAAGGTCCTTCATGAAAATTTTCGAGGTATTACCATGCTTTCACATAATGTCTCCCATTGAGGGGTGAAAGGTTGAGGGTATGTGGATTGATCTTTGAGGAGACTCAAGGTCTGCTGATATTTTCTCATGGGATAACATGTGATGATTTTCGTTCCACAATTTGATGTTTCCAGTGGAGGTTTCTGGATTTCGTTTGGATGGGTTCGAGGCTATATATTTCTTGTTCATTTTGGTGAGTTTCCAACAACCATGCTACATGGATCTACATAAAATGAGGTTTAGAACATTAATAATTCACCTGAGCAATCCATTTGGATTTGGATGTTCAAGTGGGTATGACTCTACCATCAGTAACAGGACCGTGCAACCATGAACGAGAAAGCTAGACGAGTGGGCATGCGATGGCAATGGCTTGTCATCAGGATGTAGTCATTGGGGAGGGACTGATCATGTAGTCTTGATATAGGAAATCTTATTTCATGGTTTAGTTGGTTGTAATGTTTTTATATTGGGGTTTATCACTTTTTCCTCAAAATTATTTCATAATAAAAAATTAATTTTTTCGTCAATATATATTATAATATCCAGCAATGACAATTAACATTTTATTCTTATCTTATTTTTTTAGACATAATACTATGATAAAAGAAGGTTTTAATTAAAAATTTGTTGTAGTTACAATATTCTTGGGTAATCATTTATTACATTTCGATAGATCCACATCATTCAACAATCCTATATTTTTATAGTCATTGATATTATTCGAACATTCCATAAAGGAATAGTTAATGACTTAGTTATTCACTCTTATTTTCATTCCATGATATATAGATATATTTTACAATCATCACTCCCCCAAATATATATATCCAATATTTATTTGAGTCTACATATTGAATATAAATTAGTTATATATGTTGGTCCCTTACTTCATTATACATAGATAATGGTTATTTATTCATCACCCTTTTCTAATCGACCTTCATCAACTCCACTTCATTTTTTTTGAGAGTTCACTAAAAATATATTTATTTTTTAATTATAATTAATTATCCTTTTAACACATTGTTAATTATCATGATATATGTTTTTAAATAAAACTGGTTCACATGAAATCTTCGATGATATTATCATCATGATAAAAATCTTGTTGTGAAACACTCTTCCATTTTCACTTCATACTACATAAACAAAACCTTAACATACATGACACATCTCATGTACTAGAAAAGATGGAATATAACATGCATCACATTCACATTGTCTTATATGTAAAATTATCCTCCATAAATAATTTATCAACTTTGACAAATTTGAAATGGAAAAAATTTTCTGATGTGACTATTTTTCCACATGACCAATTAATATACATTGACAAATATTAAGAAGCACAATAATAAAATAAAAAAATATATTTTCATAAGTTATAAAACCAAACCATAAACATTATATTACATGGATGAACATAGTAAAACTCACATATTTCATTCTAATCTTCTTTAACGGGCATCTAGACTTCATATTAACCTCTATTAAAAAACCCACCATCATTCAAAATTCATGAAAAGACATATCAAAAAAATAATGATATCCATTATCATATTATTTTATTTCATAATAACAATCAATTTGAATGAACATATTTAATCCAAATAGTTTTATAATGTGGCTGATGACTTATAATTACTTTTCCAGCACATGTGGTCAATCAAAACATCCCACGGTCATTTTTATTACTACGAATATTAAATGCTAGATTTACCATATATTCCTGTCATGGTCACATAATCCATCTACATGTAACAATGATAATGCTTTTTAAACACCTACTTTTAGTCCTAAAATCATCAAATTTCATTATCCTTGACTAATAGATGATATTTTTTATGAATATAGAGGTAAACATTGTTTTATTCTTCAAACCACTTATTTTTCATCACAAAAAAAATGGAGCACTAACTTTCAAAATATCTCATATTATCTTTAATTATTCTTCTTAATTAGATCTCCCAAATTATTATAAAAAATTAAAAAAGTAAAACAACCACAATATGGGATAAATATTGAACCACTTCATATCATCATCAAAGCAATTCATACTTTTCATGCACACATTCAAAACTCCTCATAAATGTAATAATTTCCTCAAAAAACGCTATTATTGAATTCAATAAATGTAAAAAAATATAATATAATAATAAATTTAACATCCATTCAGAAACTAATTCAACATCAACCATTTTTATTGGAAGAAAATATATAATTACTCAAAAAAATTCTAGATAAATGTACACACAAGCATAACCTATATGAGAATCTTCAAATTTCAACCTAACTCTAATGAGAAGTATCTTATAGTAATTAATAGTGTAAGGTTTAGTTTTTTATGTAAGTATATCCCTTTGCGTTGTGAAAATTTTTACAATTGATATTGACAAACTCCCCCCACAATTCTTTCTTCTCAATTTTAAACATACTACTTAATTAGGATTTATCCAAAACCACAGTTGAAAAGTAAATGACCACTATTTCAATTAACATGAATTTTTTCCCAATTTGACATGAATTCATGAAATTATTTCTCTATATTTTCCAATACGTTACAAACAACATGTGGTGGGTAGTTTATCATTTATTCATGTGGGAGGGGATGGATGAACAAGGACTGTCAACCTATAATTAAAGAACCACTCTCTTATAAAAACTATTATAAATACATATACAATCAAAGTCAATGTATCAATGTATTCATGGAATATATCACCATTGAAAAAATTATATTTACTAATATGATACTGATTGTCCATATGATCGAACATTGAGTGTTGTATTGGGTTTTGGATTTAGTTTTTTCACTCTTATTTTCAAATAAAATATTCAATGGGTTCTTAATTAAAAATCCCAAATCTGCCAATTAAAAATCCATTAATAAAACCTTTATATTTTTAGATTTGTTTGAAATTTATTCTACATTAGAGTTTCTTTGTTTCAATATATTCTATTTCTTCCTATACCATCTCACACAACCATCATCATAAATAAGTTACCACATGATATGGGTTTGGAATATATACAATTACCTTCCATGTATTCATTAGCGACTAAAAAGAATATTTAAATCTATATTCTACATTGAAAACATTCCATAATTCATTATGACTTTTACATAGGTAATTATCTTATATACTTCATGAATTTTTGACCCTCTTGAGAAACATTGAGTTTTATCATAAAGAATTAATTAAAGAGATAAATTGGATGTTGTATATTTTATAAATAATAGTCTTATAACGAGTCTTAAAAATTATAATTTACAAAATATGAAGTTATTATTATCGGTACGGAAGTTATTTCCAATTTAAATTATTATTGAAATATATTTGGAATCTTTTATTCCAATTTTTGTTAAAACATTTTGGCATAGATTTGTAAAGAAAATATTTTATAATATGAGTTATACTCAAATATAAAACAACATAATGTGTTTCATTTCATATAATAATTAAATTTCAATTAGTTCATTCTTATTACAAGAAAATCATCATAATTATTAACATTTATCACTTGATAAAATATTTTTTAAACATATTTAATTAAAATAAAAAACTTTTTGGAACTAATCGAATTAATATTTTAAAAAAAAATAATCTCGAACAGTTAGGATTGATTTTTTCTAGTAACCATAAATCTTGACAATTAAATATTCCAAAATATTATGCCGATATTTTTTCTAGATTCTAATGCCACTACCATTAAATAAATATCCCATATATTTCCATCAAAATATTTTTATTAAAACTTATTTACCTTAATAAAATTGATTTTGGCTAATAAAGGACTTAATATTACATCAATGTTATTAAGAGAATATTTATTTCCCACATATAATAAAGAGTGAAATATTTTTTATCCATAAAAAAATTCTATTTTTTGTAAAATCCATGAAAATATATCTTCGAAAATACTTTTCATATTTTTTTTGAATGAATTATCCTACACATCTCTACACCAATCATTATCTTTCCCTTTATAACCCAATTCTTTTGTATAATATATGGTTTGATTAATTTATTATTAATTCCATATTTTGCAAGATAAATTCCAAATACATCATGCATAAATTCATTCCATTGATTTGATCTCAAATTCATAATGTGATTTCTGTTGTAATGGACCATACCCTCCTGGTCCATGGATTTTCCAAATTCTAAGTGTTGGGGTATCCTGGAATCACTGATCAGTTCCACCAATCTATATCACAGATCAGTTTCATTGATCAGATTCACAGATCATCATCACTGGTTAGCTTCACAGATCAACTTCACTTATCTTATTCACAGATGAGCTTCACTGATCAGTGTCACATATCAGCTTCACTAATCAGCTTAACATATCAGCTTCATTGATCAGCCTCATAGATCTACTTCACATGATCAGTTTCATAGATCAGTTTCACCTGAACTGTTTCAGTAATTAGCTTCGCCCAATCAGTTTCACCCATTGTGTTTCACTCAATCGGTTTCACAGATCGGTTTCACCCGATCACTTTCACCCAATCGGCTTCACAGATCCGTTTCACCCGACTCGTTTCACCCAATTGATTTCACCAAATTGGTTTCATTGATTAGATTAACCTAATCGGTATCACCCAATAAGTTTCATAGATCATTTTCAGCCAATTAGTTTCACATATCAGTTTTACCCAATCGGTTTCACCCGATCGGTTTCACCCAATCAGTTTCACATATCGGTTTCACCTGATCCGTTTAACAAATCTGTTTCGCCGGATCAGTTTCAGAGATCAGTTTCCCCCCATCGGTTTCATAGATCGGTTTCACCCTCTCTGTTTCACAGATAGGTTTGACCCATTCAGTTTCAGAGAGTGGTTTTATCGAATTGGTTTCACATATCGGTTTCACCCAATCAGTTTCACAGACCGGTTTCACATAATAGGTTTCAAAGATCGGTTTCACCCAATTCATTTCAATGATTAGTTTCACTCAATTAGTTTCATAGATCAGTTTCACCCAATCAGTTTCACCCAATCATTTTCATAGATTGGTTTCACCCAATCAGTTTCACATATCTGTTTCACCCAATCAGTTCCACATATCTGTTTCATCCCATTGGTTCCACTGATCGATTCCACAGGACCAGTTTCACAAGATCAGCTTCATGGGATCTGCTTCAAATGATCCACTTCACCCAATCAGTTTCACTGATCGGCTTCGTGGGATCATCTTGATGATATTATCTTCCCCCGATCATCTCCACTGATCTGTTTCACCCATCTCTCACGTCAATCGGCCATCGAGGGGTGTCGGAGATTCCATCCCCATTTTTTCCGTAATGCCATTTCTAAGTCTTTTAACCTTTTTAAATCGGTTCAATGCCATTTTAGCACCATAAATAAAGTTTAAAATCCCCAAGTAGTGGGGAGACCCCCAACAGACCCTTTTTCCTCTATTTAAATGAAATCCTTTAGCACATAGCTATTATGGCCACCCCTCCTATTGGAATTATTAAAAAATAATTTATCCCATTGTGTGTAATCGTCCATGCTCGTGGTGAAACCACAATACACATTTAAAGCCGGTAAAGATTTTTCATATGCTGTAACTCTAGGATCTCTCATTTTTATCGCACTATAATTATTCCCTTCTTATTCTTGGGTGTTTTCCTTCTTTCTTTGGGGCATTTGGAGTCCCCTTTCTTGAGGCTAGTAATGCACCTATGTTGAAGCCTTCCTTATACATTCTTATAGTCCTTCGAGTTCCTCCGATGAAATTCATGCATCCCCAGTTGTTTAAGCTAGGAGAAAAACATCGATCATTGATCATAAAAGTATTGTTTTTTCCTTTGTCTCTATTTACTGTGCATCATTCATGGTGGGTATGAAAATTATTCCTAATGGGGTGGATGAAACCTAACATTAACAAAGATAATAAATGGATTTAAAGAATGAAGGGTTGTATTTGATGATGTTGTTGTACTCTTTTATCTCTTCCTATATGATGTGAATTGAATGGAATTATTTCCATTGAAAATTGTGGTCATTGGGTGTCCTTTCTTGCGCACTAATAAACATCTGTTTTCTTGATATTTATGTAATTGATTGGATGTAACATAGAATCTAGTTAATAATGTAAAATCAGTTGATTAAAGGGACTCTTAATGAATAAAGAATCCTTGTGTGGTTACCCCAGTTAACAAAACAGAAATATGGAAGTAAATAAATGTAATATTTAAATTTGATAACTCTTTTTCTCTATTCTGGTAATGTTTACGGTTGATGCTTGTGAGGTGACATGGATGGGGATGGGATCCCCTATTGTGAATTTGTTGGTTTGTAGACCTAAGGTCGTGTGTGGCCGCATGTTGGGGATTGGTTTGGTTCCAGTACTTTTAGGGATCCCACGAATCTCTTTGGTCATTATGTCTTTACAAGAGAACTGGGTGTGAATGCTTAAATTATTACTTGGATATTTTTCCTTCCTTGGCTTGTAGATATGCCTTTTAGTTTCCCAGTAGTGAAGAATTATCTAATTAGAAGCACTTGAATAGGAAAACAAGAATGTATTCAATGAGAAATTTTATTTTCAGGAATGAGTTTTCACATGGTTGTGGTTGTGGTGCTTCTTATGAAATAATAGTAACGAGGTAGTTTGTATATGGGTAGGTTTAGGAACCCATAGGCCGGGATGAGAGCTTGTTACTTATATTTATAATTTAGATTTAATGTTTCTTATTCGCACCCCATCCAAGTTGATCACTTCGTACCAAACACCCCCATTTCATGGGGGGGTGTTTTTTATAACACTCCTTTGCATGCATAGTTATTAGCTCATTTCTTGCTCCCTTTCCCAAGTAGCACAACATTCTTCACGCAGGCTGTGATGGTCTAATGTTCATTATAGACCATGATTCTTTGGGTGGGGTACACTATGGTGGTTGGCTTAGGTATGTGTCGGCAGGTGGTTTCCCTAGTGCCTTCAGGATGAGTCCCAGATGTGTTCGGGCGTGGTGGTAGTTGTTCTGGCCCATGTGTCTGCAGGCATGGTTTTGCGTGGTTGTTATGGCCTAGGTGTTATCAGGTGGGATGTGTGGTTGTGGTATCCCATGTGTGTGAAGGAAGGGGACGGTAGTGGGACTGTGGTGAGAATTGCGGGAGAGGTTTGGTAGGTAAGATGTCATCAATAACCAAAGGGAAACTGGCGTGGGGTACCCAAACATCAATGTGTTTTACTATTACATTACATGAGTTTCATTATTTCGAGGAGTGTTCCATACTGAGGTTTGGGTGGGTAGTTTCCTTTCTAGGTGATTTGAAATATCCTTTTTTCACGGGGCATTAGTATTCCTCCCTACATGTGCACGAGGGATTTTGGTTTTCCCTGCTGAGTATACTTGTATACTCACCCTATGTATTTAAAAATGATTTCAGGTTTCCAAGAGGACTTAGGGGACCGTGTCAGATCCTACTAGTTCAAACGTTGGGGCAGTTTCTATTGATGTTTTTATATTCTTTGGTGATTTCATTTTGAGTTTTCTTGTAATTTTTTAGCACTTACATTTGGAACATGAAAATTGGAATGTTTTGTTTTGTCGTTACCTCTACCCTCAGTTTAGGTTTTGTTTGGGATTTACTATCTTATCTTCAGATTCATCTAAATAAAAAAAGTAATGCCCTCAATTTTGATTGTGATTCTATACCCTTGGTGCTAGTCACCACTTCGAGACCTATTGAAAGCAGGTTTCTGGGGTCATTATCTCCCCTTCAACATGAGGAAAAAAGGGTCTGAAAATCCGATGACCCTTACCTTATCATGGTGGATACAGGTCATTATATAATGGAATCAAATAAGGGTTGAGATATTGGACGGAGCTGGAGGTTTGGTATACCGAGGATTGGATGGGATGGTAGGGCAACAATGTTAGTCAATATTGGTGTGTGAAATAGGATAGGGAATACTGGCTTGGTCATGGGATTTTAGGGGCCCTCGTGATCCAATGCAAGACTCAGGACCTACCAAAAGACCAAGTGAGTCATCACTGATTGCATGTTATAGACCCTAAGAAATGTACATGAATCATACTGACTTTTTTTCTTGTGTTTTATGGTTGATATAAGAATTAAAATAATTTAAATTTTAAGAAAGTTTTAAAAACAATAATTAACACTACTCAGGCTTAGGCATAACTTGTTTACCACACAGTAATGGAACCTGGACAAAAACCACGAGTAGTGCTGGTGATCAAAGCTTAGGAAGCTGATTTGGCTGATCAGTAGAAGGCTGATCGCGTGGAGGAGGATGGCCAGTGTAAGAAGCTGCTTCTTGAATTTCAGTGGTAGACACTCGGAAAGTATGAGGGTAGCATCCCTGGAGTGGAGATAAAGAGCTGGCTAAAAGAGGCGGTGATATATTTATTCAAGATCTAGGCTTCGACGGAGTATTGGGTTCCTCTGGGTATAAGACAAATGTGGGGAGCGGCACGTCAATGGTGGACGCTCTATCATGGGGAGAAGAGGGATGATGATTCTTCGTGGAGTGACATTTAGAGGGAATTCAGCGTGGAATTCCTCTCTTCCACGATGAAGGTGGAGAAGCGGTAGGAGCTACTCTCCATTCAATATGAGAGAATGTCAGTGATGGAGCTGGGAATTATGTTCAAGGATGTCCTTCATTTTTCTCTGGACCATTATCTGGATGAGGAGTCTCGGGAAAGACATTTTAAGGGGGTACTCTATCCTTTTCTTCAGTAGGTTGTTACTCCCTTCACTATACCAATGTACTTGGAGGTCTAGAAGATGGATGAGGTGGTAGAAATGATGAACACACTGGGAGGTGTGTCGTAAGAGGGGATCTAGTTGGTCTCATCAAAGGGGAAGGCCGTCAGTAGAAGGCCTCCAGCATCAAGGCCATCTAGGTAACAACTAGTGGGGAGTAGGCCCCAGCAGTTCATATTTCTATCTCTCTGTCCTCGTCCTTTCTTTAAGGTCCCAGGATGGAGATTCTTCATATATGTAATTCATGGGAACCTTATGAATCTATGCCTGGACTGAGTGCGGAATGGTGGGGTTAGTAGGTTCAACACTCACCCCAGTAGCAGTGGTTTCGAGCTAGACCCTTTCAGCAGCAGCAATAGGGGCAGCGAGCTCTCGATCCACCGAGAGCAGACGTGGTAGGAGGAATCTGACCCCAAGGTGCTCTTCGAGGACCTCAACCAGGGCATGGTGGGGAGGCATACGACAACCAACCTTCATAGAATTTGGCATGGGTAGTTTCACACTGCAGAGGTAGAAGTTCCATTAGGTCCAGAAGTTGTTGGAGGTATGATCATCTTGTTTAGCACTCTTTCTTGTGCCTTATTTGATTCAGGAGCATCGCACTCCTTTGATAAAACTAGTCTATCACATTCCTTGGGCCTAGAAAAAGAGAGACTCTCCAGGAAACTGTTTCTTGATATGCTATTTGGGGATCATACCATCCTATTTGATGTTTTTCAAGGATGCATACTGATGTTGGAGCCACATCAGTCTAGTGGGGATCTTCTTGTACTGCAAATGCATCCAGACGTTGTTATCCTAGGCATCGACTGTCTATTTTATGTCCATGATGTTATGGATTTCTTCCAAAGAAGAGTCATGTTCTTTGATTAGGATAGCCAACATGTGTCTTTTTTTGGGAAATGGAGTTGAAATATGGGGAGATGGCATGCGGAACAAATTTTTTCTATGTCGGCCAAGCTTTCAGCCGAATCAAGGGATGTGGAGACGATGGTTGTTTTAAAAGTTTTGAGAGTGTTCCTAGACTTTTTTTCGAGGAGGTTGTGACTCTACCCACTCAACCTGATGTAGAGTTTTGGATATACATACAAACTGGTGACCGTCCATTTTCCATGTCTCTTTATCAGATAGAACCTTCTGAGTTGAGGGATTTGTTGATTCAGATTGACGATCTGATGAAAAAGGGTTTTGTCCGACCTAGCGTGTCCCCATGGGGTGATCCGGTCTATTTCCTGAAGAATTCATATGGTGGTATTGGGTTGTGCATAGAATACTAGAGACTGAATAATGTAACAATCATGAACCATTACCCTCTCCCAAGGATAGATGATCTATCTGTCTAGTTGGGGATAAGAGGTTGGTTCTCATGGATCGATTTGCAGTCTGGGTATCACCAGTTTCGGGTGGATAACAATGATATTCCAAAGAATAGGATTAGGAGTAGGTATGGGAACTTTGAGTTTGTAGTCATGTCGTTTTTTGTTACGAACACACCTACTATTTTCATAGGTCCCATGAAATCTATTTTACACGAGTTTCTAGACCGGTTCATCATTGTGTTCACTGATGAAATTTTGATCTAGTCAATATCAGAGGAGGAACATACTAAGAACCTTAGGAGGGTCTTGGAGGTCCTTCGACATCACCGTTTCTATTGGAATTTGTCCATGAGCCAGTTCTTGACACGAGAAGTGCATTTTCATAGACATGTGGTGGCTCAGAAAGGGGTAGTAGTTGATCCATTAAAGGATGAAGCAATTGTTTATTGAGAAGATCCTAAGAATGTGATGGAGGTTTGTAGTTTTCTAGGTCTAGAAGATTATTATCAGAGGTTCATACCCAACTTTTCTCAAGTTACATCTCCTTTGATAGAAGCGACCATAATGGACCAAGACTTCATATGGACCGAGAGGTGTCGGGTAGATTTCAGCTATCTTAAAGAAAAGATTGTTCAGCTATCAAGTGCTCATGTTTCTAGAGGAAGGGGAGTGGTATGAGGTATTTTTTTATGCTTCAGGACATGCCCTGGTGTGTGTCCTGATGCAGGAGAAGGGAGTGATATCTTTTGGATCTAGGCAGCTAAATCCTCATGAGCATAACTTTTCCACTCATGGACTAGAGCTAACATCAGTAGTGTTCGTGTGGAAGTTGGAGCGACATTGCCCCATCAGGGAGCACTTTGAGGTATTCATAAATCACAAGAGTTTGAGGAATATCATTACCTAACATGACTTGAACTTGAAACAATGATGGTGGGTGGATTTTCTTCAGGACTACAACTTCGAGATCTCTTACACTGAAGGTAAGTAGAACATTATAGCTGATTCTTTGAGTAGGCAGTAACGGAGGAATGTTGTTCAGGAATCTGTGGATGCTTGGCAGGAAATGGTGGAGTTGGATGCCTAATGCCTAGATACAAGGGTTGATGGAGGTAAAGTTTGTTAGTTTCAGATGACAGTGTAGTCCGCTCTGTTGCGAAAAATGGAGGAGTCTCAGTGGGGGGACTTATAGAGTGAAGTGATGGGAGATCGGGTTAACTCAGGGAATGCTCCAAAAGGGTGGTCAGTGGATAGTCAAAATTAGATGGTTTTTCAAGGGAACTTGTTTTTCCCAATGATTATGCATGAGGTATTTCTACATGAACAACATTTACTCACTCGTAGAGGAACACCCTGGATTTTCAAAGATGTATTAAGGCATGGGGAATCTGTTTTTATGGCCAGGGTTGAAACGGGCAGTGGTGGAGTTCGTGGAAAGGTGCCTCGTGTGTCAGTAGGTGAAGGTTGAACACTGAATCCTGGGAGGTTTTTTGCAGCCATTATATGTCCTCGAGTGGAAGTGGGATGACATCTTAATGAAATTATCCACAAGACTACCTAGGGTTAATGGAGCCGGTGATGCTATCTGGGTAGTGGTAGACTAGTTAACTAAATCATCTCACTTCCTGGTGATCAAGGAGTCATGAGCAGTGGATGCCTTAACACAGAGATATGTGTATAAGGTGGTGTGGTATCATGGTGTTTTGAGGCCTATAGTCTTGTGTTGGGATGCACAGTTTACCTCCAGAGTCTGGAGGGGATTGCAGCATGATTTTGGCAGCCAACTACGTCTTAGCACTGCTTTCCACCCACAAACAGATTGACAGATAGAGCGAACCATCCAAACATTAGAGGATATTCTACGGGCTTGTGTTTTAGACTGTAGGGGATCATGGAAATGTCATTTTACCTTAGTAGAGTTTGACTACAATAATTGATATCACTATACTATTGGCATGTCACTATTTGAATCCTTGTATGGGAGGACGTGTCATTCGCCCGTGTGTTGGACCGAGGTTAGGGAGGTAGGTATTCATGGACCAAAGATAGTAAAGATCACCAAATAGAAGTTTCATCTTGTGCATGAGATGATGAAGGAAAAACAGGTTCGGTAGATGTCATATGTCGATCGTAGGAGGAGGCCCTTGGACTTCGATGTTACATACCATGAGTTCATGAAGGTTTCCCCTCGACATGGGTACCAAAGGTTCGGAAATGGGAGAAATATCTCTTCTAGTTTCATTGGGCCTTTTGAATTGTTGGGGAGAGTTAGTGAGGTGGAATATTAGCTAGTGTTGCCACCTCAGTTTGAAAGGATCCACAATGTATTCCACGTCTCCCCGCATCGACGATGTCTACACGATGACACCCATGTTATTGACTGGGGGGAGTTGGATTTAGGGGATGATTCTACATTCATGGAGTGACCAGTGAGGATCGAAGATCGAAATGAGAAATTACTTCATGGATGTACCATCACTATGTTTCATGTGTTTTGGAGGCATGGCGGAATTGAGGAGAGTACACGGGAGTGAGAATCTCAAATGCATGCCCAGTACCCAAAGCTATTTTAATATTCTTTTTCGAGCCTTGTTTGTAGTTCTGGTATTTTTCACCTTATGTGATATAATGCTGAAATTATTGGATTTTTAGATGATTTGTTTCACAACCTTGTGAATGTTTATGAAAAGTCCGTATATGTGGGGAATGGAGTACCTGTTTCCTAATCCATAAGAATCAGCATAGATGTGATTGAACCTGTGCGGGCAAGTCAGTGTAGCCCAAAGAGGATAGTATCATGACATTGAGGAAGGAACTCCGTGATCCATGTTTCGGGAATATTTAATCCTTGGGTTTTGTATGGATATTGAGGGTAGTTCTTCCATGAGAGGTATCTTATAGAGTGGTTGTTTAGGTTACTCATTATATTCTCGAGGGAAAGAATAATTTTTAAAGGTATCAAATGTAATGTCCTACACCCTCCTTGTACATTACTATGCTAAATTATAAGTGTTGGGGTGCCCTGGACTCACTGTTCTGTTCCACCCATCTGTCTCACAGATCAGGTTCACTGATCCGCTTCACAGATCAGGTTCACTGATCAGCTTCACAGATTAGCTTCCCAGATTAACTTCACTAATCAGCATCACAGATCAGCTTCAATGACCTGATTGACTGATAAGCTTCACATATCAGCTTCACATATCAGCATCACATGACCATTTTAATAGATTGGTTTCACCAAATTGGTTTCATAAATCGGTTTCACCCAATCAGTTTTAGAGATCGGTTTCACCCGATAGATTTTACCCCATCAGTTTCTCAGATCGGTTTCACCCAATCGGTTTCACAGATCAGTTTCACCCAATCGGTTTCACATATCTGTTTCACCAAATTGGTTTCACCCAATCGGTTTCAGAGATCAGTTTCACCCTATCGGTTTCACAGATCGTTGTCACTCAATCGGTTTCAAAGATCAGTTTCACCCAATCTATTTCACATATCAGTTTCTCCAAATCAGTTTCTTAGATCCAGTTCACAAAATCGGGTTCACAGATCAGATTCACCGAATCTTTTTCACAGATTAGTTTCACCCAATTGATTTAACAGACTGGTTTCACCCAGTCTGTTTCACCTAATAGGCTTCGCCAAATCAGTTTCACATATTGGTTTCTCCTAATCGGTTTCACACATCGGTTTCACCCAATCTGGTTCATATATATGTTTCCCCCCATCAGTTCCAACGACTAGTTTCACGAGATCTACTTCACGAGATCAGATTCACAGTATTATCTTCATAGGATCAACTTAAAATGATTATCTTCAACCTATTAGCTTCATTGATAACCTTCTTGGGATCAGCTTCATGGGATCAGCTTCACCTGAGCTACTCCACCGATCAGTTTCACCTATCAGTCTCACCAATCGTCCTCAAGGGGTGTCGAGATTTCCTTCCCAATTTTTCCTTTAACGCCACTTTAATGTCTTTTAAAAAAAATTAATGTGGTTCAAAGCCATTTTAGCACCATAAGAAACATTTTAAATTCCCTAGGAGTGTGGAGACACACAAAAGACCCATTTTCCTTTCATTAAATAAAATCATTTGGAACATGACTATTATGGATACCCCTCCAATGTGAATTATTAAATAATAATTAATCCCATCATTTGTAACCGTCCAAACTCAGAGTGAAACCACAATCCTCCATTAATTCCACTCATGATTTTTCATATTCCATAACTCCAGGATCTCCCCTTTCTATCACACTAGAATTATTTACTTATTCTTAATGGTTGGTTTCCTTCTCTTCTTGGTTCGTTTGGGTTCCCATTCTTGAGGCTAGTGGTGCACCTATGTCGGAGCCCTTTCTGATCATTCCAGGAGTTCCCCGAGTTCCTCCTCAGCAAGTCGTGCATCCAAAATGGTTGGATCCTAGAGAAAATCATTGAACGCTGATCATCCATGTATGATTTTTTCATTTAGCTCTCTTTACTGTGAATCATGCGGGGTGGGTAAAATAACGTTTTCTATATTGATGGATGAAACCAAACCATAGTGATAATAATAAATAGATTTAAATAATTAAGGGGTTTTTTTGATGATGTTGCGGTACACTTTTATCTCTTTCTATATGTTGTAAATTGAATGGGTTTATGTCCACAAAAAGTTATGGTCCTTGGTGGTCCATTCTTGCACACTAATAAACATATATTTTTTTGGATATATATGTTATTGAATAGATGTGACATGTAAATTAGTTAATCATGTAAAATTAGTTGTTCAAATGGATTCCCAATGAATAACAATTCTTGTGTGGTCTCCCCGGTTAACCAGATGGAATGATAGAACTAATTGAATGACATATTTAAATTTGAAAACTCCCATGCTCTGTTCTGGTGATGTTTATGGTTTATGCTTGTGAGGTGATGGGACTGGGATGGGATCCCATATTTTGTAGTTATTGATTTGTGGACATAAGGCCATGTAGGGCCATATGTTGGGGTATTGGTTGGTTCCAGTACTTCAAGGGATCTCACAGAACCCTTTGGTCACGATGACATTACAAGAGAACTGGGTGTGAATGCTTAAATTGCTTCCCATCATTAGCATGTAGCTATACCTTTTAGTTGCCCGATTGTAAATAATTTTTTAATTCGAATCACTTGAATTGAAAAATAAGAATGGTTTTAAATGGGGATTGTTTTTCGTGAATGATTTGTCACATGGTTGTGGATATGGTGCTTCTTATGAATGAATATTAACGAGGGTGTTTGTATATGGAGTGGTTTTGGAACCACTAGGCTTGGATGAATGATTTTTACATATATTTATAATTTAGTTTTTATGTTTTTTATTCCTGACCCATACAAGTTGATAACTTCTTGTTGAACACCCCCATTTCATGGGGGAGGGTGTTTTTTACAACACTCAATTGAGTGGCTAGTTATTTTGTTATTTTCTCCTCTCGTTACATGAGTAGAAAAGATACTTCAGGTAGGATATGACGGCCTGAAGTACACTATCACCAATGATTATTTGGGTGGGGTATGCTATGGTGTTTGGCTCTGGTGTGTGCAGGCAACAGATTTCCCAAGTGCCTTTGGTATGAGGCCCAGGTGTCTTCGGGCATAGTGGTAGTTGTTCTAGACCAGGTGTCTACGGGTGTTGTTATGTGTGGTTAGTGTGGACCAGGTGTTTTCAGGTGGGAAGTGTGGTTGTGGTAGCCCAAGTGTTTGTGGGTGGGGAATGCCAGTGGGACTGCGGTGAAATGGCGGGAGAGGTTTGATGTGTATGATGTATTCAAAAACTAGAGGGATAGTAGAGTGGAGTACCCAAGCATCGTTGTGTTTTAATATTACATTACATGACTTGTGTTATTTAGTGAGTGTGCCTTGGTGAGGATTGGGTGGATTGTTTCCTTGATATGAGCTTTGATATCTCATTTTTAATGGGGCATTAGTATGCCTCCACACATGTGAATGAGAGATTTTGGTTTTCCCTACTAATTATACCGGTATACTCACCCTACGTATATAAAAATTCTTTCATTTTTCCAAGAGGAATTTGAGGACCATACCAGACCCTACTAGTTTAGACATTGGGGAAATTGTTGTTGCTGTTAATTTTCATTGGTATTTTCCTTTGGAATTTTCTTGTACTTTTGTAGCACTTCGTTTTGAATCATGCATATGGGAATGGTTTGTTTGGGATTTACTTCTACCGCCAGAGTTGGTGTTGTTTGGGATTTACTGTCTTATCTCCTGATTCAAATAAATAAAAAGGGTAATGACTTCTATATTGTGTGTGATTATATACCCTTGTTGCTAGTCACCACTCTGAGACCTATTGAAGGCATGTTTCAGGGGTCATTATCTCTCCATCAATATGAGGAAGGAATGTTCTGTAAATCCATTGTCTCTTCATTCGTCTTGGTGAAGGTGGGTCATGACATCAGTATTCATTTTTAATTTTTCTTTTAGGTGTGCTGGACCTAACAACTATAGGTGATTCATACATAAGGGAAATCACATAGGTCAATCACGATTAATAATCTAGGAATGTGATGAAATATAAATCACATCTTGTTTAATTTTTTCTCATGAACTAATATAAAATTACATAAAAGAGTTCTAGTGGTTTGGTGGTTTTAATATCAAACACTTTTATGGGTTTTCATAGTAATTTTACCCTTTTGACTTGTTGCAGTCCCAAAATTTCTCTTTCTTTATTTTTTGATGATATCTCCCAAATTCAAGATTTAAAATTTTTCTTTAGGATCATTTTTTCATGATGAATAATCCATTCATTAAACAATAAAAATTTATCTTCAACACAATTTTAGAATCAATTAGAAGTATCTTGAATAAAAAATATTTTTCTATTGGTTATTAATCATTGAGAAATTACCATTCTATACATGAAACCTTTAATAAAATAACATAAAATAATAATAAAAACCTTATAGAAATTATTCAAGAGAAAAAAACTCATTTACAGTTTATACTTCAACCCTACCATATATAATACATTATTTGATATCATTTTTTAGTTTCATTCATATATGAACCAAAACCCATAATTTTTAAAGACAAATCTTAACCAAATATAATAACTCCAAAGTCATTATTTTCAATACTCTAAAGAATCCTCATATCACTAGTTATGTGGGAGTACCACCTTCTATCACGAATTCATGATATTATTTTACTAAAAACCATTAATGGAACCTTACCAATCCATTCTATCTATTAATTTATTCTTTTAATTTCCATTCATTTCATAAAATAATTTGTCTATCCTGGTATTATGGTAATATATATCATGAAATAATGACAATGTTTCCCACACTTTATTGAATCCTCATCAACATATTCAAATCCATTTTGAGTTTACAAGTATGAAACATTTCACTTTATTACATGCATTAAATAATTATTTAGTTGTATAAAAATTTTATTACTCCCATGAATTCATGCATCGCCACTTGTAACAATATGTTATACTAGAATGTGTATATTTTTATTGAATTTTACAAAATTACAGTAGTCTCTTCAAACCCAAAATATTATTTTGTCAAAAATATTATTAATGTAAAGAATTTTTATTATATTGTACTTACTATAAATTATGATTCTTTAATTATTCTATTTTTTATATGAAGAGATTCTAGTGTACCTAGTTTCATCTTAGAAAATGGGATAATTTTCCCCCCACTTCACTTTACCCAATCATATTAATTTTTTAATTATATATTTTATTTTTAGTGTAAACTTATTTTTGAATTTAATTATTATGTATTGTTTAATCATAATCATTTGTGAAATTATTCTAGCTTGATATCAATGATTAAACACAAAAATCCATATAATTTAGGAAATCTCCATTCAACATCATTAGATAATTTTCATCTTAAAGATACATAAATGAAGACTTCTTATATCCTCCTTTTAGAGAAAAGTTTCCTTCATGATCTTACATCATATTCTCATGATCATAAACATTCAAATTGAATTTTTTGATCTAATGAACTATGTTTTTTTCTTTATTATAATGAACATTTTTTTCAATGAACTACTAGTTATTTTCACCATTGTTTATTTGTGGAATATTGTATTCCTCTAAAACTTGATTAAAAAAACCATAAATACGTGTTCCATCCCATTAGTTTGTCAATAATTATATTCAAAAAATGATGTTTCAAATCCCTTTCAAACAAGAGATATGAAATAGGTAAACTTATTACGTGAACCACTTTCAAATTATCTAAGAGATGAGTAGCCATCAACTTCATCTATTATCATCAAAATTATTCAAATTTTCCTAAAACATTTCTTATCAATTCATCTAGGTTAGGATAATTTTTTATAACATTTAATCCACCAATTTTTTATGGAATGTTATCATATTCAGATAATGAATATGATTCATTATTTTAGAGATATTTAATGAAAATGATACCAATACCATTTAATTAGAATCATATTATTAGAAACATTCATTTTCCCTTCATATTTCCATTCGTGAATCTCTTTGAAATAATAACAAAAAATATTTTTTAGTTTTATTTGTTAAATTCATTTTCCACATAACATGAATAAATGTTTTTAACAAGTTATAAAATTTTAAACTCTCTCTTTGATCCCAAAGATATATCATCTTTTAATGTTTTCTTAAAGTTACGAATTTTTATCATTTGATAATCTATGAGATTTTTATGAAATTATAAAATGGAATAATCTTCTCTATCTTACGAGGAGGAAATATTTGGGTAACAATATTCATGGAAATTCTTAATTATATTTTGGATAGCTGTAGAATCTTTATGTTTTTCCATGTAACCCCAGATATTACCAACAATTTCATTTACTAATGTGAAACTATAATTGATATTTTTTCCTTATAAAGAATAACTCATTCAAACATAATTATACTGCACTATAATTTATCATCTTTTACTTTTAAATTATTTATGTATATACTTTCCAGCTTGTCCTAGATTTAATTAGTAGATTGATGACCAATATTTTTAGTGTATATCATTTATAAAAATGGAATAAAAATATAAAATTATTTATTTTTCATTTGAATCCATATTTTTTTCCTTCAAGGATCCATGGAAAACTTCATTTAATGGGTGGTAAACCAAAGATAAAAATAAATCTAATCTAATGTCATGGTAAGAAAAGATATTGAAACATTTGGTTCATCTAATATTATTAATTATTTCAATGAATTTTTGGCACAAAACATCTATTAATTAGACTAATATTTTTCATTATAATAATATGAAGGAATCAAATAGAGGGAGCAAAGCATTGATAATATTTATCATGAATAAGATCTTATAACTCCACTTATAAGTTATGGGGTATGAATCTACAGAGATTAGTTTTTACAAACTATTATTAATGAAATCAACACCAGAAACCTATTAAGAATTGATTAAATGAAGTATTAAATTTCAACCTCACTCATGTACAACAAAAATAAATAGACAATGAATACGAGGATGTTTACCTTTTTTAACCCCTTCTATTATAGCGTAATCTTTTCCATTAATAGTTTTTTCACTACCAAATATATATTCTTAACTACAAGAAAAACTAATTACATACATAAGGGAATTTAAAGAGTCACACTATTCCTATCAAGAGTCACATAAAGCATTGCAGTTTCACATTGAATTCATATATAACAATTAACCAGGATGAGATAGATCTTCTAGAAAGATCATTTCCATGAATAATTGTTCAAGAAGATATTCATTGACGACACCTCCAATAGATTCAATACAACTAATAACTTAATTGAAATCTAATGTAGATTTAAATCTCAATATTATACAATCCCAATAAAATATCAATATCTAACATATGTTAATGATGATTATAGATCTTTTTCCTCAGACTATATCATTCTCAAACTCTCCAATTTGTTAACCTTCATCGATATAAAGGTATAAATAACATCTATTATAAAAAAATCTTAATATGAGAGAATCATATAATAGATGAATAAATTTAATTCTGTTAATTTTTTATTCCTGTCAACATTCATTATTATTCACTCAACACAATCATACAAAATTAATCTCCTTTTTCCTCATTAATTTAGCCTTAATAATAAAATCAATGGTCTTATAAATATTATTCTCTAACAATAATTTCAATTCTACATCAAAATTCCACATTTTTATATATATTTTCTTCATTTCTAAAATAATATATTTACATGGCTTCTAAAGCCTTGATAAAGAAAGAGGATAATTCCTCAATAAGTAATTTTTTACATCAAAGAGTTATATTCATATAATTTCTCACTAAAATAGTGTCCTACTTCATCAGCTTCATATAGTTCAATATATAATAAACTATATCCCAACACATAACCAAAAAAATCATATAATACATTTAAACTTGACGAAATCAATAATAGTCAATGTATAAACTGATTCCAATGATCATGTTAACTAAAAAACACTGTTGAATCAATATAATTGATTTCAATATTGAATATTTAGAGGATGATAAATAATAAAAAAACAAACCAAGTGAAATTATGTATTTACAAATGAACCTCCATTGAAAATAAAATATATATCATCTATAATAACTATTACAATATTAAAACATGAAAAACGTGATTCCCTATTAAAATCTGGTTTTTTATTCATTGAGGATAATTGTTAATATTGTAAGACTTATTTTCCTCAGAATAGTTATATTCTAGATTATCATATCATCACATAGTAAAAATAATAATTTCACTAGGCCTTGATGTTTTACATTGGGGAGATAAAAGAAATATATTAATTAATGTATTATATATATTAAAAAAGATAACACTTATGGAAATGGATTACACTCTAAAATAATGTTTCTCAATTAATATGATAGAATAAAGTATGTTTTTAATGAAATATAGTAAAAACAAATGACATAGTCATAAAAAATGTCTTATGTTCAATTCATAATTACTTATGCCATGTATTCAAATAATTATATAGATCTGTTAAACTTTTTAGTCATTTTGACAAAAAATGGAAACCATTAATCAATTTATCAAAAAATAAAAGGGTAGTTAATATTGAAGTATAAATATTATTTAAAATTAATAGAAATGGAGTTTTAATAAATTTATAATATTTATACATAGTATATTGATCCAAATATAAAATAAATAAAAATTGATTTAGTTTTAATAGGGATATAAAAGAAACTCACTGATAAAGGAGACGCAGAAAAAAAAAACAAATCATATTTTCTTTCCAAATGATGCTCTAAAATTCTGGATATTGTCCTTGAGGAGTAATATGATCTAATCTATATGATTGATATGATAATTATTTTTTTATTTTATTATTTAAAATGTAACTATTTTTTAATTTTTTTTTGTATTACATGTATTCAAATTGTAATACTGCGGAATAATTCAACACATAACAACCATAAAGGGTTGTCATTCATTATGATTCTTCTATACTTATTATGTCTAATAAGGGTTTTTGTAAGATTATAACATTTCCTTCCTTATGGTATAATAAACAATACAAAAACATAATATGAATGAAATTAATGAATGTATAATTATATATAAATTTACATCTGTTAATGGAAATGGTAAAAATCACTTATTATAATTTTTTTCAGAAAATAGAATGGTTTTTATGAGACAAAGTAGATACTTTTTGGTATTTTGTACTAAAAATTGAAAACAATTTTGAGTGATAATCTTTGGTGATGTGTTATTCATTAGGGTTTTTGTAAGATAAATATTTATAAGGATTCATTATTATCCCACAAGAGATGTTTTCTCATAAGTTATTAATAATAATTCGAATAGAAAAATCAATTGTGGTATATTCTAGAATTTTACATGGGTAAAATATTTATATAGATGGTGATAGAAGGGGATTGGATCAAATATATGTTGAGAAGATTATTTGGAGACTATATATTTTGTTGATCTCCCGATCAAAAAGCATATTTTCTTTTAGTTGTTTTAAAATATTAAAAAATAATACTAATGTGAAAATTCATGAAATGAAAATATTGACTTTTAATTTAATATGATTTGAAAAAAAAAATTATATATGAAAATAAAACCAAATTTACCCCATATGGTTATTATAATTCTAATTTATCTAGAAATATGAGATACATAATGTCTAATTTTGAAAAATAATTATTTATTGGATGATGATTCATTGGATTTCACTATGAGATTTTTAATTCTATCATAATAACAAAAAATATAGTAAAATATATCATAATAAATTAAGACACATCACAATTAACATTAAGTCGCCTATAAAATAAATTAGTTGAAATATATTAAGAACATTAATGGGTATGGAAATAAAGGAATAATAAACCAGTCAAAGAATCTCTTACAACATTCAAGTCTAAATAACCTTGACATTAAATAACCCTTCCTTGAAGGAAATGTGGAGTGTAGAGACCATTCATTAGAATATATTTTTAACCAAACAATTTGTCCCAATATCATGATGGAACCCCTAATAAAGGATCACTTGTATGAATTTAATGTGTTGTTGGGAGTGTATGGTATTTAAAAAATATCGATACATTTTTTTGTATTCTTTTAGGTTTTCCAATGGATTTTTTTTGGAAAAAAGGTGGACTATTAAATGAGGTTTTGAAGATAAATATTATAAAATATAGTTCAAATAAATTAGTGAAATAAACTATAATAATTAATGTGTTTGTTACTAATTTTCATTTTCGGATGTATCTTCCACTCATTCAAAAGTTTTCAATAAATCTAATGGTGTGGATATAAGGTACCTAGTGAGATGGATTATTTCATGACTATTTGATATAATTGTGGAGTGGTAGAGTATAGAGAATCACATCATGATGATAATTGAAAAAGGGTATCTATGAGTTGATCTTAATAGTGATAGGGTCAATATAGATTTTTTTATATTGAGAGACTGAATACACTCAAAAAAAATATTATGTAAAATGGTGGGTTGTATATATAGCCTTTATATTAGAGGCATATTATTAGTCGATATATTAGAAAATTGAATCATATCTTTTTGGAATCTTTTTCATGTTTTATTTATTATAAACATACCCGTGATTATGATTGATGCTTTTTAGAGTTAAGAAAATATGAAATTAATTTTTTTTTCACTATGTTGAAGAACAGCATGACATGAAGGATATCATTAGAAAATAATATGAATTTTCCTTAAAATATTTTCGACCGAATGTAGTTTATCCAACCAAATGATGTTTCGTTTTTCCATGAAGAAATTAGGATGGTGTAAATCCATATAATTTTTAGATACCTTATTCCATGAAATATGGATATGGGGGATTGTTCAGAGAAGAATTTTATTTTGATCCTTTAATATTGAAAATATATATTTTTATTTTTTGGTACATAATTTTCATCCCCCCAAAATATGACTCATCAGGCCCCAATATTTATGTTTTTTTCTGTAGTAGATAATTAATATTGTACTCGATAACAAGGGTTAGGGATCCCTGTATCGTCCATTGTATTGTGTGTTTTATTTCTCACACATTGTCTCATAATAAAATTTTAACAATTACAATCCCCACTATAAAACCATGAGATTTTATGAAATATTTTTTTAAATATATATAATATCAATGAATCCTCATGTTACTTGAAAAACAATGTTTTAAAGAACTAAAATATAGTAAACCATTATAACCTAGCAATTAATTTTGTGGGAATGAATATTACTAAAAAAATTTGGAAAAAATAAAGGGATTCTCCGCAATTAATTTGGTAATAAATTTAAGATGAATTAAAAGAAAAAAATAATAATTATACATTAAATGAAATATTTTTTTTAAAAAAAATGGGCTTATGGACATAATGTATCTTTTAATATCAATAAACAAAATAATTTACGATTTATGAATGGTTATAATAAAATTTATATATTAAATATTAAATAAAATGTTTTATCATTCTTATAATATTTTTTTGTAGGAATGAGAAAATAATAAAACTAGTTTTATACTTAGAAATTGTATTCTTAAAAATAATAAATATCGTTAAATTTGGCACACTTTTTATTAATTTAGGTTTTGAATGTATTAAAAAGTAAATTTGGATACAAAAAATTATTTTGAAATAATGATTTTAGATTTATCAAATATCTTTTTTGAGATTTTTTTGAAAAAATAAAATTTTCAATGAATCATGTAAAATATTGATGTTTATAAAATAATTACTCTTTAGTATAATGGTTTTAAAAAGTTATAATTTTTTAAATGATTTTGAAAATAAAATTAGATTTATTAAATTAATATTAATACAATTTTATTTATTTTAATCAATTTATTGTTGAATTTTTAGAATTAATTTACTCGAATGAAAACATTTAATTTGCAAGGAACTAATTTATCATGATTAAAGGTGTAATTTTTTATATTAAATTCATCCAATTATGTTATATGAATTTAATAAAATTTATTTAATTTTATAAATATTAGGTAATAATTTAAAATTAATATTCTTGTAAATATATATATAAATAAATGTACAAAATTAATTACCATGGTTATATTTATAATGTAGTTTTTCGCGTAATGTGCGCTTGTGTTAAAAATAATTTTAAAAATATATATGAATTTTATTTGATAAATTTGACTACACATTTGTCAGAAGTGGGTAAAAATTATTTAACAAGGATTATTTATTTTTTATGATCAAAGGATAAATTACCTAGAAAAATTAGAAAAACTGGATAACATGGTGAAAACCGAAATTTTAATACTTAGTAAACATTGAGGTTAAGTTAATAAAATGTTTAGAAATTGTGACTTATATAAATTGATAGATTATCAGATTATATATATGATCTATCCAATAAAATATTTATCAATTATTGTTCCACATGTCTTGAGAGTGACTATCCATTATTAAATAGTTTTAGGTATTTACCAAAATTACACAATTTATCACTTATAAAAGGGGACACACTCTCCAATTTTTTATCAGAAATAAATAAACTATTTTTCAAAAAAGATATAATAAAATTAAGTAAATATTTCTTCTCACACATTCATGATTCCATGGTTTTATTAGAAAACAAACATAAAAAATTTATCGCATAAATTTAAACAGGTTGTCTAATGAAGGTATATCATTCTTAACTGAGCATTTTATTTTATTTCATTACCAACATCCTTAAAATAATCTACATGTATGATGAAATTATATCATTGGTATCTATAATATAAATTGATAGTTCTTTTTATGTTATTAACATATATATGCGTCCTCTTCCATCAAATGTGAAATGAATACATTGATCATGTGTACAGAGGACTGCCGGCATGCAAACAGATGTAATATGTCTATCTTCATTACCTCTAAAAACTTGATATAATTATTGATTTAATTTATATATATTATAATTATAAAATTATCATACATATTTAAATATTGAATCATATATACCTTTTTATATTTTAATCCAACATAAAATAATAATGTCCCTCAAGATTACATATGGACTACAACCTTTATATAGCGATGTGAATCAGTTTTCAATTTTTTTTACATTGATGATAATAAAGATGGATTTAATGAATATATTTGATTTACATGTTATAGAAATTATTCTTGAATTCGAATTACTATTTTCCATTCATTTGTAACATTCAATGAGTATTGAAAAAAAAATGTTCGGGCGTATGAACCGTCCACCATGTCGAGGAATAGTGTATTTAATTTTTTAAACTCTAACTTTTATAGATGACCAAAAACATGTATATAATCGATACATGTTTTATTAATATCCTGATTAATATTCATTATATTGTGTTACCACAATAAATTTAAATGTAAAAAAATATCTGAAACAAAACATACCGGAAAACAAAGTGGGTGTGTATCGTCAAATGTGATTTTAACAAAAAATTATAGAAAAATGATTGATAAAACTAAATAAGTAAATAATATATGGAATGATATATATAATTATTGATATATAATATATTTATAATACACATATATTTATTATATAGGAGGAATGGATGTGTAAGGTTAATGTTGGGGCTTAATGTAAGGGAATTTTAACTCACTTTTGTTTCTATGGGACAAATGTCATTTTCAAAACTTTTTTCCATTGTGTTGTGTATATTCTTCCTAGGAATATATTTTTTTACCCTTATCAGGGAAGTGATTATATATGTGTATACATTATACCCTGAGATTTTGTTGAGATATATTTTTCTTAATAATTATATTTCTTTTATTTCTTGTGTTAAACAGTACAGTAAGATAATCGTGCACTACACACAATACCGACATAGAATGTAGTGTATGAAAAACAATTAATTGATTATATTATAGACAATATCATGTACCATTAATTTATTGTGTATCATTCAAGACCAAGTTTTACCAAAAAATGACTATATTATTAAAATATTATTAATTAATATAATAAGAAATAACTAAACAATTAATTTAGCAGTTATGAATAGTATTAACTAAAATATAAAAATATATTATTTGTAAAATGAATTCATCATTTAGTAATTTTTTTAAAAAAATATAACAATTAAATATAAATGCATTTTTTATATTATTATGTACCAAAAGTAATTTTATATAAGAAAATTTAATTTATTAAAATTACTAAATGATATTAATGAAATATATATGTTATATATTTAATAATATAATTATTATATTCAGAAAATATTTTTTCTAGGCATAATAGATAAATCAAATCAATTTTATTCATAGAAACATATATTATTTAAAAGGTTAATTCCAGCTTCAATTAATGGGCAATCATTTTTATATATAATTTCTGAATCATAAAATATTTTTATGATAAAAAGATTTATTCTTTAGCATAGGGATAATAAAATTTATTTTTGTTGATTTTTTGTTTTTTTGTGACAATTTAAATGTTTTTATGAATAGTGAACAATGATAAATTTGTGTTCAAAACATCTTTTTCATGAAAATATTTTATTTTTTATAATTCTATATTATTTTGGTTTTAATGTACCAAAATATAATTTTTTTATAATCTAATCTAATTTATTTCATTAAAATAAACTAGTCACTGAATTTGGAGTAACAAACATGTCAATGTTTTGGAGGTTTTCACTTTTAAAAACTATTTTCACATTATGTGACTAAGATTATTATTAAATTAATGTTATATTTTTTTTTGATTTTTGAAAAATGTAATTCATTTTTTAGAATCATTAGGTAAATGTTTAGTAAATATGCCCCTTTTATTTTGGCCAATAAAAATAGTAACTATTATAAATTTTGTTACCACGGTAAAAGTGAAATTCGGTGATTTAGGATAAAAATTAAATTATAAAGACTATAAAATGAACCTAAAAATGAAAAAAATTATTGTATAAATATAATTATAACCTTAACAGTAAAGGATCAATAATAATTCATTTAATGTGCACTTGTCCATGAAAATGACTTAAATAATTTTTTAAAATAAAGATTGGAACAAAATGTCATTTTCTTTGTCCTTATTATCTTTTATGTGTGAAAATATGGAGAAATATATTTTATACATTAATAACAATAAAAAAATTAAAATAATGAAAAATATCATCATGATAGAAATTTATTTTTAACGTATTCAACCACTTGGTTGAAATTATAGCATTTGTAACATTTTATTTAACAAATATTTAGAGACGACATATTCATGTTTTTAATAATATAACATTTTAAATATAAAGATACAAAATTTATATTCAACAATAAATAAATTTAAGAAATTCGTTATTTTTTAAATCATCATGGTATTTTCTTTTTTATTTTTACAAAAAATTATTTTTACTAAATAATTATACAACACAAATTAAGTAATTAATTAATGTTTATATCGATTAAATGTTATTAAAAAAAATAAAATAAATATAATTTGTGAAAAGTAACATTATAAAAGAATTTATTAGACATTATGATATGTTAGGAGTGTATTGAATATATATTTTTTGGATTTTTTCTCAATATTTGGATTTTTTTTAAAACGTAAATGTAAATAATAGTGTTAAAATTAGCACTAATGATATTTTAGGAAAATAATATTTTATTAAATTATTTAAAATTAACAGAGACATTAAAAATTATATATTTATCATCTAAAGGAATAAAATTTCATAAAATTTACATTTTTCTACAATTGACACCATATAAGTAAAAAACTACAGTATTTTAAAATATTATATTTTTTACCACAATTTAAATCCAATAGGTTAATTATAGGTTATAAAAAAATACAAGGTTCAAAATAATCCCAAAACATGTATAAATTTTATTTTTTATTATATATAAATCCCATATTATCATATATTCGAATCTGTTTTCTTTTGGATGGATGTAGATTGATATCAAATTTATTATATACGAATAGTTTCAGAAATCCTAAGAGTTCCCCTTATCTCATTTATAAAAGGGAGCCTCCCCCCCCCCTAATATTTACAATACATTAAGCCTTATAGATCATATATCATATTTAAATTTCACATAACAACATCCCTATATTAATTCTAGAGGGTTTGGTATTCTCAAATGAAAATATCTTAGGTCCCTAAAAGGATATATTGAGGGAGCTCGCTAAGGAAGTGTTAATCACCTTTACTTTCTCTATCATAATCAATTCATTTTATAATTCCAATTCCTGTGTTGTTTACAAGATAAATTTATAAATACATTTTCATATATATTTTTTTATGATATTATAATCGTTTGAAAACCATATTACACCTTCTATCCATCCCATGAAAAATGAAATCACCCCACTAGCTTACATATGACCTACCATCTCCACGTCGTGTTGTGAAAATTTTTTAATCACCACATTATTTTGATGGGTATAATGATGGAAATAATAACTATATATTAATATTATAACTTTATATTTATTTTATTAAATATATATAGATAATATGATTCCATATTATTTCATAATTAATCGAATGATATCATTGCTCGTGCATATGTACGAACTACTATATCGAAGACATGCTGTTATTCATTCTCCATGATCTCCTTTAAAGAATTATAATTTAATTATATATAATGAATTAACATGTTACCTATTAACTTAATTTTATTCTTTGAAAAAATTAATTATATTCCATTCTCATGAACTGCGACTTATATGAAAAAACAAAAATACCAAAATGAAGAAGTTAACACAAAAAAAATGAGTAAATAATGAACTGTTATTAAGAAACGAGTAATAATATGACCATATATGATATCATAAAAATGAATATGGATATGGAATAAGTCAATAACATTAATGAAAAATTTATACTTGTTTTCCAAATACATATGACCGAAATCTGACCTAGGTAAGGGATATTTCCCTCACATTTATTTCTAGGAGATGCAGGCCTTATACATTACTTTTTTCAACATGGTATATACAATAACTATGAATGTATTTTATAAGTATTATACATAATATTATGATACATTCCTATCAATATAATTTTATATGTTTCAAGGGGAATATGATTCTATTGATTATAATGTGATGAGTATTTATTTCACAACTTCATTAATATTTGTTATTATTTCATTTTATGTCTCCATTGAGGAAAATTTATCATCAATGTCCATGTTTTCAAAAAACTTTTTTAAAAAATGGTTTACTAATCTACAATGTTTTTTTAATTTCATTTTTACCAATTTTTTAATTTTTTATTAAAAAATTTGAAAGAAATATTTTTTTCCCATTTTCAAAATGTTGTACATTATGAATTTTTGACAAAAAACACAAAATTAATGGTTTTTAAATTATTTGGAACAAAAAAAATTATTCTATAACAACTACATTATTCTTTGATTATTTATTTACATGGTGATAAGGATATTTTCAAATAAAATGTTTTCAATGAAAAATGTGTGGAATTTGATGAAATGAAAACGTTTTCAAAGAAGAAAGGATATTTTCCTCAATAATTACCACCATGTGATATTTAAAATTTTACTTGTGTTTTTGTGGATATTTATTACAAGTATAAAATTTCTATTATAAATGTGGTTGGGTTATTTTTAATATGAAATTATATTTATCAAACTCATTCCTCCCATAGGTTATGTAGTGATTTAATGTTGTCTATAAAACAAATTTCATTTTATTGGTTTTGTAATAAAGAATGATTTTTTTTCTTTTGGTACACATATGTATGGTTTTCATTATATTAATGGTGGAACTTATATCTCCCTTGAATTCATTGGGTAATGATTTATATTTCCTGATATAGATAGGATTGAAATGATAAGTGAACTCTATTCCGTAATTCAAGACTATAATAGGAGTAATCTTGGTTATATAATATAAGGATAGAATGAGTAGGGAACTAAGTCTAGTAATGTACATTTTCTAATATTATGGTATTATAAATAATCCTTGAATAATACATAAATGATTTTATTTTATTATTTTTATCCAAAATTCCATGTTTTACTCCAAATATATATTTTTAGGATTCATGTCTTCTGAATTTTTTTTGATTTATTTGATGAATCAATATTATGATCATTGAAAAGCATGGTATTATATTGAAATTATTATACTATTTTTTTATTTTATGATTATTATCTCCCTTCCTTGTCATTACTAATAATTTGATATCACCCATTTCTAATATTTTCTTTTCCCGAGATTAAAAATAAAGGTTTTAAGTTGGTGTACTAAAGAGGGGATATCATAATGTGAATCACTTAAGATCTTTCAATAGATAAGAGGTTTGTGTTACATGTTTCTAAATGATATAAACTATTATAGTCATTGGGTTTTTGTATATTAAATGTATTTTTTATTCTCTAAAATGGATTTAATATTCATGTATGTCAATTTTGGAAGTTATAGTTAGTCTCTAAGTGAATCTATAGCCTAAATATGAAAACTGGGATGTGATAAATTTAGTGAGATACCGAGATATATTTCCAAAGACATATATAGGGATACCCCTAATGATATTTCCATATATGTTTTACAATTATATAATATTTCTAATGATCATGGATAACCTCACATTAAACCTATGATGTTAGAGACTGAATGTGCTTCTCCCTAATTATGTGGTTTTCCATGTATGTATTTTCTATTCAAACTATTATTGTTGGGATTTAAAAAATGGATATAACTATGAAGAATAATTCTAGTGGTGAATATTATGGACAATGTAATGGTCTTCCTTATGAGAAACCAAATGAAAGGGGAGTTGGATGGAGAAATATTGTTATTATACCTAATAATAAACCTCATAATATGATCAATAGCATAATATTTAGTTAGTTTCATGACCCACCATATAAGTGAAAATGAGTTTTATAGTGACCACTAAGGAAAGAAAGTTTAATTTCCCTCATGTAAATCATGTGGGAAGTGGAATGAATGAGAATGTTTTTAAAATAATTTGAAGATTATTTGTGTGTTGGAATGAAGGAACAAAATAACGTAATTTCAAAGGAAACTATTCAGTTAACACAATGGGAAATGAAAATGGTATATCTATGGAATAAATGAAATTTAAATGTTTAAAATGTAGAATGTATGCGAATTATTAAAATAAATTCTCTAGGGGGAAATCTTATGATGTGAATTTAAATGCTTTTTTGAGTAATTTTAATAATGCTAATGATGGAGAGACTACAAATAACATATGTGATGAAACATGTGTTAAAAATAAAATGATGAAGCAAAAATAATGGTTTTTGAAGATATTTTATTGATTTAATGTATATGAATTCGAATTCATGAATAATCTTATGATACTATGTATTATTGAAACATCCCTGTTTTGTTCCACTATCATTTTTCTATACATATTTGAGATTATATGTTTAATGATATTAGTTACCATGATTAGTGATTGAGTTCATATGGTGTTAAATGGAATGAGGACCCTTAGTACATAAATAATGATGGGATATTTAAATATGTAAGTGTTGAATAGTATTAATGACTATGGGACTAATATGATGAAAATATAGAAAGAGTTAAATTTATAAATCATTCATGTTTTCAGTAATGTTTTTTTGGTATATCAGTTATTAACCTGTTTGAAGAGAATAAAATAAAACAATTTTCACATATTTACAATGTCACAATCAAGAGATAATTTATGATATATAGGTTATCAAGGTTAAATTTATTTTGATAAATTTAGTTAACATCTTTAAAATGTTATGATTTTTTAGATATTGGAAGCGTTACAAGGTTAACCAATTATGGAAAGTTTATGTTAATATTCAAATGTTGTTCTCGAGAATAAAGTACTATATTTCCATAAAAGGATTTATTAATATTTTATAACCTGGACTTTCTATTTATCTATGATGACTAATAATGATAGATAAAATTCATTATCAAAATATTTATGAATATCATGATTTATTAGTACTTCAAAATTGAAAATTTCACCTTCATTTTAGGAAATAATTGATGACGTAGAGATTGATCAAGGCCCAATGAAAGGATGTGACTATTCTTAATCAATAAACTTGTTTTTATCATAAAAAAATCATTAATTAATGGGAAAATATCATGAAACCAAAAATTTTATATTAGTATCATATTTTATTATAAATCAAATGGTACCTTAGATAATTACAAAATCATGGCTGGGTGATTGATAACTATCTACATACCATGTTCCCAATTATTCTCTGTCATAATTTGATAGTTAAATTTATCTTCCATGTCCATGTTTTCACTTCCCACCTCTGTTCTCCTATGTGGAAACCAAATAATGACATACTTTGGGTTACAATAATGTTTTATCTAAGATTTTAAAATGGATGTTCATGTATTTATATTTAAATGTGGGTTTCTTTGAAATAATAATTCAAGTATTAATATTTTGATAACCCCAAATAATTTTGAGGGAGAAAGTCATTTTACTAGGGGTAGTATGTAACACCGTGAGATTTTTATAAGAGATATTTTTTTTATTCGAGTGTATTGATGTCTTGTATTTTACACTATAACAAGAAAATATTTCACTTCATGAAACATTATATTGGATTTCTATATATTCATCGTAGTGTTTGGATTGTGTTATACACAATCTCAATCTCCTACGATAGCGTGCATTTAACACAAGACCTACTTTTCCTGAAAAACAATATATTATTAAAATATTATTTTTTTATATTAAAATATAACCTTTCCATTATAAGAATTTTTATGAATAGTATTAAATAACTTATTAATGTATATTATTTTCATGAGAAACTAATTGTTTTATAATTAATTAGAAAAAAATATATACTAATTTTACATAATGGAAATATTTTTGTTTTTATGATCTTAAAATAACATTTTATAATAAAATAAATTAATTAAAATGTTTAAATGATATTAATTAAATATATATTTATATATTAAATAAATAATTTTGAAATTCATAAATTATATTTTAAATTCATTGATAATAACCCATGCAGTTTTATTTAAAAAACCTATGTTTTTCAAATTGGTAATTTTATTTCTTTTTAATGGAGAACCCTGTTGAGATAAAATATTTGAAACCTTAATAATTTATATATAAAAAATTAAACTTCATATTTGAAATATAGTTATAAAAATTTACTTTGGTTGAATTTTTTGTATTCTTTTTTGATAATTTTCATGTATGAATAATAGTGAAAACTAATGAATTTTAATTGGGAAAAACTATTTTATCTGAACAATTTATGGTGTTTAATTATATATTTTTATTTTTTATCAACAATAATTATATAGAAATTTAATCATTTAATCCAATTATGTCATGGGAATAAATTTCCAATGGAGACTGAATATTAAAATATGTCAATATTAATGACATTTTCACATTAGAAACATGTTTTCTCATTCTGTCAACGAGAATAATTTTAGAATAGAATTATTAATTTATTTAATTTTTGTTATGAAAAATGGATTTAATTATTAGAATCATATGTTCAAAATCTATTATATAGTTCAATTTAGTTTTTGGCCAACTTGAACATTATCCATGGTGAATTTTGTTACCACGGTAAAAGGTAAATTGGGTGATTTAGGTTAAAAATAAAATTATAAAGAATATTAAATGACAGTAGAAATTTCAAAAAATATTATTGGATTTATTAAATTCTTTACATAACACATAAGGATCAAAATTATTTCATATAATGGAAAAATTTCCGCCAAAATAAATTAATAATATTTAAATCACTAAAAGAAACATAATTTTATTTTATTTGTCTTTAAAATATCTTATGTGTCCACATGGGATGAAATGATTGTTTAAAAAAAATTTATTGTCAATTTGTAAATTTATAATTATTTTTTCATGATATAAATTTATTTTTTATGTTTTGAGCCACTTCGATGAAATTATGATATATATATAATATTTTATTTAATGAAAATATATAAATGTAACATTAATATTTTAAATAATATATAATTTTAAATACGTGTTAAAATAATTATATTTGACTATAAATACACATATAAGATATATAAAATTTATATTTATCATGTAATTTTATTTATAATTTTTTTTGAAAAAATAAGTATATTAAATAATTATGCAATGCTGATGTTGAAATTTATTAATAAATGGAAGTAACAAATAAATGTTATTACAAAATAACAAAATAAATATAATTAGAAATAATTTAGATTCGTGATGACTTATTTAGATTAATACGAGATGTTAGGAGTTTAGTATGTTATTCAATTGGTTTTTATCTTTTTATTTGGATATTGTTAAAAGCTAATGTAAGGAACAGTGTCAAAAAAGACCTTAATGATATTTTTAGAAAACAATATTACATTGAATTTTTTAAAATCATAACAATAATTAAAAATAATAAAAATTTTATTATAAGGAATTAAATTTCATAAATTTTATATTTATAGAAAATTGACATCATATATGTATTTTTTTAGAAATTAAATGTTATAAATTAATTTTCCACATTTAAAATAAAAAATGATAATTAAGGGTTAATAAAAAGGAAAATATTTAAAATAAACCCAAAACATTTATACATTTTATCAATTTATGGGATTACAATAGAATCATATCAAATATTATATATTAATTCACATTATTTTTGAGGTATTTTAATTGATATTGAATTTATTATGAATTAATATTGTCGTAGATTACAAAATTTTCATGCACATCATTAATAAAAGAAAAACTTCTCCCTTACTTCTTCTCATTTCATCAAGCCTCCATGATCATCCATACAATGACTTAGTCTCTTATAAATAGCCCTAGAAACATTATATAGGATCTTTTATTATAAAAATAAACACTATAGTGTCCCTTAAGTGAGATCTATAGGCACCTCACTAAAGAAGTGGTAATATCCTTTACCGACTATCTTAAAACCATTCTTTCTTATACATCCTATTAGTTGTTTTTTTCCATAATAATGTAATAAATTTAGATTCAAAAATATTCTGATATAATATTATAATTATTTACAACCATATTATACCTTCTATCAATCCTATGAAAAATAAAATCACCTTTTGTGCGCACATGGGATCTACCATCCCTATGTCGTGTTGTAATATATTTTCATGACAAAGTTACTTCAACGATTATAATGATGGAAATAATAACTATATATGATGATAAAATGATGAAATTTATTTTTAAAAATATATATATACCACCCAATTACATAAAATTTCACAATTAATGGAATGATATCATCCCTCGTGTTTACGTACGACCTACCGTCTACACATTTCGAAGGGATTAATTCTCAATAATTACCAATAAAGAATCATTATAACAAATCATATAATGAATAAAATGTTACCTATTAAATTATAATTATTATTTAAATTAAATAACTTTATACTATGCGTGTGAACGAGGACATATACTACAAAACATGCATTCGATAATGAAATAGTTAACACACAAAAAAAGAGTAATAATGAATTTCTATTAACAAAGGGGTGATCAAATGATCATATACGCTATCATAAATATGAATATTATTCTATAAGAAGTAAATAAAATTATTTAAAACACTATGTAGTTGGATTGGATATGAAATAATGAAATCAGACATAAGTTAATTGATTTTTGTCTCACGTTTATATCCATGAGACACATTCCCAATACACAACTTGTTTATTCTATGTGGTTTATATTCTTCTCAGAAATTTATTTATTGAGTCATATAAAAATGATTATAGTAATTTCTATAATTTTAATTTTCATCATTTAAAGTGAATATGATTCAATTTATTATAACGTGATGTGTACGTACTTCAGAATCTACTCAATATTTGGGATTGATTCTATTACTGTCTCCATTGGGAGAATAATTATCATCCACATCCATTTTCAAAAAAATATTTTAATATTCTGAAATGTATGTTTAATATCATTTTTCCCATTTTATATATTTTATTACATGATTTTAAATATATATTTTTTCTAATGGAGGAACATTATTATTTTTTTGGAAAAAATACAAAAGGAATTTTTTTAATCTTATATGGAAAAAATTTGTTTTATATATTCTTTATTCTTTAATTACTAGTTTCATTCCGTATAGTATTATAAATTTATTTTGAAAGAATTTTTTTCATTAATTTTTTTTAATTTAAATTTAATAAAATTTTCTAAAAAATTAATTTATATTTTCACCATGAATTATATTAATAAGACATTTCCATTATTACATACAATTTACATGATACATTTTTCAAGGGTGATATCCCTATTGTTCCTATTGTTTGTTTATCTTTAACAGGTATTGATATTTATGAAACCCATTCATTTATATGTTTTTTGTTATGATTTAATGTTATTTATGAAACTCATTTATTTTTTGGATTCTCATTAGAAGAATGAGTTATACACTTGTGTCACACATATGAAAGGTTTTAATTATGTTACAAGTAGGACCTATATATCCCATTAATGAATTGGGTAAATATTTTTATTTGAGTAGATAGATAGGGATGCAATGGGGAGTGATCTCAGTTATGTAATTTAGCACTAAAATGAGAGTAATCTTAGTTCAGTAATATTGTTCTTGAATGAGGAGTGAACTCGGTTCATTGAATTACATTGCCAACTATGATGGTATTGAAAAAAAAGAAATTACTAACATGGAAATGATCTCATTTTCCTATGGTTTTTCCAAAATTCCATATTTTATTCCAAATATATTCTTTTATTATCAATGCGTTATGAAATATTTATTATTTATTTGATTAATCAAGATTAAGATCATTGATATGCATTGTAAAATATTCAAAATCTCATTTCCTTAATTTTATGTTATGATTTATATCTCCCTATAAAATCTTTAATATGAATTGGTGTTCACTATTATCTTATGATTTATTGTCCCCATGATATAGATAATGGTTTTAAGTAGGATAACTAAAGGAAAATATCATTGTGTAAACATTGAAGATCATTCACCAGACTAGAAGATTGTGTTCCAAGTCTATAAAGGCACTAAATTAAAAAGGTCCTTGGGACTATCTTTGTATAATGTATTATGTATTTTACAAAAAGGATTTTATATCCATGTATTTCATGTAACACCCCATGATTTTGTGACTTATTGTTTTCTTATTAATTTAACCTTTGTAACATTTTTCATTTAACATAACACTAAAAATAGTAACTTTGCATTAAATAAGAATATTTTAATTGTGTTAAACATATAAACAATTTAATAAAGAATTAAATAAAAAAAAAATTTATAATTCTCTTAACAGAACACCATAGTTAGCTTGAATTACAGACAATAATGATGTTCCTCAATGACTTGCATAACACGCCTAGTCGAGTTTTACAGAACAATAATATAACACTAAAATATTAGTATTTAATATAAAAATATATAACTTATCCCTTAAATTTTTAGTTATGAAAAATAATAAAAAATTTATTGAAATATACATTCCAAAAATATATAAGGTGAATTCAGAGGTTAACAGGTAATTAGAAATGAATATAAAAACCAAATAATATAAAAGATATTATTTTTATTTTTATTGCCTCAAAGATGTTTTACCCTAATTAATTAAATAAATTAAAATTATTCAGTAATATTAATGTAATATATATTTTATATAATAAATCAAATATTTCTGGCACTCAACCAATAGATTGGATATACATAATATAATAATAAAACAAATTTTAGGCATAAAAACCAATATTTTTATAAATGTAATTATAACCCCTTATAATGGTGAACACATTTTAAATACATCTTTTAGAAGTTTTATCGATTTATTATGTCCATATAAACTTCATATTTGGAATAGAAATATAAAAATTTGGTTAGGATGTTTTTTTTGTATTTTTTTGTAAGGATTCATTTTTTCATGAAATGTTAAAAATACAATATTTTAATTAAAAACAAATTTTTCAACTAATTTATTTATAATGTAAAATTATATTTTAAATTGGTTTCAATGATTAGTTCAATAATAATTTTGACTATTAATTGAATATAGTTAATTGGAACCAATATTACATTGATATGAGATATAAAAACATTGTAATCTTTGGATCAATTTTTTACATTAACAACCCGCAGTATCGTCTCATTAATGAAATAAATTTTAAATTATTTACATCCTTACCTATAATTTGAATTTGAAGAAAAGGATTACATATTAGGAGTCAGAATAATTTATAATTTCTATCATTCTCATTTTAGTGTTTGACAAAAATAATAAATGAATGTAATAAAAAATATTTACCTCAATTAAGGTCAAATTAAGATTAGCTTAGAACCAACCCTTAAATTTAGGAACCAAAAAAACCTAGTAGCTTGTATAAAACCCATATTATGGATATTATATAGGCATGAAACTTCTATTAGTTTTTTTATTTTGGTTCGTTATGACTTTTTTCTGAAAAAATGTTGTTACACCTAACTTTTTTTTGAAAATGTCGTGTGTGTGGTTTCCTTTACTCTAAAAGACCACCACCTTTCTGTCTTTTTTCAGACTAACCAATCCAGTTAGGATAGTAAAATATCGACACATCCCACATAGAAACGTCTCTTGTGTACTCCATTAAGCATTTAATTTTGTATAAAGTCTTCCAAGGAAGCCTTCTGGAACAATCCCAAAGGAGTTACCTGATAATGTTGTAACCCTTTCTCTCAAGATCATTTATTTTTATTTTATTCTCCACTAAAATAATATATCTATTAGATAATTTACTAAAAATCACGTATTCTAAATATTATTTTATGTATTTAGGAGACATTTTTGAACTAAAATTATTGAAAACTCAATCTAATGGGTTAAGAACATATGTTTTATGTGTACGACGATCATCTGCCTCACAATAGGATGATTGTTCAATTTTATATCACCTATCAAGGTGTACATTAGGATGTGAACTATATCTATATGTATTATATATTATATTTATAAAGTATTTATTTTTTGGTATTTATATTTCAAAAAATAACTTTTTTTACTATTTATTTGTTTTAAATACGATAACTTTGTTTGAGGACGCATGGAATACCACCCCCTCAAAGTGATGTCATTCGTTCACACACTACATGGAATGTATTAAAGACGTTTTTAGTAAAATTATATGATATATATAAAATTATAGTGAATAATTTATGATATTATATACTTATATATATATATATTACATTTTCATTCTTTATTTCATTACGACAATAAAAACAGAAACAACATTCATGCATACACACGACTTATCATCTCCATGAATGGTGTCTTACATTTCATAATTCAATATTATATTGATTATTATAAAAAAATATTGTTTACAATTGATATTTATATCACTTTGTACATTATGGTATCATGTATACGTATAATCAGCAAGGATATAACAAATTAAGACCAATGTGACAAACAATGAGAATATTATCTCAAGTGAAACCATTACATATGATTGTTGACAAGCGGGTAATATGATGTTATAATAAAACCATATATGGTATTAGATATAAGAATATGGGTTTTTAAATCATTGACTGTAAAGACCCAGGAATTTCAAGGAAATTAATTTTTCGAAAATACTTTGGAATTTTATGAGTACACAGTTTCTGACGGCACCTGAATTCGAGGCTCGGTGTTCCTGGAATCAATTTCTGATATTTTTTTTGGGTACGTTCAGTAAACGTATGAGAAGTATTTCCTATCATTAGAACCGGTCCTCAAAATTGAAACCTAAAAACACCAATTATCTAGCAGCGCTGGTATTGGCTTAAGGGGACCTTTACTTGTGATGCATTTGCTCGGGAGGAGAAGTTAATTTTGGGGATTATTAAAAAAAAAGTTAAATAGAATTTTTGTGCACAATTTCATTTATCTGGGGTAGTTATTTCCTAAAAATGGGAGTTAGAGGTGGGGCCCACACCCCACATAACCTCCCCTGAGAGGATTTAGTGTGGAAGGGCCCACATGAACATGAACCCTTTCACCTCCCCTCAACCCCACATTAATTCCCTACTCTTTATTTTAAAATCTCCGCATTAATGGTGGCGCCTCTCCACCTCCCACCCATTGATTGTGCCAAATCATATAATTAATGTCTACATTAATTATTTGGAACCACCTTTTAATTAATTTGAATTGCATAGAAATTCTATTAACTTGGGAGCCTTTTATTTCTATTGTGTGGTCATGTTTACTTTTGGGGAGGCTCTAGAGAATTAGAAGAGAGGTGATCCTTCTTCGATGAAGAACATCATTCTTCAATGAAGAACACCCCCGATGAAGAATACGAAGGAATTATTCCATCGATGGTTCTTCCTCAGACGAACCTCGACGTCAAGGATTCTACGTAACCTATGACGACAACTCTTCCTCCATTGTTGACGAGACGACACTGTTCTTCTGTGATGCCTGACTACCACAAAGCTCGTCTTCTGCGGCTAGACGACGTGTGACGTCAATTAAGAGGTAGGGGTTTTGTATATTCTTTATGTGAATAATTTCACCTTGTTCTTCGTTGATTTTACTGGGTTTATCATCGACCATCTACTACCGCCTAACATAGAGGGTGAAGGACGAACAAACATGGCCCGACGACCCTTCGTTAATCATTCTTTACATTCGCAATGGAGGCGGAAATAGAAGAGGCGGCGATGACCGAGGCGGCGGTGGAAACGACGACCATGCACACGTCATTGGAGGACCACAACACCCAATGCGGCATGGAAGGGAGAAGACCGCGGCTGCACCCGGGCCACTCGGTCGAGGAAGAACCGGCCGACCGTAGCCATCCGAGCTAAAGGACTGCGGCGCCTCTAAGGAACCGCGCTCTGAAAGACCGCAACCCTCGCTCTGCGGGCTGCTTCGGCGGCCAAACCGACCAGCTTGTTAGCCGTCCGGGTTGATGAAGGACGCAACACCCGCAGGTTCCGCACAGGAGGACCGCGGACTGCCCGTGCGGGCTACTCATGTCAGGAGGACCGGTCGGCCGGACCAGAGGGCGGTGCCACCGGTTCAGGAAACCCCCCCCCCCCACCGCATCGCTTGTCCATCTGGGCCGAGCCATGACCCACCGGGAAGGTCTGCGTGCTTCAATGGGCTGGTCCGACACCAGCCAGGTCGGACCCACCAAAACGGGGTCGACCCAACCCGCCATCCCACTGGGCTTGACGGGCCGGGCCCGTTTTCACTTAAGCGTGAATAACATTAAGACCGTGAATCCAATCGATGCGCCCTCTGCGGAACTTGGACCCTCACGATGAAGCGGTCCTTTTTCGACACTCTAAGTGGGTTTTGGAAAACCTTGAAAATTGACCAGGTTTGGAATGAGCGTAATTCCAACCGGGCCCCTGGAACGGAAAGGAAAATAAATCTCAGACCGGATGTCTGATTGATGCATCCTATGTAACATTGGGTTTCTTTTTATGAGACATAATTTCTGGGTACATCAACTCAGGACTACGTGAAAGTTGATGTATCTCCCCCTTTTCTCGAGGAGTGGACCCTCCATAAATCAAGCGTGCTTTGTGTGGGAACCCTAGAGATGGCTGCGACTACGTCAAAAAACTGTACTGGAATACTCCGTGGGTTCGACAACAACAACTATCATATTGGAATCCTCTGTGGGTTTGAAAACGATGACTACTGTTCTTGAATCATGTGTGGGTCCGGAAATATGACCTCTGTACTTATATCCTGTGTTGGTCCGGTAGAGTAGCTGGTCTTGTATCTTGTGTGGGTCTGACAGTTTAGCTGTTCTTGTATCCTATGTGGGTCTGACAGTTTAGCTGTTCTTGTATCCTGTGTGGGTCCGACAGCTTAGATGAATCAGTGACTACATCTGATCATATCTATCTCTATATGAAATATTTATACATATGTGATCTGAGTCTTCATTTTCAATAAATATCATCGTTGTAGTTGGCTTCTTTCTTGTGTGGAATGGGTTGTAATTGGTCTCGAGAGTTGGAGTCGTACTATGGTTGAAAACATAGGTATATGTATAGGAATATACCTAAGTAGGGTTGGTTGATACTTTTTGTTTGTATCTATCTTTTTTGGTTTATACTTTTTGGATTTTGGGAGACCTTTAGGGGTCTCGGCGTCCCTACTGAGTATCGTATACTAACCCCTGCAGGAGTATTTTCCACACTTCATTGTGCTAGATGCAGATGATAGAAAATAGTGATCGAGGTGGATATTTTAGGAGTCAGACCTAACCCGGAGGTGGACCACATGGAGAGATGTACACGGAGTAGATGGATGGACCCGAGGTTCCGAGGAGACCATCTGTACCCACCCTTCATGTAGGATACCCGGAGGATGACTCAATGGTTACTGTTTTACTTTATTGTAGTTGTACTAGTTTTTCAGTTGTATTGTACTTTATAGTTGGGTTTGTATAATGACCCATTTACTTTTTCGCACTTATTTTTGTACTGAGTTTACTTAGTGTTTAATTTCTTTGTGTACTCTATTGTGGTTGTATAGTTTTATAATGGAAATGCTTTCCCAGCTTAGGTATTTACACCTTTGGTTCTAGTCGCCAGCCCCTGGCCTATGAAAGGTGGGCTGGGGGTAGTCATGGCATGGGTCCCGAGGACGGGTCATGAAAAATTAGTATCAAATGAGTCATTTCTACCACAGAACATAGAATCTAAATTGTTTTCTATGAAGCAATAGTGTTAAGAGTATTGAGTGTGGTTTTCAGTCCAGGGAGTCCAGTGTTGGTGTGGCGACCGACGTATCCATACACCAGGACCCTGACCTCTGATTTCTGACTTAGTGCATGAAAACTCTGATTGCGTTTGTGTTTCCTTTAAAAATATTTCTTCGTGACTACATTGTGTCATCTCACAAGGTATACTGTTTGACCGTGGAACACCTATTTCTTTTCAGGATGGCCTTACGAAGGTTTCCATCTAGGGTTCAGAGTTACGTAGGAGATGGAACCCCACCGAGCGACGATGCCTCGGTGCAGGACCCCATCACACCAGAGGCACCAACGATACCACTTCCCACTGGGCCACTTATACTACCAGCCCCAGCAGCAGAGAGTGAACATCACCTGAGTGCTTTTCAAGAGTTCTAGCGACAGAGGCCACCTAGGTTCCACAGAGAGATGGACCCACATGCATCTGGGGATTGGATGGAGGCTATCGTGAGAGTTTTCCGTATTGGTAGGGACACCAGAAGACGTTATGGTGATCCTTTCCGTGAGTCTTCAACATGAAAAATTAGGTAGATGGTGGAGCCTGATGCTCCATGTGCATAACGAGGCATCACATCAATGGACAGACTTCGAGAGTCTCTTCCTCTCGGAGATTGTTATAGCCACCCTTCGTGCGGTGCAGATTCAAGAGTTACTACATCTGCAGTAGGGCAGCATGATAGTAGCTCAGTAATCAGTGAGGTTTACTTACCTCTCATGTTACTCCACAGATATGGTACGCGACCCATTCTTCAGTGCTCCAACCTTCGATCATGGACTGAGGCACGAGATCAGGGATACGATGATTCCCCTCAACATCCCAACGCAGGCGGGGGTGCTCAAGCGATCCCTTCTAGTGGGGAGCTATCTCGCTGAGCAATCACTAGTGGAGAGGCCCACCATAGGGTGACACATATTGGAGACTTATGTATCCAGCAGTAGACAGATGTCAAAGGGATCCAAGAAAACCAGGCCATCAGGTGGGTGACCTCAGGATACAGGTTCGGTTGTGTGGGGAACATGAAACAGAGCCAGTATTACGGGGAGCAGGCAGTGCTATGCATGCGGCGGGCAGGGCCACATGGCTCGTGACTGCCTGAACCACCTTGCAGACGAGAAGCAGATAGTAGAGGGACCTCCCAGGTAGAGGCAACGGTTTGACCATGGTGGTACGCTGGGAGCGGGTAGACAAGGTAGAGGAGCTGGCCGAGTAGTGGGTGGTGGACGACGTTTCGAGGCTCTACTAACACCACCATTAGGAGGTCCACCCCGACCATAGGGAAGTAGCAAACATAGGCGGGCCCAGCTCCAGGCAGTCGAGGCCTACGACCACGGCTTACCTGAGATGATTTTTGGAACTATCTGTGACTACTCTACAAATGTTGTAGTACATATATACACATGTGTGAGTCATTATTTTATTTCCGCTGCCCTTGTTCAGAGCTCAGAGATTCTGACGGATCCGTTGGCTCGATCTTTACGGCTAGAGACTCCTACTGAAGCAGACTCGATTATTACGCACTGGTGATAGCTATGTGAGGTTACTCTAGGAGGCGAGAGCTTCGGCTGGGATCTTCTTGTAGTGGAATCGAGGCCTTACGACGTCATCTTGGGCATGGACTGGTTATCTATAGTCTATTCTTAGATCGACTGTTTTAGGCGCAATGTGCAGTGTGTACGCATGGATGGGGCTAGGTTCACCTTCAACGGTGAGAAGGGAGCCTTTGCAGCACATAATAGACTTACTTAGAGGAGAGGGAAACTGATCACAAATAAGTTGGCCAGTCTCATCCTTGGACCAGTGGATGTGCGGAGTCCGAGTTTTCCTATTATGGTAGATTAGTATGCAGACATTTTTCTTGAAAACGTTCCAGGAGTACCTCCTCATAGAGAGGTAGACTTGTACATAGACCTATACCCCGGGACATCACCGATATCTACTCCAACATATCAGAAGGTTCCCGCCGAGCATCGTGATATGTGGGTACAGATGGAGGACATTCAGGTGAAGTGATTTATTTGAAATAGTGTTTCACCTTGGGCTTCTCCAGTTTTGTTCGTGAAGAAGGTATATTTGAGCTTACGACTGTGTGTTGACTACCGTCGCCTGAATCAGGTGACCATAAAGTACAAGTACCCGCTTCCGCGGATTGAAGTCCTCTTTGGTCAACTCAAGGGATCACGATGGTTATCGAAGATAGACCATAGGTCATGATATCACCAGCTCATAGTTTGTGTTGAGGATGTGGAGAAGATAGCCTTTAGGTGTTGGTATTCCCACTAAGAGTTCTTGGATATTCCATTCTTCATAACAAACACTCCAGCATTGTTTATGAGTCTCATGAACATGATCTTCCATCCTTACCTCGATCGATTTGTCGTAGTCTTCATCGAAGACATACTGATTTAATCGACTACTTAGGAGGAGCATGCCTACTACTTGCGGGTAGTACTAGACACACTCCATGATCACCAGATTTATGGTAGTCTCTCGAGTTTTCAGTTATGGATTCGAGAGGTTCACTTCTCGGGACATGACATCTCGAAGGCTGGGGTAGCAGTTGATCCAGCGAAGATCATGGCTGTGCTTTCTTGGGAGTCACCCAAGAGCATGATGAAGGTGTAGAGATTCTTGGTTCTGGCTGCGTACTATCATAGAATTGTGGCAGACTTTTTGACAGTGGCAACACCTCTTTCAGCTTTGACGAAGAAGGATAAACCCTTTGTGTAGTCAGATAGATGCCATCAGAGCTTTCAGGAGCTGAGATATAGATTGACCAGTGCACACATCTTGAGGCTACTGGAGGAGGGTGTTGGGTACATAGTTTACTGCGATGCATCAGAAACAAGACTCAGGTGTGTTATGATACAGGAGCGAGCGATGATCACATATGGTTCATGGTAGTTGAGACAACATGAGAATAATTATGATACCCATTACTTAGAGTTAGCAACAGTGGTATTCGCCTTGAAGATGTGGAATCACTATCTGATGGGAGAGCGCCTCATAGTCTACTCTGACCACCAGAGTCTCAGGTACATCTTCTGGCAGAAGGACCTAAACCTAAGACATCATTGATGGCTCGAGTTCCTCCATGACTATGACTTTTAGATATTGTATACTCCTCATAAAGGGAATGTTGTAGCTGATGCTCTCAGCAGGTGATTGGGCATTCAGCTACTGGGAGAGGCGACAGAATAGCTAGCCACATTGCAGATATCCTTTTTTGATATAGATGGAGCAACCATTATTCAGTCTCTCACAGTCACTCATCCAAATATTCAACGAGGCAGGGTGGCACAGCGTGGGGACGTTGACTGTGAGATAGGATGTGCTCAGATATCTACAGGGCTGGCGCCGGATGGATTTTCTGAATGAGGGGAGAACATCATCTTTTTCAGGGGGCGTACTATGGTACCAGTTTCACTATAGGATTAATTTCTGGGGGTGTTCCACACTTTACCTATAGCGGAACATCCAGGAGCGGTGAAGATGAATCAAGACCTCAGACGACAACACTGGTGGCCGGGTATAAAGAAGGCTATAGCAATGTTCGATTCACGATGCCACATTTGTCAGTAAGTGAAGGTGGAGCACCATGTACCAGTAGGTTTGGTACAACCTTTAGAGGTCCTTGATTGGAATTGGGATGAGATATCTATGGATTTCATGATAGGGCTTCCACGTACATCTAGAGGACACGACTCTATCTAGGTTATCGTAAATTGACTCCCCATGTCGGCCCAATTTCTACCGATCAGAGAGAAGGGCTCAGTAGAGAGCATGGGACGCCTCTACATTCAAGAGATTGTTCGGCTTCATGGTGTTCCATCGATTACCATATACGATCGAGACGCTCGTTTCACATCCCGACTATAGAAGTGGATTAAAGAGGCTTTTGGAACGCATCTTCGCTTGAGCGCCGCCTTCCATCCTCAGACGTACGGTCAGACTGAGTGGACCATTCAGACCCTCGAGGACAGGCTCTATGCATGTGTCCTTGACTTTGGTCACACATGGGAGTATCACATACCCTTGGTGGATTTTGTATTAAACAATAACTACCACTCCACCTTCGGGATGGCCCCATACGAGGAACTGTCTGTCCGACCATGCAGATCACATCCGTGCTGGACAGACCCAGGGGAGTCAGCACTAGTAAGACCAGAGATGGTGTAGGCTACGACAGAGATGGTGCATATCATACAAGAGTAGATGAAGACTGCACAAAGTAGAAAAAGTCCTATACTGATAGGAGATGGAGACCACTGGAGTTCGAGGATGGCGACCATGTTTTCCTACGGGTCTCACCTCGATGAGGTATACAGAGATTTGGCTAGGGCGGTAAGATATCTCCACAATTCATCGGACCTTTCTAGGTCCTTATCAGGGTAGGCGTGGTGGCTTACCGCCTGGCCCTTCAACATCAGTTTCATCTGTTTCACAACGTCTTCCACGTATCTCAGTTGAGGAGATACGTGCATGACCCAACCCACAACATCGATCACAGAGAGCTGGAAAATAATGAGGGGGTGACATTCACGGAGGTCCTGGTGGAGTATGAGGATCGATAAGAGTGGGTCCTACGTTGGCGGTCGATTCCTCTGGTGCGAGTTCGCTGGCTGCATGGGAACCTCCAGGAGAGCACTTGGGAGCGAGAGGCTCAGATGCATGCTCAGTACCCCCCATTTGTTCACCTAGTGTGTGTTATAGCTTTTCGAGGATGTAAATCCCTATGGTGGGGATAATGTAATGACCCAGGAATTTCAAAGAATTTTTTTTAGTAGTACGTAGTTTCTGACAGCACTTAATTCCGGTGCCCGATGTTCCCAGAATCAATTTTTGATGTTTTTTTCGTGTAGGTTCTGTAAACGTAAAAGCGGGTTTTCTATCTTTAGAACCAATTCTTGGAATTAAAATCCGAGGACACCGATGAACAGATAACACCGGTATTTTCTTAATGGGACCTTTACCACAGATGAGTTTCTAGGGAGGAGATGTTAATTTATAGTGATTAATAAAAAAACGTTAAATAAAATTGTTGTGCACAATTTCATTTATCTTGGGTAGTTATTTACTACAAGGGTGAGTTATAGGTGGGGCCCACACCCCACATAACCTCCCCTGAGAGGATGTAGTGTGGTGGTCCCCACACAAACCCGAACACTTTCACCTCCCCTCAACTCCCCATTAATTCCCTACTATTTATTTTTGACAACTCCTCATTAGTGGTGGAGCCTCTCTACCTCCAACCCATTGATTGTGTTTACTCATATAATAAATGTCTGCATTAATTATTTAGCACATCCATTAAATCAATTTGAATTTCATGGCAATTCTATTAATATGGGAGCCTTTAATTTCTTATGTTCATGTTTTTAAGTTCAAAAGTATATGGTATGTTTTATTTTATCCATACATACCCTTACTGAGCATTTGAGCCCACCCTTTTTATGTTTTATTTTTCCAAGGATATAAAGAGAGGTTTTAGGTAAGAAAAAAAGGTGGAAGATATTTATGGGAGATGTTGAAGATCTTTCACCACGATTAGAAGATTACGTTCCAAGATTACAAAGACACTAAACTATTACGGTCCTTGTGTGTCTGTTTTTGTTATGTATTAAGTATTCTGCAAAAGTAATGTAATGTTCATGTACGTCAAGCTTCGGTTCTATACAATATTTACTTTATTATTTTAAAGGAAATATGATTCATTTAGTTGAAGTCGATGGTGGTATGATACACCGTATAAATAGGGTTAATATTTTTGATCATATAATATATTATAAACATGTAATGAAACATTGAATAATAATTTAATAATAGATATTGATCTCATGGATGAGGAAGAAAATAAATATGTTGAGTTAGAGAATCCCAAACAAGATGGATATAAGGTTGATATAAATGTTTATAATATAGGTAAAAGTTTTTTTTAATGTGACGTTAGATGATAATTATATTTTGGATAATGATCAATTATAACATGTTATTAAATGTGATATAAGATAAAATATTTATTTACTTAATAATAAAACTATTTTTAAATTGATTGAATCAGTTATTAAAGAAAAACTTCACAGTGTTTATATTATAATTAATGAATAATGTATGGAAGAATTTTATATAGACAAATCTAAATAAATAGATGATAAAATACTTATAAAATAAATAAAAAAATAATAAAAACTAAAATTTATGGTGAAAATGTGTCTATGAAAATTGACGTAAATACAGGCCAAAAAATTTATATACTTGTGGTTGGAGATGAGGATGCTAAAAAATGAATAGGATGATAAAAATATGAAATGAAAAAAATCGATTAATTTTCATTTAATATTTATAATATATTAATTTTCATATTCAATATTATAATATAATATTTGATATTAATTTTACTACATAGACCAATTAATTTACTTCATCTCCAGAAAATGATACTTTTGTTTATATTATCATGGTCGTAAATTTTCAATAAAGTTATAATTAATTGATATATATGTGTAGAATATACGGTATCATTGTATTTTCCAATTTATAGTTAATATGTATACCCTTATGTTTATGAATCTATATAAATGATTACAAAGAGTAATTCTATGGATAGATTTAATAAACAAGTTTATATGAATATTAAGAATAATTTTTTACCATTTTAATGACATGAGCGAAGAATATAATAAATCTAAATACTAAATTTTTTTGTTCCTAAATGATATAAAAATCATATTTTGAAAATATAAAATATAAAATGGTAACAATAATAAAATATGAAAACTTAGATCTCTTTATCTATAGTAATTTTAAATTTTTTGATGCAATATCTAATCATACATATAAAAATTTGTTGTAGAAATAAGCTTATTTTATTGTTGATATTATAAATATGAAGCCTGATATTGGTAGAGTAGATAATATTTTTTATAGAGAGACTTCCAAATTTTGGTTTCAAACTATTAACATAAAATTATATTTTCTATATAATATATTTTTATTTTAATATATGAATTTGAAAAAAAAACTACAGTCTTTTTATGGACAAAAAGAATAAGAAAAAATTTATCCCAATTAAATGTAATATGAGAGTTAAATGTTTTTAGACAGATTATATTCATTATTTATCTTTTACTATAAAACCATACCTTATTGAATTCATGATTTTTTATTAATGTGAATCCAAAAATGTGAATACCATTATTTTTGTCATTTGAGTGCTTTGATTGGTAAACTAATGAATAATGATGGTTTTTAATTAATTTTTTATATAATATAGGAAATTTGATAATATTGGAGGTGATATGATAATTTTAAAAAAATTCAAATCTTTAACTCCACAACCAAGGTCATGAAAAAATAGTTTCAATGATACGAATTTCAGAGTTAAGGACCTATAATACATCACTACACATTCACACATTATTTTAAAATTTTGGATATATTTGGTTAATAATGAAGTATTTTAGGTATAATATCTTTATATAGTGACAATTAATATTTCTACACATAATGATATCCTATGAATATGACTGAGGAAATTTGGTCCTTATCTTAGAAAAATCATGTTTAATTAAGTGAATTTGTGGTGTATGAATAGTGGTCGGTGGCCAGAGACTATGTTTTAGATAATCATTTCATTGGTGATGAAGATTTAATGTGTGTAGAACCTAATATAGAGTTTTATGAGGAGTCAACTATAGTTTATATCTACCTGAATGTGGACTTATAGAACTATATAACCAACCAGTGATTCAGTAGTGGTCAATTAGAATTTTGATGGTCGTTTAACAAAGATCAATTAGGGTGTTTAGGTTTTTCATTATAATATCAATTATTAATTACTTATTTAGTAAATTAATTTATCATTTTGTAAGGATGGGGATTCCCTAATTATATGTCTCTCTATGCTCCCCGCTCCCTTGAAATTTTCTATCATAAGGGTGATTCTCATTATAATTCATCCAATTTTGATTCATTTTGATGTATTAGGTAACCATTGGTTTTCCAAGAACACCTAATGTTTTATTTATCCACATTTTATTATTTTTTATGCTGGAATATATCAACTGAAACATATATTATTGTGATTTTTTGGTATTCTTATTTCATCATCTTTAAGATAAATCCTTCTTCAAGATTAAATATTAAACCATTTTAAAAAATAGGTTAGTCGAGTATTGTTTATTTTTAATTGGAATATGTGTGTTTTTCTATATGATGATTTATAAGTGTGGGTAGGATCATGTGTGACATAATGAGTGAGAAAAAATATGGTTTATATAATTTTTTTGTGATGTTGATGGGTTGTATGGTAAAGAAATTGGAAGGAATTTTAATTTATGGATTTTTATTTCATGCCTACTACAATGAGAATAACTAAATAATTTTATGTATGATATAACAGGATGAAGTATGATATTGTTTTGTTTTTTTGGTTCTATGGGAACATAATGGTTTTAGCTTATGTGGCAGGGTGGGGTTTATTATTTTTCGGTGTGACAGGGGTGGTTATGAAAATAAACATGGTCAGAGATTATTGTAATATGTATGAGTTATGGCCTTATGTTCATAACGATACAAATCACTATGGTTCTGATGTCATTATGGTCATGTGAACCTATTATATAGTGGAATATGTATTTTTATATATTTTTTGTTTATTATTATCCATCATAAATGGTCTTCCTACTATGATTGTGTTTATAAGTACATTCATGTAGGGATATACTGTACAGATAACCATATGATTTGGTTAGATATTGAGACTACTATATTGGAGAGACATGTCATCGTGTTTGGGTTTCATCGGTTTCTCTGAGCATATGGATGGAAAGATAACCTGTTAGCCATTATATTTTAGTACTATTTTTTCGATCCATGAGTTTTTCATTTATTAAAACTATAATAACTATATTTTTATTGTTTGGACATGTATTATGGTGTGTGATGAAATATTTAGAATGCCATTGTTTCATTCTGTGAAACAAAACATGGGGAAATCATCCCACCCTCACACTAGCTGAAGCATATAAATGTTATCACAAATGACACATAGAGTTTGGTGTGTAGCATATAAATCAATGCTTCAGTTTCCATATATTACACCTCATATACAATCATAGATGTATAAATACCATATATGTATGTAATTGGTGGTGGTAGGGTGGGTTTAAACTCTTACCCGCACCCAATGTCTCTTGGACATATGCAAATTTTATGGGTTTTTATAGTAGAGGGGTTGAAGGAATTAATAATGATAACTAGGTGATCAAGGTGAAATATTTATATAGATTAGTTTAAATGGGTATAAGAGTTAGGTTTTCTAGTCTTCTAGGGATAATTTGGATTTCCTTCTGATGTTTTTGAAATTTATATATATTATTAACTTAATGGTGGATTATTTAATATAAATTTTACATATGAATAAATGTGGAAATGTTTTTTAGATAATTTACATTATACATGTTTCAATATTTTTTTGTTGAATATTAACATTTTTAACAAATTTTAGGTCCTTAGTTTTATATATAGATATTATAATATCTTCAAAACCACCTCTTAGACCATTACTGTTTGTTAGAAAATGCTAACATTTGGGGAGGTTCACATGAGTCTAGAGAATAATGAGGCTTGGCTTATATTTGGGTGATCTTGGTCAGAGATTCTACAATGTGACATCAGAATAATTAAACATAATATTAATTTATGTAATGTTATTTTTATTTTAGATATCATATATGGAATTAAAGATTTCATAAAAATTGGGAAATTTGTCCTGCTATGTGCTTCACTAGAATTTTTTTGTCTCAGATCCAAGACACCGAGGGAGATGGGATATCCATGTTAGTTTTCATGTTAACTTTTATGTTTTTTAATAATGTAAAATATTATGATTCTAATTATTGAATTATATTTTTCCTCTTGAATATAAGTGTTAATAAGTTGTACTTATGCTTCAAGCTAGGAATGTTGGAATCATGTGAAATATGTGTGCCTTCTTATGATCAATATTCTAGTTCTACAGATAGGTTTGGATATTTATCATATGAAAAATATATTATATAGTTTCTAAAATATAGATTAGTTTTTTCCTATTTATCTGTATTTAAAATATTTTTATAACATTAAGTATTATAATTTATTACATATGTTTATTTCTATAGTTTATAAGGTATATATACCTAATATTTGTAGGATGAGCCAAATAGCTGGAAGATATGGGACTAATGTGCGAGTATGGATTTATGCTGGAAAGTGAGATGTTAGAATAATAAATTTCTTCACTTTTTTAGTATTTTTAATTCTATATATATTGGTCATGGTATTTTTTCCATAATCGTATCCCCCCATGAGAAAAGTCAATACAGTGTAATAAGAATGCAGATGTGGTTCCAATCAGGAATGCAACGTATAGGGACATTGGATGTAGATACAATAAGAAGCCACCTGTGTAGGTTCTGAGTATGGTGGGATATCCCAATAGGATAAGGTAGATGGGTTATGACTTATTTATTAGGTTATTTTGAATTTGATATGGGCTATTTAGAAAAATAATAGAGGATCCCATGGATCTAAAATATCCATCGAATATTAAACTAGGAATTTATTGTCATAGAATCTTCCCATGTTCATAGGAGATTGAGGAAATAAGAAATGAAGTATCAAATGTAGTCTATTTTGATAATTTTGGACCATATTGAGATACCTCCAAGGAAGAGGGTGAGTCTAGAGATGTGTATGCTTAAGGTACCAATGAAACCCAAGTGGGATAAAAAGGTTCCAGAATGTATATATGAGTGGATGACCTAAAATGATTTAACATATACATTTTTGATGATTTTTTACCCTTAAAATTGAGTAATTACTAATTCCATGATTTTATACACATGATGTTGTGGGAGACATTGGTTATGGAATAAATTACAATTATCTATAAAGTATAACATTTTTAGAAACATTTTCTGTTGATATGTATGGAATGGTGTATTGATTCGATGATATTGTTGTATATTATACTATGGATAAGGTGAATATATTTAAGACGACCTCATTTTTCAGGTGATTAAAAAATAAGGTATAGTGTGGTGAACCATGACTACTAAATGTATGTGAAGATGAAAAGTCAAATAAGGTGGGGCTGGAAGATGGAATATGGGATACCATAAGTGAGGACATGGGGAGACACCATTATAAATGTTGATAAATTTAAATTTTCAATATTATTTATAGGATGATACTATATTTTATTATCATATGGGGTTCAGTCCAAATAAAGGCACATGTTTTAAGACTAGGGGTTGTGTCGAGAGGCCATAAGAACAATTCATCTTTAAATGAATTTCATGGAAATAGATAAGATGCACATTACTATGATAGGTGGTAGAAACCATGGGTTAATATAAATGGATTATATGAATAAATAAATAAGATTTTGGTTCAAGAGAAAATGAATGAAATGAATTTTCTATCGATTAATGTGATCCATTTTCCCTTTGATGTATGATGAGAGATTTTTTTAAATCATTATAATGTATACCAGTGTGTAATGTATGTTATGTTTAAATGGAATTAAAAATTTCAAATTATTTTATAAAATTCATGAATGAAACTTTATGAATATATAAAATTTCCAAAACAAAATGAGTATGGGTTGATGTTTTGGTAGAGTACTATTTGTGTGAAAAATAAGATGATTAGAGAAAGACCTAGAAAGCAATGCCAATAATTGAATTAAAACATAGGTGGAGTTTTAATATTCTAGTTTCTTGTTGTGGGTAAAATATAATGGAATGATGGATTCAATATATTCAACGGGGTTTAGAAGTGTAGAGTATTGGAAAAAATAGTATTATTAGAGTATAGACATTATGTATCAAAAGGAAAATTGGGGATGAAATCATGATAAAATAATGACCAATAAGAGATAAATAATTTTTAATTAGTTAATTTTGAAGGGAAAAGGTAGATGTAATAAAGAAACTGATTATTTTAACAAAATATTGCAATTTTTTTTGGAGAATTTAAATGAAAAACCAAAGTCCAAAATTTTTACATCTAGAAGGACATTGTTGTTTTGGTTTCCCTGGTAGTTAGCCTATGCTATTTTATAATTTAAATTTTTTCTAGTAAGAATCTACTTGAGACCCTTTGGGAAATTTTTAAATATATTTAATTAAATAGTAGTAATTTATGGTTTTAAATTCGTGTTGGATTCCCAATATCAAAAGTAGTCCATGCCCTTTCCCCCTATATCTTCCTCTCCCAATCCTCGAATTCCCAAGGGGGATTCTTACAATTATCCTTGAAATTATAGATCTCTAAATCACTGTTTTTGGACATTAATATTGTTAAAACTCAATAGGTAATGTCCATTATAGATTTCAATTTTATTTCACTTTTTTGTGAATTTTTGATAAGAATTTTTTTGTGTCTTTCTCTATTATTTATTGATTTTATCCTCAGCAGTTTGAATCAGAATAAAAGAATCATCTTAAAGAAATATGCTAGTTTGATGGTGGTATTTAATTGACATATATTTATTGTGTGGTTATTTTTATGAAAGGCCATTTTTAATTTCTCCAATACTTTTTTTATTTTATAAAAATACTATGAGGTTTTGTGAGAACCATCATGAACACAAAATGAATCATAAGTAGGTCGGACATGGAACCATGCCCATGAATAGACATTCCCAAAAGAAGAAACCAAACAACATCAACCACAAAACGAGTACTGGACAAACAAAACTGCCCATGACCAACCCCTCTAAAAACACCATCAAAACGCACCTGTCACAACATCTCTCGTAGCCCTGCATAGTGACAAGACTTCTCACACATCACTCATTCATAAGATGTAGCACCACTCCCACATCTGAGACCTCCCATATAAACCTCACACCATTTCCGAGACTAGAAAAACACCCAGAACCATGAAGGTTGAGAGATGAGAACCCAAGGGAGGAACCTGCACTGCCACCAATACTTGAACTATCGTATGGGCCATTCAAAGATAGTGTCACACCCAAACAGATGGAAACCACACCCCACAACCACTTGGTTCAGTACCACCATCATCAGAGTCATGAAAACCATCCTAGATCACCCATACATCCTTAGAACCTAACCATCGGATATTCATGCACAAAAGGGCAGAGAAGAAATAGAATAAGATATTTTTCAGATTACGGTCCCTGAAACGAGAAGGAATTATAAGACCACCAGGCCAGACTGGAAATCTGTTGCTACACCAGTGGATAAATCAAAAGAAATCACCATCAAATCGGAATGAATAACTTGAAAAAATAAGGGGGAAAACATAAAAAAACTACTATATGCCTAAAGTGTTCCTGGGGATTCCCTATGTGACCTTGTAGTGACTCGGGAGTAATAAGATAAACTTGTGCCGGAAAAGAGAAGAAGACAGTAACCACAAAGAGTTTAGTTAAAGCTGTCATGGGAGAGGGATTGAGACCTTCACCAATTCATTTGAGGAGGTTGAACACAGATATCCAGATGTAGGAGACCATAGAGTGATTGACACCCTAACTCCCTCACCATGCGTCCAAACCCTCAATCATAAGCCGCGTAGGAAGGGAATGTAGGGAGGGAGAAGATGGCGAGAAACCCTAGCTCCTAAGTCCTCACCCCTTATAGGGATAATCTTCCAGACTATTTGTATCATGGGTTTTCATGTTTGGATTCTTTCTCGTCAGCTTGAATATGGGTACAAGAATCATCTTAAAGGATTATTCATGTTTGATGTTGGTGTTTAATTGTGGTATATATCATGTTATATGACTATTTATGAGTTATGTGATATATAAGGTTTTGTTTGCTCTGGTATTCAAAAAAACGGATCATATTGTTGTTTATGAAGTTCATATGTGTTTTCAATGGGTATTATCATGTGGGTAATAACGGGAATGTCCATTTATAACTTGGTTGTTCTGGGTTGGTTTCCAATAAATATCTCAAAAAGTAGTTACCTGATATTTAAAAAAGGGATATGAAGTGTTTTTAATTATTTTTTCCATTGAAATTTGATGTATTTATCTTTTTTTGTTGTAGGTGTGTGTTTTTGTTTTAACATGTGACATGATGACAACTAATATAGTATGTGATTGTGGTTTTCTAATGGGTGATTGTGTGTTTTTAATGGATTTGAGTCATGTGTGAACATGAGAGTTTACAATAGGTTGTGTTGACAACAAGTTCATTAGAAGAATATACTATTGAACAATTAATTTCATTGATGGTGTTGAAACTCAATTTAGTGTTGGTTTATTCAATAATTTTGGAAAATAGATTTTTTATCAGGCATGTTACAACCAGATGAATGTATTTTATCACTAGGAATGGTATTCACAATGTATTTGTGATAGTAGTTGAAATAATAAATAGTCCAAATTAGAACTAGTGGAATGGTTTATAGATGTTCCTTTGAGGAATTGTTGTTATTTTATTGGATAAAGTTCTTTTTCTAATATTTTGGAGTGCATCTACATGTGGTGTAGATTAGTTAGTAGGCATATGGATATCTCAGTGAGATTTACCATTGGATAATTGTCCCACTATATCACTATCCATTTATGGTATTGAAGATCACCCAAGACTGGTAAAAATAGTGTATACAATCCATGTTATTAATTATGTTTCTTTTTATTACACCATACATATAATCATATAAAATTATATATTATCTGGAGACATAATTAGTGGAATCCAAATAACGTTATACTCATACCCTCTTATGAACATCCATGGTTTTTGTACAATTTATGGTTTATTATACAGTTAGTGAATAGTTTCCAAAATCTCATTCTTAGGGGATGGTGTTATATTTATTTTATAAGTTTTTTGGTGATGTATTTAGATGCCAGACATAGTATCTTCTCACTGAAAAGATTTGTTTCCTATGTTTTTTGTGAATCTTTATATATGATCAACCTAAGAAGGGTTTTGTTTTAATTTTTAAGTATTATGAATAATTTTGACCAATAATTTTCTATTACTACTATTATGTTTGTTTTCTTATGTTTTTGTTTATGGTTATGATTTTATCTTCATTATTGGTATTTATTTTTTATTAATTATATAGTCTTCCCACTACCACCACATAGACCATTGATATTATACTGTTATCCATAAGATATAAGGATGCAATCCTATTAACAATGTAATACTAAATCTGGATGTATTAAATAAATATATTATTGATACACTACACACAGAATAAGGATACAATAACATAAAATAGAGTGTATGTGGTAAACCAGGGGTTTAATTCAAGGTAAGATGAACTCAACCACAAATACACATGGGTAGGAATGTAATATATCCTAGGGAAAATACATTTGTGAGGAAGATAAATTGAAATAAAACATGAGAAATGGGATAAAATTAGAGTATATATACTATAGGTCAGTATTGAATGTGAGAAACATGGGGCTTCCTTATAGAAGGTTACACATAACAAATGACCACTCAAACAATTACGTATCATATTGATTTATGGTTATAAAAATTTATTCTTAATAAAATGAACTTAGAAAAAGAATGTTATAGTATGTGGTGGGAGGTATTGCATTTCATACTACATAATTGTGTCCCATTTAAAAAATCCTTGATTATATAAGATTTCCTTGGGAAGCTGAAGAATGTTGTTATATTGTAACACCAACCCTTTCATTTCAAAAATATCATGTTTGATTAATATTGAATATATTGAAGATTTTTTATTATAGAAATTATTCAAAAACCTATGATGTCATAAATGGGAAAATAAATTAGTTGTTGGACTGCTAAATATCCCACTTCAAAATTTATATCAATCCATATAATTCTCATAATGAGATTAATAGTGAGTCTAACCACAACCAATAACTTAAATGGTTGTCCTATCATTATGTTGACCTCAATGATTTGATGTTTTATATTTATATTCTACACCAAAAAAAATGAGAATACTTGATTATAGTGTTTAATAGAGGATAAGAGTCCAATGTTTCAAATATTTCAATCTACACCCTACAAATTTGTATGTGTTTCTACCAAATTTATTAATTAAATTATGAATAATAATATTTTATTTCTGAAATAAAAAGCATTGAGGTGAAATTTTGGGTAATCATTTAATATTTTTATAGAAAACCCAATAATTCATATTATTATTTAATATAATAGAACTAAAATATTCCATGATTGTTATGTGTTTTTTATTTTTTCCCCTATGTTTGTTTTGATAAACCATTCAATGTGTGCCTTTATACTATACGTTGAAAACATTCATTCTTTCATGATGGATATCAATTCCATCATTAATTATTATATACTTAATAGATGATGGATCAAGAGTTATAGGATGGTGGTGATATGCATTTAGTCAATTTATCTTATGGATAAAAGGTGTTGAATTGTTATAATATTGATAAATATTAGTATGATACAATATCTTCTATCACAGTGTATTTTTAATGATGATAGGATCATGAATATATTAAGGAAGAATGGGACATAAAGAGTAATAATTGAACATATTTTTGTTATATTATTGAATTATAATACATCATTGTATTGTTATATTTATCTTCACATAAGGAAATCATTTAATTTTGGTTGTGTTAATCAAAATTGACAAAGTGGGTATTAGATACCCTGAATGAATATAAAAATAAAAAATAATTTAATTCAATAATATGATAAAATATTACCCTAAAAACCACCAAATAATTTTTTTGAGATTTGGGTCACAATCCAGAGCAATTGGGTGACCGATTGTTTGCTCAGATGTTTTTCCATTACATTTTTCTATATCATCCATGTCAATGAATTCTTGAAGTCCCAAGTCCTAGGTTTCATCACCAACTAGGATAATACGGTCTGAATATTATTATAATATAACCTATCAATAAATTGGTATCAATAATAAGAAGTTACATTCAAAATTAATCATACAAATTTAGTGAATATACTAACGAGGCATGAGAACACGTAATAGAGCTAATGTAGAGATTCCCACACAATAGCATGATACATTGTAAATCAATAAAAAATGAAAAATGAAAACTTGAAAACAATGATTAAAAAAATATTTTCATGATATGTCATATCCCAGGGGATGTGTACAAAAAATCTAAAAGATACAGGTTTTGAATAAGGCATATAGATCAAAAAAACATAATATTGATTAGAAACACTTACCAAAAGCATGCAATTCAACATAAGATAGTAAAAACCCATATATATTAAATAATTAGTTATTATACATATAAAAATAAACCATATTCATAAATATAAGAGAATTAATGGTTTAATTATATCATTCTCTCACACATTTATTATCAATCTTTCAACATGATCGTCATTTCAGGATTTTTCTATTCCATTTTTAAATATGTTTTAATTTAGTGGTTATGGTATTGGAAATTTTATCATTTATTTATCATATCCAAAATGTAACTACCCAAACATTCATTAATTGAAATCCCTCTTGATCTAATTAAATACATCTTTATGTAAAAGTTTTATATAAAATGTCAACTTCTATTGTTTTATGTTATGAATTGTTTCTGTTTCTAATATAGTCATTGATCATCGATCAAATTATTAGTATAAATATAAAGCTTTAACAAATCCAATTTACTCAAAAAAAAATGAAGTGTTGGCCTCATCTAGTAGATGTTCCCCATACGATGCTTATTTTTCAGATCTCGTAAAAGAGTTTATGTCTTTGGGATTCGCTCTTGACCAATCCCAATCCGAGCATGAATATGTTAAGCTCGAGAAAAACCACCTCTGAGAGAAGTGGAAGTTGATAGAGATTACCACCCGAGCAACGTTATCTGAGCCACCCCAAGAGTCTGTCACCATCGCACACCTTACACATTGGTATTCTGCGGGAGTTATAAGGGGTTATGTAACAAGACCTTAGCACTATGTTTATGTACATTATTTTTGTATATAAAAATTAATATACTTCTATTTTATTATTTCTACCTGGTAAATATTTTTTCAAATCACAAATATTATTTTTAGTTACTGTTAAACTAAGAAATCTAATTTGACGAATTAATTGATTTTTGAATTAAATAATATATTAATAAAATATAATTATTGTTATTTAATTAATTTTTATTAAATATAAATGATCTTATAATTTTATGAATGCAATCGTAATTGTTATTAAGGTTTGAAAGGCATTTTTGTCAAAACCCGTCAATTTTCGTTAAATGTCATTTTTTATTTTAAGATTGAAAATTAACATATATAAATAATTATTTAGATAAAATAAATATTATTTCTTGAATCCGGATATTTAAATTATCCAATAATAAAATTTTCATAATTTTCTGATACAGTCAAATTTTTTGGTAAAAATTAAATATCGTTTAAATATATAATGTGTTTTATGACATCATAATGACCCAATAGTGACGTAATAAAATACTATAATCTTTATGTTCATCCAATATATTTTTTTCCATTAAAATAATATGATTTTGGGTTTGATTGAATTATTTTAAAAAGCATTAATGGACCCTAAAAAACTTATTTAACATCTTTTCTTTTTAAATTGTGTTCCTTGGCAGTGTGACTCAAATCCACATACAAAACCCAATTATTTTAATAAGTATGGACTTTGGCCTTATAATTTTTTTTCCACTTCACTTTTATAAAAAAAATGGTAAAAAACCATGGGCTGCTTTGTGGTTTAGATTGGCTTAATGTGAGGTGTCCCAAACCTAAATAATAATGAATTCCCTCACCTTTCCTATATAAACCCACCCAATATCCCACTAACATCTCACTAAATTCCGTTATAGTTCATCCAACCTATACCCTATATTATCTAGAATCATCCCAAGGTGCCCCAATCTCCCAAGAAGCCTCTCTCAAGCCTTTGGAAGCCACTTCCAAGTAAGCTTTTTTCTTCCTTTCTCATTTTTGTCCAATTTTCTTAATGTTTTTATGCCCATTCAATTTCAATTAAAAATGATGGGGTATAGTTTAACAACTCCCCCATACGTCCCTATTTATGTTTGAATGATGGGAGACCCCTTTCTATCTCATTAAATTCCTCCCATGTACACCTGTTACTATGTCAAAATTACGAAAGGAATTTCCCTCTCCTCTTTTACATACAAGAAATTATTTTGTATCATGACTCTAAATTCCATTAAAATTGATTGGAATAGTATCTATATGAACAAATTACTGTCCATTTCATGTTCATATGATGAGAAACCCCTCTCTCTCTCATCAAACATTTTTATGAATTCGTATGTCACGCCGTTACGCTGCCGAAATTGCACTGATTTTCTAAGACAATGTCATTGTGTAATGAATACCGTGACCATTTCTCTATAAAGAGTATTCACATTTATTCACATTTACTTATTTATTATAAAGTATCATGTATTAATTCCACATTCTTTTATTGTGGAATAAATGATTATGTTTTATGTATCCATCTTATATGATCCATGTGGCACACTTATGCATGAAATGAAATGTTTAAGAAGGATGCGCCCTTGTAGCGCTCCAATGCATTGGGTAAATTATAGTATCATGATACATCATGTTAAATGGGTGTTTACTCATGATAATTAAAGTTAAATGAGGTTTTACTATTTCTTCATGTGCAATGTGCCTTGGCTCATTCTAATTCCATGTTAAGTGTCATTGCTACATTTCAATGTTATGATTATCATGCTTTATCATTCCTTTTTGTTTATGATTATCTTGTGCCCAATTGATATTCCTAATTTCTAACACTTATTTTATTCTGAATTTTATTCCAGGATTATTCCCTTTCTGGGCTTTATAGCTCACCCTTTTCTTAGGCATGTCCTCTGGTTATCCCATGCAAAGATAATAATGAGGGAATGTAGTGGTCATGTAAAAGATCTTTTCAATAAAGATTGTGTATTTCTTATTTTAATTTTTTATTTAATGATCCTAATCCATAAATACACTAGAACTCTCGATCTTCTATTTTGTATCAAGTAATTTTTATGTAATAAATTATGTTTAATTATGTATTAGAGAGATCATGGTTTACATAGTTGGTATCAGAGGATAGGTTTAGTTATTTTTGGGATTAGGATTATAAAACCCTTTGTGAATCCTTAGAGGCAAGAAGTTTAATAACAACATCCCTATGTTTTGGTGAGTATTGAGTATGTGTTTTATCAAGAAAATTCATCCATATCGGGATACGAGCAGGTAGAGGTAGCTCGGGAACAGATGTATCCTAGGGGTAAAACCCGAAAACACTGCTTGGAGCTAGAATCGAACGGGAATTGGAGCACGAAACTGGGATTTGTTGTAATGTTGGTTATGAAACTCCCAGGGGATATTCTTTCATAAATTCACAAGCTTATTATAAACCATTATTAAGGGGAAAAAAATTCCCTAATAATATATGTTAGAAAGTAGATCATGGATAACATAGACTAAAGCCAATAGATTCATATGTTAAGGAAATAAAATTTATTTATAAGTCATTATTTTTGTCCTTGGATTACCTTTTATGTGTAACCCCTAAAATTCCTTTTATTATAGTCAATGCCTGGTAATAGGAGGACATAGGCTAACAACTGATGTAAAGATCAATGTGATGACTGTACTAATGAGATGACCAATCCAATGGGAGCGGTAATCGCAAACTTTGCCACACTTCTATCTCAGCTAACTCATGATTTGAATAGAAACATGGGTCAGGAGGAACATTAACCCCCCTGAAGAAATAACAAGTTGCTATTGAGAGGTTCATGAGAAAAAGGCCTCCTACTTTTAATGGATCATCTGATCCCTCAATCGAAGAACAATGGATCAACTCAATTGAAAAGATCTTATATATCCTTTAATGTACAGAAAAATAGAAGGTTCTCCTGCATGATTATCATATGGAGGGTGAAGCTGGTCAATGGTGGATGTTGATCGAAAATATGATGCTTGGGGAGGAGATCGAGGCATTGGAATAGAAGGATTTCTGGAAGATGTTTTTCGATAAATATTTTCCGCGCACCCTTCAGCTTAAGACAGAAAGGGAATTCCTTGAACTCAAGAAAAAAGATAAAGAATATGTTGGAGCGTATGAGGAAATATTCACAAGGATTTCATGATACGCTTCTCACTTTGTCTTTACACCTAAATGAATGGTTGACCGCTTCTTTTTTGGGCTGAAACCTAGCCTACATAAAGTAGTGGTGATCCATGACTTCAACAACTACGAGGAAATTGTCCAACGTTCCCTCACAGTCGAAATGGAAATCGGAGAATCTCATGGGTATCATGGGGATAAGAAACTTATGGTGGACTTCAATGTTGGTGGTCCGATTGATAAATTCAATGGTGATAAGAAGATCCATCACCCCACTTGCCAAAGGTGAAGAAAGAAGAACCCTAGAATTTTCCTGAAGGGGATGAGGAAATGCATTAGGCGTGAAAGAGGAGTGTACCTAGCTGTTAACTGGCAACAAGAAAAACCTGAGGCTGTAAAAGAGGGGAATAAAACTCCTTTCAAACCTCAACACCTTGTTCATTGCTACAACTACAATGTACCAGAGCATCTGAAAAATCAGTTCTTTAAGCCAATGGTTTTAGGAGGTAACCAAAAACTTTCAAGGTAGAAAGGGTGATATTTTACCATCACTAATGCTGAAGTGAACCCCAACAATGAAGTGGTGAAATGTACGCTAGTTATTAATTAAAGAATAGGAAATGTACGTTTTGATTCATGTTCTACACATTCTTTTATTTATCGAATTTTTAGAAGAACAATCCATGCACCACCCAAATTCATTGAAGTAAAGATGTCGGTGAGTATGACAAATGGGGAAATAATTTCATCCCATGAATATAACTCCTCCCCTATCATAATATATAGATTACCCTTCCCAGAGAACCTTTCTATAGTCCCTCTGGTGGAATTTAATGCAATTCATTGCATGGATTGTAATGTCCTATATAGATCCATCATAAATTTCCATGATAGGTAAATCACTCTCCATGTGGAGAATCAACCCTTGATTCTTTACAAGTGCAAGGAGTAAGTTAAATCTTATTTAACTCTGTCATCTTAAGCATGGATATTACTTCCCTATGAGGACACGTATCTGGCTCAGATGATTGAGTCTTAGGAGGAAACCATCCTTGAAGACATGCCTATTATGAGGGAATTTTATGAAGTGTTTCCCAAGGAATTTACTAGTCTTCCACCTGGAAAAGATGTTGAATTATCAATTGATATAGTACCTGGGGTGTTACCAATATCGAAGACTCCGTATTGAATGGCTGTTATGGAGCTTGAGGACTGAAGAAACAACAACAAAAGAATCTAGATAAAGGGTTTATATTCCCATGTTCTTCATTATGCGGTACACCAGTCCTCTTTATCAAGATGAAGGATGGGCCAATGCTCCTTTGCATCGATTATCACGATCCTATAAAAAACATGATAAAGAACAATCCACCTCTCCAAAAAATAGATGATTAGTTCAATCAGCTTCGTGCATAACAATACTTCTTTAAGTTGGATTTGTGGTCAGGATATTATAATGTAAGGGTGAAGAAGGAAGATATCTACAAGAATTATTTTCGTACAAATTCGGGTAGTATGAATTCATAGTAATTCCTTTCAGACTCACTTATTATCTAGAAATATTCATGTACATGATGAATAGAGTCTTTAGAGATTACCTCGACAAATATGTGGTCGTCTTTATAAATGATATTCTAATATACTCCACATTCAAGGAGGATCATGAGAGGCATCTGGGAACTGCACTAGGGAACTTGCAGAAGGATAATCTCTACGAAATGTACATCAAGTGTGAGTTCTAGTTTAAGAAGGTCACATTTATGGGCCATATCATCACAAGAAATGGGATATCTATGGATCCATCCAAAACAGATGCAATTGAGGGGTAGCTGAGGCCAACATATGTAAAGGATATCCATAGCTTCTTGGGTTTAGTTGGATATTGTCGATGATTTGTGAGAAAATTATCATTATTTTACAACCCTCTTACCAAGCTAACTTGGAAGGGAGTAATGTTTTCATGGAGTGATGAATGCGAAAATAGCTTAAAGGAGTTGAAAAGGAGGCTTATCACAACATCCGTGATCACTTTACCCACAAGTGGAAAACTATTTTTGGTATTCAGTGATGCTTCGAAGAAGGGCCTGGGATGTGTTTTGATGAAAAATGAAAAATTCATTTCCAATTCTTCAAGGCAGTTGAATGTCCATGAATAGAACTATCCAACACATGAACTTGAGTTGGCTATAGTGATCTCTTCTTTGACAATTTGGCAGCATTGTCTCATTGGGGAGAAGTTTGAAATATATATGGACCAAAAAAGCCTCAAGTATATATTCACACAAAAACAGTTGAACATGAACCAATGAAGATGGTTAGATATGATCATAGACTATGACTGCTCAATCCATTTTCACCCTGGGAAAACGAACATGGTGGCGATGCCCTAAGTAGAAATGACCCAACAATTCAATCATTGATAAGAATTGAAAAGGATCCAATATTTTTAGATTTTATGAAGATAGACATGAGAAACATAAATAAGGGAACATAATAAATTATTTCATAAATTATTTCCCAACTGTCACTTTCGGTAAGGTTAAAAGATGCTCAAAAAGATGATGTGGGAACTCAAGAAAAAGTGGAAGATATAGAAAAAGAGAAATCCTCAGAGTTTAATGTTAATAAAAAGGAATTGTGAGATTTGGGAAAAGACTCTAGGTTTCATCATGTCCGGAGCTGAAGAAAGAACTTTTGGATGATCCACATAGTTCAAATTTCTTTATTAACCCAAGAAACACAAATATGTATTGAGATATTCGAGAGCATTATTGGTGGGATAATATGAAGAAGGAGATCATTGAATATACATCAAAGTGTCTGGTGTTTCAGAAAGTGAAAGAATAGAGGTTGGAGTCTATGGGGATGATGCAACCATTGACCATAAAATTATTTAAATGGGTGAACATAACCATGGACTTTGTCACTGGACATATGAAAAAATCTAAAGGCAACAGTGCAATTTGGGTTGTTGTGGACCTTCTTACAAAGGATACACACTTCATTGCTATTTGGGAGGATTTCTAATTGGATCAACTAGAATAGATATATATCAGAGATTTCGTAATGCTACATGGATTACCACTATCTATTATGTTTGATTGAGATACAAGATTCACCTCTATGTTTTGGAAGAGTCTTCAACCTGCTATGAATACTGAACTAAAATTCAGTATGGCCTATCATCCTCAAACAGATGGCCAATTCGAGTAGACTATCCAAACACTTGAGGACATGTTAAGAGCATGCTCAGTGGACTTTAAAGGGGGATGGGGTCAACATATTCTACTGGTTGAGTTCTCTTATAATAACAATTTCCACTCAAGCATCCAAATGGAACCATATGAAGCCCTTCATGGGAATGGTGGAGAACACCGACATGTTGGGATTAGGTTGGTGAGTGTAAGCTTCATGGACAAGAAATGGTCAAATAAATGGTGGATAAGGTGAAAAACATTCAGTAGAATATCAATGCATCCTAGATTCAACAGAAGAGTTTTAAAGATATCCATCGAGGAGACCTTTAGTTTAAAGTTGGAGATATGGAATTTCTACACATATCTCTGTGGAAGAAGGTCATGAGGTATGGGAAGAAAGAAAAGGTAAGTCCAAAGTACATCGACCCCTCAAAGATTCTTGATCATGTCGGGGCTATGGCCTATAGACTTTCACTTCCACCTAACATTTCCAAAGTACACGATTACTTTCATGTATCTCTATTAAGTAAGTACATATCAGACACTTCACATGTTCTCTTTTAAGAGGTGGTACAGTTAGAATATGATCCTTATTATGAGGAGAAACCAGTGAAGATATTAGATCATCGAGAAAAAGTTCTATGAAATAAGAAAATCCCCCTCGTCAAGGAGTTGTGGCGAAACCACAAGTTTGAAGAAGAAACATGGGAATCTGAGGAAATGATGAGGCAGAGTTACCCAAACCTGTTCTAGTGTGGTAAAAGGAAATTTTGATGGAGAAATTTTTTAAGGGGGGAAGATTATAATGATCCAAAAATTCATTAATGGAAATCCCTATTGATCTAATTAAATGTCCCTTTATGTAAAATTTATATATGAAATTTCTAATTCTTTGGTTTTATGTTATGAAGTGCGACTATTTCTAATATAGCGGTTGAACAGTGATCACATGATTAGTATAAATATATGGCTGTAACAAATCCAATTTACCCAAACAAAGGAAGTGATGGCCTCATCCGGTAGACGTGCCCCATACGAATACCATTTGTCAGAGCTCAGAAAGGAGGTTTCATCTTTGGGCTTCTCTCTTGACCAATCACAAGACGATCTTGAATATTTTATTCTTGCTCGAAACCGCCTACGAGGGAAGTGGAAGTTGATATAGATTACCACCCGAGCAATATTATCTGAGCCACCCCAAGAGTATATCACCATCACACCCCTTACTCTTTGGAATTATGTGGGTGTTATAAGGGGTTATGTAACAAGAACTTAGAACTATTTTCATGTACATTATTTTTGTATATAATATATAATATACTTTCATTTTATTGTTTTTACCTTGTAAATAGTTTATTTAAAGCACAAATAGTATTTTTAGTTAATGTTAAACTAAGAAATATATTTTGATGAATTAATGTATTATTGAATTTAATAATATTTTAATAAAATATTATTATTGTAATTAATGTAATTATTATTAAATATAAATGATCGTATAATTTTATTAATGCAATCATAATTTTTATTCATGTCTGATGCCATTTTTCTCAAAACCCGTGAATTTTTTATAAATGTCATTTTTTTATTTTAAAAGTAGAAATTTACATATTTATAAAATTATTTAGATAAAATAAATATTATTTCGGGAATCAGGACGTCAAAATTATCCAACATTGAGTTTTTCATAATTTTCTGAGGCAGTCAAATTTTTGGGTAAAAATTAAATACCGTTTAAATATGTAATGTGTTTTATGACATCATAATGACCCAATATTGATTTAATAAAATAATATAAGATTTATGTCGGTCCAATAGTTTTTCTACCATTAAAATATTGTGATTTTGGGTTTGTTTGACTTATTTTACAAATCATTAATGGACCCTTCAAGACTTATTAAACATCTTGTCTTCTAAAATTGTTTTCCTTGGGAGTGTGACTCACCTCCACAAAACCAACCCCATTATTTTTAGAAATTTTCAATTTGGCATTATAATTTTTTTTTTTCAAAATCCCATTTCCAAAAACCATGGGCAAAAACAATGGGATGGTTTGTGGTTTGGATTGGTTTAATGTGAGGTGTCCCAAACTTAAATAATAAAGAATTCCCTCACCTTTCCCATATAAACACACCCAAGATCCCACTTCATCCTCACTAAAAGACTTTTGAGTTCGTCCAACCTTCTCCCTACTCTCTCAATAATCTATCCATGGTGCCCCAAGCTCCCAAGAAGCCTCTCTCAAGCCACTCTCAAGCCTTTGGAATCCACTTCCTAGTAAGTGTTTTTCTTCCTTTATCATTTTTGTCCAATTTTCTTAATGTTGTTAAGCCCTTTAAATTTAAATTATAAATATTCGGGTATGATTTTTAACCTCCGCCATAATTCCCTCTTTATGTTTTAATGATCGTAGAACCCTTTCACTCTCATTAAATTCATCCCATGTACACCCGTTACAATGGCGAAAAGACTTTCTTTCTCTGCATTTACCTTCAACCAATTATTTTGTATCAATACTCTAAATTCCATTACAATTGTAGGGACATGTATCTATATGACTCTCATACTGTATATTTCATGTAAATATGATGAGACACCCTTTATCTCTCATCACCCATTTTTATGAATCCTTACGTCACGCCGTTATGCTGCCGAAATTGCACCGATTTTCTAAACCAATTTCATTGTGTAGTGAATACCATGCCCATTTCTCTATAAAGGGTATTCAAATTTATATACATTTAATTATTGATTTTAGATATTCATGTATTAATTACAAGTTCCTTTATTGTGGAATAAAATTATTTTGTTTTTTGAATCAATGTTATATGATCCATGTGGCACAGTTGTGCATGAAATGAAATGTTTAAGAAGGGTGCACGCTTGTAGCACTCCAATGCATTGGGTAAAATATAGTATCATGGTACTTCATGTGAAATGGGTGTTTACTCAAGCTAATTCAAGTGAAATTATTTTTTACTCATGCTTCATGGGAAATGAGGATTAACTCATGCTTCATGTGCAATGACCCATGGATCAGGACAATTCCATTTTATGTATTGTTGCCACATTTCCATGTTATGATTATCACGATTTATCATGCCTTTATGATTATGCATCTCTTGGGCTCTATTGATATGTCTATTTTCTGACAGGTAATGTATTCATCATGTTATTCCATGATTATTCCCTTACTGGGATTTATTTCTCACCCTTTTCTTATGCATGTCCTCATGTTATCCCTTGCAATGCTAAGTACGGGGGAATATAGTGATCATGTAATGGATGTTTTCAATAAAGATGATGTATTTCATGTTTTAAGATGTTATGCAATGATACTAATCCCCAATGACACATGACCTCTTGATCTTATATGTTGTATCAAGTGATGTTTATGTAATAATTTATGCTTGATTACATAATGATAAGATCGGGGTTGTAATACAAAAAATTAATCATGAAATAAATATATATAATAATTATAAACATAATTATTACAACTAATATTAATCTATTGTGAAATATGAATTACATATCTTCATTGAGATAATAGTCTTTACATATGCATGAGTGATGTTTGCACATTTTGATGAATATATAAAAAATATTAAATCACCGTTCATCATTTCATAAATATAATAATATCATAAATAATATATATATTTTCGAAGTCCATAATTATAACCATTAATATGATGTGGTGGTGGTAAATGAACACCAACAGTTCAAGGGGTGGTAGTCCACATGTATCTATGAGTGATACAATCATTTCTCATTTGAGAGAAATGAGTTGAAAATGATTTTGCAATATTCATAAAACCATCTCATAATATTGATGAGAATATATTAATTATGCTAATATGGTTACAATATATTTATACGTATTATAATTAGATAGAAACATTGAAAAATCTGGATATGCAATTAACTCATTATTAGGAAACATACATTATATTAAACATTAACCCTTCGTAGGATTTTCTTAGTGGAGGAAAATTACCGCTATGACGAATGGATTTAATATATAATGTAATTATGATTGTAAAGGCAAATAAATAATGAAAAATATTTTATAATATTTATTATGAGGAGTGCTTTTATATGTGAGGGAAAAGACACAATTCTAATCACGTAAAATATTTAAATATAAAGTATACCATAATTATATGAACTGGAACCAAGTCATACAAAATTATAATATAAGATTTTATAGGGTCTAAATAAAAACAACCAGTCACATGTAGATATGTTAAGGAGAAACTATTATCAATAACACGGTGTAATATAACTTTTAACTAATGTAAACCTTATCCATGATAACATAAATTTATTTTCCTTGACAATATGAATATATGAATAATAATTCAAGGATACATAAAAAAATTATTAACTAGGATTAAAAATTTTGAATCCATTTTATTATAATAAATTTATATTTACGAAAGAAATTACATATATATATGAATGAAAAACACATTGAATTGTATTTGGGAAAGAACATTATTTATGTGTAAAATATTTAAATAGTAATATTATGTTAAATGATTATATATATATATATAATTTTATGGTTATCTAATAAAAATATAGTATTTTATACTTTCATACCATTATCAATATTTATGTAATATTCTAAACATATTATTAAATTCAGAGCCGAAAAAATAGTTTGAAAATGAATAAAAAATAACTTTGGTTAATAAATTTATTGATTGGTTCCCCGTATTAGAAATAATGTTTTGAAATAATTATTTTACTCTATAATCTTATAATTGGAAGAGACAAAAGTTTTATTATTGATTATGTTTGCCTCATATCATAATAATGTTTTAAAATTGAATGAATTTTTAAAATCAGTATTTTTTCACAACACAATCAATTTTAATTCATTTTAAAAAAATTCAAAAATATATCCTAAGTATATTATGAATTTTTTATATCAATAATGATGAAAATATTTCAAATTAAATATATAAATTCCCCATAATATAAAATTTATATTCACAAAAAAAATAACTAAATAAAATTTCGAAGAAAATACAATTTTAAAGTGTCAGATGATACTTTTATCATTTCATTCCAAATAACCACAGTTTAATTAATACTAATCTGGTTTAATAAATATTTTATATAAAATATATTTAAAAAATTAAAAAAAAAATTATTTAAATTTTTTTATACAATAATATTGCTTTAATAAGGTAGTATTTTTGAATGATATTTATTGAAAATATCAAATGATATTTTTATTTATAAAAAATTGATATCCAATTAATTTATTTTACATATATCGAATGAAACCCATAATTTTTTTGGTATTTTTCATAACCATCAATCCCATTCTTAGTCCATAACATTTAAATTAATTAATAAAATTTAAATGGTATATTATAATTTTTCTAAACACAACGTTGCCTGTAATATTTTTTTTAAAAGATAAATTTTATTTCAAGATAAATATAACATATAATATCTCGGTGATATATTTTACCCTACATAAAAAGAATTTATATATATTCATTTTTTCTTTGTGATGTGAACATATGAGGATACTTCTTCTCCATCACATCATTGGGATCCCATGTGGCTTCCTTCAGTATTTGTTCCCTCTTACTAACATTAACTTCGTGATAAGTATTGTTCCATTTAAAATTATCTCTATGATATAATCTTTCCACTATCTATTCATCATTTTATAGATCATGATTCAATGGTATGCCCTTTTAGTTTTTTACTTGTAATGGATCAGGCTTATTCCCCATTGGGAGAGACTCATAAGACACATCTTGAACTTGAGATGAATTTGGTGGAAGAATAATAAAATAAAAATCATTCTGTATACGATAAATATTCTTGAATGGAATGATTCCTGTGGATAATATTCACGTTCATTATAAATATCATATTCTTATTTTAATGATATATTCATAGAAATGCCTTGTAAAAAACATCAACTCTAGATCTGCATTGATTATTTTTTTATAACTTTACTATAAATATCAGTTTCCTTGATTTGTTGTAGAATGGATTTTTTTTCTTCTCTTATATTATATTGAATGTTCATGTCCAAAAAACCTTCTTTACATAACATAATCACCAAAAAATGGTATCATTAAAAACTTTTGAGTATCAGATCCATATGGTTCCATCTTAATGGTTGAGGGAATGTTATTTCTGAAGTAAGAGTAAACCATATAATGGTGTTAATACAAACAAGTGATAAAATCCCCAGAAAAATACATAAACATATATTATAGGGTTTTATATATCCTCATTGACTTACCATCTATCTGAGGATGATAGGATGTACTATAATACAACACAATTTCTAGAGTTTTCTAAAGACAACACTAAACATTAATGGGATCCTTGTATCTTGGTTAGATATTATCGATTGTGGGACTCTAAGTAACCTTTCTACTTGAATATGTATATTAATGAATTATGATCAAGAGGTAAATCCTCTCTAAAAAAACATAATGTAATAGTATTGTAATACATTTGGAAATAACAAAAATAGCATTCTGACAAATATATATTGGGGAGTCTAAGGATGATATATATTGTGAAATTTTCAATTCCATATGGGTATGGGTAGTGGTTGTTACATTATCTTATACTTATTCTATATAGACTAAACATGTTATAACACCAGTCCCCTAGATACATAATTATAAATGACCATTTTTTTATCCCACCATGAATTTTCATTCTTGTATCTAAATATCTTCATATAACTAAAATGTAATAAAAATTATGAATTATAAGTACTACCCAATACATCCTTCTTTATGTTAGGATTTTGTGTGACATATACTCCATTTAATAAACATATTTATCCACTATAATTAATATTTAGGTCAACAATATTTCTCACCTTCACTTATATCTCTACATATTACTTATATGGATCATTAATCATCACATGGTTTGATATTTAGTCACTAATTTGAGAGATATATAATTTTCACCCATCCATAAAAATTTAATGGAGAATTATTTTCAAATCCATAAATATTTGATTTTTTATTAATAATCGTAGATATGATGGAATGAATCATTTGATTTATAACATCAATCACCTTATCTTCTTTGATACAGTGGTAAACTAATAATAAGAAATAATATTTAATTAACTCAAACCATTTTCTCGTGAAAAAATTAAAATCTTTTTGGGTAAATATATAATATATAATTTTATGAATGGTATTTATCCAACATGATTGACCATAAAGATAACTCCACTATATCATCAATTACATAATCACAACTAGTTACCCCAAGTAATGCATCTGAACATTTTTCTATAAAATCATCAATTTGATAGATAGGCATATGATATAACCATATCAATATACATAAAAAATATTGAAATACTTTCTACAATATATGTATAAATATTAGAAAACATTCTCAACAATAGGGTTTTGTGATTATATGTGTATTCACTAACTGTCTTTTCACCTGAATGAAATTTCCCTAACATTCATATATCGAAAGGCTCTTGACTTCCTTTCTTAACATGTTTAGTGTATTTGAAAATTTTTATAAATTATTCAAAATTCATATTTAATACCCATCCAATACATGAAAATAATAGATGAATGTAACAATTTCTGTTCTGGGTTATTGATTAATAACATCATACATTAAAAGGATCTATTTATATAGCCTCTATTGAAATAATATGACTCTATACTGATTAATTATATAACATTAATTAAAACATTCTAAATTTATTATATTGCTTCACATTCACCAGGCTTTTTAAAAATCCAAAAATGAGCTATGTTCTCTTACATTCTCATTGATACAAATTAATATCATCTATAAATTCTATAAAAAATTAATTGTGGAAATCCTTAATGACTATATTTTTTCATCTTGGAATATAGTTGGAGAATTAGAAATTAAAAATGTAATAACTATAAATTCCTCAAGTATATACATCATATTTAATCTTATAAAAGTCATATATTAAATTTTCATATTAATTTATAGCATCTATAACTAAAAAAATAGTTATAGGAATTTAGATCGTTATAATTGATAATATAAAGAATCAGTACATTTAATAAGATATATGTTCTTGATCGTGACCTTTTTACATTTTGAATAATCAATATACACTCACATTGGTCAGAAATTATTCATAAAAAATATTAGGCTCACATTATGGTGTTAGAAATGATTGAATGAATCCATTATCAAGATTCTCTTGGTTTTTATTCTTCAATTATTAATACACAATCATGTTTGTTATATATGGAGCATTTGAAGTATGTATAGCAGCATTACTGAGTCCAGTTGAATAATAAAAATCGTATTTCATAGGAAATAAGAAAAAGTTTCTATAATGATGTTTAAAAAATCCCATACAATGAGAACATCTGTTAAAAAACATTTTTGTTCTCTTTTTTAAAATGAATTATTTTTCATTGTTGATTTTCATTAGACCATGTCAAACATTTCTTTCACATGACTCTAACATGGAATACATTACATGAATCATGAACTCAACATTCGTTACATGAAACACCAAATATAATTATGTTACATGCAACACCAACTCAGTATACACTACACATAAAAGTGACTTTGTTTACGTCACGCAAAACACTGAGTTTCTACAAAACTTCTTTTTATTGATATAATTATTTCACTAAGATAATTATAATCTAGTAATTAAAATATGTAATATTATTTCCAAAATATAATTTTCAAATATCATCTTTAATATATATATATATATATATATAATATTTATAATGAACGATATAATTTTTTGTAACTTATTTGTACAATTAAAAATATTATTTTCTCAAATGAACTACTTTTAATGTCATTCAAAGAAAATTAATAATATTAATTTCAGAAGAATTTATAAATTTAATTGGAAATAATAAACATCAGTTTTGAATTTATAATTTATAATTTATCTTATGGTGAATTTCTGGGATATTTCAGGGAAACGATATTTTTTAATTAATAAATAAAAATATCGAATTTAAAAAAAATACATACTTTTTATAATTTAATTATAATATTATGTTATTTTTCATTTTTTAAAAACTTTTCAATTATATCATATTTTTATCAATTAACACTATGTGGTTCATTGGAATAAATTTCACATTGAAATTGACAATAAAAACATATAATTTTTTTTATCATTTTTACCTGAAAAACCCTGCATTGTAGACCCGACAATAAGATTAAATTTTAATTAATATCTGCCACTTGTCTGATTGAAAATTAAAAAATAGGATTCCAGATTTGGAATCAGGATAATTTTTAATGTCTAATACGGTGAAGATAGTTTTTGACGAAAATTATTTGTGAATTTAGTTAAAATTAATTATAATTACTAAGCGTAATCAGAAAATAAACCATAAATTCATGGGCCAAAATGAATAGACACTTGTCAAAAACATATTTTATGAACATATTTTGGACATAAACCATCTATTATTGATTTTTTGGGCTCATATTACTTTTTTAATCTAAAAAATGTGGTACACATGACTCGATTATCTAAATTCTATGTGTTTCCTTTCCCACCCATATAGAAGGCCACTACGTCTCCAACTTACGCGCAACACACTAGAGAAATATTTTCAAAATTATCTTCCCAATACACTCCTCGGCATCCCTACCTTCTTCCATGTAGCCTCTCTCTTTTATAAAAGGCTCTCGTGGAATCCCTTTGGTGCAAACCAAATGGATTTACCAGATTAAGAGATAACACCCTCCCCCATAGTCCTTTCTTCTGTATTATTTTTACACCACATCAAAAAAAATTATTCAATTATTATAAAAAACTGAAGTATACTCAATATTATGGGCAGTTTTTATGCAATTATTTTTACCTGTACATACAAACACTTCCATTTAATGGGTTACAAAAATATTATTTATGTGTATGGGGAACTACCACCCCACTAAACAATGATTGATGATTTTCCTTTACCACCACTCATGGTAGACATTATGTAACGTCCCAACCCGGCTCACCATAAAACGGAGGTCGGACCGGTCGCCACATGAACTCAAGTGCTCCTCCCTGTATGACAGAGCCTTCCGACTTGTAGCGAGGGTCCAAGGATAGTTAATGGGGAGACTATACACTAATTTTAGTGTTTAAAAATAGAGAAAGGAAATAAATAGCGGATATATTATAATAAATGAATAAGTAGCAGAAATCAGATTTTATAAATCATGTACAAAACAAATGGTCGACGCCAAATTATACCGCTGATCCATGCATGACATGCTAATGATACAAAAGTATAAAATAGTGAAAAAAACATTCTATACATTTCCATGCATAAATAAAAAAATAATGACTCAAAGCCTCATGGGTGATCTTCTCAAGCATCCTGAGCCTCTGCTCAGTCATGTGATCCTAACTCCAAATTAAATGAAAATAGCATAGTCCTGAAACCAAATAGAATCTACTCGGCTACCCAATGCAATGGAATCCCGAGTAGGGTGTGAGATATAAATCTCAGTAGGTCGGGACCACCAGAGTCTACCTCAAACCAGAGATTTAATAAATAACTTATAACATGTGAAGGCAAGCATAAATTAAGTAAACGGTACAATGTGACTATATACACAAGTACCTACTTCATCCCACAGCTGGTATCTAATCTGCATTATACATTTTTCATACATACTCAATATTCATTACAAAATCATTCATTGGTTATTAATTATTCCAATCTTAATAGATTATCAAGGTCTCGAGATTCAGCATAAGTCGAACATCTCCCATATAAGTCACTCACCACAGATGTCTCTAAAGACCATCAAATTAATCAATGTAAAGACTAATTGCAAGATTTTTATTTTTCTTGGATAACGCGTCATAAGTTATTCAATTCAACCTTTCATATACTAAGTCGAAGCCCACCCACTAAAATTGGTTCAGCCAATTCATAAATAATTTTGAAACCTTCCTCATAAACAATTCAAATGTCATCATGTCTCAAGAGCCTTTATAAACCATTAACTCATTTCATTCACGAACAATTGGACCCATAATACAATGTTAATTAATGGGTGTAGAACATCATGTCTAGCACTCTCGTGAGTATTTTTAGCGTCAGTCCTTGTCTCACAACCCATGGGTATTTGGAGCACCAGTCCCTGACCCATAAAAGAATATTTTCTTGCAGATTGGGAGTAGAACACCATGTCTAGCACCCTATGAGTATTTGGAGCTTCAGTCCTTGTCTCACAACCCATTTATCAATCATATGTATATATTTATCGTTTCTGTAGAACACTATGTCTATCACCTCGTGAGTATTTGGAGCTTCGGTATTGTCTCACAACCCGTTTATCAATCATTTATATATTTATCATTGGTGTAAAACACCATGTCTAAGACCCCAAAACCATCCATTAATTAATTAAAATATTAACTAATCCAGTCTGTTAATTAATTCAACCACTAATTAACAACATAAATCGCCCTCAAAAGTCAACCTAAAATTAACCATTCAAAATATAAATAGTAAATAATTAATTAACAATTAATTGTTATTAGAATTCCAAATAAATAATTAATTGGACATTTAATTATCCAAATTCGTTAACAAGTCTAAACCCGTACACTCAAACAATGATTCGTCCAGGACTTTAACAATTTACATGCACATCATAATGATCAAAAAACATGCTGAAAAAGACCATATATTTAGCAACCATCTCACACATCATCTCATAATATAGAACAACTCAATCCTAGACAACTTAATGCATATAAATCTAACAAGAATAAAAAATTATCTTGGACAACATTCGTAACAAACAATCAATTCACAAATTTAATTTAATGCATGAAAATTAATTAATTCAAAAATTAATTAATTAAATATTATCCTTTAAACCCATCATAAATTAATTAACCATTTAACATTTAACATGTAATAAATAATCTATCCATTAATTATTACCAATTTCCAATTTATACTTTTGACCATGTCAAATATTCAATATTACCAATCATCATTAAAAGCCACATATTGTATTCAAACACATGACTTGATAATTAATTCTACAATTAATTACCCTAAAATACATTCTGTCCAATCAAATAATTTCACTGTTTAATCATATCACTTTATCCAAATTAGCAAAACATGCTTAAAAACAACACACTTTCAAGCCTCATTTATCTCATAAGGGCGACATCATTTAATAACATCAAAAGTGTCATGCATTGAAATATCATAATCAAGTAAAGTTACATTCTCAATTTATTTAATGATGTTATAATTATTAATATAAAGTGTTAAGGATTTGAAACCCTACATCAAGGTGGCACCATTTTAAATCTGAAGTTCTTTAATGTACTTGGCAGCAGCCAGTCCACACCTGGTTCGTAATCGCACTTAAACAAACCTTTATATATATATATATATATATCTGTGTGTGTTGTCTACTCTGATCAACGAAAATTACATATATTACCCGGTAACAAAAATCAAAGTTGTAATGAACAACACACCTCTAACTTAGAACCATAAACTCATAAAAATATTTAACATGCCTTAATATAACAAGTGCAAAACCAAACCACGAGTTTAGAAACTTACCCGGACCAACGGTGGAAAGACAGTTCGAGACCATCCACCTCTTCCTTGGAAGCAGATGTCAGATTATAGACCAATGGGTCCTGAGTCATCATTCGCATATCATAAAAAATAGAGGAACACAATGAATGTATTAAACCCGAATCATTGGGTTTTAACTAAGAAAACAAGGCGAGAGAGAGGAGTCAAATGATCGGTGTGAAACACCAGTTATATGCAGACAGACTCAACTTGATGAGACAAACAAGATTTGTAAAGATTCTGAGGGGAATCGTTGAGCACAAAGTGGAGTCCGGGAGAGGGGTGGTGCGCCTATAGCTGTTTCCCAGAGGGGGGGGGGGTTGTGCCACAGAGGTCGCGCACTGCTGGAGCTCCGCCCGGGTGTCACGCTGCTATAGGGAGGGTCGCTCGGGGGTTCGCGTTCCTCCTGGTCGCACCGCGGGAAGGAGCTCATGCTAAGGAGGGATCTCGAAAGAGGGAGTAAGGGGCCACATCATGGGGTGTGATGCTGCATGCGTGTTGTACCATGTGCGTAGGGAGGAAGAAGAGGGGAATTCGATTCCCTATATTTTCTTTTCCAAACCCCTAAATTAATTTCCATTAATAATAGTTATTATTAAACTCTTAAAACCCAATAATATTACTACTATTAATGGAATATTTATATTAAAAGATAATAATAATACTCATATTATTATTATTACTATACACATTAAACACTTATCTAAAAAGTAAAAAAACTCCCCAATTAATCTTTCTTAACAAAATGTTTCCTTTGAGAAAAACAAACTCCCCTTCACTCCTAAATTATATTAAAATCTATTTGACTTCAATGTAATAAAAAAATAATTCCTTTCCCACAATTAATAAAATTCGTTTTTCCTTGAATTTAATTAATTAACAAAATAATAAGAATAATAATTAAATCATCATTATTATTTTTATTATAACTTCCATTATTATTTTAAATTCCAACCAAAACTCCCCAATTCATTACTATTATTATTTATAATAATTATTTCCATAATGATCAATAATTACGACACTCGTAAAACCATAATTAAAAAATATAATTATTATTACTCAAAACATTGATATAACCGAAAAACTCTATTAAATAACCACACTCCTTCATTAAATTAGAAACTGCTTATTTAATAAAGTGTTTCATCAAGATACCAAACAGCCTCATTAAATTCACCTCAATATAACACCCCATTAAATAAAAACAAAACTTTGACAAACCCCATAATTAAATTGTATTAAAAGAAATAATAAAATGACCATTTTAATTTTGTCCAAGCTCCCCATTTAAATCCGCATTAATCATCCAATTCGTTTTTATCCTTCATTTATTATTCTTGTAAGAAATGTTTCGTAATTAATTATAAAACTCTATATAGATCATTAAATTCTATTAACATTTATTTAACTAAGTAATGACAAAAATTATAATAACATCATAATTATTATTATTATTCAAACATTCATTTATTTAGAAACCCAAATCCCCAATTTATTACAATATCATTAATATGATAAAAACTACAACCCATAACCCCTCATTTAATAAAAAGTTTTTTTGAGAAGCTCAAAATCCACATTTAATTCTCATAAATGATACACTCCTTTAACATGAAATTAAAATCTAAAATTATAAAAATAATTTATGACTTTGAAATAATAACCATGACATTATTATTATTATCACATTACTCAATTTAATAAAAATGGCCCTTTAATAATTATGGAACTATTCATTTAAATAAAACGGTTCTATAATAAACCCAGAATCCATGTCAATACCTTCAACTACCATTTAATTAATTCTTTAACATTCAATAAATTTAAAAACCAAAATAATAGTAATGATAACTTTATTATTATTATTATTATTATTATTATTATTAGAAATTTATTTTCATTATTCCAAAACTCTTATATAATAATATTTATTTAAAATTAATAATAATAATTTATTAAATATGATAAAAGGCACAGGTTGGACCACAACCATGTGCTTCCCATGCAGATCCATTAAAGTGGATTTTTCGGGATCTGGTGCACCCAAGACTCATTGAGAAACCCGCTTAAATTTATCGGGTTATTACGCAATTCCAGAAACGACACCATTAGGTGTTACAACACTCAGAATAAAAATCTAGTGCTCAGTTTAACAAAATGAACCGTTGAAAAATCAAAGAAAATTTCGAAAAAATTTGTATTTTAACCTGGTTCAAAAACACGGGACTTTGCAATATACCCATCTAAAAAACTTCTCGTCCGTGAGAAGTAATCGAAAAACACTACTAAATCAACCAACCTATCAAGGACATTTAAGAAGATCAGTCAAAATATTACAAGAGAACTCTGTTCTAATATATCGACATCACATGCGGACAAATTTATCAAAAAAGATGCTACAATACCCACCTTAGGATTTTCCTTAACGTCTCAAGAAATGATTAGCCACTCACCAGCACATGTTTTTAGAATAAATTAATTCATGGGTGTGACATTCCTTGAACCATGTTCACCACTTCAAGCATTGATCATAAAAATCCGTAACATAAACATATCGGCGTTCCAAAATAACCGAGTCCCAAGAAGTCATCCAGAGCAGTGGGATGAACTTACTTTAATAGCATAGAACATTAAATGGGTACTACCTTCCACAGGTTATCCCCTTACGAAACATAAACATTAAACCTTTCTCTTGGTCATGCAAAACTGAAATTACAAGGTTCAAAACCCATTTTTCATTTTAGAAATTTAATTAATTCATTTCAACATTTTAACATTGTAATGAATATCAGCATACACAAAATTTCATATTCACAACAAGTCACTTGGTTTTCCAAACAACAACCTACGGAAAAAAAATATAGGCATGTTATCACAAACATACTCTTTAATCATCATTCAATGTTATTCAAATATAAACAAGAAATCTAGCATCTAAATTCCTTTTACAGAAAATGAGACCTCCAATTTTCTCATTTATTCAATCTGGGTTCTTCCAAAAACAACCCAACAAAAGTTCATTATAATCAAAACTAATCAGTTTTACGTTTGTAACAATTTTCAAACATATTATGGTTGTATAAGGTTCAAAAACATGGGTGGCCATCTACCAATTGATAAGGCGCCCATACAACTTATCACTGTAATTTGGCTCCCATTTATCACAATCAACCTTTATTTGAGATTTTGTCTTTAGAACCCCTTTCACATATCCAAAAAATCTCAAACATGTTTGCATAAACAGTAACAAAAAAACAAGCTATAACACAAAATCATGGCAGAACAACAAAACATGCTAATAACTGAAACAATATGAAATATAATAACTCAAGATTATTAAATCTATTACCGGAACAAGCTATCTAGAGAGGCATGACGAATCAGATCAAAACATGACATTGAACCCTAGGAACACAATCCAAATTAGCAGAAATCCTACTACTATAACTACATGGCATGTTATATGCATGACATGTGAATCTATAATCAACAAAGATGATGAATGTGTGAATATTCCTTGCCATATCAGGCCAAGGAATTTATTTTTCAAAATTCTCAAAATCAATAAACAGAAGAAAATACACCAATCACTCAAGGTGAATTCATATAAACTGTAACCTCTAGTAGTACAAACATTAATTCCCATCCCTAGCAACTCAGTAATTTCCCATATATGACGTGATCAGTCCCAAACACAGATATTAACCCAAGAGCTGACAAATTTCTAGTCTCCTATCTACCAACCCCAAAATAGTAAGAGAAAGGAAAAGAAAGAAAACATAAACCTCTGATACCACATTGTAACGTCTCGACCCGGCTCACCACAAAACCAGAGGTCGGACCGGTCGCCACATGACATCAACCACGCCTCCCCGTACGCTAGAGGTTGCGGACTAGAAGTGAGGGTCTAAGGATAGTCAGTGGGGAGACTATACCCTCATTTTAGTGTTCAAAAATAGACAAAGGCAATATATAGCGGAAATGGTATAATAAATGAACATGCAATGGAAAGCATATTTTATTAATCTTGTACAAAACAAATGGCCAACGCCAAATTATACAGCGGATGCATGCATGACATGCTAATGATACAAAAGTATAAAATAGTGAACAAAACATAATGCTTTACATTTCAATTCATAAATAAATAAATAACAACTCAAAGCCCCAAGAGAGATCTCCTCGAGCATCCTGAGCCTCCACTCGGACCTGTGCTCCTAAATCCCAAGTAAATGAAAACAGTATAGTCCTACAACCAAACAGAATCTACTCGGGTACTGAGTGCAATGGAGGCCCGAGTTGGGTGTGAGATATAAATATCAGTAGTCCAGGACAACCGGTGTCTACCCCAAAACAGACATTTAATAAATAACTTATAAGATGTGAAGGCATGCATAAATTAAGTAAACTATACAATGTAACTATATACCCAACTACCTGCTTCAGCCCACAACTGGTGTCTGAACCAGCATTATAGATTTTTCATACATACTCAATGTTCGTTACATAATCATTAATCTGTTATTAATTATTCCAATCTTAATAAATTATGAAGGTCTTGAGATTCGGCATATTCCCAACATCTCTTGTATAAGTCAGTCACCACAGATGTCTCTAAATACCATCTATGTAATCAAAGTAAAGACTAATTCCAAGCTTGTGCTTTTGCTTGAATAACACGTCATAAGTTATTCAATTCAACCTATCATATACTAAGTCTGAGCCCACCCACTAAATGTGGTTCACCCAATTCATAAATAAGTCTAAAACCTTCCTCATAAACAATTCACATATCATCATATCCCAGCAGCCTTCATAAACCATTAATTCATTTCATGCATGAAAAATTGGACGCACAGTCCAATGTTAATTAATGGGTGTAGAGCATCATGTCTAGCACCCTCATGTGTATTTGGAGCATCATTCATTGTCTCACAACCCCTAGGTATTTGGAGAATCAGTCCATGACCCATAAAAGAATATTCTCATGCAAGATGGGTGTAGAATGCCATGTCTAGCATCCCATGAGTATTTGGAGCTTTAGTTCTTGCCTCACAACCCATTTATCAATCATACGTATATATTTATCATTGGTTTAGAACACTATGTCTATCACATCGTGAGTATTTGGAGCTTCAGTCCTTGCCTCACAACCCGTTTATCAATCGTACATATATATATATATATATATATCATTGGTGCAGAACACCATGTCTAACACCCCAAAACCATCAATTAATTAATTCATAAATTAATTAATCCAATCCGTTAATTAATTCAACAATAAATTAATGAAATAAATCTCCCGTCAAAAGTCAACACTTAATTAACCTTAAAAAACAATTCCTTTCCCACAATTAATAAAATTTGATTTTCCTTGAATTTATTTAATTAACAAAATAATAATAATAATAATTAAATCATTATCATTATTATTATTAAAATATTATTTTTTTAGAATTCTAACCAAAACTCCCCAAATAATTACTATTATTATTTATAATAATAATATCCATAATGATCAATAATTATGACACTCGTAAAACCATAATAATAAAAAATATAATTATTATTAGTCAAACCATTGATATAACCCAACAACTCTATTAAATAACCACACTCCATTAAATTCTAAACTTCTTTTTTAATTAAGTGTTTCATTGATATACCCAACAACCTCATTAAATTCACCTTAATATAACACCCCATTAAATAAAAACAAAACATTGAAAAACCCCATAATTAAATTATATTAAAAGAAACATTAAAACGCCCATTTTAATTATGTCCAACCTCAAAATTTAAATCCACATTAATTATCAAATTCCTTTTTGACTTTCATTTATTTTTCTTATAATAAATGTTTTGTAATTAATTATAAAACTCGATATTGATAATTAAATTCTTTTAACATTTATTTTACTAAGTAACCACAAAAATATAACTAACATAATTATTATTAGTATTCAATCATTCATTTATTTAAAAACCAAAACCCCTAATTTATTATAATATCATTAATATGATAAAAACTCCAACCCATAACCCCTAATTTAATTAATAGTTTCTTTGAGAAGCTCAAAACCCACATTTAATTCTCATAAATGATACACTCTTTTAACATGCAATTAAAATCTCAAAGTATCAAAATAATTTATGACTCCGAAATAATAACAATGACATTATTATTATTAGCACATTATTCCATTTAATAAACAATGGTCCTTTAATAATTCTGAAACTCTTCATTTAAATAAAACGGTTCTTTAATATACCCAAAAGCCACGTCAATACCATCAACTGTCATTTAATTAATTCTTTAACATTCAATAAATATATAAACCAAACTAATAGTAATAATAATTTTATTATTATTATTATTACTTTATATTAATTAATCCAAAACTCTCATATAATCATATTGAATAAAAATTAATAATAAAAATTTATTAAATAAGATAAACTGCCCAGGTTGGACCGCAATCATGCGCTGCCCATACAGATCCATTAAAGTGGATTTTTCCGAATACTGTGCACCTAAGACTCATCGAGACACCTGCTAAAATTTATCGGGTAATTACAAAATTCTATAAATGACACCATTAGGTGTTCCAACTTTCAGAATAAAATTCGAGATCTCGGTTTAAAAAAATGAACCGTTGATAAATCGAAATTTTTTTCGAAAACATTCGTATTTTAACCTGGTTCAAAAACACGGTAATTTACACATTATGATGGAAAATTTATTTATATATGTTATATATTATATTTATTATGTCTTTAAGATTATTTAATCAATCTACAACACATTTATTTATACATTCCATTTAGTTTACAAACGGTAACTTCATTTGAGGAAGTGTGGTTGACCGCCCCTCATGGCGATGTGATTCATTCACACCTTACATAGAATGTATTAAGTGTGAATTTAATGAATTTATGTGATGTATATAATATTATAATGATACTATAATTATATTATATAGATATATACATATATTTTATTTTCATTATTTCATTCAATATGATAATAAAATAGGATACCATGTTCATTCATACATACGGCTTACCGTCTCCATGAATGGTGTTTTTCATTTCATATTTCTATATTATATAGATTGTTATAATAAAAATATAATTAATTTATAGTATATTTATATAATTATTTACATTTTATAAATCATGATATATATATAAGGACCAAAGATATTTCAAATTAAGATACACATTAAAGAACAAAGTAGATATTACCCTAAGTGAAAACATAACATAGAATTGTTAACAAGAAGTTAATATAAAGAAAATAAATGAAAAATATTTTGAATTAAATATAAGAATATGATAATCTAAAATATTTATAATTAAAATATATTTAATATAATTGAATCCTGAATGACTGTGAAGTGATTCAAAACACAAGGTGAGGTAAAATTTACCTCACCTTTTTATATCTGTGAGATACATTCCTTATCCACCACTAATTTCTTTTTTTTTTTGGTGTAAAAAATTTCCATTAATTTATTATATGAAAATTACAATTAAATTTATGGTTATTTACATATCCATTACATGATATTGTTTCATGGGGGTTGTGTTTCAAAAGTAACAAAATAGGTAAGATATTTTTACCTCAATTTTCCTCCTTTGAGACTCATGTTTTGTTTTCAACAAAAATTATTTTTCGAGGTGTATATAACTTCATTTGATAGTTATATCATGAATAATATTATTTTGAATATATTTTATGATTAATGTAATATCATTTCCATAACTGAAGATTTTGATCCCAGGTTATATTGTAGTAAAATATTTTTAAAATAATCTCATCACATTTCCTGATTTTAATAATTATGCATAATTAATGAAATTTATTGAACAATCTCTTTTAAGAAATCATTAGTTTACTTATCATGTCTTTATTAAATATATTTCCATTTAGTATTATAAGTTTTAAACTCTTTTATTTTTAATAAAATCAATAAAACATTTTAAATAAAATTCTGATTGTATCTATCTTTTTTAACTGAAATCTGATTTATTTTAAAAACTAGGTTGTCAAAAATGTATTTTAAAATGTTTTAAAATAATAATTTAATATAATTTACAATTATAAATGATTTTAAATTTTCTAATGGTATTATGACCTTCCTGTTTATGTTTTCAAATATATTTACAGAGAGTACGTTTTTAAAAATGTTCTCTTTTTTGAAATACACTTTATAATGAAAAATGAATATTTCGTCTAGTAATGTTTTTAAAGGTCATTAAAAACTATTTCCTATCTATGAGAATTTCCATTAGTTTTTATCATGAATTTATGGTGAAATAATTAAAATTTTTACATTCATATTATTTATATTAATATATTACATTTTAATATCAGGATGTTTAGGAAACCCATTTCTTTTTCACATGTTATATTCCACTAAAAACTACTTAATTTCATGGGTTATGATTTTGATGAATTATTACGAAACCCAAATATTTTATGATTGGTTATTATATGAATATATTTTTATGATACCCATACCATTTTAAGGGATATGATATGATTTTTAATGATCTAGTGGAACAATATTTTTACATTTAACTATGAGTCGGGTGGGGCATATATCTCCCTCCAATACCTTGGGTAAAGATTTATATCTCACAACATAGACTAAGATGATCATTTGAGTGACCCTTGACGACTAATATGTCCATGAGAGTGAACCATGATGACAAAATGGTGTGTTGAATGAAATTATACTACTAATATTCCCATGAGAGTGAACTATTTATTCCATGATTGTACGAGGAGTGAACCCAAACAACAAATATGGGCTTGGATGTGATGCCATGGCTTATCTGGAAATAATATTATATGATTATGGAACTTCCATAATTCCATGTCTTATTCCAATTTTATGGGTTCATTTCAAATGTTCATTATTTAAGTTTGATTCATGTCTTATGAAATGACATGATCAATGACATGATTCAGGAATAGGATCCCTTATGTGTAGGGAATGACCATATATTTTCATAAAAATGTTCTAAAAAACTTATTCTCCTAAAAATGATTTCATATTACTATTGTTTAACCTTATTAAAAATATTATGTATCCCCTTTTTATGTTTCATTCCTTAGGTTATGAAAATATGTATTATGTTTCATATATATTAAAGGTGGTCTAGAAAAGGTGATCCTATTGGGAGATATGTTTCCAATGACACTATACATGTACGGTCTTTGGGATTCCATTTGTATAATCTTTTAGTATTCTGAAAAAGTTATATAATTTTACAATATGAGGATTTAGGGTCAATATAATTGTTATAAGATCAATTTTTTGTTAAAATTTGGAATATTGGATGATAAAACCATAGTGATAACCCAATGAAAATTTATAGGGATAATTATAAAGAAAAGGAAAAGTATATGAAAATTTCATGAAATTTTGGAAATGTATAGGGTGAGTGGTTTCCCAAAAATATATCCCTGTCTAGATACTAAAAGTGGATGTGGATCTGAAACATAGGTACCTAGGTGTAAGAACTCTGACATGATGTCTCGGACCTCACATGGGGTAATTTGGTACATGATAACAAACCTTTTTAAACACCTATTCTTAAACTATTGAAGGATATGATTTGATAATTCACAAATTCTTCATGTACTATCAAGAGTGATTTAAATAGAAGTAATCTATGAATAACCTAGGATAAACTAAAGGATTCATATATTAAGGAGGTTATCATCCTTTAAACATCCAATAAGTGACATTTCATTATTATGTGGTTCATCAATATGATAAGTATTTTGTTATACTATTATTTTTGGTCTTAGTCAATGTCTAGAACCTGAGGATAACATGTTAATTATGATGTTGGTAGAAAATGAATGATTTTTCTTCAATGAATCCAAATACTATGGGTGATAGAATTGAAAACCTCAATGATATTACGACACAGCTTTTTCAAGCATTGAATACTGGTGGAATTGAAAAAGATAATGGGAGGGAACAACCTTTTTCTGAGTCCTTCATGGGATACATTTTCCTTATTTTATAGGGTCTTTTGATCCAATTGTTTCTAAATAATGGGTCAGTACTTTAGAAAATTCATTCTTTATTCTCATGTTTTTGGAGAATGGGAAAGTATTTATTACTGTATGTCGATTGGAAGGTGAAGCTGAATACTGGTATACTACAATCAAGAATAAGAGGTACAAAGATGATATTGAATCCATGTATAGGGATTAGTCCATGAAAATAATTTTCAACTTGTAAAATCCAAATATTCTTCATAACAAGATGGAGAAAGTGTTACATGAGGTGACGAAAAGGGATAATGAATATATTGGTTTCTATGAGGCCAATTTCACAAGACACGTAAGGTATGCTTTTGGATTTATCATCCCACCTAAATATAAAGTTGATATTTTTTTTAGTGGCATGAAGGTATGTCTGAGAATGAATTTTTCAACAAGAGACTTCAGTTGGTATGAAGATATCATTTTTTTTGAAATCAAGTTTAAATAGAGGTTGGATTAAAACAAAAATCTTGTGTCATGGACATGAAAACAAAGATGCATTTTAATGAAAAATCTTAAAACCTTGAAGAAAAGTAGTTGAGAATTCAATTATGGTATAGTGTCAGAATAATCATGGAATAAATTTCCATAAGGGGTCTAATAATATTTATAATTTTGGATTGGAAGGACATTAGGCATTTGATTTCGAAGGTGATGGGAAGAATTTATAAAGTGGTGCAAATGGAGAAAAATAGACACAATATTCACCTCTTAAAATTAAATTCTAACATTTATAGATGAATGTGAATTATGATAACCCCTACCGAAACCCAAGGAATGGTGATAATGAATGACATCATTAACCTTTGTTGCCAAGGGAGATGGAGAAATGCCACATAATATCAATTTATGGAAAGGGGACTGATAAAGATGTGGGGAAAGGTACACATTTCATCCACTCTAGAACTGATAATGTCATAATTTATTCTAGATCTACCAACTTTTTCATATTTAATTTCTTTTATGAGGGTGTTTGGATTTCCCAAAAATAATTACTTGTGTAATTAGTAGTGAAAACCCCAAATGATATGATGATTTAATCCCAATTCAATGATTCCACCTAGGTTGATGTTTGAGGGAATGTGCATCCTATAATTCATTTTATTCTTCAATTAGTTGAATTTGATTTAATCTTATAACTATATTGGATTTTTAACTATAAATATTTCACTAATTTTCAATGAAGGGGAGTTAAATTCTATATTTCAAACCCTCATTTTATTTTTTAAAAAAAATTGATGATAAGTTTTAACTTCCTATTGATATTACATATAGTGTGTGGGCCATAATTCCAATTCATAAGGGTTGTTTTTATAAAATGGTTGGGGGATAAAATAAACATTAATTATATTGTAATTGTATGATAATTTGTGGATAAATTTCTGGATTAGTTTTATATCCTTCCAAAAAATGTGAAGTCGATTTTTAATGAGTGCTCAAATATAGTTCCACACCAATTTGAAGGAAATTTTATAGAATGACACTAATTGTGTTGTCAGAATTGAAGAAGAAGTTCTAGAAAAACCGTGATAAGGGATTCGTTCACCCATGTGTTTCACCATGGGTTGCACCTATTCTCTTTGTGAAAAGAAAGATTGGACAATGCGTCTTTTCATATATTATTAGTAGTTAATCAATATCATAATAAGTATAATGTATCCTCTACCATGTATTGATGACTTGTTTTACCCACTGCAATGTGCTCAATAATTTTTCAAGATTTACCTTCATTTTGGATTTCATAAATTGATGGTCAAGAATGAGGATTTTAAAAAGATATCATTCTGTAAAAGGTATGGACACTATGAATATTTAGTAATCCCTTTCATTCTTACTAATTCCCCAACTATCTTCACAGATTTCAGGAATAGAGTTTTTATAGATTCTCTTGACTATTTTATTATTTTATTTAAAGATGATATTCTTATCAATTAAAAAAGAATGATAGAGAATTAAGATAACATGAGAATTTTAATAATGACCCTAAGGAAGGATAAGACGTATGAGAAAACTACAAAGTGAGAAATTTCCCTACAAATGGTTTAATTTTTTGGCTAACAAAATCTCTACAGATGGTAATAAAGTAGACCTATCAATGAAGGAGGATATTGAATGTTTTCCTAGACCATCCATGGTGACAGATATCCACAGATTTCATGATGTAGCATGATATTATCATTGTTTTGTGGAGAATTTATCACGAATATATAATCCTCATACCATGCATACTGAGAAGAGTGCCATATTCCTCTATAAAAATAAATGTGAAGAAAATTTCAACAAAATGAAAAGATGGATAGTCATCACACTTATTCAAACATTACATAGTAATGGAAGAATTGTTTGTAGTCTATAGAGACACATCAGTGAATTTATTGGGATGTGTTGTTATTCTAAATAATATATTGATCACTTATTCCATAAAAATGATAAAAATTCACGATAAATATTACCCAACTCGTGATTTGGAGTTATGAGATGTGATTTTTATTATTTATGGTATGAAGTAATTATCTTTATAGAGATATTATATATGTATGTACCAATAAAATAAGTCTTAAATATATATTCACATAAGTGGAGTTTAAATGGATCCAAATAGAATAGTTAGAGTTTATAATGGATCAGGAATTCATAATACATTTCCTCTTTGGTAAAGTGAACATGGTGGGCGATGCTTTGAGTCAAACAGATCATTATAAATTATCCTTAATGAGGATAAAAAAGATCCAATATTTCTGTATTTTCAAAGGATTGATATAGAAATCATAAAGGAAGGGGAAAAATATTGTCATTATCAAATGAATGTTAAATCATAAATATATATAATGATTATGGATGAGTTGAAGGAACAAGTAAAGCTTCAAAATAAATTTAAAAATTTCATGAGTCTAACATTGATGATGATGTAATGATAATGTTCCAAAACCTTGTATGTATTCATTTCATAGAAACTTTTGATAAAGGATATGTTAGAGGAAGATTGTAGTTCATCCTTCTCGATTCGTACCAGATGTATGAATATGTATAGAGACTTCAATAAATTCATTCGGTGGGATGGCATGAAGAGACATATCACAGAGTTCATATCACGATGTTTGGTTTTATATGAGGTTATGTATGAAGACTAATGTTAAGGGGGGTGTTCTGTCCATTACGGATACCAGACCTGAAATGAGAGATTATCACTATGTATTTTTTTCGTTGACTACAAAAAATCTCTAAATAGTTAAATTAAATATGCGTGGTATTAGACAACATAAAAAATTCATCACAATTCACCACTATTAGAGAATACATCTCTCTGGTTCATCTTTCTACGATATAAATTAAAGAACTGGTAAGGTTGTGTGGAGCACCACATTATGTTATCTCACATCAAGATCCAAGGATAACCTCAATGTTATGGATAAGTCTGCAATAAGCACATGATATAGAATTGAGATTCACCATTTCCTATCATCCTTAAATAGAAGGTGAGTCTGAAACAAAAATTTAAACCCTATAAGATATGTTGAGATCTTATTCATTGGTTTTCAAAGATTATTAGGATCAACACCTTCCTCTATTAGAGTTTTCTTACCACAATACCATTCACTAAATAATTCATTGGGAACCTTATGAATCCCTATATGGGATGTATTGTAAAAAAACAAACTATTGGGATGATGATGGACAAAGAAAGCAATTGGGACCTGTTATCACTAGAGAAATGTTAAAGAAGTTTTGAAACATATAGAATCATATCAAGGTAGCTCGTAATCTATAGAAAAGTTATTCCAATAAGCGACGATGTGACCTAGAATTTAATTTTTTTTTAAGGTTTTATAGGAAGTACTAAATGGATGAAAATGATGATATTCATGAATAAAGGGAAACTATTCTAATGGTATATTTGTATCTTTGAGATTCCTGATCATGTCATGATGGAAGCCTATCACTTGTAAATTCCTCTAAATATCTATGAGGTGAATGATGATTTACATGTATATATCCCAAGGAACTATATAAATAACCATAAACATTTAGAAAACATAGAGGACATACCATAGGATCATGATATTACTTATGAGGAATGACAAGTAGAAATTCTGGTTCGTGTAGAGAAAGTTCTACAAAACATGAACAGTCTACTCATAAGTGTGGAGAAATCAGTAGTTAAAGGAAGATATGAGGGAACATGAGGATATGATAATTAATTATTATCCTCATTTTTTAAGAGTATTGAAAATTTTTGAGGGTGAAATGAATTTTTAGGGGGGTATAATGCAACACCATGTGTTTTTATGGATATTTTTTTGGAAGAATTAAATTTCATTGTTGTATTGTATTGAACTAACTCAAACAGATCTTTAATATAGAACTAAATCGGTAGACATTACATTAAACATCAACTTAGTGTACATTAAATGTAACACTAAATTGACCTACATTACATGAACAACTAACTCAGTGTATATTACCCACAACACCGACTTGGTGTACGTTACACGCAACATTATGTTTCTACGAAACAATTTTTTGTAATAATTTTTAAAAAGAAATAAATATATTTTATAAATTAAACCTAGAAATATGAATAGTAATAAAAAATTTCAAATATTTTTTATAGTGTTTTTATATAATTAAAAAAAACTATAATGAATGATATAATTTTTGGTAATGTCATTATCAGTTATAATATAATATTATCTCAAATTAATTGATTTTAATGTCCTTATCTAACAAATAATAAAATTAATTTTAGAAAAATTTATAAATTTTATTAAATAAAGTAAACATACATTTTAAATTTACAATGTAGAGTATATCATAGGGTAATTTTTTTGTATTTTTTTAATATTTCATGAATAGTGAAAAATAACAGATTATAATTCCATTCTACCTTTTTCTCTAATTTATTTATAAAGTTAAATTATATTTTAAATTTTTTTAAAATTTATCGTAGATCATATTTTTATCAATGAACTCAATTTGTGTAATTATAATCAATTTCACATTGAAAATAAGTATAAAAATATAGTGAACCTTTAAATGTTTTCACTTTAAAAACCTGCATTGTCGACCCGACTGTGGGATTAAATTTAAATTAATTTCTTACAATTGTTTGATTTAAATATGGAAGAATGGATTAAGTATTTTTATTAACTCTAATTTATAATTTATAATATGGTCAACATGGTTTTTGACCAAAATGATTAACGAATGTAGATAAAATTTATGATAGTGATTAATCTAGATAAGGGAACAATCCTTAATGTTAGAGGCCCAAATGACCTATCCACTTGTCCAAAACCAATTTAATGGACACATTTTGGGAATAAATGTTACATTATTTAGTTTTTTTTTGGTTTTTTTATAAATATTTATAGGTTATATTGTTCCCATACATAACTTGTTTTCAAAAATGCCATGTGTGTCCCATGATGGCACTCCCGACCAATATTTTTCAGATGGGCAGGTCTGCCTTGGTGAGGTTGGTTAGGACTTATGGGGGAACCTTTCCTAGGGAAATTTTGGGGATTATGAAGGCAGAGATCCATACCAAACATGTGACTGCACTCCCGATCACTTGTGTGGTATTTAGCAAGGATGAGCCTGAGATCATTGAGGTGTGATCCAACAATGAGGATTGATCGGATAGCCCAGGCCCTGCCATACTAAATCAAACACCATATGTGGAACCTGCTGACGAGTTCCTGGGGACGTTTAGTACATATAAACACACCAACTATGCTGAATGGACAAGACTTCCTCTGTTGAAGAGGATATCAAAACAGTCTATTGCCTATCATGGAAGCTGATCAAGCTCTTCATTGATGACACCCCCAAATGCAATGGCTGGATGACATTGATAGACTTCGTTCATGGATGTGAGAACTATGTGATGGGGGAGTGGATTACCAGCATCCTCACATGATCATATGAGATCTTATGCCAGACAATATTCGGGAGTACGATCGTGGCCGCGTTGTGGGTTGGAAGTGAAGGAAAGCGGTGAACATCCAGAGGCTCCGGGTGGCTGAAAATGAGTTTCAGTGGATAAAAGTATGAGCATTTGAGTACACAGCCTCCCTCAATTCACAAATGGAGATAATATTACAATTGAAGTCCCAGATAGCAGTGGCTGAAGAGTGAATGGTGCAAGCCTCAGCAGAAATGATTGTCATCTGGACCAATGTAGAGCGGGCCCGGATTTTGGCCGACGAAGTAAACCCCATCACTACGGATGAGGAGAAGGATCTTAACATGTGAAAACAAATACTAGACGCCATAATCCAGAGGGGGTCTGAGCTACATCCCTCTATTGACGAGGTTAACCCATCCATTGGAGGGATCGACCGTTGGGTACAGTAATGATTACAAGCCCTTGAACTTACTTTCATGATTTGATTATTTTATGCTAGATGCATGCATGAGTTTTGTTATTTGTATTGGATTATTGAATTCATGTCATATTCATGGAGTGTCCTGTTATCAATCACTAAGATCATCTGGGTTAGGCCCGGTGTGAGAAACAAGCGATGACAACCTTATTATTCTTCCAAAATGTAAGAGTGAAAAGAAAACATCGGGAATCATAGGGTTTTGAATAACCTATATAGAATTCTAGGAAGAGAGGGAGAGGCCTTGCTAGAGGATGAGGACCTCAAAACAGTTGAATAATGGCTTCCCTAGGGTGCACTTTTGAATGAGCAGGGTAACACCCGGGGCATTGGAATGAATCTGAACATAGGGAAGTGGAATCTGTGAATCATGATACACAAATTTCGAATCACTATATGATGGTGTGACAATGAAAATTAACTGTTGACCATGTTCAAAACACGATATCCGTATTGTGTTATCCTGAAATGTGGAAAATAAATGAGGGCCGACCACTGACCATGTTCAAAACACGGGGCCTGAATCGATGTGTCATCCATTTGCCTTCTAGAACGTTGGCCCAGGACAGTAGATGCGCCAGTGGCCGAGCATCCATATTGTAAGTGGGTTCCCTTAGACGTGAAAGTGTACTAGATTCCAAATGAAGGGCATTAAAATCATGTAGTTGGAGTGATGGGTTGTTTGAATGGAGTCCAACACATTTCAATTCAATCCACCCTAATAAAGGAACATTAGGGGGGATATCCATCTAATCATGGATCAAACATACTTTCAAGAAGGACCTATCTGGAAAAAGGTCTAGTGCATCCCATGATTAACATGGGCGTCCTAAACTTGTTCATGGTAGAATCACAGTTTAGTTTCATGCATTGAGGACATATGTACTCATGCTGTTTAATGTCATATGATATGACATAGAGGGAAAGGAAAGAACTTAGGAAAGTGTTATGTGGTGCATTAGCTATAAACCCAACGTGAAAGAGGACATAAGGAGTCATCACCGCACCATGTATCCCTAGAAAAAGTTCATTACGTTAAGGGACCTAAAGTGAATGTTGGGATGGGCCCAAGGCAATACGGTCCGGTGTTTCTACAAACCCCATGTGGACTGGAATCAATCCATATATAGATCCAAGTGTGAAGTTTTAACGTCATGCATGTCTATGAAAGGCATGTGTGGCATGACTATGCACGTACATGTCCAACCAGAACTACTAATCCCACGTGAGTCGTGCTCGAGGTGGGAAACAATGAGTAGTGATGGAGCTTTCCAGGGACAAGAAGGTACATGTTTGGGGCGATGGGTCGCTAGGTGAATGACATCCCAATGATGCATACCTACATATATAACGCTCCTAGATACACAAAGGAGTAAAGCTGAGTATGTTGTATTTCCACCTGAACATATGGATGTGGAAATATGTGAATCGTGATGCTCAAGATCTGGACCACAATGATTGTGGTGTGATGATAGAGGATAATTGTTTACCATGTTCAAAACACAATATATGTTTCTCGTTATCTTGGAATGTGGAAAGATAAAATAGGGTCGACTTCTGACCATGTTCAAGACAAGGGACATGTCACAAATGTTGTATGAGGTCCTTAGGGACGTTGGCCCAAGATGGTAGATAAGGAAGTATGGCATGAGATCAAGATGTAAAGGGGGTTCCTTCCGACATGGAAGAGGATGAGTATCCAAATGAAGGGCTCATGATGATTAGACATGGAATGATGGAATGTCCCTATGAAAATTTCACACTTCAGGCGCTGCCACAACACATCTGAGTACGTCAACAAAACATATCAGATTGTGGGAGTCGAGTCACCCTCCAAGGAGAATGGTCCTAAGGTTGCACGCTTCCCATGTTAATGGTCGTAGGATGGTCCATTAAAGAGATATTGATTTAATGGTATGTGCATAGGGTGGAGAATTAGCCAAACTCAACGTGTAGCTCGAATAGGAAGATATTAGTTTAGGGTCATAGAACATGGACCATATTGGAAAGATAAATGGGTGCACATGGTGTGACTATTTCAAAAAAAAAATGAATGAGAACTCAAGAAGTATTTTCTACACCACATGCTACCAAAATATTTCAGGCCACATTGGAAATAGAGAGGACATGATTATAGATTCCAAGGGATGGACCTGAATAAAATACATCTGGGTGTTCCTATGTATCCCATAAGGACATGAATCAAGCCGAACATAGTTCTGGATGATGTCATGCAGTTAACCTTCTTGAGGAAATGACACAAAGTAGTCTTAGTTTATGGTCACAGAGTTCAGACCATAGATAGTTGAGAACACAAGAGACATGTGGTGAGGTAATTATGTAACATGACGTGAATGAGGTCTTGGAGTCCAGAACACCATGTGTACCATGGAGAGATTTTTGGTCGAGGGATAAAAATTGAAAGTTAGTCTTGGCCCAAGACAATGTGCACCAATTTTCTTACATATCCAGTGATGATGTGAACCACTCTGTACGTAGTTCTTGGGGAGGCAAGGTAAAGTACCAGTTCTAGGGATGATAAGGTTGTGCGGGTCTGATCCTCTCACCTAAGAAAATGGAATTTTATAGATCTTGTTTTTCCTTTAGGATAAATGTGTGAGGTTTTTTTGTGATGCGATGGATCTAGGATTGAATGACCTGGCATCACCACATGAATCAAGTCATATGTAGTCATTGACATATGATATGGTGTGTGAGCGATACCAAACATGATGTCTCATCAGATGAGAACACCATGATGTAGTTCTATTTTCATGTTGCGTCTAGGACGATAATGTCATAGTTTAGGGTCATGGGATGGGACCAACCAAGCCTTTGGATGTCTTGCGGTATAGACGTAATAGTTCAAAGTCATATGGGACTAGGTAGCATAGACAAGAGTCATATGGGTCAGACATATACAATAAATATGGGGATCAAATGGGGATGTGTATGGAATGATAAAGCACACCCGGAGTGAATGAGGACGAGGTCCACATCATACCATGCAAGATTCCAAGGAAGAAACCTTGGTCTGACGGGCCATAAATGGTTAGAGGATATGGGGTTGGAGATAGGAGGGACTACGTCCTTGAAAGGGGGTGTACGTGATGCGGAAATTGTAAACCCCACGTGATCGAAGGCATAATCCCACACACGTCACATCACGCGGTCCTATAAGAGATAGGAGCTTGAAGGCAGAACAAGATAGATGAATTAGTGGAACTTAAGCTAGACAGAAAGACGAGATGTCTAGGCATTCCTATGTATCCCATGGGAATGGGAATCAAGACGTACATAGTTATAAAATAGATCTTAGATAACAGTCTTAGAGCTCGGACCATGGAGAGGCGAAATCCATCTATGTAGGCACAGAACTCAATCATATTCCTAAGCCCATGTGAGTCAAACTCAGTGTGGGAAATAAGGTAGGAAGAGGATTTTTCAATACATGGAACTCATGCCAAAGGGATGTCTGTGAAGAGCCCCCAATGATGCGTTACTGCGGCCTTGCCGCCCTAACGTCAAAATACACAGAGAGGGATAGCACCTAGAGTGTTGTCACTCCATGTGGACATAATGGGGTGGAAAATTAATTTTAATCTTGTAACCAACATTCAAGGTATAAAGGGTTTGGAGTGATGATGGAGGATAATTGTTGACCGTGTTCGAAAAAAAGAATCCAAATCATGTGGCCTGAAATTAGAACATCAAATTAGAGTCGAAAACTAACTATATTCACAACACAGGACTTGTATCGATTTGTAGTCTAAAACCCTCAAAGACATTGGCCCGTAATGTTAGGAGATCCCTTAATCCTAGAATCCATGCCATTTAGGGGTCCCATCAGATGTTAATGATAATGGATTCCCAAAAGAAGAGTAACACGAAGCCTGAAAATTGGGTGAAATCATGACCAGACAGAATCTAACACTCCGGGTTCTAAAAAATAGTACTCTCGACAACATTGGGGGATCACCGAATAGCATTGAGGGACCCAACATAAGGGTGACCGACTCGAAGAGAGGAGAGTAGGGAAAGGGTGTGGAGACCGCTCAATAGAGAGAAATATGTGTCGTGTGGTAGTTATAAACTATAAGTGAATGGAGATATAAGCCCATACCACATCATATACCCCTCTTCTAGGAGAACTCTGGTAAAAGTTGCCAAAATTATTGGGAGATTTCTATGAAATGGGGCTGGACGTGAAGAAGAAATGTTCGGGCGTACCTAGGTATCCCATGAGGATAGGAATCAAGAAACATGTTGTTCTTGAGATATCGTGTAGTTTAATGTCATGATGGTAATGATGGAGATATGGGAAAGGTATCTCATCTAGGGATGTGTATGACACAACGAGTAAACCGATGCGAATGAGGAAATAATCCCTCACCAAATTGTGTAACCCTATGTGAGAACTTTGGCCAGGGTATTGAAAATGCCAAGGGGCCTTAGGCTAGGCCCTGAACAAAATGTCACGACCAGATTGTAGTTTAACATTTTTCAATAAGGAGATGGTGATCTTAGTATAGGGTCATTGAGCTTGGACTGTATATGCCTAGTTTAATGTCATATGTGTTGGAAAGAGAGGGTGAATCATCGTGCCTATGGAATACCACGAATAGACAATGATGTTAGAGGAAAACTATTGACCAGATTTGGAACACAGTATCTACCCTTGTGTGACAAGAATTTTGGGCAAATAGTAGAGCATCAACCATTGACCATACTCACAACACGGGACATGTATAAATTGGTAGCACGCGATCTTAATGGACGTTGGATCATAATGGTAGGAGGAACATTGGGCTGAGAATCCATACCATTCAAGGACCCTTTGGATATAGATGGTGATGGAAACCCAAATTATTGGGCTCACAAAGCATGATGGGGTCTGCACTCATGGGACATATGATAAATGAAGGGACGGATGTCTCAAGGAGATATGTGTGGCATAGAGAAATATCCCGACGTGAATGAGGAAGTGATTACCTACAACACTACACAGTACTAAATGAGAACTTGGTCCAGGGGGCCAAAGTAGTCGAAGGACCTGAGGCTGGGTGTCCTGACCAACTGTATCCATATGGCCTCTCATGTGGGAATTGCCTTCATAGCTCCTATATCCTTATGAGAAATGATCAGTGTGGGAAACAAAGAGTATGACTAGGCTCTTCCTTTCACATAAGGGTCTGACAGCTGGAATCACAGTCTCGCTTGAGGCAGACCGAGATTTGGAGAGACGGCAGGGCCGAATGAACGACCACACTCTATATTTGGGAAATATGGGTGTGGTGACTAAGACAAAGGATAGCTGTTGACCAGAATCGAAACACAACATCTATATCATGTAACCAAAAATGGGAAAACAATTAGTGTCGACCACTGACCATATTCACAACATAAGACTCATATCGATTTGTTGTCTAAAACAATATAGGGAATTGGCCCGAAACGATATGAGCACCCTTAGGCTAAGTATCATTATCGTTCGGGGGCCCCTTCAGATGTGAAAGATAATGGGAACCCAAGTGATGGGATACATGGAGTATAAATGTGCTCATGAAATTTCAAATTATGTAATAAAATAGAAGAGATATATATCTTCAAGAAGAGGGATACATGTTATAGTCATGATGACCTTGACGGGAATGAGGGAAAAAGCATGCACCACACGATGTGTTTCATCCCATTGGGTGGTCCTAAAGATTGGGGTTGGGCCTATAGATGAAATGTCCAGGCGGTCCAATGTAAACCATGAGGATGGGAATCAATCAACACAATGTTCTGGAAGGGCCACATAGATTAACGTCATGTGTTAAGGATGTGGGAGGACTATAAGAACGAAGGAGGGCACATTGTGCATTCTTCGTAACCCTGGCCTGGGTGGGTCCAAAGAAACCTATACGATGCCATGTGGGATCCCAAAAAAATCTATACCTAGGAGGGGACATTCAAAGAGGAAACTGAGGGCTCAGTTCAAGAAGAGGTGTTTGAGTGTTCCTACGTATCCAGTGAGAATGGAAATCATTCCATACATATATCTTGAGATGCAGTTTAACATCAGGAAAGAAGACACACAATTTAATGTCATGTAAGACATTTCATAGTTTATGGTAATGTAGGACCAAATAGTTTATGGTCATGTAAGTCCATAATGTAGTTTTGGGTCGTGTGCGACCAACACGGATTTTGGACTCGTTCATGATCGTACAGTTTAAGGTCATACCAGACCGTAGGAACTGAGGAAAAGTATTGCTTGAGAAACATTGAATTGGTGGGTGGAGTTATATGCTCACCATCCATTTAATCCAACGAGTGTTATCCATTGTAGGAAACCGTGTGACCAATGTATGGTCCTTCCCATTTGGGTTCCAACTTATATGGCTTCATTCAATGTATCATTGGATCCCTCAAGGATAATACAAAGTCACCTTTCAAGAAGGAGTGGAGGCAAACTTTCTTGTAAAATGATCTAGTTATATTGTTCTGATGCCTTTCTAGATTGGGCAGGGCACGAAGCCTATTCTCGTCGAGCTATTACAACATAGCCAGACATATTTAAGCTACCTTATCTATCACTTTCTAATCATATACAGCTATGCGCAATGAGGTAAATTGAATCTTTATTGGCAAGACAACCTTGGTTCCGTACACCAAGGAATATGGGGTCACCTAGTTGGAATTATGAGTCGTCGTCCGATAATCCCAAATGGCTTTAGGGAGCTTGTCCGGACAAATCTTCTTACTCTAACCAATGATTTTATATTGAATGTTAGAGGGTTTTTTTGAATGCCTTGATCAATCCATTTTCTTGTGCAAGATAATGAGAGGTATGGTTAGAACAATTGTAGTACATAGCATACAATTTCATCACGTCAACTTCCTAGAAGTTCGTGCCTATTTCGGTGAGGACGGCATGAGGAGCTCAAAATCGGTAAATGATGTTGGAGCTCACAATGTCAATAACGGTACGGCACTTGAACTCTAGGAGTAGGACTGCCTCTGCCCACATGGAGAAGAAATCTATAGTAGTCAGGGTGAACCTTCACTGGCGAGTTTTCACCAGTGGATATGGTTTCATGACATCATGTCCCCATACAAAAAATGGCCAGGAGTACTTGGTGGAGTGGATGGGTTATGGCGGCTGATGCATGAAGTTATCATAAATTTGTCACTCATGGAACCTTTTGGTGAACTCTATGTAGTCATGGATCATGGAGGGCCAAAAGTACCACAGTCTCTGAATATAATGAGATAGTTTTTGCCCAGTTTGAGGAGCCCCGCAGGAATCGGCATGAACCTCCTACATGTCTTGGGAAATCTCATCTTGTTGAATTCAACAAAGGAGAACCCCATCAAACCCACGATCGTAGAGGATTTTCTCACGGCTAGGATAGTCTTGTAGGGTAATGTGTAACAAGAATCGTCATATTCACTCATGCTTGGACCAATCTTCTGGGATATTACCAATATAGATATACTCAACTAAGGGGGCTCTCCAGTAGGGAGTCAGTTCAGGGGACCTGGGGTTCCTGACGGGGATGCTCCGTTGGTATGGTGGCCTACCTGCCTGCCATCGTTGTCTTCTAGGGTTATAGGAGCAATGACTCTTCGATGTTCCCCATGGATAATTAGATCATACTGCTCAGGCTCTATAAGGGATGCAACCATTCCAGCCCAGGCGTCATCTCGACCATTCTGAGATCGAGGAACATGAGTTACATCTGGCATAGATGGAAACTGGGCCATTAGCTGGAGAGTGCGTCCTAATAATGGCACGAGAACTGGCTTACTAATGACATAGTCACCATTGATCTACTTGATGATTTTTTCAGAGTCCCCTTTCACATCAAAATGGGGTACATCATTCATGAGGGACAACTTGAGGCCAATGATGAGAGCATGATACTTTGCCTCATTGTTGGTACATCCTTCAAACAACTGGAATGAATAAGGCAGAATGTATTGTACCAAGGTAATGAAGATGATACCCAGGCTACTCTGTTGAGTCTGGGATCATTGAGACTTCTTTTGGTGGGGCTCCGGGAAACACCATTGAAGTGAATCTACCAGCACAGTGTGGCTTGGTCTACCGAGAGGATCGCCTCATCGGGGAAATCGAGATCCAAGGACTGGTCTAAAGGAGCCCGATGGCAAGAAAGGATTTCATCCAGTGCTTTCCACTTAATAGGCTTCTAAGGGAGAAACCTGATATCAAACTCCTAGAGTATTACCGTCCACTGAGCTAGACAAACATTCAATATGGGGTGGTTTAAGATGTACTTCAGTGGGTCTACATGGGACACTAGATGTTCCTCGTGGTACTGAAAGTAATCTTACAACTTCAATATTGAAAATACTAGTGTATGGTAGCTCATATTCAATAGGGGAGTGTCTGGACTCCGTATCAAGGAGCTTGCAGCTGAGGTAGTAAGGGATGTTTTTCATCCCTTCATTATTATTCAGGGTGAGAAGGGTGAAGAGAGATCGCTCCAGGGCGGTCACATAAAGGACCAATGGATTTCTAGATATCGGTGGCTTTATGAGTGGAGTCCAAAGTATATACTTCTTGGTTTCCTCAAGTGCAGTCTGACATTCTTCATCCCACTAATAGTGTGTGCCTTTCTTCATGTGTTGAGAAAAGGAATTACACTTTCCGTCCAAATTCACGATGAATATTCTAATGTAGGATATGTGGCCTTGAAAGCCTTGATGTTCATGAATTTTACTAGGATGAGACATATTGCTAATGGACCTAATTTTTTCTGGGTCGATCTCAATACCCATGTCTCTGACAAAAAAGCTGAGAAACATTCCATAGGTGACTCCAAATGCACACTTAAATGGGTTCATATTCATGTGATGGGAATGGTGGAAGCCGAACACATTCTCAGTGTCTTTGAGTTGGTCCTGACACATGTGATATTTGACCACGAGATCATATACATAGATTTCCCCAACATTCCATGGATCGACTTAAAAATGCGATTCATAACCCACTAGTAGGAGGAACCTATATTTTTTAATCCGAAGGGCATCACTTGGTAACAAAAAGTACCATGTGGTGCCCTGAAGGCAGAAAAAGCCTCATCAATGGGGTCCATTCAGATCTGTTTATACCCAGAGTACCCATCCATGATAGAGAGGTCATGGAACCAAGGTGTGGTTTCAATCAAATGTTCTATCATAGGATGGGGAAAATTTTCCTTCAAACATTGATGGTTGAGAACCTTAAAGCTGATGTAGACTATGATTTGTCCATTCTTCTTCCTGACTGGAATAATGTTGGCTAGTCATTTAGGCTACTGGACCTCCTTGACAAAACGGGATCTAAGAGCTTATCAAGTTTCACCTCTACCGTGGCACCATGAGAAGGGTGCATCTATTTGGGAGGCTTCTTTAACCCGTGATGATTTTTTGGGAGACCGAGGAGATGGATAGATACCTTAGTATATAGTTATGGAATCTCATCATAACTCTAGGAAAATAAATCATGGTGTTGTTTCTGGATGTCTATGAACTATTGATGCTCCTTGAGTGGCATACTGACAATAATAAGTTTTAGTCTCGGGTCTCCCTCATGGCCAAGGTTCACCTGTACCAACTCATCAACTGTACATGATACGCCCTCTTGAAAGGTAGGAAGATGATCCTCTAAATCCTCTTCTTCACTCATGGAGGGGGAACCCTCAATGGGAGGAGTCACTTCTGAGTCGGCAGCACCCAATTATAGTATAGTACCAGCCTGAATGGTAGTGGACATAGCATTAGGGAACTACTGTGCTGCCATAATAATAGTAGTGAAGTCTATTGATCCGATCCAATCTGGTCTTCAACACAAAGGGACACACATGATGATATCGAAGCAATAGTGGAATGTCGGTTGGAGCCAAGTAATTTCACCATGGAGAAACAAGCATGTATTATGTATTTTCATTTTCATGGGTGGACATGCAGATATCTTATAGGAGACGGAAGGATCTGGGATAACTTGAGCCTAATTTTTATAGTAGTGTGATGTTATCTTATGGAATCACTTTTTCATGGTAATGTGTTCCCCCCTCTTTCCAGAAACAATGAAGCATTGTCCCCTATCCGGGGTCGTAGCCTCCGATTGGTGGATTGGGGTGTTGTAGGCATCATCTTGATCTGTCCATAGGTCAACTACATCCATGGCATGGTCAACCTCGTTAGCTCGAATCTACTTGTCTTTGTTCTTGTAGTATTCAGCATCTAGATAGAGGGAATTACAAGAGGCAAAGGGAGAAACATCACCTTGAAGCATGCCCACTTGACCATCAAGGGAGTACTTGAGGAACTTTTTATATGATGAGGGAACTATCAAATGTAGGAGGAGCCATGGACTTCCCATAATTACATCGTAAGCGGGGTCTTGGGAGACAACCATAAAATCAGTACAGGAAAGTAGGGCACTGAACTGGATCTCTAAACGAATCATGTAGATCGGTTTCTGTTCCGTCCTATGATAACATTGGATTCTTCGGTCAGAGGGACTCATATCATCTTCAGAAAATCCTAGTTTTCACTGTGTTTGAGTCGGGATTAGGTTGATTCAGGAGCCCGTGTCGACAAGACTATGACGAACCTCCACTCCATTGAAATAGCCAGTGATGTACATTGGGATAATGATACAATGTGTTGTAGATCCTTAATATTCTCAAGAGAATGAGATTATGGCCTGGAATTCAGCATTCTCGATCGCCTTAGCATTAAAGGCTTATGCAGCTGCTACCTCTATCTCAAACTGGAAGGGGCTTCTTAAATCCCCACCGAGGACCTCACATATATCTGACGATAGTTGAGGGGCCTCAAAGATTGGGAATATTTATAGAATGATTGAAAGATTCTTAATAACATTTTACATCCATGCGAGGCATGAACATATAATTCTTGGAGGTTATTCTATGACAGGAGATATGGTGGGCCCCATCGGGTGGAACAATGTCTAACTGGTACTAGGAATATCTTGTTTGTCACTAGTCGAAGCATGCGGAGTGGATACCAGATGAGGGAAATACATCTATGTCTGGCCTGTAGTAGGGCATGGCTGGTCACGACATGATCAAGGTGCATCTACCTAATCCAACAACATGAACAGCCGTGATGGTGTCCTGGTGCCACCAGATGACATAGCTGCATGTGCTGAGATCTACGTTAGGCATGTTTCCTAGTTTCGTTAGCATACACATCATTGCTAGAAGTGATGACTAAGGCACTCTGACGGCCCATGTAGACATGGATCCGTCGAAGCTGAAGCTGGCTGGGGACATTGGGGGGATCTGCCTGGCACTCCTCATTGTCAAGAATCATGTAGGGATTTACCAGCTCTAAGGTGTTAACTGAGGCATACCCTTGAATATCACTCAAAGAGTCGTCCACTACTAGATGAATTCATGGAGGAATCCCCATATTCAGGGGCATGAAGTCAACAAGAATAAAGGATGACTATCACCTCAATTGGGGACTTTTCTTTCCCTTACACCGCCGATGTTTTCACTTATGTGAAGTGGACGACTCAGACGATGATGCAGATGTTGTGGTTGTAACTTCAAAATTATATGGCTGATTCAGGCATGCATGGAAGAAACCATGGGAGCCAGAGACTGTTTTACGAGTCATCCAGTAATCATACATCAGGGAACCAAGATTGAAAACCTGATGCCACTCTCCCTCGTTGTCACAGCTGCTGTTTGGCCTCACAAAGACGCATGCCACCTATGTCAGAGTAGGGCCTAAACAGAGTATTTTTTTTATCTACATGGTCATGAATCCAGTCATTGAACACATAGAACAGCTTGAACTTGTTCTCTAGGATCTAGTGATAGGGGAATTAATTAGGGCGATTGGTGAGGTTCGCCTCTTCTGGCCTCCTCAACTCATGAAAACGTAGAATCCCCTCCTCAAATGCACTGTGGAAGTAACCAGGGACCTATGCCTCATTGAATGAGTTGTTATGGTTTCTCCTATCTGTAAAGGGGTCCCTTGGAACTTGACCCAAATGAGGAGATGGAGGATCCTATCGAGGAGGTAGAACTTAGTTATCTTGATTAGGCGGTGGCGGTGAATTGCGCGAGGGTGTCGACTGATTCTATGGTGGGATTTGTTGGGCTAGTTCCTTCGCCTTAGGTGGCGGTCCTCGACGAGGCTATGGAGGAGGCTCCACTGGGATCAACATTGGTCACCTAGGGGCCTCTATTTGTGCCACTATGGCGGGCTGGGCCCTAGAGGCCCTCTCGTGGGGATTGCAAGAGGTAACGGATGTGCCCATATAGCTTCTTGTAAGGCTTCCTCTATGCGTTGGGCCTTATCAGATATTTCTCAAAAAATCCCCCAACATAGTTCTTCATGATCAGAGACAGTACTAGGTCTATCTTGACATTCTCTATGCACATATTCAGTAATTGGTCCCGAGTCAGTGGCATGATAAGGGAATACGTGAGTCTTTTCCACCAGGTAAAAAAGGTGGAAATGCCCCCATTATGCCTCTTCTTGCACATGAATAGGACTGTGATACTCATCTTCTGAGTGGTGGAACCGAACTAGTAGAGAAATTGCATTCATAGGTCTTCCCAGCCAGCTACTAATCCAATGGGGAGCTGGCTGTACCAGACAAACACCTGCCCCTCCAATGTCTGTACGAAACATCGGAGCTTGGCGGCCGCCTGCCACGCTATAGTACCCAACATGGGGCCACACAATGAAATTATGTGGGACAGGTCCTGTGGTGGGTCCCCAGTCCCATTTAAGGGGGAAATTTGGGATTTCCAAAACTTGGGGGTGCAGGAATACCATCCACCCATGCCGGATAATGCTTTCCATCAGGTGGGAGCACCCCCTGTTGCGTTTCGAATGCCTTGAGATGGGAAATGAGTGCCGATATTGTATCATCTAGGTGGGGGTTCTTATTTTGATGGGTATCCTGGACTACCAGTGTTTTGGCAAGTTCTTAAACATGATAAGGTAGCCCAGCAGCTCATGAGGTTGTGGGTGGAACAATCTATGGGGCAGCTGGTGGAATATGATCTAGGTCCTGAGGATTGTCACGCCATTTAAGAGAATTGGATGAGACATATTGTGGCCTCTTGTAGTATGTTATGGCCTCAACCATGTCTATGTGGGAAGGCTGGTCAGGGTCACCTAGTGGAAATTCACCAAGGGGAAGTTGTGCATCACCCTACTCCCCTGGACTAGGATCACCGTAGTCTAGTCATCACTCCACAGCACATTCAACAAGAAGGTCGTCGACCAACATCTTTTTTTTGGTGAGTCGGTAACGTAGAATGGATTTTTCGGGGATTCCTACCACATTCTGCACTGATCAAGATATATTGGAGGGTTTGGAGACTCTGAGGTGATTCTTACCATTTTTGGTATTCCAAATGAGGACGAGTTCCTCGATGGGTATCAGAAGACCCAATATATTACTCTTTTGATGTGTAATCCTTCTTGATAGATCCATAAAGAGTGATGCTCCCTCAGGGGGCTGGTCCTCTCTAAGATGTTCTAGCATGTTCTTGCCCTCTAGTAGGTCTGCCATGTTAACTGCGACTCTTCATAGAGGTGTATCCTCTGTGTATCCTAGAGAATCAGGTTCTTTCCAGATAGATCTGAAGTGGAGGGCATCATACGACCCCAACAATAGATCTTTACATGGGGAGAAGCCTCTTTGATAGTCCTGCAGCATACCATGAAACTCTTAACTTACCTTTTCTAGAGGGCCCTACGACAACCTAGTGACTTAGGGAACTTGGGCCATAGGGAGTGTGTTCAAATCAACTAGATGACATTGTTTTCCAATGTCCTCGAAATGGGCTTGGCTCTTAGGGTATGCCAATCGCTGGGGACGAAGACAAAAATGAGTCACCCAGAGGGTCTGGTGAAAACACCCAACTTCCCCTTGGATGAGGAATTCTACGACAAAAAAATTTGGCACTCCATTCGGCCAAAACAACTTAGGGAAGTGGTACGATATGAGGATATCCCATAAGATCCTGAACTCAGATTCAGGGTATGCCCTTTCATTTCCCTACTCCTCAACCAGAGGCTGCTGGGGAACATGTAGTTGTACTGAAGCAGACTGTTGGGATAATAGGTTGGCTGGTGGAGAATACAACGAGTGTGTTAACAAACTGCCCCATCTCCTGCTATCCTCCAAAGAGTGTAGTGACTTACACACTACATCACGGTAAGTTGGTCCAATGACCATTGTTTCTAGCATAGGGGCTACGACTGCTCGCATTGGACCACACTGCTTCTCATCTATCATTGGTACACAGAATAGCTCTCTGTGATCTCTAGTAGAGGTAGAGAGTACTTCTGGTGCTGTTGGTGGGGATTTCCTGTTTGTAACCTGTGGAGTTACAAAATTGCTTTTCTATTAAATATACATGCGGAGGGAGGAAAGAATCTTATGGAACACACCTTTAGGAAGTTTGAGGCTAATGTGTCATGTTCTTTCCCCGAACCATGACACAGAGGATCTCAGTGAGGGATCCATCACTGAGTCATATTCCACCTCAGATTCTGAGAAGAAAACTAGTTTTATCATATGATGAATCTTCTCCGTGATATTTTTAGGGTGGGGATGACCTACCCTCTTGCCCCGGGATGGTTCCTCAAGATAGGGTAGATTCCCAGCATGAGGAGGACCTTCGGGTGTACTGGTGCTGGGGTGGAGAGGATTCTTGACTGAGTAATCTGTGGGGTGAGGATCACTAGGACAGATATCAAATTGGACATGGTAATGACCTACGTGGGAAGTATTGAAGCAGGTTGGACCTCCTATCGAGCTGATAGGAGCATGGGTAGGACCTCCATACTTGTTTCCCTTGACGACAACAGTGCAAGCGAGGTCCCTGTACTGGTCGAGCCGCACACAGGTAGGACATCCGTAATAGGTACTGGTGAAGCGATGCTGGAATTCACCTTTATGATTTTTGAGGGGAGGAGGACCATCACCAGATATTGTGAGGAGATTGGGAGGCCCCCCATGCTGGAGATTAACTGGGTTTGAGGTGTACCCGCCCCGATGGTCTGTGCCTGGAGGAATGACTCCATCCCTTATGTAATGTTAATTGGATAGGATTCTGTTATGAGTGTCACAATCATGGGAAGGTCCCCCATTTGAACTAAGGTTAGCACGAGTTGGACTTACATGCTGAGATTAGAAGAGAGGGTGACCCGAGTTCTCTATGGTGGCGGTATGGGGAGGGACTCCGTACTGGTGGTGACCACTACCTTCATTGGAGACCGAGAGAGTAGACCCAGACGTCTCGTGGCGCAGTTGGCACCTCAATATGGGCCGGGTATAAAATTCCCCTTGCTTATTAAACACATGGGGTTGATGATATATGTTGGCAGTGGATCGAGCTATAGTAGTTTCTGATGATGACCCCCATGGCAGGTGTCCTATTCGGCCTGTTCCCAACACTGGTGTCAGGTCAACCGGACTAGGTCCAACGGTGCAGTCGCTTGGCTTACCTACTCCTTGACTCAGGGACCGTATGAAAAAACTAGCACGATCTAGTGGGAGCCCTCCTTGGGATCTCCTGAAACAGGATCCTGGTAGGGCTGGCCCATATATCCCCTACCTCGTCGGCAAAGGCCAAAACGTTATCAAGGAATTTTGGGGAAAGGCTCCCAAAACAATTGTATGGTTGAGTAGGGAGTAGTGGCTCCCTACTCTTCCCTTGGGTGTGGTTGTGGTGATGAGGTGTAGACACCTCTAGATCCTGGTATTCCATATCCACTGTAGGGATTATCCCCTCTTCTTCTCCCCAGTGTAAGAGGTCGTTGATCACCCTACGCTGAATGATTTCAGATGGGGAGATAGGGCACAGGCTCCCATCAGCTGTGGTCATGGTGATTGTCGCCGAAGTGTTCGAACCATGTGGGGTTGCTGAATTGGAGTTTCCCCTACCCCTATGTTGGTGGAAGGGTGGCAATCAGGCTCCAGGTGCACATTCTTGGTTCCTGAAAAGCAGAGATATTAACCCCATTAGTTCTGAAATGAAAGGGATCGACGACCAGTCCCCCAACACCATTCCATCTTCCATGGTTGGTAAGATGGATCCACGCTGACAATGTCACAGACTGGGATGTCTAACATTTTTACTGCCACAACCTCTGGTGAGTTTTACGCCAGGCCCTCTATTTTCATGGATTGACCCGGTGCCGAATAGATGGATCTGGTGACATGCTAATCCACTGATGTCTCAAATTCTATTAATCTCTATATTGAGAATATGATCATTATGTTAGGTTTACTATTTCTGATTTTGATTATTTTTCTGGGGTGCGCACGTCCTTCTGTTCAAGGATGGTGATGCTGTTTGTTGCCCTCCATTCCCACTTACCAAAGGAAGGTGAAATCTGTTCCCTATTTAGGGATGTTTTCTCCTTGATCGAAACAGGATGATGGGATGTCAGTTCTTCATTCCATGGATTCCTCCTCGCAACTCATCACCTTATCTGGGACTCCCTTATAGACTTAAGTATTTGTTCATGAAACTCTTCCCAGTGCCATTTCTAAAAGGACACCTATTAATTACACTGCATCTGTCGGGACATTTTAAGGGTCCCATTTAGGGATGTAACTTTCACGCGGGGGAGTAGTCACGTTGGACATCACTAGCGTGTCTAGATGCTGGAACACTGGCATGTCAGGGTTTCTTCCCCTTATTAAAGGGCTTATCAGGGGCACAGAATCCAAAGGAATCCCACATAAAATTTGGGGAAATAAATTACATATGCATGTATCTTAGTTTTTTCTCCACATACTATGTTTAACGAAGGGTATAACACTGGTTTAACATCTAGCAGCGATGGATCAGACTGATCAGAATATTGACTACAGTGGATCAGATGGGTTTGACCCCTAGAGGAAACACTGATTCTAGGAGGTGAATTTGCATGATCTCACTAGGATGTGGTATCCCTTGTATGTTTTAGGATGGATGATGGATGAATAAATAGAGTGGACGGAGAATTAGATGGAAAAAGTCATGAAGGAGACAATAATGTTGGGTTTGGCCCTCAAAGAGACCTGCAACATATTCCCATGGTAGAGAATCAATGTTCTCATAGTTCGTGATGCGATGGGACACCGAAGGAGGTGACCTGGATGGATGGGACCCAATCATAGTCGAAAAACTAGGTTGGGGAATCAAATTGGTGTGCATGGGAAGGACAGTGACCCAATGACATGCTGGGACATACACATCATTAGCGACCCGAGAGTTGGTCTGACACCACTAGGATGGACCAGCGATATGGGTCCCAACATAAGGTACAACAACTAGATACCACTGGGCTCAGATTGACAATGGCTTGCTGTAGAAATGGACACAAAATGGGTTACTGGTAGATGGGGTCCCAATGGCTCACTACTTGATGGGGTCAAAATGGATCACCACTGGATGGGGTCACAAGAGATTACAGTTGGATGGAATCAAAATGACTTATGGCTAGATGGGGTCACAACGACGTACTGCTAGATAAAGTCACAATGGCTTACTACTGGATGGGGTCATAATGGATTACCGCTGGATAGCGTCACAACATCTTACCACCAGATGGGGTTGAACCTCATGGACGCTTCCTACGTACCCTATCAAGGAGACATGGATCAAATCTGACGAAGTTCTAATGGGTACTGTTAAACATCTTGCGGGACGAAAAGGGAGTGTACAATTTAATGTCATTCAGGATGTGGGTGGACTGATGTGATGTGGTCAAGACTAAATGGATGGTGGGATTAATCCTTAGGGAGGATTCGTACGTACCTTGCCTTAGAATGGATCAAAGACCATGTAGTTCGGAATGAGTGGGAACTAACGTGAAGATGGTCAAGACAAATGGGTGTTGGACATGAACCTTTGGGAGGTTTCCTATGTACCTTGACATGGTAAGGATCAAATTCCATGTTGTTCGGAGCGGTGTTGGTGAACCGACGTGAAGGGAGTCAGGACCAATAGGTGTTGGGCTTGAACCTATGGGAGGCTTCAAATGTACGTTTCCTTGGAAAGGATCAATGTCCACGTAGCTCGGGATGGGTGTGAACCAATGTGGAGTGGGTCAGAACCAATAGATGGTGGGGGTGTTGGTGAATCAGTGTGATGATAGTCGGGACCAATGGTTGTTGAGCTTGATTCTCAGGGGGGCTTCCATCATACACTATCTAGGAGACATGGATCAATGTCCACGTAGTTTGGGATGGGTGTGGGGATTGCACTCTAGGCTGTCCAAAGAGGATGTCGTGGTCTGTGCATGCTCTAAGCCCATGTGATCCATGCTCGATGTGAGAAACAAGAGGCATCAAAGACTTGATAATCACGTCGTGGGAGGAGCATCTGTGGGAAGTGGAATGGGGGCTTAAATGTTGTAAGTTTCCCATGGTGATAGATATCGAGACATACTCTAGGATGGAGGCCCCGGTGGTGAAAAGGACCAATGTGAGAGGGATGGGATAACGAAGGATTCGATGCCCATCTCTCCAATAGTATTTGGAAAGGAAGAAGATAGGAGGAGTAGGGGTGATTCCTCCCACATGAAAAGCTATGGGAATATACCAAGGTGGTTTCTCGGTCCCCATGGAAAATCCCCAATCTAATAAAGAGGGTCTCATTCCATGTGAGGAATGATTTCACTCCCTTAGAGACCAGTGGGAATGCAGAATGCCCATGGTGGGGCACCCCACGTATGATGCATGGGGAGGGGTCATAGTTTAATGTCATGTGATGTGGATAATGGCGCTTGGCAGTTTAACATCCCACTGCTTGCATGTGGTGGGTTTTCTCTGCACCCCTTGGACATACATAACCAATACATGTACGCCCTTGAGGGAAGGAAGGCATTGAAAATGTCGTGGTGAGGGTGTGTTATGGAGCGATCCATTGAGGGGTCCATGTTAGCGTGGCTATGCTAATAAGCAATAGCTGTTAGCATGAATATTCCAAGAAGCATAAGGATAAGAAACCCAATGTGATGTACCACCCAAGAGACGTTGAAATAGCTTCGTGCTAACCTGAAGGGTCTCAAGGGAAAATGATATGTAGAGGAAAGGGGTTTATAGGTAGAAGCCTTCTAAAGCTCTAGTTCTCCATGAAGTGTAGGGGAATCATGAGGGGAATTGCTTTACGGAGTGAACTGTTCTAGCCTAGGCATATGGAATAGGTGCATATGGATGGTGCTTAGCGATGTGGGAAAGCATTTGCGGAGCACTGACCCTCGATAAAGGGTCCCATTCGAATTGTAATATTGCAAAGAAATGTTCCTCGTGAAGCATAGGGTCCCAAACTTAGCTAGCGGGACACATGTGTATGAAGGGTACTTCATGAAGCACAAGTGCTCTGTGAAGACATGATCCCCTTTAGAGATCTCCTTCTTTCACGGAGGTCTGTGGGCCCTACGAAGGGCATCCCTCCATGATGAGGGGCAGAATTCAAGTAAAGTAGAGGGCACTTCACAATTCAATGTAACTTGAAAAGATCATGGTTCACAGAGCAGAAATTGCATCGTGATGTGGGTTACTAGAAGGAGAAAGGTCAGAGGATCCATCCTTTGGTCTCGAGGGGAGCCTGATATTTATAGACAAGAGGCGATGCGAAGTAGATCTTGCTCGGCGCGAAGAAAAATCAAGCTCAGCAGCAAGATCACGAACCTCAAAGGGATTCACGGAGCATCCGGACTCATTGCTCCATGGTGGGATCGCAAACGTCAAAGGGGTTTTGTGGAGCATCCTGACTCTTTCCTTCGCGGTGGGTTCACGAAGTTAAAAGGGGTTTGTGGAGCATCCCGCCTCTTTTCTCCATGGCGAGTTTGTGAAGAGGAAGTTCTACACCAGCCGGGGGGCATGGGGGCTCCACGAGCGGTCTTTGCGAGGCAGACCTAAATGCTTTCCCATTGTTCTTGTGTTTCCCGAATTTTGGCGTTCAAATATATATTCCAAGATAGATATAGAATTAATGATTTTGAAGAACCTATATCCAAAAAATGTAGAGGAAATTGTAGATTCTACTCGAATACTACCTTGTAATATAGATGGTCCCACAACTTGATCCTTGGGTATCAGATTTAAGGCATGCAACTGACCTGATCCATAGCCATGTGAAACTGATGAACTATCATGATCATGAGTACTATACTGGAACTTCTAGTTAATAAGGATAAGAATAACACAACAATGACCTCCTCCTCATCTAGACCTGCCGGTGCTTCTCCATCTACCCACCTGATGTGGTGAAAAAGAACTCACTCTTGTATGTGGAGCTGAAGCTGATCCTTTTCCACAAGAATCTGGTGGAAAGGACCTATAAAATCTTTGATGATATCCCATTTGGCCACAATCCCAAAACTCCATAGGGTCTCAATCACACTGTGGATTCTTATTCCCTAGTTTTCCACACTGAGGACACACTATAGAGATATCAAACAAGATACTCTGGATTCCACTAATTTGAAGTAAATCCTGAAGGGAACATTTCTTGACCCTAGAAGAACTACATGCCTAATGCAGTGCTGATACTCTAAACCCAATACCCGCTCCATACCTATTGTAAGGCTCACTAATACGGTCCTAATAAACTGTTTTAGAGAAGGTAGGAAGGAGAAATACATTCACAATAGTTCTGATGTCGTATTGGAGCCCATCTTCAAAACGTCTAGCACGTGAATGCTTATCAGAAGATTGAAGAGGTGAAAAGCACTATAAATCATTAAAACATGATGAATATTCCATAACTGAAATTGAACCATACTCAAGATGCATGAACACTCTGGCGTGGCCTACTCTCAGTGACCGAGGAAAGAACAAATCATAGAAGGCAGTCAATAATTCAACCCATAACATTCCCTAATGTCAACTAGCATGGGTAACGACATCCCACCGAAGATTGGCCAAATCCTGAAGCATGTATGTAGAAGGATTGACTCTACTATCTCGAGGAGTTTCCAAATGCTCAAAGATAGACAACAAGGCCTATAGTCAGGACTAAGCATCCTATGAACCGCCATCCCTAGAAAAAGTAGGAGGATGCTGGTACTGAACCCTGTGGGTCATATCAGCCATCGTAGGTTCCACTTGTGGTGAACCAATAATAAACTACATCATACGTAATAAACTATCATGGACATGGAAATTAGTGTCCACATTAGGTACATCAGGTGTTTCCTTAATATGCACTTCTACAAGTAAGACTGATAGCCTAGGGCCCACCATGTATAGAGCATCGTTTGCACCACCTTCATGGCAAACGACACGAGGACATCATAGCCGCGTTTGTCTACAAAATTACAAGAAAACACATTAGAAAACAATATATTCAAAGGATAACATCACTAGAAGAAAAATGGTTAATGAAAACTCACTACACAAGGAACACCTCTCAAGATACCCACCTAGACAACCATGTATTTGTAAGTACTCAGTTATAAACGTAATGTTACATTACAATTCATTTCCAGGAAGGCTCCTTTACCTTTCATAAACATGACAAGCCTGGATAAGGATGTGAAACCAATTAATTTTAGATTTCTAGATTCACATTATAATGGATATTTATTGCTGATGAATCAGTTCCCATACACCTATCACCAAAAACGACACCCATTTAATTATATCATAATGGATGGACTTGGAATATTACTCATCCCAACCCATGTGGACCCACAAACCTAATGAATTGAGATTTTGAATTAGTCAATCAAAAAAAAGTAATACAAGTACAATAAACTATCACAATATCACTCAGAAAATTTCAGTCATATCAAGCAATGTAAAGCACTAAAATTCACCTATATGTCCTGGAAATATGCATAACATGTGAATTATAGTTAACTATAATGTTGAATGTAGAAACAATCCCTTCCATCATACCATCAGGAAAGGATAAAATAAATTACCAAAAGTGTAATAATCAACAAAACCACACAACATGTGCATCAACCAACAGTGAAATAATATCAACTATAATAAGAAAAAGAAGACGACCAATTATATTTTGGGTAACATGGATTTTACCCCAAACATGGGTACGCGACGCCCATGCATGACTTATGGCCATGTCCCTAGCATTAATATTCTACAATATATTGTCCCAAAATTGTAATGTAACATAAGAAACTAGCTTCAAATTCGACTTTGTGAAGACCCAAACCCATATGCCACTTAACGGGTGCCCCGAGCCCAGTGGAAAAATGGCATCACACACATCTTACCAAATTCTAGATTCTCCCAACTATGGGTGGGGGAAAAGGGTGTGTCTATGGGAATAATATGACTTAATTAGTATAGTTTAGAACATTTAAAGGAATATTACAGAATAGTAAACAATGGAATCAATATAAATAAATAGTGGTAGAAACCCAATTCAATATAAAAACAAGAATAACAATAACTACGTCCACTAGAATAGTGATGATGTAATGTCATGTCACTATTAAATCTGAAATAATGGATACGAGATAACATGCATAACATGATCCATATGTAAAGGAAAACAAGACTACTCCAAGAACCACGAGATCAAACTCGGTCATCTACTATCAAGCTACATCTTATCAGCACACAATCACGTGTTAGAAGCTGAATGCATCCATTTGTCAATACCTACAACCGTGAAATATACTCCAGGTACCAAATTAATCACAGAGAGGGTGTAAGATAATTTTCACCAGGCCACCACAAATAGTTTCTATAACATCATTCTCGTGTAATGGAATACAACAGCATGCAGGCATGCATATATGAAGTAAAGAGAGCAGTAAAATATAACTAAATATCAATGTACACACTTTAGTCCTTATCTGGTGTCTGAACATGTAACAATTACATTAATTAAGTAATTACTGTTTAATTTTAATTGGTCATAGAGGCATAGCCAACATAGACATCACCTCATGTAAGTATAACCAGTGAAGGTCTCACGACGTAATAAGGAAGCCTAAAAATGATATTCAGTGAGGGTTTTCCTGGGTAATAAATAAGGTATCATAAACTCATAGAAAGATAAATCAGTAGAATCTATGTCTATCTAAGGGTAAAGAATGTAATCCAAGGAGCGTAATCCAAGGAATTCCACAACAAAGCACTAACTGAGTCAAAGGAGATTGACCAATGTAACAAAGGTCTAATAAAATATAGGTCCATGTGGGCTTTCACCATGGAACCTACAGGTCAATGCTAGATCTATGGAGTGTATTTGAGGTATCCTATATGTAAAAAGGGACCATAAGGTAGTATTCCAGGCATCCATGGAATAGATAAGAATTAGAGTCCAGGTGGGTATCTACCTAAGAAAACTTCATCCTTGTATCGAAATGAGGTTCACGAGACCCAAGGTAATATCCTATCATAATCCAAGCTAAGCCTGAGTCAGTCCATTTTTATTGATATTGTGATTGTATAAAAATTAAATTGGTTCATCTCTTTCCATCCATTAGTGTGGATAGGTCATGTAGAGTTGAATCCATTTATTTTTTAGAGCAAGCCTTGTATTCTATTAGTATGGATAGGCTATGTAGCATTGATACCATTTGAAAAAGTCTTAGTTAGACATTAAGACATATTCAATTACTAAGGTTAACTCTGCTACCTTCCATCACCATGGAATGGGGTGATACATGCATGTATCCTTTATTCCATCTCTTTTAATAAGGCCTTATTATATACATAGGGTACATTAAATTTCTTATTATACATTAAATTATCCTTTGAATCCCATACCTTAGGTGGGTCAAGTGGTGAGCAGACATGATAAATTCCATTATGAAAATATAAGTAAATACAAGGCATTTATGATTAGAAGACTCACCATTACAGAGGTTAAGCCAAGGCACACCCGAATGGTTTCTCAAATATTCCAAAACACTAAAAACTTGGTTATGGCATAACCATTGAGATGAGGTGGATTGGGTTGTTAGTGAAACCACTAACAACTAATCCCATATTTGGAATGATCATAACTATGCAATTATAAAAAGTATAATCTTGGAATGTTAATTTAAGAAACTGTATCCAATGAAACCGGTGGTCCCCACATGAACATACCAAAAACTATGAAATTTTGGTATGAGTTACAAACCACCAACCTTAGGGTTGTATGAGCCTTATCTCTAGAAATGGACATTGATTAGCCTTGTATCGAAGTAGATCTAAGAAATTGTTAAGGAAATATCACACTGCAATATCTTTGTCAAGAGTGAAAGAGAAGTAAAACTGCTAAAAAGGACTCGATTTATTACCATTGCACATCCAATTTGACAAATGAAAGATCAATCAGATGTTAGATGAAGGAGATATCTTGATCCCTAGAATTGGACTTCAAAAATATCAAAATGCATGGAAATAGGGTAAAATCTCACTAGTTCATTGATTATGGGGATGCGGAGGGATTAATATATCATTAAGGGTGTTTTGAACATTTTACACTGGTTTTTATCCCACACATAGTTTTTCTGCATGGTTTATCAAATAGCCTGAAAACCGTGAGAAATGGTTCTAACAAAAAGTATTTATATAAATTGTTTGATCAAAATATGCACTATCCGTCCATGATTACCTAGGAAAAAGTAGAGTTCACATGGTTAGGATGCACATCTGTGTGCCAACCATGCCAGGTTCCACTGTATGAAAAGACACCATCATCCCAGTTTGGGAAACCATGCACAATGTCTGTCTTCTCAAAAAGGATGGGTTCTATCTCTGAAAAATCCCCCAGAACCCTATAAATCTTTACGAACACATTAGGTATCCAAATTAAGTCCAATGGACGGATTTAGATGGGAAATTAATGGATCTATACATGAGTGAAAAATCATGTTCATAAAACTCTCTTGGCCATCTTTGAAGGACGAGTTCACTCAATAGACCATCTTTTTAGACACATTTCACTCCTATGAACATCTTAATAGTAAAGGATTATACACAATACCACATTATTCTAATTCATGAGATATAAATCATTATCCAACGAATTGTGGAGAGAAATAGGTCGTATCCATCTAATAGTGAAATTATACATACATGTGCCAGGGGATCATGAATAATCACATAGTAACCCATGAAATTAAATGGAATTATAAACATGTATTATTATCATAACTTATGGAAATTTCTATAGTATTTTCAATCACTTCATCAAAATGATTACTCGTGAAAGAGAAAAGGATTTCTTAAACAGAAAACCCATGAAATAAAAATGAGTTTCATAAAGACCTTGACAATAATAATATCCCATTAATATAAAAGATATGAATGAAACCTTTATATAATTTCCTAGAAGGGTAAAAGTAACATCAATATATGTAATATTATATAGAAAATAATTTAGACCAATCTTTCCAAAATATAACTTGATTAATATATATTTTCTTCTTGAAATTATCTTTTTAATACATTAAAACATTTGATATTTATTTATATAGATAATATATAAAATAAATTCATCAAATCATATGAAAAAATATTTCATTAAAAATTATAAAATAATATTAATTTTTTAAAAAATTATCTCTCTTTGAAAAAATGTTGAAAACCTATAATGAAATTATTAAATCCATTTGAAAATCACTTCATTAAATATTCGTTAAAAACAAATAAAAAATGATGGAAAACATTTTAAAAAAATTATCCTGGAAAATAATTTAGAAACATATAAATAAATATTGAAAACGTTTTGAAAACCATTTCCCTTCAAAATACATTCAAAAAATATAAATATATCATGAAACTGATTTGAAATCTATTTTCCTTGAAAACGTAAAACTAAATCTAGAAAATGTTCTCAAAACTGTTTTTTTGAAATCTTAAAAAGGGAATTTGAAAATGTTATGAAAACAATTTTAAATTAAAAACACATTCAACTACATTTTTCATAAAAAAATATACTTTAAAATAAAAAATTTGATTCATAGGATTATCAACAGTTAAATCCATACATATCGTATAATGTAAAAAATAATATTCATTTGTATCGAAAAGTAGATAGAAAATTTCCTAATTTTTAAATTTATAGGAATATTTATTAAAAAACATTGTTAAAATTATAAAAAGAAATAAATATATAATTTAATGATCATAGGATATTTGTTGAATATTCTTTGAAAGTATTTTTAAAATATTTTTTTTTGAAGGAAGATAGATTTTTCAATGATGAGAGGGTAAATTCTGGCTTCATTAGAAACACATTGTGAACAATCATATGTAAAAAAGGGTAAATAATTGAATCAATACATGTATATAGAATGAATATATAAATTAAAATAAAATTCATGACTATATTGAGAGATAGAACAATAGAATTAATCAAAGGACACATAAATGTAAAGAATCATAAAAAGTGATTCAATTGTCTCAATAAAAACTTATAACTTGATGACATTGGATCATAATTTCCATGTAATATAATGAAATTAAAAAAGTCATTAAGTATTATTAAAATATGAATATTTATTATATAAAATGAAACATAACAATATATACACCACTAAAAAGGGTTTAGGTGCATACCAAAACATGGGTATCGAGGAAGAAAAATTGAGAAACCCCATTTTTATCAATTTGGTATCTTTTGTAACATAAAACCCATTAATGAATGTTAATAAACACAATATGTTAATACCAATAAATTTTGGGATAATATACATATAATAACATCATGGTTTGTACCTACAACACAAAAAGTAAATAATGATGAACATAGCATGTATCTCATGGGAATAAAAAGTGTGATGTAATCAAATTACCATGTGTCCTAACTCTCTTTATACTTATACATGATTCCATTATAATAAATATATTTTTATTCTAAATATTTTAAATAGAAAAATTCTTATAAATAATAAAATATATGGTTGTATTATGACATTATATTTCCAATTTTTTAAACATTTAATTTTAGGGTTTCACATCGGGTAATACTCCCTTTGTTCTGCGCATATGACATAATTTTTTATATCATTGGTCCTCATAATTATATCATGATTCCTTAATTTATACCATTACATAAACATATGGTATATCTAACTTATTTTAATTATAACAATCTATATAATATAGTAGTACAAAATTGAATACACCATTAATGGAAATGTTATGTTTTACGTATACATGAACGTTGTTTTCGTTCTAATTTTCTCATTGAATTAAAGAAAGAAAATGAAATATAAAAATATATATCAATAATAAAGTATATTTTTGATATAATATATATCATTTATTTTCACAAAAATTATATTTAATTCAATCTTTACAGTGTAGGAATGATTCATATAGCTTTGAGGGGGTGGTCTTCTACACTTTCTCAAAGGATATTATCATGTTAACTCCAAATGAAATGTAAAAATATATTTATTAAAAAGATAATAAATAAAAAATAAAAAATAAAAAATATAATATATGACATATAGAAATATATTTTACATCATAATTCCTCACATGGCACGTGTTAATGGAAAAATGAACAATCATCATTTCATGAGGTAGTAGGTCCCCGTATATAGAAATAATATGTTTCTTACCCACTAGATGGAGGTGTGAATAATTGAATATTGAAAACCTATCAGAAAAAAATCATATTATATTTATAATAATAGTGTTTTTGGGAAATAATAGAATAAATATACTGGAAGGGGTGGAGGAGGTAAATAAATATAGGGGGCCTGAGAGAAGACTTTGCCTCTTAGTCATGCCACTCTATTTGGATTGTACCAAAAGGATTCATTGAGATTCCATCTAAACATTTTAATTATTATATGAGAAATATAGGGATTTTTTGAGTCTATTTTTGTAGATATTTGGAGATAAAAGGGTCTTGAGAAGAATGAGTATGTGAATAAAGGTGGTGGCCTTTTATAGGGATGTGAAATAACACATTTTTCATTTAAAAAAAAGATTGTTTAACCACATTTTTATTTAATAAAAGTTGTTAAAACCAAAAAAAACTCATAAATGGAAGGTTAATAGACGACTCTTACCCAGAAAATGGGTTTTATAATAGTGTCTAGGTCGTTTGGGTCATATATTTATGGAACAGTAATTTGTTAACCTTATTTTTCTCTTAACCAATTTAATTAAATGTAACCACTCTAACTAATATTTTTGGTAAAAAAAAGTTGAAATATTAAAATTTCTAAATTATTAAAACTCAAAATATGAGATCAAATATAAAAAATTCAATTAAATTAAGTGACATAAATTAATTATATATTAATATCACTAACGGGACGATATTGTGTCTTTTTAATGTAAAAACATCCAAATGTTTGCTAAAATTATATATCCAATTTTGATATGAAATACATTCCAAGGAAATCAAATCGTATTAATTGTTTAAAATATTATATAAATTTTTTAAAAAAATTTAAATATCTAATTTACCCTAATAAATAATTAAATGAAAAACTAATTTTCAATTAAAATACAGTAATTTTAACTATTCAGTAAAACATGAAACCATAAATTAAAATACCAAAAATTTATCCTAACCTAATTTGTATGTTTATATTCGAATGATAAATTTTATTTGGGAATATTAACTCATTAAAATTTATAATAATTTTGTTTATGATATTTTCTTCTGTAAAGCTAGTAATATTCCCATAAGAAAATATAGGGTTTTATGCATAAAAATGTGGTTGGTCTTATCATATGTTTATAAAATATATTGGATGAGTATTAAAAAATTATTTAATATATATCATATTAATTATATTAATATCACATTCCAATTTTAATTAATTTAATTTTCTAGGTTAAAATAACTTTTTGAAGAAAATAATATTTTCATTTATATTCAATCATTTTTTATATTCATTACTAATTAATTGCTAAACTATGAATTCATATTATATTTTTTTAAACCCATATTTTCATAATTTAGTTAATAATATTTATTTCGATCAACTTAATGTATTGGTTATATCTCATTATAATTAAATTTTGAATAATATATTATTTTGTTAATACTCGATCTTTCATGTTAGGAAAACCATCGAGGAAGGTCAATATTGCATGTAATTTAAACTAACCATGTTGTTATGTGTAATGTATTCCAAGTTGGTGATGTGTGTAACATAATTTAAGAGGGGTCCCTTTGAATTGAGTGTTTGATTTAGTGAAAAACTATTTTTAGGGTTGTGTGAAATGAAAATATCAAAAGATTAAATCAAGTCTATTTTTTCCACAAAATCGCAAAGAGTTACATTTTACCCCCTGTAAAATGATTTTTCCACTAAATTAGTCATGGTTGTCAATGGATTGATATTTAAATTATTTATTCATATAAACCCATTTTGTAAAAATTAATACTAAAACGACCCTTAAAAATGCAATGTTGGAACCATAACAGTTACCTAGAGTAACATATAACTAGGTTTACAAAAATGAGAAAGTAGGTTGTGAGTATAGATTGTACATGGAGGAAAAGAATAAATATTTATAGGGAGTGATTGAGGTCATAAATAACAATAATGATAATGATAAAAGAAAATTTGGTGGCCTTAAAGTCATAAATCTATGAAGATTTAAAAGGACATCAGTTAAAAATATTATGGAATTATGAAAATAGATCATCATTTTTGATTGTTATCCCTTGATTGAGTAATTATTTTATTGACCAAGATGAAACAGAATATTTCATTCATTAATTGTGCATTTATTAATTTTCAATTCATCCATTATAGTAAGAAATTGATTTCCATAAATTTACATTGACGCCTGAAGAACAAAAATACACTTTTTGTAGATATTAAGGCCTATAGAAGAATTAAAATTATAACGATTCTTAAAAATAAATATGGTTAATACATTAATCTCTTAATATATAACGTAACACTTCCATTTCATCATAAATAAGTATTCATCTGAAACAATTATTCAAAAACCATAAAATCTTGTAGGCCAGTGATAGACCTTAAACCCTTATCTTCTTTCAGCCATGGTTTCAAGACCTACGGCCTTACCCAACATGATTTGTTGTCACCTGACAAACATAGTGTCTTTTATTATAACTATTATAATATAATTTCCAAAATAAATATGAAATACATTTATGAAATAAGGATAATTCCTAAAAAACCTTTTATTCATGGTATTTAATACAAACTCATTACAAAAATACCTAGTTCAAAGTCTATTATTGATTTTTTAAGAATGGTTAACCTTATAACACTTTAGAAAGATTGAACTCCAAATAATTAGAAATAAAGACATGAAATCAGCTTAAAATTTTCCCCCCATATATCACAATGTACCACATGTTTGAAACCTTTCCAACATGTTAACACCATTATCGTATATTACCTTGAAACAAATTCATAACATTATAAAACATTAATCCGTTTAGTAAAGATGAATTCATTATAATTATGACGTATAATGGATATATTATTTAAAACGAGAAAATCATGTTAACATTATAAATGAGAGAATAACCCATATATTAACATGTCCTTACATAGTTACATGGTAATTAGTACATTACACTTTACTTATTCATAAAAGAATTATCTTAACATAAAAACATATTAACGTTTACCATCCATTTTTAAAAATATCACTTTTCATTAAATCACACCACTTTCCCATCAAAAACATTGAACATAAACATATAAAAACAAATTGAAAAAACATAAGTAGAACAATCCTTGTATAATTAATTATTCATAACATCTGAATCCAAAAAACCTAAATACATAAATTACTTTATTCATAATCCATTAATGATGCTACCTCATCCAAGATCATAATACCTAATTATATTCAAATTTAATTTTTAGTCTCATCATTATAAACAATGTAATAATTACAGAAACCACCTTTTTCATTATCATCAGAAAAATTCTTCCAAGGACATTTAGTTACATATTGACAATTAAATACACAGTTAAAACACTTATCCTTTGATTATTTCCTAGAAGTTCCAATATTATCATCTATTTCATTATGTAAACACTTCATTTTTCCCTTAATGTCACTTGCTTTGTGTCCTTATTCTCCACAGTCAAATCATCTTCTTATTCTACTATGACATTCACTTAGGTGATTCTTTCCACATTGTTGACATAGAGAAAATATAATATTTCTCATCCATGGTCTCTATTTCCCTAAATCTCAATGAAATCCATATTTATCATCCTTGGTGAGTCCAAATATTGGTTAATGTATATATTGTAAATCGTATTCCATAAAAACTAAATAGGCACGATCAAAACATATTTTACTCTAGTGATAATTCCACTTGACTCCTCATTAGAAAATCATTCATCACACTTAACGTTAATCATGTTCATTCTGGTTCCCTCTATTGACTAAAACATGGTGCATAGTGTGAGCATTAGATATCAATAGGAAAACTAAATAGTCATGAAAATAATTACTTGTAGGATGTATAAATCATTAAAAATCCTTAATCTATGACACACTAGGTTCATATTAAGTTATTCATATACATCTTATATTTAAATCCTTCAAGTTGTTTTGATAAGAGTTTGTGAATTTCCAAAGTATATCCACTGGGAGTATTAAAACAAGCGTGTAGCAAGGCCCATTGTCATGTAACAGATTACCCCATGTCAGGACTAGAAAATCTTGTTATAGTTGTTACACTTGATACATCTGTTTCAGAGCCACATTCCATTATATTATCCAGGAAGGGATATATTTCTAGGAAACCACACAATCTACCTTTTACCAAAATTACAGGACATTTTCCTAAATGTTGGTTGCTCCATATCCTTATCCTTATGGACATCAATAGAAATATCTATTGAAATATACCTATGGGTATCACTAATGTTTTCTCACAGAAGTTTCCAAATGATGAAAATACCTTTCTTTTGATACCAACTATATTTAACCAAACATAACATACATGGTTAATACATCATTTTAGATGAATATTTGTTACATTACAATAATACATGCCCATTGATCGTAATAGTTTATTTTATTTGGAATCCATGAAAGAAAATATTATATCCTAGTGAATGATCTTCTACATATCCCATAAATTTCTCCACTATTAGTACAACAACATAAAACCATTATTCATAACCCAATGCTAGTAAACATAGGAAAGGGGTATCGTTAAATGATTAGTAAGGTAAAATATGGGAGATATGTATGAATAATTTGGAGCATAAGGGTACTAGAACTTGATCATGAATATAATGATCATACCCAACATATAAAAGATCATATACATGGATCATGGTATAAATCATGGAAGTTCATATGACATGAATCAGATGTAAACAAAAAACATAATCCATGGATGCATTATATAGGATGAAATCATGGGACTGTTGAAGTGAAATAATAATAAAAAATTATTTCCATATTATCCAAGGAATTACTAAAAATCCCATATTGGTAGTATGGGTTCACTCCCTATACCATCTTAGAAGTCATGGTTCACTGCCATGGCCATATTAGTAGCATGAGTTCAATAATCATACCATCATTATTGTCATGGTTCACTCCAATGTCCATTTTATTAGTTAAGTATTACTTGGAAGACTATCTTTGTCTATCTCATGAGATAAAAACATTTAGACAATACATGAGAAAGAGATATAGGTCCCACCGATCATTGAGTAAAATCACACATACATGTGACAAATGATCATAAATAATAATATTGAAATCCACAAAATGTAATTGGTATTATAAATATGTAATCATAACATAACTTGCATAACGAGATATAGGTTTCATAAAAATTTCATCGAAAACATAACTCATGAAAGGGAAATAAATTTCATAAACATAAAAACCAAAAAATAGTAAAAAAGTTCATAAATACCATACATAGCACATTCAGGTAAAATATTTTAATGAAATAATTTTATCATTTCCTAGAACGAAATGAGAAACATCAACAGATTCCATCTTAGAAGAAAAATAATTTTTAAATAATTTTAAAAAATAATTCTTGAGAAAATTATGTCCTCTTCCTTGAAATATAATTTTTAATACATAAAACCATTTGAATATCATTTTCATAAAAAATAACATTAAAACATATAAACAATGATTTTAATATAATTTAAGAAATATTTACATGAAATCTTAAAAAATAAGCTTAAAAACATATTAAAAAAAATTCTTTGAAAAAAATCTACAACAGAACAAACAATTTATGATTTTTTATGAATTTAATTTCATTTATATTTCTTTTAAAACATATAAATAGTGATTTAAAATGTATTTAAAACTATTTTCCAATAAAATACATTGAAAAAAAAATAAATATTGAAATGGTTATAAAGAGAACTTTCCATGAAAATAATTGTAAAACTTAAAAAAAAATTGAAAAAGTTTTGATATTAATTTTTGTTGAATACTTATAAAATATGGTTTTAGATGTTTCAAAAAACATTTTCCTTGAAGACATATAAATGATGTTTTAATACATATTGAAAACAATTTTCCTTCCAAACATATAAAATATGATTGAAAATGTTTTGAAAACAATTTTACATGAAAAATTATTTTAATAACATATTCATAAAAAAATTACCTTTAAACCTGACAATAATGATTCAATGGAATAACCATGGGTTAATCTATAAATGGAATATGTGGTAAAAAAGAACCATTCTCTTCCACATTAAAATGGATAGAAAATTTTCTTCATTAGAAAAGATACATGAAGATTCCATTGTAACAAATTGTAAATGGAAAAGGGTAAGCATTCCGTTAAATTATCATAGGATATTATTAGAATATTCTTGGAAACCTTTTCTATGAATTCATTTTTATAAAGGAACATTGGTTTTTGACTGAAGAGAGGGTGAAGTTGATCTTTCTTAAAAACACTTTCTTTACAACCTTAGGTACCATAGAGTAAAAAGTTGTACCTCTACAAGAATATTTATTGAGTCTTCATAGGAGAAAAACATTCCGTAATTTATTGAGTGATGTAACATAGGAATTCATTAATGTAATCATATATATAAAAACTCTTGAAAGGTGATAAGATTGTCTCAATAAACTCTTATAACATGGTTACATGGGATCGTACTCTAAATGTATGAAAATGAAATTAAATGAAGACTAATTTATAATATAAAGAAGGATATTCATGATATATCTTGTGAAATGGAATAATATACACCTTGAAGATGAGTTTATGTTCATAACAAAACATGATTGTCAAAGAAGGAAAATATAGGCAATTTTTTTAATGATTTAGAAAATTTCGAAAAATAAACAACATAAATGATTGTTTATAAAATTTATCTATTAATACCCAAAATCATAGGTATATTATACATATAATAAAATCATGTTATGTACTAATACCAAAAAAATGAAAGATTGGTGAGCATAGAATGTATCTCATGGGAATAAAAAGTGAGATGAAACCCCTTTATAGTGTGTCTGGAATCTCATCGTACACGTACATGCTTCCATTATAATAACAATATTTTTAGAATTAATCATTTTCAGGAAAAAATTATTATACATAATACCATATATGGTTTGATTATTATCTTATATTACCCTATTGTAAATGATCATAAGTTAATGTTTTATTTTAGGTAATATTATCTTTTTTATTTCCATGTTTTTTAATTTTTTATATCATTGATCCTTATAATTATATTATGATTCAATAAATTAGATAATGATATAAATATTTTGTATATCTAGTATACATGAATCATAATAATATATATAATAGTGTAGTTTAAAATTGAATACACCATTCACAGAGAAGGTAAGTCATACGTACATATGAATGTTGTTTCTGTTTTAATTGTCGTATTGATAGAATGAATGAAAGTGATATAAAATAATATATATATATATATCATTATTAAATTATATTTAGGATATAATATATTTATATATTTAGTAAAAATATCATTAATAAAATACATGTAGTGTATGAATGACTCATACAACTTTTAGTTGGAGGTAGTCCACACTTTATCAAAAGATATTATCATACCAACACCAAATGAAATGTAAAATAAAATGTGTTTTAAAAGGAAAAAAGAATAAATTTATAATAAATATAATATATGACTTATATAAACATTTTTTCTAGGATAATGACCACCATAGTAGGTGGTAATGGGAAATTGAACAATCATCATTTTAGGAGGCGTTAGTTTGATGTACATAGAAATAGTATGTTCTTTTCCCATTAAATAAAGGTTTCAATAAGTATATATATAACCATTAGAATAAAAAATCTTAGTATATATAGGATATTTTTTCTTTCAAACAATAATTGAATAATGATGGTGGAGGGGTGGAGAATGAAAATTAAATAATGGAGCTTGTATGAAGGCATTACCTCTTAATAAGGAAACTCCTTTTGGTCTGTGCAAAAAGGATTCCTTGAGTTGTCTTAGGCCCAAGGAAATAATTATATGTGTGAGGGTAGAAATTTGGGATCATATTTGAGTTGATTTTGGGGGATTGATGGGTTGAAATGTGTGAGTATGTGGGTAGAGGAGGTTGCCTTTTACAGGGATGGAAAAGGAAACACATTTCATTTTTATTCAAAACAGGTTAGGTGTACCCAAGTTAATAGATAAAAAATGTCATAAAAAACCGAAAATACTCAATAATAGAAGGTTCGTGGAAGAATCATTTACAGAATATGGGTTTTTGACAAGTTTGTAGGTCAATTGTGGTTTTATATATATGGTTTAGTAGTTTATTAACCTTATTTTTCTTTTAAGCAATGTAATTAATTTAAATCAAATTCACTACTATTTTAGGTCAAAAAAATGTTTCACTAATTATATATTATAAATTATGATTCATACAAACATGGAATAAATTTTTCCAAATTTCAATAAATTTTTTGATAGAAAATAATTTAAAACTAATCCCACTGGCAGAACGACACTATGTGGTCTTAATGTAAAAATTTCCAAAAGATTTCTTTGTTTTCTTATTCAATTTCAATGAGAAATTAATTAAAATGACAAAATTTGTATTAATTGGAAAAAAAATTATCTAACTAAACAATAAATCCAAATAAAATATACTTTTACCATAAAAAACTTACATGTAATTGTTTTTTTTCAATTAAAATACCATATTTTTAACATTTCATTAAAAGATGAAACCTAAAATAAAAATACCAAAAATTTCTCCCTACTAATTTATTTTGTTTATATTCTAAATATAATATTTACTTCGGAATATTAAATAAATATAAGTTATAAAATTATTATTTTAAATTGGTTCTACATTAATGTCATAAAAAGTTACTTAATAAAAATATATGGTTTTAAGAATAAAATTGGGGTTATAGTTATTTAATATCAATCCAATATATTGGATGAATAAAAAAATTCATTACATGTATATCATATTTATTCTTTTAATATTACATACTAATTTTAATTAATTTAATTTACTTGGTTAAAATAGCATTGTGACTGTAATAATATTTTTTATATTCAATCAGCTTTCATATTCATTTTTATTTTATTGGTAACCTATAAATTTAACATATATTTGTGTAAGAAACATATTTTAATAATTTATTTAATAATATTCATTACCATAAATATAATAGATAGGTTGTTTCTCATAGTAAAAATAGTTTTGATAATATATTAGTTAGGTAATACTCTTTCTTGTGTGTTATAGAAGCCATCGAAAAGGTGAATATTCCATGTAATGTATGCAAACCATGTTGTTCCACATAATGTATGCAAAGTCAGTGTTGCGTGTAACATACACCAAGACTATGTCATGTGAATGGAATGTCTGACTTAAGGAATACTTTTTTTGGTTTTTGTTAAATGAAAATGTAAAAATATAAAATGAATTTGAAAAAAATATTTCACAAATTCTAAGGGTGTTACAATTAGCATTCATTAAAATTTCCCAATTTTTAATTTTATGGTTTTCCAAAATTATTCTTGCGTAAAATTAAGTAATAATAATTTGATAAATTTCTGTATTTTTGATTTTTCTTTAAATTGTGAAATTACCATTTAATAACTTTATAAAATATTCATTTTTAAAATTGTATAATAATGTTTTAAAAATCATATAAATTATATACTGATAATTAATTAGAACTATCCAATGATAAATTTATGATTATCATGATTTATTATTGCCATAATTTTTTTATCTATATTTTTGAATAATGAAAAAATAGAATAAATAAATAAAAAATAAACAAAAATTAAAAACAACTCACCTTTATCATGAAAGTCATCCATAATGTGGATCTTGATAAGGAAATCCCCACTAGAACATTTGGTTCTTCACTGATCATGATCATGAGAATTATAGGTTGTTCAGACTTGATTGATTCAACCCATGATGAAGGCTATGTGGTTTGACTCTTTAGTAGACAAAAAATATTAGCATTTAAAACATAATTTACAAAACACTACTTTTAATCTGTTATTGGACTAGAAATTCATTTGGAGTTCATTAGTTCCTCTTCATTATGTAATTTTAATTGGATCAATAGAAAACAAAGAGGATTTTTTTGTCTTCCAAATTAACCATGTGTGATAGTGGTGGTTCACCCATGGGGTGATGATGAAACATTTTAAAAATGATTTATTAAATTAGTGAATAATAATCATTTAATAAATATATTAATAACATAAATATAACTATCTATCTAACCAATCACCGAAAAAGCTTATAATTTAAATCCGCCCATGTGTAAACCCCATAACTCTGTCCTAACGATGACCTTGGAATTATTATATAGTGCACCATTTGGGAGATATAAAATTATTTTTGAATAAATATCTCATGTCTAATATAATATATTTAATATTTTTAGTCTGTCTACACCGAACCACAATGGTCTTTATAATTATACATAACTCAACTCTTGACTCTGAAAATATTCAATAGAATATTCCTGTTTTTAACAAAGATTCTACCCATATGAAATTTTTTAAATCATCAATTAGGTTATTTTTATTGGAGAACTACATTTTCAAATAAAAATAACAATAAATTATTATCAACAAGTTTTTATATTGTCTTCAAAAAATTATAAGAAAATACATTAACATTAATTAAATGAATTTTAATATATTTTAATGAACAGTTTTGATAAAAATTCCCTTAAAATAAAAAATTAATATAGATTAATTATGTTAATTATGATAAGGAAACATTGCATGAAATTTGATTTCAGAATAATTTCTATTGTAGCTTATAAATTATTCTATTTTATTTTGTAACGAATTGAAAAAATATGATTTTATTTTATTAAATGTGCAGTAAATAATGTTTATTTGTATATTTGGTCATATTCATACCCTCCTATACTATGGCTATGATATTGATTTAACACTAAATAACAATAATTCAACGGTATATCATAGTTCAATTAAATAATTTATAATTGGTAAATAAATATAATTAAAACATTATATATATTATTAGAGATATATATAATATAACCTTCTGGTTCACATATAAAATTTTCATATTTTTATTTTCTAAAAATTCTATTTCTCAGTATTTAGAGATATTTTATTTAAAACAATATTCATATTTAAAAGTGTATTTACCTATTTTTAGGGAAATTTTCAAATAATTCTATAAATTATTTTTCAACTATATAAAAAATCGTAATGTAATTTTATTCTTCACTATGTATAAGATCTTACGATACGATCAATATTGCTTCTATGAATGTATTTTGATGATGAATTTTTATGGATTAATTAATGATTTCAATTATATTACCAAATGATAATTAAACAATGATGGAATATGGAATTTTTTTATAATACCATCAATATAATTTCTCTATATGACTTTTATTATGTTTTAATTGTATTTTTTGGAGCCCAATTAATCTTCATAGGATATTCAATGATGAAATGATGAATGTCTAAATGATTATATGAAACACATATTTATGATTTTAATTACATTATTTGTTGTCATAGAATTATATTTATATACATTAAATTGAGTAAAAATTGATATATCATGTTTAAATATAATCAAGAATTGAGAGTGAAGGAATTTCAGTAATGATTATGTATATTCACGACACGTCTCCCGGGGCCCTTACCATGATAACCCCAAGCCCTCCATCCCTTGTCCAAGGGTTAGAGGAAATCACCAAAAGGTATATTCCTTAAAACCTGATGATGTTGACTTTTATAAACTCTAAACTCACTTAAAACCAAGCACACAGTCAGTTAGAAACAGAAAGTAAATTATATAGTAAACATGGTGGAAACAGAAAGTAAAAAGGCCAGGATACCAGCCCAAAGAGAATGTACAAGAAAAATTGTAAAGTACAAGTAAAACTGATTACAACTCCTGTAAACACCCGCTAAGGATCCAACCTAAAGGGTAGGTACAACTCTCGAATGATCGTATATACAGATCACCTCATCAAAGGTCCACCTATGAGTAGTTTCCAGTCCAAGTACCCTTGTCCTCAATCAGCAATGTTCGTCGTCGACACCATACAGAACAAGGTGAGGGAGTATCCCAAGGATGGGTGAGTATAACAATACTCAGTAAGACCTGGAGACCTTCGAAGGTCTCTCAAATCCCAAAATTATATTGCAGAAATCATTGAAACCATAGTCAACCCTACTTAGTTATATGCCTATACATATACATATGCTATCAAGAAATACCCTCCTCACACAAGAGGGAAGAATACCACATAGTTAATACAATGAAGGTATATTACCAGACAGGTAAAGAACCATATAATATAATCTCAATCACCAGCACAAGGTAAAGACAGCTCAAACTAGGATTTATTCTAGGGGTAGTAACAAGTAACATTCACAGTCACAATGTGAAATGAATAAGATGTTAGATAAATCCTCCTCTATCGAGTATTGTAGTCATGTCGCGTCATAGAGAGGAAATTCCCACTATCCTAGGACCTCTCAGGTACTCCTCCTATCGATTAGCATGGGTCAGTCGCGTCACACAGAGGCACTCCCCACAATGGGTTTGCCGCATCACACAGAGGAACTCCCCCACGTGGCTAGCTGAGGTACTCCTCCTGTCCAGTACCATGGGTCTACCACATCACACAAAGGTGATCCCCACCATGGGTATGTTTTTTCACGCAGAGGAGCTCCCCACAGGGCCTGTCGAGTCACTCCAAGTCGAATAGTCAGCAGTCTTCAAGTCATATCCAGTCGTAGGGTTTCATACGTAGCGCGCATCGGAGAACCTATCCCCAATTCAACTGTCATACCTCAATCACCCTGAATTCCCATGAATAATTATCCCAAATTTGATTCATTTCATAAGTGTTCCAATGCAATAGACGGAGAATCAATTGGATGTGCGGTCTGTATGTTATTTGTGTTTATGCTCTGAGTGCCCAGTTGTATTTCGTTTTCAATCCAACCCATACCTACACCAAATTCTCCCAAAACTCCAGTAGAGTATACCTAGAAGACCATCTCGATCCAAGGATTCTGGTTCTGCTGATAGTTTGTCAAACAGGATCCCTGTTCTCAAGATACAACCAAAAATGCGAAACTGTGTTTGGATGGGTACTGGTCCGGTCTAACAAGGCATGGGCTGACCTGGCTCGGTTAGGGTCGACCCATTATTACCCGGTCTAGCCCGAATGCCCTAGGCCTTGAAATGACCATCCTATTGGGCCATAGTCCAGCCTGACCTACGTACGGGGTGGCCCATCCCATTGGGCCATAGTCCGGCCCGACCCGCGTAGGGGGTGGCCTGACCCGGCCCGCTGGGCGCGGCCTGGTGCGGCTCAACCCACTGTAGTGAGGCCCGATGGGTGTGGCCCACATGGCTGGTGGAAAGCCATGGAAGGGATACAATAACATAAACCTAGGGGGAATACCCCCAGTCTTCATTAATTGTCTAAGGAACGTTCTTCTATTGGCACACATGACTCGCTCGAGGGGTCCTACTCGGTGTTGCATGGCCGGCCGGATGGGTGGCCAGACTTCTTCCCAATGGTGTAGTTGATTGCTGCTACTCCATCGTGACTATCCAGATGTTGGCTACCCTTTGACCTCTGCCACTACCAAGCAGCCGTGAACTCTTACTACACCGGTGGCGCGGAAACACACTGTCGCTCCTCTAGGTGGCCAGAAAAAGTGCGAGCAACCAAACATTGCATTTTCGTGACTGACAGGCCGCAACCTCCTTCCCATTAAGCAGTGTAGACGTGCTTCTCCCATCCTTCATTAAGCCGGATAGGTGTATTCCATCGCCTTATTCTGAGATCCATTGTGGTTTCGTTCCAATCCTGAAAAATAAAACAATTGCATATTCACAATCCTTGGGTCAAGGGCTCCACGTCCATATGTCGCGCTCAACAAAATATTGTGTATCCAGCATCAATAAATATTTTGTATCGAAGAACGCATGAAGAAAAAAGGATAATAGGAAAGGTTTATGTGTGGAACAATGGTCATGTTAGTTTGGCCACCATCATTGTGAAACTATAAAAAAGGATCGATAAATAAATTCAATCAAATAAAAATATCCCATACCTATATTTTCTAATGGAGGTGGCACGAAGATGAAGACGAAGTCACTGAACGACGGTTTTTGTCACTCCCGCAACACGTCTCCGATTCGGCTCGAGCATCATCCTTTATTCTTCATTATAGAATCTCCTTTGTTGGAGAATGTGTTCACCAAATCTCTCTCTCCAGGTTCCCACATTTCCAACAATTCTGCAAACCCAGAGAAAGGTGAGGAGCTAACATATTAAATAATCTAATTTAGTTGGCTCAACAATTATGTTTGTGTAGGAAATATTAATTTGGGGGAGAAACCAAGAGTCACCTCTCTCATTAAAGAGGGAGTTCAATGGTTGGGTGGTCCCCATCATTAATTTAAAAATGGGAGGTTTAAATCTCAGGTGGTCCCCACCACTGAATTCAAATGGGAGGTTTCACAATGAAAAATAAATTAACTGATGTCTTATTTTTTATTTTTTAATTTTAACACAACCACGAAAATTATGATAACTAAATTTCACCGCCGACCTTCTTCCGTCGAGTTTATGGTCTCCTTAAGTGAATATGGGAGCTGCGAGTTCAATAGTACCCTTATATTTCAATTCCGAGCACCAGTTGAAAAGTTAAAAAATGATGCTCGCGCATTTATTGAACGTACCTAAAAAAAAGTTTGAAAATTTTTTAGCTGTCACCCTCGATCGGTGCCGGTCGCGGTTAGGCTTTCCAAAAGTGAAACACACCCCAACGAACCCAATGGTATTATCATATTTCCAATTCGAGTTACTGGTCAAATGTAATGGATTTATAATAAAATAATTGTAACTTAATTATTTTATTCACTACTAAAAACTAACATTCTCTGGTGGCCTGCACCGGACAATTTGAGTATCTTCCTAAAGAAAACATACCCTCATGAGTTCAGAAGTGGTCTCATATTTTTAATTTGAGTTACCATTTGTGATTTATAAGCATTTGAAAAATAAAATCACTTTATTTAATTATTATATTTATAATTATGCTCTTTTGGGGTTTTCTCACAGGTGGCCTGTGTTGACTAAAGTTATGTTGCATCTAGGGAGAACCCACCATCATTAGCGCAGTTTTTCCCTCAGATTTCTGATCTGAGAAAATATTTAAGAGTTATTCCACATTTTCATGAAAACTGCTTACATGCGCTAATTAAACCATAACAAAACTTCAACGGATCATTCCAAGAACTCCAAAAATCAAAATCACACGTCGTTAGATGTTACAGTCTTGAAATAATTCCATATAATTGAGAACAATTATAAAAATTTTCTGGGACATTACATTCTCTCTATCTTAGGGATTTATGTCCTCAAAATCCAAAACAAATAAAAACAACCAAAAGAGGGTACTGAGATTGTATCTAAGACTCCTGCTCCCATGTGCTCTCCTGGAAGATCTTGTGCCGCAATCGGATGCACACTAGATGTATCGTCCACCCACAAAGGACATACTCTTGTCAATCATTAATCCCCACTGGAACCTATTAAAAGATCGACCCATCGTTGATGTCCATCTCTCTCCATTCAAAGATGTGAAATGAGTCGTGCATGTATCTTCTCAGCTGGAATACAAGGAAGACGCCGTAAAACCTCTCAAACTATAGTGGAAGAGCCCAACAGCACGCTACCATGCTTATCCTCCGATGTATCAAAAAATGACTGATAAACCATGGTGATAACTTGACACCTATGTCAAATCTCTGTAGTCCCTGTCGAGGAGAGACTTACACGAATACATGGTCCCCCTCATGGAAATCCAAGGGTCTATCTATCTTGTTGGCATAAGACTTCTTCCATATTTGTGCAGTCTTCACTTGTTGACAAGTGAGACATTGTGATACAATCCATACCACTTATTTCTTCATCCCTGGCCACCAATATTGATGCTAATGGTCCTGGTACATCTTCACCACTCCTGGAAATACCGCTAGAAGGGACAAATGGAACCCCCTCAACAATTCCTCCCATAGGGCCACGAGTACTATTGTACTTCCTCTTAAGAGGGTGGAGTTCTCCCCAGCTTCAGAAAATATATCTGGTGCCTTCCTTGAGGATATCTAAACACATCGAGCCTCGCAATCAATGACCTTAGGTTGCGCCTCCCCAACTCGCTGAAGGAGTGGTGGAGCGACAGTCATAGACTAGAGGAATGCTGCTCCATCTATTTCCATAAGGATAACTGCAATGTGGCTATCTACTTTGATGCCTCACTCAAAAACATCAGACCAAACATCATGTTGAGTGCATTTTCTACCACGTTCCCCTTCCTAGGAGTATAGAATATCTCAAATTCATAGTTTTAGAGGAACTATAGACATCATCATTGTCTCAGATTCACTTCCTTCAAAGAGAAGATATACCTGAGACTCTTGTGATTAGAGTAAATAATAAACCATTCACCCATCAGGTAGAGTGACCACTTCTTCAGTGAAAATACCAATGCAACTAACTCCAGGTCAGGGGTAGCATAGTTCTTCTCGTCAGACTCTATCTCAGCTCTTGAAAGATCTCCTAAAACTTCTTAGTACCCAGGAATGGGTCCCCCTTTTTCTGTCAAAGATGAAAAAGGTGTCACTACCCAGGAGAAGTTGGGTACAAGTCATTGGTATTACTAGCCAATGCAGACACCCCTTCCCTTCAAGGAGGTAAACTAGGAAACATCTTTTGAAATGATGTCCCCAAACTCTTCCGCTTCTGTCTGAAACTGAAAACATAAATGTTCCACTGCCATGAGGGTATGGATGGACATCTAAAGAGTGATTGGAAACAACCTCCATTGTGTGAGTTAGTATATTTCTTCCTGTGCTTCCTTTTTCACCGAACAAGGAAAATCCCATTCCAAAATTGTATGCAAACCACCACCTTTTTGCATAATACAGTCAATCTGAGTATGAAATTTGGATGTCCAGTCCATACCCAAACTAACATCATATGGCCTTGACTCATCCACTAAGAGGACCCAACAAAAAATCTCACCTCAAGGGTCATATCACACCATCGGCGTATGTGTGATTATCGAGTCTCATCCCAACGGTATCTCCAGACGTGAGGGCCATGTCAATGGATTAACTGGAAACTCTAGGTCTTGGACAAGATCCATGGAAGGAATGAATGAGTGGTACATATTTCTATTAAAATGGAAGCTTTTAGTAGATATAGGTCATTCATCAAATAACTCCTAGAGCCCTTGGGTCGCACTCTTTGACCATATGAAGCTATTCCCTTCTTTTTCCCTCAAACTCCCAGTGGCTGGAGGTGACCAAAAAGATGGGTGGTTGTATCATGTCGAATTTTACACCACGACATGTTACTCTCCTAGATCTGCTTCCATGTATTCTTCTCTATAGATTCATCTGTCCCTAACACTTCCTCTTCCCGAAAACATTTTACATGCCTAAGTATCTAAGACTAGCATCAATTTCATGCATTCCCATTTCCATCATTCCCTGAATATATCCTCTAAGACCAAGAAAATTCAACCACAAAGGTTCTCTCTAGAAATATAATTTAAGTAGGAATTCATAGAGGAAAGGTGTGGGATCATATGTCCTTAAACACACCTTTCTCAGAGGTCCAATCACTGAATCATTGACTATACTGTATTCATCGAGTACCTGAGATGGTCGGTACCCCTCGTTGAATACTTAGCTACTAACATGTCGTACTGCCAAAGCCGAAGAATCTCCAGGGAACGCTCAACCACCATATTAAGCAAGTCCTCAACCGCATGTGAGTCGGGATAACCTTGGAACCTGAGGGGTATCTAATACTGAAACATGTGTAAGGAACTAAGCCCACATGTGTTTTCTTCCAGTTCTACCAGTTGTAACTACTGACCAACTTGTATTGATATAACTGGAACACTACCCGTAGGTACATTATCGAACAACGGTCCAAGTACCAAAGCCTCATTATCCCTCGGACTTTCGTCATTTCAACGTACTGGAAAAGAACATAATCTAGAAACACAATCTTTCTATTGGTGTCTCAACTAGGTGGAAAACACTTGTGATTGCCTCCAGCCAGCCCTCAACAGCCTAGGAATCTGACTCACCTTGAATCCTCAGAGGCCTCTATCACTGGAACTCATGCATTGTGCTCAGTCAGCTTGAATCATTTACACGTGGAGCTGGTGGTAACGACTATCCAATGGGTAGTGGTGCTTCTAGTACACCACTTGAAGGTGCTAACACCGTAAGAGGGCCCGACATCGTGGCCTCATTTCTCTGTGGGCCATCATCACATACTTTATCGGGATTATTGGATGGTTGTCTACGCGGTGTCATATTGATAAGGAACAGGTGTGTGATATTCATTAAGTTATACCTGGTGATCTAACTCCATGAAATCTCAAGAAAAGCTTTTAAAAAACCATGCAATCAATGCTTCTATATACTAAGTCGGAAATCATAATTCAATTTCCTGGTGTATTGATACATCAGCCGTCGCACCAACACTAGACTCCCTGAACTGAAAAACATAATAATAACACTTTACACTATTTAATCACAGAAAATATCAGATTACTAGTTATCTAGTAGAACTAAACTCTTCTGATACCATTTTGTCAAGACCTATCCCCCGGGGCCCGTTCCATTACATCCCCAAGCCCACCTTCTATAGGATATGGGATGGTGACAAGCACCGAAAGGTGTATTCCATAAATGGGAAGGTTTTTCCTTTATAAACTGTACACATAGACAAACAAAGCACATATACAGATACAATCACAATGTATAATATATTGTAAATAGTGTGCGTAACGAATGTAAATGGGCCAGAATACAAGACCAAATGGAATGTTCAAAAAATACTGGAATGTACAAGTAAAACTGAGTAAAACTTATATAAACGCCCTCAAAGGATCCTAACTGAAGGGTATTTACAGCTCCTGAATGATCGTCTTTGCGGATCACCTCATCAATGGTCCACGTCTGAGTAGACATTAGTCTAGGTACCGTCATCCTTAGTCAGCGTTGTCCGTCATCTACACCGGACATAACAAGGTGAAGGAGTAGCCCATGAAGGGGTGAGTATAATAATACATAGTAGGGACCTCGAGACCCATAAGGTCTATCAATTGCACAAAAGATAAACCAGAAAACATAGAAACAATATTCAACCCTACATAGGTATATACCCATACATAAACCCATGTTATCAGAAAATACCCACCTCACACAGGAGGTATTAATACCACATAGGTAATAACACGAAGGAAGATTACCACACAGGTAAAGTACCGCATATCATAACGTCAATCAAAAGCACAAGTTAAAGGTAGATCACGTCAGGATTTACATTAGGGTTAGTAACAAGTAACATCCACATTCACAACGTCAAACGACTCAACTCATGGAGAAATCCACCTCAATTGAGTATAGTGGGCCTGCCATGTCTCAAAGAGGTGCTTACCACTAACCTTAGACTACTGTAGTACTCCTCCTGTTGAGTACCTTGGTTTTTCCGCGTCATAGAGAGGTGCTCTGCAACATGGGTCTGACTTGTCACACAAAGATACTCCCCATCATAGCCTCATGAGGTACACCTCTTGTCAAGTACTGTGGGTATTCTGCGTCCTAGAGGGGCACTCCACACTGTGGGTCTGACACATCACACAGTGGTGGTCCCCACTAGGCCTATCGAGTCACTCAAAGTCGAATGGTTAGTAGTCATCATGTCCCAGCGAGTTGCAGGGTTTTATACGTAGTGCGCTTGGGAGAACCGCTCCCCAAGCCATCAGTCATAATTCAATCCCCCTGAAGTCCCATGAAGAAGTATCTCAAAGATTCATCATGTAATAAGGGTTCCAATACAACAGACAACGCATCAGTCGGACGCCCAGACTGAATGTTATTAGTGTTTCCGCTCCGAGTCCCCGGTTGGATTCGGGGTTGGATCCAACTCATCCATACACTAAATTTTCCCAAAATTCATATAGAAATGTCCTAAATGACAGTCTTTATCCAAGGATTACGTTATCGAAGATGGTTCTTAAAAAGGACGCCTAGTTCTCATGTTACGACCAAAAAGGCGAACCGGGGTTCAGATGAGAACTAGTTCGGGCCGACCCAGTCAAACCGACCTGGACCAACCTAGCCAAGGCTGACCCAACCCGGTTCAGGTTTACCAGGTTTGACCCAAGTCCATCTCGGAAGGCCTAGGCCTTGGTGGGCTTGGCCGGTTGGGCCATAGTCCGGCCCGACCAGACCTGCTGGGCACGGCCCGCTGCTCACCTTCTGCAGTGGCGCGACCCGATGTGGCATGGCCCGATGGGAGCGGCATGCTGTAGTGCAGACCACATGGTTTCTGGTCCACAGTGGTGAGTCTGACCTAACCGAAACCTGTGGGGAAGTGCCCCCCGGTCTTCCTAAACGGCCCGTCAACCATTCGGGTGCTGCCACATGGGACCCATCGGAGGGGTTCCACATGGTGTGGCATGGCCGGCTGGAATACAGGATGAACTTCTTCCCAGCAGCGTGGTCGTGCGCCACTACTCCACCACGACTGGCCAAATGCATCCACCCTTTGGCCTCTACTATGTCCAAGTAGATGTGACCTCCCTCTCCACTAGAGGCATGGATGCATGACACCCTTCCATCAATCGGTCATCTAGGTGCTGACCGTCACCTTCTTCCGTGGGACATTATGGTTTCATTCCAATACCGAAAAATAAACTGATCAAATATTCACAATCCTTTGGTCGAGTGTTCCACGTCCATATGTCAGACTCAAAAAAATATTTCCTTTCCAACATCAATAAATATTTTTCATTGAAGAACACATGATGAATGCGCGAAGAACATGAAATAAGTGGCATGGTATAAGTATGGGATGATGGTCATGTTAGTTTGGCTATAATCGTAATGAAACCAGAAAATGAAGGATCGATAAATAAATTCAGTCATATAAAAAATTCCACTACCTTGATTTTGCAATGGAGGTGGAAAGAGGAAGAAGACGAAGTTGTTGAACGTCGGTGTTCATAACTCACGCAGCACATCTCTGATCCGGCTAAAGCATCAGTGTAATTCATCATTAGAGAATATCCTTTTTTGGAGAATGTGTTCTCCAATGCTCTCCCTATATGATCTATCCTTTCCAAAAGTTCCCCCAAACTAGAGAAAGGTGAGGATCCAACATATAAATTAAATTAATTGAGTTGGCACAACAATTACATTTATGCTGGCACAATTGATTAGGGGGAGAAACCCCGAGTCACCTCCCTCATTAAAGAGGGATTTCAAGGGTCGGGTGGTCCCCACCATTAGTTTTAAAATGGAAGGTTTCATGATCGGGTGGTCCCCACCACCAAATTAAAATGGGACGTTTCACAAAGTATAATAAAATAAAACATGTTTTATTTTTTTTTCTTTTAACACACCCACAAAAGTCCAAAAATTAACTTTCACCCTTGACCAACTATGGTCAAGGTGAAGGTATCTTTAAGCGGATATAAGCACTATGATTTCAACGGTGTACTCATATTTCAATTCAAAGAACTAGTTCAAAAGTAACAAAACGCCGCTCTCGCAATTACAGAACGTACCTGAAAAAATGTTCGGAAAATTATTTATAGTCAACCTCGACCCTCACCAGTCATGTTTTATATTTTCCTAAGTGAATCAAACACCAAAAAACCCAACGGTACTCTCAGATTTCCTTTCCGAGATACAGTTAAAATGTTATGGATTTAAAATTAAAATAATTGTCAAGTAATAATTTTAATTACGGCCAAAAACTACCATTCACTGGTGTCCTACACCAGCCGATGTTTATATCTACCTAAATAAATCATACCCTAACAAGTTTGGAAGTGGCCTTAAATTTTTAATCCAAGTTACCATTTGTGAGTTATAATCATATGAAAAATTAAATAACATTATTTAATTATTCTATTTACAGTAATTTCATTTTCGGGTTTTCTCACAAGAGGCCCACACAGACTAAACATAAGTCGTGCCTGGGGTAAACCTGCCATCTTGAGTGCAATGGTGTGCTCAAATATTTGATCTGAATACCCATTTAAGAGGTATTTCACTTCTTTAGTAAAAATTTTTACGCACACTAATTAAACCTTAAAAAAACTTCAACGGATCATTCCAAACACTCTAGTCCACTGATCACGTGCTGTTAGATTCCACGGTCTCTAAATAATTGTATATAATTAAAAAATATATATTGAATTTCAGGGACATTATGATCGTGTTCATAGTGAGAGATGTAAAATTGAATGATTTAACATGACATGGACCCAAAAAAAATTTATAGTCATGGGAAGGATCCTGGACCAAGGAAATGATTTTCTATATTAATGTACATTCCAAATAATAGATGTGTTGTTGTTATGATATGTTATCATGGATCATGATTGATTAATGATGATTCTTCACTCTAATGACCTTTGTTTTTTTATAATAAAATCTTTTTTCACGATTACATAGTAGAAAGCTTTTAATGATTGCTTATAGAGTTTATATGTTATAATAAAGTTATCATACACTTATTCTTATGTTATTATAACCTTTTATCATTAACTAATATCTATTTTTTTTCATGGACAGAGTATTTTATCCCTACATTTTTATATCCTTCCCTTACTTATGTAATGAATTGTAGTTTTATGATAGTTATTTTTAAGAAGTGGTTCATTGGAGAAAAACATTGTGTAATATGTTAAATATATTTAATGAAATTACTTGATTATATATATATATTCTCCAAATATAAGAAACCATTAATGTTCTAGGTAATGTATTGTATATATGTACGAAAAATTCATCTAAAATGATGTAATATTTATTTGTGTAATTATCTGTAAAACATAATTGTTATTAGAGTAGGTTTTAGTTATTTTTTGATATAAATATATGAGAAAAATGATGAAAAACGTTTGGAAAATTCTATGTATAGGACAACATAATCATGTTTCTAAAAAGTAAATATTTTGTAGTTTCCATGACATTACATCACTTTCTCAGTACTAGGATTTTCATGGATTTGTGGAAGAGGTAAAAATAGGGGTAAACACACTTAAAAAATAATTTTTAGAATATAATAGATATTCACTCATTGAATGATGATTGGTATTAAGAAAACACACTTTGATAATTTCTCATATGGGTGATGTTGCTGTTAATTAAAATTCTCATAATTAACAATTGAAATAAAATACATGATTGAATCTATATCAAATTATAATAGACCATTATGTAATGAAATTAATATATTCATTACTCTGTTCAAATAAGGTGTAACATTTTGGGACAATTAAAGAATGTTTTTCATATTTTTATGATTTTTACCCCACTTATTTATGTTTAATACTCTCACATTGTTTTTTGGTTTTAGTAAATGATTTTAACAAATATGAATCATGTGATCAATTAATTTGATGAAAAATGGAATGGATATATACATGAGAAACCATGTTATATATGATATTTAATGATAACAATTATGAGTATGACTAGTCATCTATAAATAATAATGATTAACAATATGAAAAATGTTGAATTTTTTAATCACCAAAAAAATTGAAAAATCAAGTTTTAGAAATTTTAATGTGATTAAAACCCTATATTTATGATGATTAATGTATGTACATGTAGTGAATTCCATATGAAGGACCTAGGTAAATGTATAAATTATTAAAAAAGAGGTTAATTTTTGTTAAAAACCCATAAAGAATGGAGGTGTCAAATGAAAATTAAGATCTCAATGGTTAAAAATTAATGTCATACTTTGGTACAAATAATAATTCAATGTTTTAGCTATAGTGAAGATATAAATAGTCCAAGTGAATTATCTAATTCAATATATAACTCATATACCACGAAAGGGATAATAATTTATCAGTCATTAGTGTTGATCATGATTGTTAAGGGACACATATCCTCTAGTACATGGTTTTGGATGTCATTATAATTTTCATAAAAATGTTCCCAATGATAATATAATTATCATACATTTACTTAATGTAATGATATTTTGATCATTTATTTGATCTCTTTATATGTAATCTATATTAGTTACCTTGGATATGATGACACAATTTTTATTTTGAATCATCCTAAGATAGTATTTCTATTTGGGGATGAATATGAACATTTAATGATAATTAATACCATTGTATGTATATTAATCCCTATTCAAGAAATATATATATCTAAAATGGTTGGGTAGAAAATAATCATTGACGACATTACTATTTTTCATGAATATAATTATATATTTTCTGAATATATAATCAGTCTTCCACTGAATCGTGATGTTGAGTTATCAATATTACTTATACATGGTGCTACACCAAATTAAATGATTCCTTATTAAGGGGAACTAATTTATTTTCTATATTGAATTAATCAAATCAAGTAGAATATATAAACTAGATTCAATAGTAATAATATTTATCTATAGATTAAAAATAATAATTTTTTATGAAAAAATATGTTCCAACACATATTTTCATTGTCAATCGAGAACATAAAAAGATCATTATTACAAATAAGTATCTTATACCACCTATATATTATCTATTTGATAAATTATATGGAGTACATTATTTATTCTATATTTATCATTTCTCTAAATATAACTCTTGATCATGTAATAGAATATAACAAAAATAGACTCTCATACCAGGAACGACCATTATGAATTTATAATGATGATATTTACACTTAAAAATCCCATGATATCTATATATATTTAATGAATATTGTCTATAGATATTACCTTATTTATTATATTATAATAATTATATATGATAATATTATATATTCTGAAGAAACAATATAGTATAAAGATCATTAAGGATTTTGTTTAAAAACATGAGGAAGGAGAGCCTTTTTGTGATATTTAGTATGTATGAATTATAGATATGGAAGTATTAATTCTATGGTCATATAATCTCAATGAAGGGTATATTTTGGGATCTATTAGTGATGAATGTTATTAAAAAATTTCACAGATTAAAAAATGTGACCACCATTTATTGTTTCCTTTAGTTGGATGGATGTTATTAATGATTTATGATAGATTTATTGTGATTCTATATTCTAATAAATATATATTTTTTTGAATGGATCAATGTACCTTTGAATAGATGAATGGATGTAAAATTTAATGGAGCATAAAAGATGGTTAGTCAGTGTACCCATGATCAAACTACCCTTTGGGGGATAAGGGTTTATGATCCACAATGATACATAAAGTACTGTTATGTGAAGCATACTTATGAAAAATAATATAATTATATCATATTAGTCATTCTAATTATAAAATAACCTCAATAATTACTCTACTAATAATTTGGATATTGATGCATAAAATATTATAGTGAAAATATAGAGGGATTACATTTATAATGAAAGATATATATATATATATATATTATTCACATAAAAGTGTAAATATTAAATTCACCTAGAAACATTTGAATATGTGCTAATTGTTATTTTCATATTTTATTAATGATTATAAATTATCATTACTGTATCACCCTAAGAAGGAAAAAATGTAACTAACACTCTGAGTCCGAATAACCATGTTAGATTATTGATGATCTGTAGAGAATAAATAAAATATTTCTCTATTTTTTTAAGATAAATAATATAATCAATACTCTTGGGGAATGACAATATCTTTCAAAGATAAATGCTAAACAATCCATATATGTAGGGATTAAATTTGTAAATAAGGAATATTTGGAATTAATCAAGTAACTGATGAATTCCCTTATGTTAAACCTTCATTAAAATGGTATGATAAGATTCCAGAACATATTATGTTTCCCATATAATTGATATTAAGAAGGATCTATTCAGTAAATCTAGTATATCATTATTATTTATTTATCTTTTAAATTCAAATATCTATAGAGATAAAAAAAGAATTTATGGATGGAAAATATGAAAAGAGATATTATGGAGTATGTTTCTCAATGCATGGTCAATCAAAAAAATTAAGTTTGAATGATGAAAATATACAAAGAAATATCTATTTTCAACCATATAAAAATTTAAATGGGAATCCATCAATAAAAATTTTATAGTCAGACTCACCAAAAAATATAAAGGGAATAATGTTTTATAGGATTCAGCAGATATCCATAAGAAATAATAACATTTTATTAGAATAACAGAACATTTCACTGTTTTTAACATTTTAAGTTTCAAAATTATTAAGTATAAAGGTTTTAGAGAGTACCATATTCTACTATTTCTGACAGGGATTTTAGGTTTACATCGTAGTTCTATATAATTTATCAATAAAATTTGTGCAATGCTTTGAACAATAGCATCACATTTCATTCGTAGGATAATAGATTGTCTTATAGGAAAATTATAAAACTATAGTATATTTATTGAGAAATTTCTATATAATTCAATGGTGGTTATACCATTATATGGTAATGTTTCAAATAATAATGAATTTCAACCAGGTATTCAGATGTATCCTTATGAAACCATCTATAATAAGAATTCATGTAATCCAATATGTTGAGATAGAGTATTAAAATAAAGACTATTTCAATATTTTATCATATGTAAGGATTAGAGATTTTTAGAACTACCCATTATTATATAAGGGTGTATCATATTATATAAAAAGGATATTCTAAAAATCATTTTCTTGATCAACAGTATGAAGTTTAAGGATTGTGATTCTATAAATATCTCTATGGAATAAGGTTAGAATATTTGTAATGAATGGAAATTTCTTTCCATGATATATTATGTACATGAATATTTTGGGTCTTATTGGTATGGAGTCCTATCATTTGTCAAATCCACATAATTTTTTTCATGTTTATAATGTGTTCCATGTATCTCTCCAGATGAAGTACATACCTATTCCTTCAAATTTTATTAACACAGATATTGTTCAAATTGATCTTGAAAAATATTGTGATGAACCAATGGTGGAGATTATTGATTACATAGATCATGTGATATTGAATAACCATAGTCACTTTGTCAATATTTTTTGGTGAAACCACAAATTTTTGGATGTTTCATAGGAACCCGACAATGTGATGTGGTAGATGTATCCATAATTGTTTGTATCAAAGGGAAAAAATTTCTTGGGAAACATTATCTTAAGAGACTAATAATGTGACATGGACACACACAATTATATATATATATATATATATATATATTATTTCACAATAAATTATATTTACATATTCTATAAAATTCATTACATAGAAAACTGTGATTAAATGCACCACATTATACATTTTAAATATTAATATTTAACATAACATGTTCCACTATGTCATTAGATTTTAGGATATATATGGTAACAAGTAAATTATGAAATATTATTTTTCACATAATAATACAGTGATTTCACTTGTTTTTAAATGGTTTTAAATTATTATATAACCATTTAGCAGTAAATTCGTTTTAAAAACAACTTATAAATAAACAATGTGTTTTTATTTTATTAAAAATAATTATTCACGATTGATGAAGTAGTTTAATTAATTGTATAAAAAATATGTTTGATCATAATTTTTAATATTAATGTTTTGTTTCAATTGTCACAGATTAAAAATAAATTTATATTTATGCCTAGAAATATTTTTTGAATGAGTATATTCAATTTCATTTACTATGTTTTTTAAAATGAGTTTCTATAAATTATTGAAATTCAAAAAAGTTGATATGTTCAAATATTTTTAATTAGCATGATAAAATTTTATTATTAGGATAATTACATTTTTGGTCATCATGAAATGTAACTGGGAAAAAAATTCCATCCCGACGATAAAATTTAAAAGAATAATAACAGGTTAGACACAAGAGATATGTGTTTTAATTATCAACAAAATTTTATAAATCTTATTGGATAGGTTTATTTAAAACCACCTATAAGTGATTTCTTTATTTGTGTTTATTTGGTGATATATTGACGGGAATAGGAATTTATTATATTATAATGTTTAATGTATTTAAACAAGGACCACTTCACTCACATTATAATGGCACCTCCTCAAATATCTTAATCACAAAATTATACAACGTTATATTTACCAATATACACACAAATACATTCTAAAAATTCATATTCACTATCCTTATATCCTCATATTCCTAAATGACACATAAGAGAAACAAATAGATTATATTAAAAGGTGGATACGAAAATATGTTGTACACATTGTCACTGATCATTTTCATGTTTATTTCATCCTAAAAAATTCAAAATTTATATAACCTTCATAAAAATATATAATTAGTATATTTAAAATATTTTTATTTCTTAATGTTATTCAAATTTTCTCTATCCATCCTATCATTTATAAAAATGTAATGTTTTTGTATACACATGGACTACCACATCCATGATGTAATATGAAATATTTTTCATTTACACTTTATATGGTTGGTCTTATAGATATATATAATTATTATATGTGATATTTATTATATTTTTATTTTTATTTAACATATATTTAATATTTTTTCCCTTGGTACTATCCATTAAAAGGTGGAAGCCTATCTCGTTCGAATGTATGAACTAATAACCGCACAACATAATGAAATTTATTTTTCAACACCGATTTCTATAAAATATTATTAAAATTTATATAATGCCTTAATATGATATATATTATATGGTTAATATTATTTATAGTATTCAACCACGACCATGGTTTCAGGACCAGAACCATCCAACCAAAACATGCATAGTTAAGTGACTATTTGTGCAAAATGATCAATTTAATGTATTATTTTTAGTAAAAGGATAATTGGAGATTATAAATTATTGAATAAAATTAGTTTATGTGCAAATATTATTTTTTAGGATTTTTCTAAATCACTATTTGTTATAAAGGTTATTTTAATTCATATGAAGGTTGATGAGACAAGATAAAAGGATTTATGTTACAATTTCATTTTATTCACAATTTTTTATGTTAAATTTAAATAGGTAAAAAATATATGAAACTTATAATATAAGTAAAATATATATTATACTACAATGATTTTGTTTTTTAATTGTTTAATTCTCTTTTGTAAAAAAAATGTTTTCTATAAAACAACATAATTTAAATTTTTAACTGTTTATTTTTTGTTCCATCTCTATGTTTGTTATAAAATTTATAAAAATTTTATTTTATAGGGTGAAATGATTATTTAAATACATTTTAAATAATACATTACCTAAATTTCAACTACAAAAATATGTAATTTCAATAATGAATGTTAAAATGGTTATTTATATATTTTACACAAATTTTGGATGGAATAATTATCTTAATATTTAACACGTGAAAAAATTTCCCTACCAGCACAAATATTATATTAAATGAATGTTACATTAAATTTACAAATGATTATATTAAATGAAGTTATACTTCTCAATATTTACATATTTTTTACACTTTTAATGTACCAATAAATGGTTATATTCTAGGATATAAATGACACATTGGAATCCTATTATAAAGGTATCTTCCATATTTTTTAATATCCACTAATGATTTTCATCCTTTATCGATGATAAAATATTATAATACCATTGAAATTATTTCTCTGGATGTCCTATTTTTCTGATGTAAAAAGGATGAGTCTATGAATAAAATTATAATCCCACAAGTAAATAAGGTAATGGTGAAATAAAAAATGTTTCCATAATACAAAAAATTTCATTTCTCATGATATCATGGATTACGTGATGAAAGAATTTTTTTAAAATATGTATATTTTCCAGTAATGTAGATCAGATAGAATGATTAATGTTTTCTATTTTTCGGAAATGAAAATGTATGGTTTTTATTTTTCATAGATGAGAATTGAATTATATATCCCAAAGAATAATTGAGTACTGATTAATACATCAAGTGATAATATGGGCAAGAATGCAGTGCCAAAATTTTAAATTGTCGTACACATTACATTGTAATAGTCTTAGGAGTGAACCATTATTTAAGTGAAAATGGAAAGGGTGTAAACCTAGAAAACTGTGATTATCTTTGCTGTGAACCTTAACTAGTGAAATATTTTTCTATTCTATTGTGTATTCCACAAACCTATGTCTTATGGGAATGATACGTTCCCAAATATCATGATTGATTATCAATGATTCTACACTATTATGAAAAATGTTTTTCTAATATATAATATCCTTATTCAGTTATGATTTATTATATTAGAAAGTTTGGTTATGTCTTTTGTATAATATGATCATGTTATAAAACCCTTATACATATCATATTCCAAAATTATATCATTTAGTGATATATCCTTTGTTTTACCGTGTTTACCTTCTAAGACCCCTGTTTATTATTATAAATTTACCTATGTTATCAATAATATTTTTATAATGTGAATGTGCAATATGCGCTCAATGAGATATGAACAATTTGGAGATATTGAATACATTTCACGAAATAAGATAATTGTATATGTAGACTCCAACGAAACTATGCCTTTATAGTTCTGGGGTGTGAATTGTTAATATATTATGAATATTAATATAATCTTATGTAATATTAATATATGTAATGCATGGTTTGGCTCAATATTCTAACACTATCATCCCAAAAAATCATATTTGACTCCCATAATATTAGTTTTGATACGATTATAATCCAATCAATTCTACAATTATTTCAAAAATCATGTATTCTTGATTCCCACATTAAATAGGGACCAATGGTTATTTGTTGAAACTCATATGGGATACCATTAAAATTAAATGTTCACATAACTATGTTTAATTAAAATCATGATACCTAAAAATATATGAGTAATTAATAATAAATATACCATCACATATCTCAATTTATATGTTAATAATGGTAGGAATAGTAAATATATGTCCCACATAATTCCTTATCTATATTTCATTCACCCTCTAGTCTATTAAAAATGTAAATCAAATGATTAAAAGTGATCGTTATGGTATAAATACAAATTTCCAGAAAGAATGACGATATATTCATGATTATATTATGTAATATATTATGACAATAAGGATGAATTCAAAGGCATCACATTGATCGTTAACAAAACACTAAAATCTATAAGATGAATAATTATTTATCCTCCAACATTGAGAGATTTGATTTTGTAAATATATAAATTTAGATACCCCATATCATTAGAAAAATAAGTTCTCCAAACCAATTTAATCCCCATTTACAATATATAAGTCATCATTGAATGTGATAAATCCCATCATAATCATTCCTATAATGCACTAACCTCTTACATAACCTTATATCCACTTATAGGAAATGAAATAACATTGTACCTTTATTTACCCTTGGGATACCAAGAATAATAAAATACCACTAAGAAATACTAATAAATATTAAATTTTTATATACAATTAAGTCTTTATATGACATAATAATTTCAATCATACCCTTAAAACTTCCTAGATAGAATAAAATAACAGCGTATGGTGTAGGACATCCTTAGACACTTAAGTTATCCTTGGAGGTTATTAATCCCAAAATACACTTAATCCTTCTTGAATGAATTCAAAATCTAGAATACCCTAATATATTCCAAAGTGAACAATATTCTCAATTCACCCTTAAATATTTTTAGATAGCACGAAACAGATGTATTAACGTAATCATTCCATGACTAAGAAAAATAGTATTAAACCCTTATGACCTTATATGATACCATAAAATCCAATGTCCATTTAATAAAAACATGATATATATATATATATATTTAAACTAAATGATTCTTATATATCCTTTTTCAAAGCTTAATGTTCAATCATATCATTAATATATATACGATGTCCTGAATCTACACCATACCAATAATTAATCCTTAGAGAATATAAATCCTAATATATCAAGTTGTCCTCTAGGGATAGAAAACCCTATTATAAATTATGACACTTTAATTTATGGAATAAAAATTTATTATATATTTGTTCCAATAAATGATTCCATAAATTCTATAATACCGTTAAGACTTACAGGAAAATAGGAAACAATAATAAAAAATTATGTATTATTATATGACATAAAAACCAATTTTAACAATATGACCACTCCATCTAACACATCACTACTAATAACACCATAAAAACATCCCATTTTTATTTCAAAATTAAATAATTATATCATTAAAAAATAATTAGACACCATGGGACATTAATATATTTGTCCCAAATAATAAATTTAATTTCATCAATATCATGTAATGCACACAATATTAGGTTTAAACGAAAGGCCGCTATTAAAATCTAATTTATACATGACCATTATAACATGGAAATAAAATTGGATGGCATGAATATGAATACATAAATTATGAAAATTATATACTTTAATCATTATCATTAATTATCTATATTTATAAATATAAATAAGATCCATTTGATAGAAAAAGATTTTTTTTTCTAAAAATTAACAAACAAATTCATTTCTTGTTGTACACATATGATAAAAATAAATTTTTATACATTTAGAAATTATATTTTATAAAATTAACCATTTCTTTATTGAAATGTATCAAAATTAAGTTAGGGTTATTTTATTTGGAATTTTATGAATAATTACATTTTTCGATGAATAGTGAAAAGTAATTTTTTTTATTAAAACAGATTTTTATTAAATTATTCTCAAATATAAATTATATATTAAAATTGGTTTATGTAAATTTTTTTCAATTTTGTAAAATAAATTTAATTTATATCATTTCAATCAATTTCATAATAAAGGTTGATAAAAAAACCATAATACTTTTGAAAATTTTGTTCTCTAATACCTTTTTTTCATCGTGCCTATGTGTTTTGATATATATTTAATTTTTGAATTCTATAAAATTAATCGGTAAAATAGTATATGATATATTTGTATAATAATTTTTTAGATTTTATAATATGGATTAATATGTTTTGGCCAAAATGAATATCAAAAAACCTTAAAATTAGTCAGCACAGTTAGGATAAAAATGGGTATACCAGGGGTAATAGAAAAAAAGGTAAGGGTTTATATGAAAAAAAGTCTCTAAAATCTATTTATGGAGATATATAAATCATATTTTTTCCTATTCTCATGAATAATACATTTTGGTACCTTTTTATTGTTAAAAACATGGATAAATCTTTTTCTTTTCAAAGATTATATCTTGGTTTGACGGGTGTGTGGGCTTCTGACGGTGGCCGATGGAGATCCCTAGCCCACAGACTGGGATGTAGATCGGATGATGTGGGGAATATGGTGACTATTTTCGTAGTTGGAGATGTCTTTTGAGCTTTTTGCGGAGTGGAGGAATCTCGGTGGATGAGTCAGTAGAGGCCCAATGGCGGAAAGCATCGTCCTTCCCTGCTGCCAGATCACCCAGATCTGTGCGTTAGGGTGAGAGTGGGGGACCTGGGTGGTGCGAACGGAGTTGCTTCACGGTGGTTCTCAGCGGACTTAACGTCTATTTGAGGGATTCAGTTCAATCTTGGAGGTGTAGACGACGACTATTTGATGTGGTCCGACGATGTCGGCTTCACAAGCTCACAATGATTAATTGGGGGTCGTTCTGTTCGGTTGATCTGGGTTCTGGTTTCATGATCGTATCTGGATCGAGGTCAGCTGTTAATGAAGGCTCATGGAGTGATATAATGTGAGGCGGGCTGAAGGTGACCTTGGGGGAAGAAGCGACGACCTCGGGTTGGTCAGTCTTGATGGGCGATGGTAGTAGGCTGCTTGTCGGTGATCATTTTTTTCGGCGACATTGGGTCAGCGGGATGTGCGCCCTAATGATGGGAACTCTCGGGAAAGTTGGGCTTCATGCTAGCTATTAGAGGGATGGGTATTTCGTTGTTGACCCCAATGGATACCTCGATGATGAGGTGTGGTATGAGTGATCCCGGTGCGAGTGCATGATCCGGACAAGAGGCATCGGTCGGCGGACAATCAAGTGTAGAGCTGCAGTATATGTATTTGAGGGGATGATTGGGATGGAGCGATGGTGGCCGGAGTTAGTTGCGGGATGCAGGAACCGAAGGATGGTCCATGGTGACCTCGGCGACGGAAGCCAAACGGTGGGGAGTGGCAGTCTTGGGATCCCGGAGTTTCTGGGTCGCTGCAGTCGGTGACGACGGGATGGTGGGGTTCCAGGTCTATGATAACCTTGGGATGAGGGTTTATGATGACCTCGGAATGCGTGTATGCATTGAAATCAGATAGAACATGCTGGATAACATATCCTATGGGTATTCGGGTGATGACTGGAGCTGGACCTGGGCTGCGGGTATGGGTATGTGGGTATATTGGTGGAGCTAGACAACACCACGACTTGCAGGGGCCAGTTGGCACATAAATGATGGGATTTTAGGGTTATTTTCAAGTAATGTGATCATGAATTTGGGGTTTTATTTCTTTTATTTTGTGTGGGTCTTTGGACCGTGTCTTCTTTGGATTCCAATGATTTGTCATTTTCTTTTTTGTGGTAATTTTGTACGACGTGTCCCATTGTATCTATTTCATTTTTATTTTTAATAAAATTTTTAGGATCAAGTACCCTCGGTCCAGAACTTTCCTGGTATAATAAAAAAATCACATATAATAATCATTTATTCTATTAAAAAAATCCAATATATCCATCTCATATTCCATCAAATGGGAATTGATAAATTTTCCCAAGTGTAAGGATAACTACCCCCTCATGAATTGTTGTGACACATTCTCTACTAAAAACAATCATTTTATGGGTATGATGATGGAAATAAAGTATACAAATTTTATATTTATAGAATATCTATACATAGATATTAATTTTATCTTATTAACCTTTTTTTACTTTCCATTATTTATTATAATGTTTCTTGTCTGTACAGAAGACTACCACCACACGAAGTGAGGTGATTCATTTTTTACAAACATCTAAAATTAAAGGATATAATGTTAAAATAAATTAATATATGTGATATAAAAGAAAAACTGATTATATTCATGACCAATTTATCATTGTAAAAACATATTATATCCTGAAAATGAGAAAAAATTATGAAAAATTATTTCATGTATGTGTGAACTATAGAATTCACTAAGTGATGTGGCTCTCTTTTCGTCACAAGACCACATGGATTATATAAAATTATATATTATATAAATAATAATTTATGTTAAATATATATATGTATAAGTAATGTTAAAATACTACTTATCTCTTTTCGATAATGAACATTAAAAATTGGAAACATTTCACAAGTGTGCGTATGCCCTTCCATCTCAATGAATATAACAGATTTCATTTATAATTTCCATTATCATGATTAGTCAAAAAAGTATATTTCATGAATATATATGAACATTATTTAACTGTTTTTATTCTGGAAATTTAGAAATAATGTCTTCTTAGTCTAATAATCAACCTACCAAAGTCATTTTTGAATCAAAAGTAAAATTTCATAAGAAAATTAAACATAAAAATAATTGATTAAGTCATTTTATATAACACGGTAATAAGTGATATAAAAGTGATATTAAAATTAAAAAAACATATAAATAATTTTAGTAATTTAAATATGATTATTATTTATGATGATAACAAACCAATAGGATGATTAATATTCAACGTAAGAGACCTCATCTAAATTTATGTTCGTTGAGGTATATTGTATTGTTAGTAACCTAATTTCTATGATGCGATATATATACAGACACATATACATGTAATATAATTATTAAATTATAATTAAAGGAATTTTTTTATCCAATTTTGTTTATATCATACTGGTTTATTTGAATGAAATGAATGTGGTACAAGAATTCATAACATGACATCTATTGATTGGGATATATTACTTATTCATTGTCAATGATATTCTATGATTATTAATGAAATGAAGTTTAATTATTGAATAATGAATTTACACCTGTTTTATGTGGATTTATATTTTATATAATTAATGGAGTCATTGATTAATTCTCACATTATCATTATGATCTATGTCAGAGTTTAGTTTACAATCTCATTTTAATCAGGATTATTTATGATTGTATTTCCATTGGAAGAAATTATTGGATTATTGGCTAATAAACACATTTTATTTTATCATACTATAGTTATTCATGAATTATTAAGAAATTATAACATTTTCTAATTATATTTTTCATAAAATTATTGACAAAATATTTCCAATAAAATAATACTTCATTTCCCTTTTTAGACGAAAATACATTTTCTTTGAAAAGGATGTTTTTTAAAGTATTTTAAAAAATCATTTTATTTAAGAAAATTATTTAATATACGTTTTACCAATGGTTTACATTTTATATTTTTTCTAAAAGAATATTCTTTTCACTTTCAAATAAAGTACAATTTATTTTACAATAATGTGAAAAAGCATTATTTTAATGTGTACATAATTTATGAGATTTACCATGCTCTTTAACACTCAATGTATTACAACATAGATTATATATTTCAAAGGTTTTTTAAAAATATAAATGTTTCAAAATATTTTATAAAAAATTTGGTTTTAAAAAAATTAAATTAAAACGAATATTTTCATCAATAATTATTTATAGGACATTTTGTGGAATTTCTATTCATCAAAAGAAATAATCGTTTATTTTAATTACACTACATTAGGGGTACATATTATAGAGACAATACATATTAATTATATGGATTTTTTATGATTTATTTGACCATGTAAAGTTTTTACATTAAAATTTATGATTTATCTTTTGGTAAACATTAACATTCTTTTGAAATATTCACTTTCCTATGATCATTTGACTTTAAATTTTCCATAAATATCATTATTATTTATCATTAATTTATTTATTTATTAAACACTGTATCATTTACAAATACAGTTTTCCATATTTAATGTTAACTATTTATATGAGGAAATGCTAATAAATTCATATTCATTACATAATAAATAAATTTGAAGTTAAAGAACATATTTTATGAATTGAATTGAATATTAAATATAGGATGATTTATTTGGAAAATAAGTGTATGATGGGACACAAAAACCAATAGTCGCACAATGCATCGATAGTCTCATGAGGTTAATCTGTAAGAAAGAATTATATGAGTTTCTAATTGTATATTTTAACTAACATGAGAAATTATTTGATTGTAGAGGTATCATGTGCATAATAATATTCTATAAAATAATTAATCTTTTCCTTCATTATGAATTTTATAATTTTTTTCCACGATAATTTTTCAAAGATATTATTTACAGATGAAATTCATGCTTAGTTATTATATAAATTGAAGGTGTGTTATGTTCTTTACCATTAAATATTGATTAATCATTATTTATTCATGATAGATTTGATTGTATGTAACCCTTTCATTGAATTTTTGATAACCATAATTTTTCCTTTTCTAAAGATACGAAGATAGATCCATTGAATGAGAATCAAGAATTATGATAATATAATTTTTTTATGTTTTATTTTATATCCAAAATGTAAAATGGGCCTCATGATTGTATATAGTTTTCCAAAACATTTAAAATAATCAGTTTAATGGGGTGTTAATTCTTATATCTAAGACATTTTAACAAAGTTGACACATGATCTGAGTAACTGGAGTATAGTTCGTCACATTTGGAATTAGAGGATTTTTGTTTAAAACATTGGTAACCATGGAATAATTAAAATAAGGAATATTACCATATAATAGAAATTAAGGATACATCGGAATAAAGTACTAATATTTTTGTAAAGAGGTGATTATGTGGTTTTTTAATAAATAAAACCATGTATGAATACGATAGTTTGACAAAAAAATTTAATATAGGTACCTAGGGTTAAAAATAGAAAGAGGGTTTATTTTGACTGACAAGGTTGTTATATGTTCCACGAAAAGAAGACTTAATACACACCTAGTTTTACACTCTCTATGGATGTTGTTAAAAAGGTTCTCAATTAATTTACATTCCATTGTGATTGATATGAATGTAATGATATCCCTAAATAACTATGTTTATTATTCAGATATAATGAATGAATAAATTTTAATTTATAAGTGTAACTCCATACATATAATTATACATTTTGATTTAAAATTCATTATTTTATGTTGTAATCTAGTATATTACATTTTTTAGAAATGGTGACGGAAAGTAAGATGGGTATCTATACCCACATCCAATATGAATATTGATCGGCTAAAGAAGCCGATACATTCTGTGTTTCAACTGATAAAATTATCAATATATTAGGTAAATATTATCATGTTTTAATAAATAAAATTTCCTAAAATACCCCATAATATGATTATAGTATGTTTCATCACTTTTTTTCAAATGAATCCTTTGTAATTTGGGTGGACTACAATTCGAATAGATGATGAGCAATGTAATAGGTATTTGGGGAATATATTTATGGACTTAGGTTGCGCTAAAAATGAATTGTTTATGATCATAGTTCATTATCTCAAATTCCAATCTGAACAATTTTTGTTGTTGAACTGGTATATTGGTAAGGATGTGGGAATATGACTCATATAACAGAAATTTGATATATATTTATTTGGAAATGTATTTCCCCCATGTGAAAGAAAATAAAATGGAGAGAAAGATCCTTAGATAAATGAAAATGTAAGAACATTCTGTTTCTATGTATGTATCTATATTTTAAAGGTTATGATGATATGATACATATTAAATACACAACATTTTGTGAATTATTGATAATTAATTTAAAGTAATTTAATCATGTCTTTTAATGGAACTATAATCTCAATTGTATCCTTGATAAGACTATATTGTTCTATATGCTATCAAATATGGAATGAAATTTTATAGATCCTACTTGTCTATGGTAAATAATGAAAATAAGAGGTCTAATGAGAACCATGAGAAATCGAACATGTTGAAAATAAAGAATACAATCAATCAATTTTCACCTTGTGATAAATATGGAATTATTCATCATTATACATGATTTATGGGCCTATTAGTTTGATATATGTGTGAAGATAAGGGACATATAACTCTTCAATGTAAGGGGAAGAAACAAATAAATGACATATAATTAATTTTTTTTCAATGAAATGGTCTCTAATTCACACCAATATAAAATTTTCATAGGAATCTACAATAGATGATTACAAGGGGAGAATTTTAATCATTTGTGATTACTATAGCTAATGTTAAAGATCCATATGATGTGATGCAAGGTAATATAATCATAACACCAAATTTAGATAATTATTTTAATAATTATTATCATAAATAAACATTAAAAGTTATTTATTTTTATAATTTCTTTTCTTTGTTTATTATTATCGAGAATCGGGATGAGTACTAGTTTAAATTTATTGAGGATTGTTATTTTTGGTGGGTTTAAGGTCAGTACACAAGTATCACATGGTTAGTTATAACTATACGGTAAGACCAGGTGACCATTCGACTATCCAAATCTTATTATAAATTATTTTTTTCATTAATTTGTCAAATGATAATAATAATTAAATTATTGTTGTAGATAATATTATTATTATTAATAATTTTTAAATATTATTATTATTAATTATTTTCTAATATTACCATTTGTTAAAAATAATTGAATACAATTATTATTATTATTATTATTAACATTGTTATTATTATAATAAATAATATGACTATAATTATTATTTAATTAATTATATATTTATTTAATTACTTCATTTTTTTATAGAAAACCTAATGGAGTCGTGCCCTCCACCCTTTCTCAAACCTTCCCTTGTGGCACATTGCACAATTACCCTATCCTATTCACATCCCATGTTCCAAGCTAATGACCTTCCCTCTAGCCAGATCTTCTCCACAAAATCCTCTCCTCCTTGCACCGCCCCACTTATGTCACCCTGCTCCTCGCACCTCCCCTCCCTCTATTTTCCCTCTTCTCATACGTTGATCCTCCAGCCAGCCTCCTCTTTGAGTGAAACTCCTATGACGACCACCGCTCATTAAGGTGCGACCGATCTCCTCTCTTCAGATTCTGGTAAATCTCTCTTCACTTACCCTCTACTTATTTTATTTTAATAGGGGTTTCTTGGTTGACCAAACCCTAATTTTTAGTTTATTGTCATAGAGATCTTGTTTCATTCTCATTTGGTAGTGTGTTTGGTCTATGGGGACTCTACCTCCCTTCTATTCCAATTTCATGTTGTTCTCTCTTGTTTGAAGTAGGCGTTTCCATTCATTTCCATGATGGATAAATATTTTTCTACTTTTGTTGCTTCAATTAATATTCTACATGATTTTATACATCATAATAACTCTAATTAGTATATTATGGCATTTATGAATTTGTAGAATATGATTAAAATAACCTTGGAAGTGTTCCTTTTTAGGTATATTCATGCTAATGACAAATTTTGTGTTAATTAATTTTTACATTTGATTCTCAGCATACTAACACACATACAAAATTTATTCTTTTGTTTTTTTATAGTATAATTTGATAAAAATTAGTTTCAATGTGAATTTTAAATTATTCTTATATTTCTATACAGAAAATGAAATTGATTAGATTTCATTTTTCTTTGAATAGTTAAAATGGTTGATTCATGAGGCATTTTTCTATGGAAGTTTTTATTAAGGTTATTTCAACAGGGGTTTTGAGAAATATTAATCCTTATTCTTTTTACGGTAGTGTTTTTAGTATGAGAAAATGGTTTCCTATGCATAATAGACAACGTTATAGATTGGTAGACATGACTAATGGTTTTGGAATTGCTTCCTTGGTTTTTTAAAATATTGCATGTGTTTTTAAAATTGAGTGAGTTTTTGGGTTTTGTTTGAAGGAAGATGTTGTTTTAGAGTTCTTATGGATATTAATGTATGTAATTGGATGAATCGAATATCCATGGGTCTATGAATTGAAGACATGGATGTGTAATCAAATAAATACAACACATTAAAATTTTGTTAACCTTCGGTATTGGTTTTTTAAGGAATTTGTGGTTTTCAAATTGTAGGTTGGTTTCTTGAAAAATTTATCGGTTTCTAAATTTTAACATGGTTGCATAAATGGATAATTGGTTTCTTAAAGAAGTTTTTCCTCCTAAGATAATTAATTAGATCTTTGTTGGCTCCTTGGTGGTTCATACACACATACCTAAGTAAGTATGAGTATATGTATATATATATATATATATATCATCCTTAACACATAGTCTCTCATGGAATGGGGAATATATAAATTTTATTAAGGATATATTTATAAATGATTGGGAATGTATGTGTGTGCTAGTGTGGGAGAATTTTTTCAAATGCTTTATTAGATAATGTGACTCAGCTTTGTCAGCATCCTATTTGAGGTAGACCCTCTATACTCTCACCTTTAATTTGGATTCCATGAATGTTTTAAATTTTTTTATATTCTGTTTAGATGTTCATGCGGTATGTATATATCTAGACATGTATATTTTTTTGGTGAAATCGATTTTAGGACAAGGATATTTATTTTCCATTTATTTTCATAATTTTCTATGCTCGTTTATAAATTGATTTTAATTTTTTAGGTGTCATATGTTATTCTATAATATTTTAATAAAAGTTTCGTATTTGTGATGTGTATTTTTTTAATAAAAAATCTTTAGTTAAATGTATTTTTAAAAAACATGAATTATTTGGATCCTTGATGCATGGTTTGAAAATTCAATGACATAAAGGCCTGTTGGGAACTTTTTTAATGTGTTATGTGTTTTAACTTGGAAATGGAATTGGATTTTCCATATAAATATGGATTGGAATATTATTATGGTATAATGGAATAATAGTATTAATGATCTAGTTTCCACATTATGTCACATCGAATGTGTGAACGCTAGAAAAGAAACATAAATTTCTATGTGAAATGTTTTAAAAGTCCATCAGTTGTGAAGGAATAGTCAGAACCTTGGATATTAGGGTCTGTACATGTTTATATATATATATATACATATATATATATATCAAGTGGCAAACACTATAGAAGGTTTATCCTTTTATGTTTTATCGTATAGGGTGTCCGTGTTTGTGTTAGGCATATGCGATTAAAGCATGTAAGGTGAGTCACACATGCGAGGGCCTCCTATATGATCAACATAACTATTAGCACCATAGGTTCATAGGCATCCTTTAGAGGGTCGTGTGATGGTTTCTAATCAACCCAAATTACACGGGTTGGTTCCCCATGGATTTTCAGTTAGGCCAAGAAGGCTCTTCCACTAGATTGATTAGATGAGGGTGGCCAGTTGGTTATAGTCTTAAGAGTTAACCATACACTAGTTAGTGGTTCTAAACCGAGAATATCTAGGGACAACTCTTGGGATGTTTAGGAAATTATCACGGTTTCATAATTGTATGTTTCTTATTTCTCTTTTGGAAGTTTGGGATTTTTGATCTCATGAAAGTTATAGTTTTTTTATATTTATGAACCTATTTCAGTAATAGTTTGATTTTAAAATATTTCATTACAATGAATAATATTTTTTGGTAACTAATTTCTAAAAAATAAATTCTAAAGGGTTATTTCATTAAAGTAAAATATTGTTACTAGTTTTCATAAATTGGTGGAAAGAAATATTTTTTACGTGTCTTATTTTCAAAATAGAAATAATGAATTACACTTTAGAGGTGGGGCATTGAGTATGGTTTGTTTTTGTAATTCATACAAAGAATCTTGGTTCTCATGGCTACATTATCTTTTCAGTTTCATGTTCTCCTAGTTTTACGTATCTCTCGGACCAAGTGTAGTTCTGTATTTGGTGGTGACCCATGACATTAGATGGAGCTATGAGAAATAGTTTATTTAATTAATATATGAGAGTTTATTCTTATTACTAATATTTCTTTTTATTTATTTGATGTTGATTTGTTTAGCATCTAAATCATTCGAAACAATTTTAAATTGATGCCCAATAATTGGTGCCAACCCATGGGGATTAGGAATGCCCTCCAGGCCATGCCGCATATAGGAATCAGTGACATGTTCAGGGTTGAACTAGGCCTGTTCTTGAAAAATGTTATTAGAGTAGACCCTTGAAATTTTGGGTGTCTTGTAGGTGGATATTAGGACTTTCGGGGCAAGAGAGGTAGTTTCGAGATCAGCGTCACAAGAAATTGTCTGTAAAGATCATTGAGTTAGCAGAGGTAGTCTAAGATTTGAGTCTTTTGTTCTTGTTTTGGATTAAGAGAAGAAAATAGAGGAGAGATGGTATCACATTGTCACCCCATATGTAGTGGTGACCCATGTGAATTACAATTACTGGGTTCATTATACTCATAGAATTATGACCTACTTGAGGCATGGCCCACTACTATGTCTCTGAGTTAGGCACATATGATAGTCCCTCAATCCAAAAGATTTTTTAAGATGTGCCCTATCAAGGTTTGGGATCGTGTAAGTACGCATTTGAATATGGAATTAATTTCAAAATGGATATAATTTTTTCCAAGTGGATTTAACATTGTAAAGTGAGTTTTATAAATTAAAAATGCATTGGTTTATAATAACGGTTCTTATTTGGAATTATTAAGAAAATTGCTTGGTGCAACTCATGGTGTTCCTTATTAATGTTTTCACTTGTTGTGGTATGTTTATGGAATGTGGTGTTGGAACATATGAATGTAAGAGGATGAACACATGAAAAACGGATCATAGGATTTCATGGGTGTGTATTTGAAATTTAAGGATTGTACTTGATTATAAACAGTGATTTTTGATAGGGATGTGTTTATATAAGTTTTGTTTTTGAGCCAATTGTTTTTAGATGAAAGTTATTTTATTGATATTTTTCGTCTTGATATATGTTTTGGATTTCTGTTTTATATATTGTTCATAAAATACAACCCAAAATGATTTCTAATATTTATAAGGAGTCAGGCCCAGTTTCTATTCCTTCTTAGATGTAGTCGGGGTTTCCTAGTTCCTAGGGTTCATTATAGGTAGTTATGTGGCTTGAAATGGTTTAGTGAATCGTTAGGAAGTTGGGAACTCCTGAGGCTATTGAGTTTGAGTGGTCCTAGGGTTTCTCGAAGGTCCGGATATGGAGAAATTGGAGTTGTTCGACCCACCTTCAATATAATATTAGATTACATGGGATGTATTTAAATCCATATTTATTCGATTTTTAACACCTTAAGATGTTAATATGATGAAAAGTGAAGAGCTCAATCATTTTAAACAAGTCTAATAAATGATGATGGGATTTTTTAACAATTTCAAGGTAGTAATTTCATTTTATCTGAAGGTACCATCAACGAATTTGATGAAGACTTCTCTCTACATGTAGGGTTTTTTCCAGTTATCAATGTGTGGATCCTCTATTCTATGGACCATTGTTTTGAATGTCTGGTGAATGATTCATTTCTAGCTGATTTGGTCCCTAGAATGCAGACGGTTGGTAGTCTAACATATCTTGATTCTCATGATGGTTCCCCCTATGGTGGGGAGCAGATACCATAGTAAACTATTCCTATGGATTCACATTAAATGGATTTAGAGTATATTTTATCAGACCATTCAATCGTGTACCACTAATGTGACTAGTTTGAGCACTCGAAGTTGTCTTGTTGCATCCCTCTGAAGAAGATCAATTGGTGTGACTATCTCAGTCATCTATTGAACTTTTTTAGGAAGTGTCGCATGATGAATCAGTATTAACCAAGGGATGACAGTTCTTAATTATGGGGAAAAATATTCTTCAACCATCAAATATCATGCCATAGGTCTTGGCATGAAGCTTGCACATTGTCAAGAGTTGATGGGGTTGTGAATCCTTGGTCTGAGTTCTATGTCCCATGTTGTAATTGAAACATTTAAAAACATTTCATTCTTGTTTTCATGCGGTCATAAAATCACCAGTCAATATAACGGTGTGATGAATATTTCATATTTTAATCCAACCAATTTTAATTTTTCAGATGTTTTTTTAGAATCCTTCATTTATTAGGGTGTTTAACCCTTGTGTGGGTTAGTTCGGGTCATTTATTCTATTGTTCTCATTTAGAGATATTAATGCTTTTTTGAATTGATGTATACTATTTAAAATTCAACGTTTCGTTTTATATTTATTTAATGTGTTTTCATGTATGTTAGGGGTTTTCATGAAGGTGTTGTTTGGTTAGAATGGATAGGTTGAGTTAGTTCTCGAGGTTCTAGATTTTCAGGTATCTCCCATAATGGGTTTCTTTTTATATAGTGGTGTTGTTGGTAAGGGATTTATGTTTTCTTATTCGCTGAGTCTTTTGGTTGGGAGAAACATCACAAGCTCCCCCCTTGTTTTCGATTGTGGTTTTATCTAGATCATTTAGGTGAGATTTTTGGAATAAATATTTACCCTATAATTTCTTATCTCTTTTGTGTGTTTTCAGGCATGGACTGAATTTTTGATTAACCATCATCATGATGACATTCTGAGGGAAGAATTTTTTTTTGTGGTGGGGAGAATATTCACACCACTACGTTTCAAATCTATGTATTTTACAATTTCTTGTCTCTTTTTAGTCTCGTGGATGATTAGGATGTGTACAAGTTTAATTTTTTTTGGATTGTTATTTTTTGTGGGTTTCAGGCTAGTGCAAGGGCACTGCAATGTTAGTGGTGGTTGGGAGTTTAGACCAGGTGATTGTGCAACCACCTAAATCTAAGAAAAATAATTTGTTTCTTAAATTTTTAAAACCTTAATCGTAATAAAATTATTATTGTAGATGATAATAACAAAAAAATAATAATAAATTTATTATAGTATTATTAGGATTAAATTTGTTTCCAATATTATTATTCGTTAAAGGGATATGAATAAAATTATTATTATTATTAAAATTAATATTATTATAACTTATATTATTAATATTATTATTAATTATGTATATATATTTAATTATTTTATCTTATTTTAGTGTAATCATATGAGGGCTATGACATCCTACCCCTTTCCCCTACCATCCCATCCGACATAGCACATAGTTCCCCCTCCATGTTTGTAAACCAACACCCTTGATAATGTCCTTCTATCTAGATGGAAATTTCCTCCGTCTGCCTCTCCTCCTCGCACCTCACCTGTTATACTACCCTCCTCTTTATGATGCCCCTCCTTCGCTCGGCCCACTACTCGCACGATGTCCCTCTAGTCTTCCTCTTATATGGGAACAACACCTCTGGCAGCAATCCCTTTTAACGACGTTACGAAACACTCTTCTTCCCCCTTTGGTAAATCTTTATTCCATTCCCCACTATTTCTATAATTTTAATGGGTGTTTTTTTACTTAAACCTAAAAGGTTGTTTTTGCGTAGGGATAGTGTTTCCTTAGGATTTTGATTTTGTGGTTTGTCCAAAAGGAATATCTCTTCTAAACATTAGAGTATCATGGAGTTCTATTATTTTCGAGGTAGGTGTTTCAATTAATTTCAGTTCTGACGAAATATTTTGGTTCTTTTGTTACTGTGATTGTTTTTATCTTGATTCACTACTCCAATATAACAAAAATTAGTCTATTATGTAATTTATGGATTTTATGTATTGGTAAAAACAGAATTATAATTGTTTATTATTTATGTTTATATATTCTAATGCCCATTTTTGTATTAATAGATTTGTATATATGATTTTCACCTTATTAACAAACTTAGATATATTATTGCGGTGTTTTCATGATAGTATATTTTGTCCAAAATTAAATTCGATGTAAATTTTAAATTATCACTAGCTAAGCATAAACTAAATGAAATTTATTAAATGTCATTTGTATTTAAATAGTTAAAATGGATTATACATGAGTTATTTTCTTTGGAATGTTTTATGAATTTTATTTGGATTGGGGGTTTTGAGAAATATTTAGAATTATTCAAGTTGAGAGTGTGTTGTTTTTTTTAATTTGGTTTTTTTTCATAATTTGATAACATGATATCTTCATGGATGTGTATAATGGTTTTGTAGGAGATTCAATGGTTTTTGAAGGCATTAATAGTGTTTTTCAAATTATGTGAGTTTTTGGGGTTGGTAAGAGGGTATATGGTTTTTTTAGAAAGTGGCTTTTATTTTTTTATGTGTATTAATGTGTGTCATTAGATGTTTCGAATATCCATTGGTCCGTGAATTTAACATCTGGATTTTTAATCAAGTGAATATGTCACTTTAAAATGGTTTCACCCTTCAATAATGGTTTCTTTAATTATTGATTGATTTTAAAATTATACCAAGGTTTCTTTAATATTTTTTTAAATTGTACCCTGGTTCCATAAATGGATATTTGGTTTAATTATGATGTCAGTCCCTATAGGATAATAAATTAGAACTTTGGTGGCTCTACGGTGGTGGACACACACACATACATGGGCACATATGGGTATATGTACACACACACACATATATATATTTTCATATCACATATTCACTCATGGAACTAGAAATACGTACCTTGGATCAATGATATATATGTATGAGAATGTATTTGTGTGCTGTTGTGGGTGTTTTTTATCGAAATCATTAATAGAAAAAGAATCCCGGCTTGGTTGGCTTCCTATTTGAGGTGGGTCCTCTATCCCCGTGCCTGGAACTTGATTTCCATTATAGCATTTATTTTTTTTGAATTTTGTTTATATTTAAATTTGGTATTTATTTATGTACACATATATATGTGTTAGTTGATTTGTATTTTACCACCTGGAGAGTGGTTTCCAATTTATTTCTATAACATTTCTATTCCTATTTAAGAATTTAATTTAATTATAATTTTTTATCATGGGTTTTAAAATAGGTGAAAAAATGTTTCATAGATTTTATGTTTATTTTTAGAAACAAAAAGGCTTTGGATAAATGTGTTGTTTAAAAAGATGGATTGTTTTTTACCATGAAGAGTGGTTTGACAATTCAATGACATGAAGGAATATTTGGAACATATTTATTTGAGTTGTGTGTTTTAATCGTGAATTGGAAATGGATTTGTGATGATAATTGGGTTTGGAAAATTTTAATGGTATATTGGATTTAAATTATTAAATGCTTGGTTGGCACCTTATGTCACTTTGAATGTTTCAACGCCCAATAAGAAACATAATTTACTTTGTGAAATGGTTTAGGAGTTTATGTGACGTGATGACCCAATTGGTACCTTGGATGTTATGGTGTGTACACACACACACATATATATATATATATCTAGTGGTAATATAAATTGATGGGATATCCCTTTATCCATTATCGTATATGTTGTCCGTGTTTGGGGTAGTCAAGTGCAGGGATGGAAGATAAGGTGAGTCACAAATGTGAGGTCCTCCTAATTACATACAATATCTATTACCACCACGAGTTCCTATGTTTATTTTAGAGGGTCAAGTGACGATTGATGATAAACCCTAATTAGACGGGTTAGTACCCCTATATTTTTGGTTTGGTCAAATGGGGTTTTCCACTAGATTGGTTTTTTGAGGGAATCTAGTTGGTTATAGACATAGGACCTTCACCATAGGCTGACAGGTAGTACCAAACTAAGTACATCTAGGGATCTCTATAGGGATATTTTGGAAATTCCAATGGTGGCATACTTGTATTATACTACTTAATTGTATAGACCTATTGGTTATTAGATCACATGGTACTTTTACGTTGTTTTTTATATATTATAGAACTTGTTTTGTTACTATTTAGATTTTAAAATAATTCATTTCAATGAATTATTTGTATTGGTAATTCATACATAAAAATTAAATGAAAATGGGTCCTTGAAAAAAGTAAAATATTGTCACATTTCTTGATAAATGTGTGTAAAATTATATTTTTATGTGTATTGTTTTAAAACTAGCAATAATGGATTTCACTTTATATGTGGGGAATCAGTTTTGGTTTATTTTTGGCATTCCTACTAAGCATCTCAGTGCTCATGAATACATTATAATCTCAATTTTAGGTTCTCTGAGTTTTACAACACTCTCAGAGTGAGATTTGTTCTGTGTTGGGTGGTGACCCATGAGGTCACTTAGAGGAATGTGAAACAATTTATTTATTTACTATGCGAACATTTATTATTCTTTAAAACATTTTTTTTATTTATCTATATTTTTTTGTGGGATAAATCATTCCCAATGGTATAATGTGGGTTCCTAGAACTAGTGTCCATCCTGTGGGGATCAAGAATGCCCATCGGTCCATGACGTGGACCATCTCGGGTAATCGGATTAGGTTTAACTCGGGATGGTTCCTAAATATTATGGATCCCCAAAATCTTAAAAATCTACCTAGTTAAAAAATAGAAATAGACATTTTATTTTTCAATTTAAAAATGCATTTTTGAGTTAAAAATCCTTTTGGATGTCTCACTACAACCAGGATGTGTCATGTAGTCTCTATAATGATACATTAACATGGTTTATTTTATAAAAATATAAATTTACCTATGGTCGAATTTGAAATAATAATTGGAATGGATTGGTTTTCATAACATGATGCACAATGTGTTTCATGATGAATGAGATTATGATTATTGATGAAGATATCAAATTCTTTATCATTAGAAAAGATACAAATTCAATTGAGACATGTGAAGATCCACCCTCAGTGGGTCTACAGAATTAGATTCTTGGGGAAGAAGAGAAAAAAATATATTATTGGAGAAGGTGATCATCAAATTGAATATGTACCAAAAATACATTAATATAATAATATATTTCATGGAAAATTACATGGACATCATAGATAGAAAGAATTTTATTTTTTCATTGATTTGACCCCTGAAAAAATACCAAGATCCAATAATCTATATAGAATGGTCACCATGGATTTAATGGAGTTAAAGAAGAAACTATAAAAGATAGCTGATAAAGAATTTATTCTTCCTAGTTTCTCACCATGAGGTGATCCTATTATATTAACTAATAAGATATAGAGATCCATGATACCATTCATTGATTATATTAAAATAAATTTTATTTTAAAAAGTAAAAAAGTACCCTCTACCACATAGTTATTGATTATTTGATCAAATATATGGTTCTTGATATTTTTCAATGATTTCAATTCTATTATGGAATGATGAATTATGGGAAATGAAGGATTCTATTATTACGACATACATTCAAACATAGTTTTAAAATTAATAGTTTAAAATAAATATATTTTGTTTGACTAATGAATACACATTTTTTGAACTAATGAATAATGTATTCATGGGTTATCTTGATGATTTGTTGCCATATTTATTAATTATGTCTTGTTTTATTCTATAATCAATGGTATCTAAGTGAATTTATTATGGATTATTATTGGGACTCATAAATGAAATGAGTTATATAAAAAATTTAGTAATTTTGATTTTCTGAATCGCGAGGATTATTTTCTTGTCTATATTATCTCTATGGATAGAATAATTGGTGATATTAAATTAAAAAATGAAGTTAGAGAATGTACTTGACAAATGAGTAGAACTGAGGCATGCAATTTAATTATTTTGGATGGTTACTATTGGTGATTCATTAAGAACATTCCCTTATTTCCCAACCCATTAAAAAGTATTACACATAAAGGGGTTATGTTTTTTGGGCAATGAAATATGAATAATGTTTTCATAATCTAAAGAAGAGATTGGATATTGATATTATTTTAACTATACTATCTAGAAATTATCTGTTTTTGATTTATAATGATGCATAAATAAAGTGACTTTGTTCTATCATAATGTAAAATTATAATGTAATTGAATTTTCTTCATGGTAATTTAAGAATCATGATAATAACTATTGAAATAATTATTCTTAGTTGGAATCTATAATATTTACATTATTATATATATACAATATCTCTATTGTGAATGATGGGAGATATACACAAATCATTAGAGCCTAAAATATAACATTTCATAGAAAGATATCCAAATAAGAAAAATTATAAGTCTTGAGATACTAACAGATTCTTATTTATTAATACAGTAGCTAAAATAGATAGAAAATAATGTAACCCATGTATCAGGTAAGAATGATCATGGAGTAATGACCCAAATAATTATTGTCATGGATCCTATCATCATGAATATTGAAATGATGGATGTGTGAATTATTAATGAAGAAGATACATAAATTATTTTTAAAATTATAATGAAACCATCTTTATTAGAAAATATAATAAATTCAAAACTTGTTCATAACACCAGAAAAATAAAATCAAAGCATTCAATTCATAGAAATTTTCATAGTTAGTCTATGGGGATTGTTTTTTGAAATGTGGAATTTGATTATGTGTTCCCTAAATACCAAATATAAAAAGTGATTGTTTAGATGACATGAATGGATCAAATTTATAAATAAATAATGTTATAATAATGATTTATATTGATTCAGTGGAACATTTTTCATTGGATAACATGAAGTGGAAAATTGTGTGTTATGTGTCCTCATGTTTGGTTTTTCATAAAGATGACGCTATGGGAGAATTTCCAAGAAGATTCAGAAAACCTATTCATATTATTTTGTGAAAATGGGATGACATTAATATGGAAAATTTCATAGGACAAAAAATGACTAATAGAAATAATGATTAAATATGGGTCGTCATGGATCCCTAAAATATACTTTCATGTTTCAACTCAATAAGAGATGCTTTTTCTTCTTAGTCCCTCACATATCTCTATATTAATGAAGATGTAAGACATCATGGAAAAAATATTTCAAATTTTCATTATCATTATCCCAAATTCACTTCAAAATTAAAAAAGGTTTTTTAAAAGGTTATTAATACTAATATTTATTATGGAACCGCCTATCATCATAAAAATAGATATCCAACCTGAAAATACTATTAATACAATGGAAGGCATGTTTTTCCATGGTCAAATTATTTTTGCGGTATGTTGGATCAATATTTACCTTATATAGTGTTTGAATATAATAATAATTTTCACTCAATTAATCAAAGAGTTTTTTATAAAGAATTAGTTTTCAAGAGATTATGTACTAAATCTTATTCAGATGAAGTTAGCATAGTGATTCATTTAGGATGAGAACCTCTTTAAGAGAAAAAATAGTAATTACTATTTAGGATCATATTAATAAATCTCGATGTAGGAAATAAATCTATGGTCATAATCAGATGAAGGATTTTGAAACCATAAGAGAGATCCTATTTTCATAAATGTAAATCCAAGGAATGGCGTTACAAGTATAATATACCAGAACCTTCACCCCTATATCTTTTTATAAATTGCATAACATTACATTTTAGGATACGATGGTAATAATTGAGACCCAAAATTCTCACCTAAACATTACACATTGAAAGGAAAACATGGATCACATACATATAGGGTCACCTTTAAGGTTTAGAGATTTATAGATCTAGGAAAAACTGTTACATAAAAACTGACATGAATTTAAAATTACATTCCTCCCACATAACCCATACTTTATTTTTCTGATAAAGATATAATCATCGTCCATATGAAATCCATTATAGACATAACTTTTTGAACGTTATTATTTTCATCATGGGGAAAAGGAAATATAAGAATGGTGAGTTCAGATGACTAGTAAAGGTAAATATAATAATTAACAACATAATTTACAAAATGAAAATAAGTGTTCACAAGGATATGATGAATTAATCCAAGTGTATTAGATAGTCATAATATATTACATACCCTTAATTCCATGATCACCAAATTTGAAAACATGGAAAAAAATGTGGCATCATAAACAATATTCAAAAAATCAAGTGATATCAATCTAGATTCGTAGTATCATTATAGAATAATTGTAATAATAATGAAAGATATTTCAGTCAATGATCATCATCTCATTCTACCATTATATAACCCTTCAAAATTAGAATCACAATACAATATACTTCTTACATTATAATTACCTGATGCATTGGAGATCTATAATGGAGATAACCCTTCCTATAAGATATATAGTGGTAACATGTGACAAAAAATAGTGCTCAAAACATCTATTTTTTCTCACATTATTCATATAATTCTCATGTATAATGAATAAAACACTTCTATAAAAGAAATCATAATATTATGAATTTTTGATGGAAACGATATGGGTTCCAAAACAATATCTTGGAAATAATCAAAATTCATACAAAAAAACAATGATTATGGCATCAAAAAATATCCCATAAGGAGGACATGAAAAAAATGGGTTTTTAATGTATATGAGTCAAAGTAACAATGAAATTTTATTAAAATATTCACAAGTAAATTAATTGTTAAACATTCTAAAGTGCCCAAATATCATTGAAAAATTGAATCATTAACCCCTTGAATGGAATAACATTGAGTGAAACATTTAATATAATGATAATAAAGTGATTGAATATATATCATTCAACATGATATGTATACAGAACTGAAAAAATATAGGGATATAACATAAAAATTGTCTCAATGAAGGAAAATTGTTATACTAATCTATTAGAGATTTGGTAACATTGAAACCATAAACCCTATGATAGAAGGAAAATAAAAATGATATGTAAAATCAAATAAATTTATGTATAAAAATCATGAAGTAAATATATGGTCTCTATATATAATAGACAATAAAAATAATTAGTGAATAAGGAATATATCTCCTAGAAATTAATGTGATATAAGAAAAAACCTTAAAATTATCATAGCATTAGATTGAGAATAAATAAATGAAATAATTATGTGTAATGAACCAGATTTTCCATGTAATTTTTATAATTAATTTGGATTATTATGAGTTTGAGAAAATTGATATCGGGTGATTCCGAAGCCCGGTGTGCCCATAAAAAAATATTGATCTTTATTTAAGGTACATTTAGTAAATGCAGGGGAAACATTTTCTATCGTTATAATTGGTGAACATATTAAAATTTTGAGGGAACTGTTTAATTCGCAGCACTGGGTTTCCCTAAAAAACGGTTCATTTCGACCGCAGTTGGTCTGGAGAAAAATATAGTTTATGGAATTTACAAAAAAATTATAAAAAATAACAAATAAGATATTTTTTTTTCATTTCTTATTAACTATGGAGCAGTGGTGGCGGGACCGATGAATTGTCAATCCATTTATTTGCCCGACTCTTGGTTTTGTAACCACGATGTTGAATGATTAAATGTGGATCATTAATGAACGACATTAATGACGTGCAATACAATTGGTATCAAGTCTACTTAAGTGAAGCACAGGGTTTGGTTATTGAGAAGAAAGTGATGAAACTCTATCGAAGTGATGCAAAGACTTCCATCAGCGTGGAACGAATGCTTGGACATCATTGGAGGGATTGATTTGGGATTTAAAAATGCATGGAGCTTCCATGAACGAGGACTCTTCACCCTCCACAACAGCAACCTCATCCAATGGTTCACGAAGTAGGAGGTTTATTATTAATGTTTATCCTTGAAGGATTAAATTTCCACCGCATGTTATGATGTTAACACGGAGGGAACATGGAAAAAGAACATGTCCCAGACCCTATACCTCTTCGTTCTTGTCGCGTTCTTCAGGGGAAGATCTTATAACCTGATAGAAAATTGATTCTGAGAGCCGTGTATCGACGTAGACAACCTATAAGTCCCGTAAACCCGAGTGGCAGGGAAACATTACCACCAAAGCTCACGCGGTGGCCCGCAGATGTCCCGTCGGCACAACATAGTGGAGGAAACACTGGAAGTAGAAGGAGGGGGGCGGCTCTCTCCGGCCACGAAAGAAGGCAGAGCTGCTCAGCACTGTAGATGTTAGTTAGGGAAACCGAAAAAAGATGACCGATGGGATGGAGAGGCTGCGCATCGTCACACATTGTGGTGAGTATGCTACAACATTGAAGTCCTGGTAGAAGGGGACACACTTTCTGAGGGTCCCACTAACATATGGGGAGGATCCACTAGGCTCCCTCATTTATAGAGCCGAATGACAATTTTAGTCTTTGGGGAATGAAGGGGAGAAGCTCCCTTCCCCATTTGGGCCATCAGCTGGGTGTTGCGCCACCCAGTAGGCTGGACAGCCCAATAGGCCCTACCATGCTAGGGCAGGCCGTGCCAATTTGTGGCCCAGCCAATAGAGTCCTCCAAGCCCACCCCAACTACGTCGGCCCAGGCAGGTTTGGACTGCGCCGGGTCGGATCAGACGAGACTTAGATCCCTTTCTGGTCCTGTTTCGCTTAAAAATCCATATCTTGCGAAAAAGAAGTCCATTTGATGAACCATATATGGAACTTAGATCTTGGCAGGGAGAAGTTCCTTTTGAGATACCCCACTTGGATTCTGGAGAAAGTTGGATTATGGTTGGGTCAGATCGTGCCCGAATGAAACTGGTCCCCCACACTAAAATTTCAATTACTCACAGTCCGAGCAACCAATTGGCGCACCATCTGTTGCATTGGAACACTTACAACATGTCCGTCCTTCAGGTTTCTGCTTTTTTGAACTTTTGGAGAGTTGAGGTACAACCGATATCCATAGGAGCAGATACTGCAGAAATCATGCCCACCAGGTGTGCATAATCCTATGGCAGGCTGTCATCTATGTAGTGAAATTGTGGGGATCACCATTTAGTGATCTTGAGTGAATCAGCATCATAACAGCACAATATACATTAGAATTCATAGATAACATGTGTGGATCGTCATATTAGAGACCCTCTGTGGATTAATATCTTAGAGACCTTGTGTGGATTTGTATCAAGAGACCCTGTGTGGATCACCATCTTAGAAAACTGGTGTGGCTCATAATTCTAGAAACACTGTGTGGATTAGCAGTGTGCGCCCCAAGAAAGACTTGCCTTGGAGAGGCTCTTCGTGGATTAGCAGTATACGACCCTGTATTGACTAACAATTTAACAACTTTTTCATGGTTAAGTTTTGAAAACTTCCTAATGAAATAAAATGATATAGATTGGGGCTAATCATCTTTTTTCATGATATCTGATATTTTTACATTGTTTGAACAGAGTCTTTTCTTTGTTCCTTGTGATTGAGATCATTCTTTCACGTTTTCCATTGTCATAATCTGAGATACCATCATGGTTCATGGGGACCCTATTTAGTATTTTTATACTAACCACTTCACGAGCTTCACCCACACCATTTTGTGTCTGGTGCAAACAACGAGCAGCCTTGATTGAGACTTTGGGAGATAGGATGTGATAGTGGATGGTAGCGACAATTGACATGGAGGGACGTGGAGACGAGTTGTACCCACCCTTCAGGTAGGATCCTTTTTGGATGATCTCAGGAGTTGGTTTATGTTTTCTATAGTAGTTGTATCTTTCAGTTGTGATTGTATTCCCGCCCCATTATATTCAGTACACACTTCTAATACTGTAGTTTTACATTGTGGTTACATCTTTTTGTGTGCTTGGACGGTGTGTTTGTTCATGTATAAAGGAATTGCCTTCCTATATAAAGGATACAACGTTTTAGTTCTAGTCACCAACCCTGGGCCAATGGAATTCAGGCATGTGGTGTCCACGACGCAGGCCCCAGGGGACGGGTCTTCATAAAAATGGTATTAGAGGAGTCAGTTCAACTGAAGAACTATGACATGGATATTTCCATTGGAGAAATAGTTTTATGTGTCTTGAGTGTGTATTTTAGTTCAGGAGTCATGTTTTGGTGCGGCGGCCGACATATCCATACACCAGTACCCTGAATTCGGATTTCTGACTTAGTGCACAAAAAACACTAATTGCGTGTGTTTTGGAAATGTTTTACATGATCACTATTGAGTCACCTCACCAGGTGTAACTCATTAACCATGGCACACCTATTTTTTTTACGATGCCTCCACATAGACATCCATCCACGATTCCCAAAAGATTTCATGTTGATGGCCCACTGAGTGACGAGGCTTTGTTGGATAGCCCTCATATTGTTTTAGCACCTTTGGGTGGTGCATCAGTAGCACCAAACCTATTGGGAAGCAGTTGCCCCCAGTCCCACTTGAGGAAGGTGCTTGCCGACTGTGCGTGTTTCATGAGTTCCAAAGATAGAGGACACAAAGGTTTCAAGGGGAGATAGATCCACAAGCAATTGAGGAATAGCTTGAGGCTGTGGCCAATGTTTTCCACCTAGTTTGGACATCAGCAGAGAAAATGGTGATCCTAGATGCTAGAATTTTCTATGTCACAATTCCAAGATCGTGGATCCAGAACCTCCAGTTTCCTGAGGAGGTGACATATTATTGGAGAGACATTGAGACCCTCTTCAGGGTGGAGTTCATTCCCGACACTCAATGCTCATTTCGTATTCCATAGCTCTTGAACATAATGTAGGGAAGCCTCACAATATCCTAGTACTTGGTGAGATTCAATATCCACTCATGCTACTCCACCGTTTTCAAATGAGACCCATTCATAATGGCCCAGACATTTGAGAAGGATTTCCAATGGGAGATCAGAGAATCTATGATATCTCTGAAGATCCTGACGTTGGCTGGAGTGCTCAAGAAAGCATTGTTGGAGAAGAGCTTCTCAGTTGAGTTAGAACCAATGCTGAGAGCCACCACGAGGCGACAGTTAGATAATTCATCTGCTGTTGGTTGTTGGCAGATGACTCAGAGGACCAAGTGGGTCAGACCATCTAGAGGATGACCCCATGACACAAGGTAAAAGGTGTGGATCTCGTGAGATAGAGGGGGTTAGCTGGGAAGTAGACAGTGCATTACATGAATTAGGAAGAGCCAAATGGCTCAAGAATTCCCAACCCACTGTACTGATGATTAGAAGACGGTTGAGAGACCACTGAGGAAAAGGCATAGATTCAAATGAGGAGGTCTGCAAGGGTTACAGACATGGAAGAGTATCTGGTCATGAGACTTGTGGTGGACAACAGTTTTAGGTTGTACCACCACCATCCCCAGGTGGTCCACCCTGACCACTGGGAGTATGTGTACAAGGGAGAGCTCAGATTTAGGTGGTGGAGTCCTAAGACCATGGCACTACAGAGATGATTAGAGGTAAAATCTGTATCTATTACACCCTAGCTCCATATCTAAAAAACATAGGTTCCATTCACTCATTCATTTCCACGACACTCTTTCAGAGTTCATAAATTCTGAGGGAGATGTTCAATTGATTCTTAAGATTAGAGACTCATACAATATATGATTCGATAATTATACACTTGTGCAGGTAGTGTGATCTCACTCTAGGAGGCAAGAGCTTCATATGAGAACTCTCAGTATCAGTGTCGAGGCCTTATGGCATCATCATGGGTATGGACTGGATATTCACTATCCATGCTCAGATCATCTTCTTTAGGTGCAGTGGGCATAGTGTCCATGAGAAGGAGACATTTATTTCCATTATCAAATATAACATAACCATTGATGCACATGATGTAATTTCATGTAGGAGGGTTCAGATGATCTCTCATTAGTTGGCTAGAATTACCCTCATAGCTGTTGATGTGTGGAGTTCGAGTGATCCTATAGTGGGGGACCTGTATGCTGATGTCTTTCTTGATGATATACAGGATTACCTCTTTATAGAGATGTAGAATTCTACATCATCCTTTACCCTGATACATCATTGATATCTACCAAGACATATCAGATGGCTCCCATGGAACTTCGTTAGCTGTAGGTACAATTGAAGGACTTGTAGAAGAAATTGTTCATAAGGCCCAATGTTACTTCATGGGCATCCATGATTTGGTTTTCCAAGAAGCCAGATGGGAGTCCGAGGGATTGTTTGGACTATCGGTTCCTGAACTAGGTTACTATGTTGAATAGGTATCCACTCTCGAGGATTGATGATCTATTCGACCATCAAAAGGGTGATCGATGGTTTTCGAAGATAGACCCCAGATCAGGCTATCACCAGCTCAGGGTACTGGATGAAGATGTACGGAAGAATGCCTTAAGATGTCAGTATGGCCACTATAAGTTCTAGTTGATTACCTGTGGCATAACCAACACTCCAACAATGTTCACGGGGCTCATGAACATGATTTTCTAGCCTTACCTCAATCAGTTTGTGGTAGTCTTCATTGACGACATCTTGATATACTTGGAATTGGAGGAGGATCATACCACGCTCCTACAGATAGTTCTAGATACACCTTGAGAGAACTAGATTTATGGAAATCTCATAATGTGCAAGTTTTGGATACAAGAAGTCCACTTCTTGGGGCACTTTATCTCAATGGCTGGAGTTTTAGTGGATTCGAAGACGAAAGAGCCAATGCTTTCTTGGGAGCCACCTAGAAGTGTGACTAAGGTGCAGAGTTTGATGGGATTGGCTGAGTACTAACAACGATTTGTAACTGAATTCTCTAGGGTAGCAGCAACTTTGTCAGCTTTGATGAAGAAGGGGTATCCTTTCTAGTGGATGTAGAGATTCCAATAGAGTTTCAAGGAGTTGAGGCAGATATTGACGAGGGCCCCCATCATAAGGATACTAGAAGAGGGTGGTGGGTATGTAGTCTACTGTGACACATCAGGGATCAGAGTAGATTGTGTCTTGATGTTGGAGAAAGTATTGATCGCCTATAGCTCATGGTAGTCGAGACAACATGAGAAGAAGTACACTACCCGTGAACTAGAGTTTGTACCAATAGTCTATACACTGAAGATGTGGAATAACTACTTAATCGGACAACGTTTTATAGTCCACTCTGATCAAAAGAATCTTATGTATATATTCTCACAAAAGTACCTGATCCTATGTAGCAATTATGTCTATAGTTCCTCCAAGACTACGAATTTGGGATAGTATACAGTCTTGGAGTGGGTAACGTAGTAGCAACCACACTCGATATGAGGTCTATCCTATAGTTGTTGAGTGAGGCGATAGAGCAGCTAGAAGAGTTGCAGTTATCCTTTGGGGATAGTGATGGAAGAGGTTTTCAATAGTCTTTTACTGTCACTCCACCACTTATTCAGTGAATTTTGGAGGCTCAGTATAGGGAAGTAGACTGTGAGGCCCGATGTGCTCAAATATTATCATGACAGGCTCCTAATGGACTTTATGATGGTTGGGATAACATCATCCTTTTCAGAGGGCACACCATGGTATCAGTGACTCTACAAGAGTAGGTGGTGTGGGAGTTCGACAAATCTCCTTTGGTGGTACATCCTAGAGTATAGAAGATGTACTGGGACCTCTAGCATCAGTATTGGTTGCCATGGATGATGAAAGCAGTAGAAAAGTTTGTTTCTCAATGCCTTACTTATCAACATATGAAGGGTGAGTATCAGGTACCTGCAGGCATAAGTCAGCCACTTGAGGTACTAGAGTGAAAACGTGATTGTATATCCATGTACTTCATGATATGGATACCACATAAATCCCGATGCCATGATTCCATCTGGGTTATCGTTGACCAACTCAAGATGGTGACGCACTTCCTACCCATCCAAGAGTAGGGTTCATTAGAGATCTTGGGACATCTCTACATGAAAGATATTACACGACGTCACATGGTGCCATAGAAGATTATCTCCGATAGTGATGTACGTTATATATCCCTTTTGTGGAAGGAATTATAGGAGGCTTTCAAGATTGAGCTACACTTAAGAACCACATTTTTCTCTCAGATAGATGGTATGATGGAGCAGACCATACATACACTAAAATAAATTATTCATTCTTGTGTCCACCATTTTCACCATGGTTGGGAGGACCATCTGTCCCTAGTGGATTATGCATTCAACAATAGGAATCAATCCACTATCAGCAATGCTCCATTTTAGGCCTTGTACGACCAACCATGCAGATCAACACTTTGCTGGCCAGACCCAGGGGAGTGAACACTTATGGTTCCAAAGATGGTACATGATACCACAGAGAAGTTGCATATTATCCATGAGTAGTCAGGGACTGCACAGAGCTGACAGAATTCTTATTTCAATAGGTTGTAGAGACCCTTGGATTTTGAGTAGGGAGACCATGTTTTCTTAAAGGGCTCATCTTGATAAGGATTATAGTGGTTTGACTGGGGTGTAAAACATTCTCTGAGGCTTATCAGACCCTTAAAGTTCCTTAGAATTGTATTCATGGTGGCGTACCATCTAGCCGTTCCCCCATAGATTCACTGAGTGTATAATGTATTCCAAATGGCATAGTTGAGACGATATATGCATGACCCATAACAAATTATATACTGGGGAGACCTCGACATCGATGATCGGGTGGCGTTTGCAAAGTTCCCAGTAGAGAAATAGGATAGACAGGAGCAGGTCGTACGTGGATGGTCGATCCCTTGGGTGTGGGTTCATTGGTAGCAAGAGACTTTTCAAGAGATCACATGAAAGGGGGATGCTTAGATATGTGCTCAATACCACAATTTGTTTCCCATGTTTTGTTAAAGCTTCCAGGGATGAAAATCCCATTCGTGGGGAGAATGTAATGTCCTGAAAATTCCAGGTAATTTAATTTAATTAATTGGGATTAATACGAGTCTATGATAATTGATGACGCATGATTTCGAGTCCTACTGTACCCGGAATAGAAATTTTAAATTTATTTAAGGTACATTCAGTAACCACATGGGTGAAATTTTCTATCTTTTGATTCAGTACTCAGATTAAAAAACAGAGGGCACCATTGTATCCATAGTGTAAGGATTCACATAAGAAAGGATTCATTTCGACCAAAGTAGGTCGGGAGAAAAACATTGTTTTTCAACATTACAAAAAATGACAACAATGATATTTTATTTCGTTTTTGGTAGCTGTTGAGCGGTGGAGCCAGGAATGATGACTTAAAAATCCATTTAATAGAATGTCTCTTTGGATTGTAACCACGATTTTGAAACATTATATAAAGCTCATAAATGAACCACATTAATGTTGTCCAACACATTTGGTTTTTATTCAATATATGTGAGGCTCAGGGTTTTGTTTTTTATAAGAAATTGAGGAACCTCCGATGAAGTGACACGATGAATTCCACCAACATGGAATGAAAGATTGGACGTCATTGGAAGGAGCGGTTTGGGATCGATGAACGCCGATGATGTTAATGAACAAGGACTATTCATCCTTCCCAATCGTGACCTCACCCAATGGTTCACGAGGTTGGGGGGTTTATTATTAATGTTTAACATTGATGGATTTAATATCTATCACCTCTTATGATGTTAACGCAGAGGGAGCGAGCCAAAAAAACAAGGGAAAAACCCTCCACTACTCCATTCTTGTGGAGTTCTTCGGGGGAGAATCATACAACATGATAGAAACATGAATCCTAGAGCTGCATTGTGATGATGTAATTCCTGAAGGCCTGTAGGCATGGGAAGAAGAAAAAATGGACCATCAGAGCTCACTTAGAGGCCCGAAGAAGTCCCATTGATGAGCATTGGTGCGGCAACGCCGGCTATCGATACTAGAAGGAAAAGGTGGTGACCGGTGCTCTCCGGATGCCAAAGGAGGTGGCACTGCTAAACACCATAGATAATGGTTGGGGCTATTGGAAATGTTCAGAAGCATTGGGGGAACGTTTGTGCACCGTCACACATCACGGTGAGTAGGAAGTGACATCGAAGCTACGAAGGAAGGGTACCTGCTCCATCTGGGACCCGTGGATAGCTAGGGCGACACCACGAGGAACCGCCAATTAATGATCTGAAGGTATTTTTGAGCCATTTGGGAACGAGGGGGAGAGACTCTCCTCCCTATGCAACCCTACAGCAGGGTGCCTCGCCACCTAGCAATCCTGACTATACAGTGGGTCATGCCCCGCCAAAACAGTCCAGGTAGGGCCAGGTTGGACCCGAGTTGGGCCGTGTTAACCGAAACCAGGTCATGTCGACCTGAACCAGGTCTGGATGGACCCTGACCCCCTTCAGGCCCAATTTTTCTTAAAGATCCATATCTTGTGAAGGAGACATCTGTTTGACTAATGGTCTACGACTCTGGGATCTTTGGAGTGAGACAATACTTTTGAGATACTCCACTTGGGTTTTAGAGAAAGTTTGAGTATGATCTGGTTGGATCGTACCCGAATCTAACCTTTCCCTCAGCACTAAAATGCCTCTAACTCAGAGACTGTACATCTGATTGAAGTGACATCTATTGAGTTGGAACCATTACGACATGAATGTCCTTTGGGTGACTCTTTTTTGGATCTTCATGGTAGTAGAGGCATGACCGATATCCATAGGACAAATACTCTGTAACTCAGGTGCATAGGGTGCGGGGAATCCTGTTGTTTGCTCTCATCTGAGTAGCGACCCTGTGTGGATCTACATCTAGCAATCTAGTGTGGATGAGCATCATAGAAACCATGTGTAGATAAACATCCATAGAAGCCCTGTGTAGATACAAATCATAGGGACTCTGTGTGGATCATCATCTTAGAAACCCTATGTAGATCAACATCTTAGCGAGCATCTAGCGACCCTGTGTGGATTAGAAAAATAGTGACCAAATGTGGATCATCATTCTAACGAACCTATGTGGATCAATACTTCATGACACGAAGAGGACTATCCATTGAGGATCCCATCATTGATCAGTGTTATATGACCCAATGTGGACCAACAGTGAAACAAAACCCTCGTGATTCATTTTTGGGAACTTCATAACGGAATAAAATGATATAGGCTTAGGCTAATCATCTTTATTCATGAATTGTGAGTTGTTTACATAGTTTTGTATGAGTATTTTCATTGTTATTTATGATTGATATCCTTCTTTTTGTTATCCCATTTTTGAATTTTGAGAGGCCTTCAGGTGTCTTAGGGTCACTAATGGGTATTGTTATACTCACCCAAGCCCGGGCTTTGCCCGCACCTTATTGTGACTTGTACAGATGATGGGAAACCTTTATTGAGACTCAGGGAGATAGGACCTAACAGTGGATGGCAATGATAGAGTATGTGGAGGGTTGTGGAGATGAGATATATCTACCATTCATGTAGGATCCTTGGTGGAAAATCATAGGAGTTGTTTTCAGTTTTCTATTTTATTTGTATCTTACAGTTGGCCATGTATTCCAGCCCCTTTACTTCGAGTACACACTTTTACAACAAAAATTTTATTTCATGGTTTCATCATGTTGTGTTCTCAGAATATGTGTTTGTACAGGATTATAAAAATTTATTCCCATTTTAGGGATATGCCTATCCTATGATAGTCTCCAACCCCTGGCCTATGGAAGGTGGGCATGGGGTAGTCACAATGTGGGCCCCAGGGGACGGGTCGGGATGTTATTTGAGAAAAATGTAAATCCAAAAAATAAAAGTGAAAAAAATATAAAAAAATAGACCGAATTTATTCTATAATATATTTAACTGTTACCTAACCATTGAAATTCAATTTTAACACAATGGATGTAAATTTTGTTAAGAAATCCCTTACAACTATGGTAAAAGTTTAATCAGAAAACCCAAAAGTAATAATCTTAAAATGAAATATATAAATAAACTAATGATAAAATATTTAATGTTATAATATTTAAAAAAATATTGTAGATAAACCATGGAAAATAATTATGTTATGAATATTAAATATTACCCACAAATGTAAAAAGTGAGATTAAAATCCATTAAAAGTTCGTATCATTGGAGTGTGAATAAATTAATGAAAAAAGATTTTATGATGAATGTAAATCCACACCCTAAAAGTAGAAATACATCGTTATACAATGATATAAAATTTTCACACAAATTTTTGGAATAACATAATCAATGAAATAGATGTTTATCCAAATAAATCAAAATTGATTTAGGATATCCCTTACCTTAAGTTTGATTTGTCATGGTACCCTCTATCATCCCGAATAACAAAAGTATGTTAATTATTTAATTTAATCATAATATTTTTAATCATTATTATTACTTTTATTTTTCTTATTATGATGTAGTATGAAACTACATAAAAGAATTTTTTTTACTTATGTGTTTTTTACAATATTCAGGTTTGCTGTAAAAAATTATAGTATTTGGTTGAATATGTTCTAAAATATAATTATATATATATATACAGAATAATTATCATAAAATAGTAATTTTATTTATATATAAATTTTACATTGAATATAAATAATTTTAAATTGTTTCAAAAAATGAAGCAATATTACAATCAAGTAGACAATAGGTTATCCATACACATGAGCATTGTTCCCATTTTTCAATGATCATTATAGGTAGAAGGGAAGTAACATTTATCTTTCTATGATGATAATTTTATCATGGATTTTATATTAAAAGATATATATACTAATATATATTTTTTTCACTTGTGGTGATGAAAAAGGATCAATCACACCGCTTTAAAAATGCAGTAGTCCACACATCTAAGAACTATGTTATCACTTTTTCAGTGTGTGGAATAGATATAATAAAATAATATGTTATATGAATAGATATATAATAATGTGAAGAATATAATAATGATTTAATTAATTTCATATTTCTTCAATACATTATAATTTCACTCCTTGAAAATATTAAATGAATGAAATTTCTTTGAGGAGATGGTAGTCCACACGTCCCCATACGTTGGTGTTGTTTTACCCAAAAAAATAGAAATAATGAATGAATGTTTATTATAACAATTAAATATTAATACATACATTATAAATATCATATATATATTTTTAAATCAGTAAATATATCATTAATTTGAACCACTATTGGTGGTAACGAAAGAACAGATGACACTAGTTCATGATTCACTACTCTACTCTACACACGAAATATGATTGCATATCCCATTTGATTGGAGTTTATGAAGGAACAGGTATAAAACCAAGATATAAATACAATCGCAGTACATTTAGAATATGGTGGTTATTATATAATCTTGTAATAATATTAATTGAAGTGGTTTGACACTGAAAAAAATTAAATATTATTGGTGAATAATGAAACCTGTTTTTCGGGAAAATCATTTCAGTTTACTTCAAATGTATTCGTTGGATTTATTTATGAAACATTGAGGCCTTTTAGATGATATTAGGGATTAAGGATGATAATTAGGGAAGGGTATGGAGATGAGAAATGAATGTAGTGTTGTGATGTAGTGGAGAGGGTGAGTGCACTTTTATTGTAGATGAGGAGAGTCATTTTTGTATATATAATAAACGTAAACACTATTGGAATTACTCTCATACATAATGTGATCTAATAAGGATAATAATAATATAAAATAAGTGATATTATAGAATAATGTCCAAAAACTTTATTTTTACATCGTTCTAGTAATTTGGAAACTTATGAAGAAACATTTACCACTAAGTAGGCACTATTTTTTTTACTTTAATCACTATAATAAATTTTAATTTCCTTCACAAATATATTTGGTCAAAAACAATGTAGCAATTAATTAAAATTAGAAAATTTCAAGATTTAAAATATGGATTAAAAATTTAAAGATTCCCATAACTGATGTTTTATAAATGAATTTAAAATTAATTCCATTGATGGGATGGGATAATAGGTTTTAAAGAGAAAATATCAATAAATAAAAATGAATAATATTAAAATCCTATTAGAAATTGAATCCAATGACATAATATAATTTAAAAGATAAAAAACAATCATATTATACATTAAGTCTGAATAAAAATATAATTTATCAAATTAAATTATTATTATGAAAAAGTAGTCTTAAATTAAAAGTTAGTGTCATAACCCATTCATCAAAATATTAAAGTTATCAACAAAATATTAAAAAAATAACCCAAACTAAGTTATAATATTCAGATTTAAAAATTTAATCTTATTATTTGAATTAAAATTTTAATTTTTTTTCAAAATATAGTTAGAAGAAATTTATTACATTAAAAGTCGAAAACAACCTTTTAGAACAATACTACATATTTATGATTAAAATTGGAATTATACTTATTTTATTCCAATAAAACCTATTGGATGAATTGAAAAACATTTAATTAATTATATAACATAAAAACTTAAATAATATCATTTATTAATTTTGTTTAATTTAATTTATTATGATAAAACACAATTTTGTTCATTAAAATAGTATTTTAAAAAAAACGCATCATTTGTATTGAATTGATCTTTATTTTTATTTTTAATTAACTTGTCCCAAAATTATTCAATATATGAAATAGTGTAGACCATATAATCATAATATAGATAATCATATTCAAAACTACTATTATAATGGATATTTTATTACTATTATTTTAAATAAATAATATTAATAGAATATTGAGGCCCGTTTTAACTCGACCTTTCATATAAAACATGTTATCAAAGAAAATCAGTGTTACATGAAACACAAGTTTAACATTTTTTTGGTTACAATGAAGTAGAATCTCTAAATTTCATGTAAAACAATCTCTCAAAGAATTAACACAATTTTTAAGGAGGGTATTTCGTGAAATCTAAGGATGTTATATCCTACCCACTGAAAAATGAATTCCTCCCACGAAATAGTTCTTGGATATCAATGGATTAATTTTTTTAGAATTATTATATTAAAACCATCATCATAAAATTGTTTGATAAAAAATCCTATTAAAAATAAAATTTGGGAATCATAACAGTCACCAAAAGTTACACACAAATAGGAATTAAATATGTGAAAAATAGATGGGATTAAAGGAAAATGTTAAATAATTATATAGATTGATTGAGGTCCTTCATTATAAATAACTAATGATCAATGAAAAAATAAGGTCCTCATGAAAAAAAATTATGATAACAAAGATCAACAATTCATCATAATTGATGGAATAATAATAATAATTTAGTTTCATGATCATTTTCCTACAATTAAATAATTCCCTTAACACATATAAAAAGAGTAAATGAAAAATGAAATACATGTAATAGAGGATTATAATTTTATCCTTTAATAAATTTATTCCAAAATATCCTCATTTCAGATCAATTATGAGTATTGAATATGAATTTTTATTTCATAAATCGCTAAAACCATCCTTTAAAGAAAACATAACCATTAAAGTGATAGTCATGGTATTCCACTTCTCTTATGAAATAAAAAAAACTAAAATAATTAAAATATTGAAAGATAATTCCCAAAATGGGTAATCAATAAAATTATACAATAATATTAAAAATAAAATATTAACACCCAATGTTAGAAATAAAATATAAGATAAATTACTATCCTTAAAATTTTCCTAAATCTAGTAACTATCTTCAAACCCAATGGTTAAAAGGAGTTGACTTTATATTATTCCCTGAGAAATCAATTATAATTCCTAAATAAAATCTAATATGATTCTGAAATAATATTATTAATAAGTTAAATAGAATTTCATACTAATAAAGACATCACACAGGATACTTGTAGGCACTACACCCTTGTCACTATTCAGTTATGCGTTTAGGCCCCACAATATTTCTGGATACAATGGGTTGTTACCCCACCATTGGGTTTTAATTTTTATTACTATGATCATAAACAATTAAAACACCCAAAAAAAGAAAATATGATCATATGTGTTACTAAAACCTAAAAAATAATATCTAAAAACAATATTTATAAGCACACAAAATTTACTACTTAAGATCCTCATGTGGGGTGTCTTATGAATGTTAACTCAGGGTAAAAATTAATCTTATAGTCCCATGAAAGTATCTATAAATACTGAGATAACAAAATATAAATAAATCTTACTCTCAAATTTCATCTAAAAAAATTTATACATACTAAAAAAACACATAACCTATACTCAATGATCATTGTTTAAACATTATAAGTTTACATTCAACGAATTGATACTGATAATTTTGATAAAACATTTTTCTAAACATTACATCATCACAAAGAAAACATGCATCAAATACATATTGGAGGGACTATTAGGTATAGTTTTTTAGAGAATCTGGAAAAACTCATACACAGATAATTCTAATAACATTAAAAACTATTTTCTCCCATAGAATCTAGAATTTTATTTTTATAGTAAGTCATCTTCATCACAAATATAAAATATTAACTAAACATAACCCGTTCAACATCATTTTTTAAAACCTAGTAAAGAGTAAACAAATAGTGTGCGATATCAGATTTATAGTACGATTAAACATAAGAATTAGCTGTTGAATTTCATATATTAGAATAAGAGTGAGTAAGGGTATGATGAAAAATAAATGTGCACGATTGCATCATAAAATAAATTATACCCATAATTACCTTGATCATCAAATATGAATATAACGTAATGGAAATATTTATGATAATCAATAATCAAAATCCATGTGTTATGAATATAAATATTTATGAACATTATAATACCATATAAATCAAAAAGAAAAAATATTTTTAATATGGAACATCAATTAATTGATTCCTTATATAACCCTTACAGAGCCATCCGAGACCCCTTTCAAATTGGAAGAACCACACTTCCAAATTCCAACATTATTATTACCCAATACATAAAATACCAATAATGGGTATCACTATTAAAATAAGTTATACCAGGATCACATATGAGATATAATGGGGTTTAAACATTCATTTATTATGTACCATGCTATCCATTTTCATATTATTCCAATGTACCATGAAGAAAACACATTCATCACAAAAATAAAAAACATGGTAATCCAATGAAATTGTAATTTGATACAAGACTTCTTTGAAGAAAAAAATAATTCATCAGAAAAATATTAATGATGGTATCAATAAATAATATCCTTATTTTAGTAAATGAAAACAAATTTTTTTGATGTTGATGAGTGGAAATAATATTAAAATATAATCCAAACATTATTGGGGAAAATAGTATTTATACATTCCAAAGAGTCCCATGCATCTTTGAAACATTTTAATCATTTACACTGTGAATGAGAATAAAATTAATTGAAATAATGAATAACATGATAATAATGAAATTCACAATTTTTAATGTCAATAGAGAAGAATATATACCTTTTATAACTTTATAGGTGTATAAAATAATAACCATATTTATGAATGTAATTTTTGACAAGAGTCCATTACTATTTTGCAAACATTGAAACCATAATGCACATGAATGAGATACCACTTAAAGGATATGCAAGAGGCCATAAATTTAAGGATGTGAATATAAATATAAATTCATGGGCTATATATACACCACAATCAAAAATAATTGTTGAATATAGAATATATCTCACCAAAAAGAAAGTGAGATGAAGAACACCATTATAAAGATAGTATCATTGGAGTACTATTAATCAATGAAATAATTTGTTTGGAAAATTTTAATTAACAAAATATATATAGAAATAAATTAAAAAAATATGAGTAAATTTCAAACATATTCCAAAAATAACATGACCAATAACCTTGAAGTTTAACAAAATAAATAGAAATTGAGTTAAGCATTCCCTTATAACTGTGGTAAAATTTGAATGAGAAACCACAAAATTAATAACAATCGAATAAAAAATTTAAATAACATGATAATAAAATAGTTACTGAAATAATGGTTAAAAATTTTTAGTAGAGAAACCACAAAAAATTTATATGTTGTAAATATAACATTTAACTCAAATATGTAAAAAGTGTGATGAAAATAACATAGAAAGATCATATCTTTGGAATTAGAGTAAATCAATGAAATAATTATATGTTTCAAAAGTAAATATAGACATCAAAATTTTAAATAAAATTTAATACAATAATATTTAATTTCCACACATATTTTATTATTAATTTTATTGTACTTATTAAATTTTTGTATACCACTACATAATCAACTATATTTATGTAGGAGTTTTTTTACCATACTTTGTTTTATGTAAAAAACGATTATGATTGGTTGACGATGACCAATGAGGTCGTTTTAAAAAAGTATATAGAATAATAATAATTATATTTTTATAATATTTACAAATAAATTATAATTTTATAAAAAATCATGAAAAGGGCTCTGAAATATGAACCAACATTAAAATAATAGAGAAAATTGACCATACATACACAAGAGTAACATTCCCACTTTTCAATAGTTATTATGAGAAGAAGTTATTTAAAATATATATTTTCAAAATTAATATTATATCATAAATAAAATTTTTATTTAATAATATATACTTATATATATATATATATATATCATTTTTTTACTTGGTTATGAAAAATGAAGAATCAAATCGCTTCAAGGAGGCGGTAGTCCACAGGTACAGGAATGATATTACTAGTTTTCTAGTGTGTGATATAGAAAAAGTAATATGATATGTTAAATGAATAGATAAAATATTATTTCATTATTAAAACAAATATATTATTTATATCATATATATCAATTTAACACATCCTTAATAAATTCAATTCAATGAGTGAATGAATCACATCACTTTGAGTTAGCGGTACTGCACACGTCCAGACACCATGTTATCATATTCCAAAAAATGGAAATCATGAAGGTATATGTTTCATAATAATTAAATAAACATAAGAAAATCATAAATATAATATATATAAAATAAAATATGTATATCAAACATTATTTAGAACCTTTATGCTGGTAATGGAAGAATTAATTATATCAGTACACAACGTTGTTGTTTGATGTACACATGGATGATGATTGTCCTTCACATTTGATAGACGTGTGGAATGTGTAGGTAAAAAACATAAAATAAACATATATATATATATATATTTAGTATAATTAGGTAATTATATAATAATTTAAAAATATTAGCAGATGTTTTTTGAGAATGATGTTAAAAAATGATATTTGATGAAAATTTTCTATTTTTCAGGTAATTGATTTTGGTTTACAAGAAAAGATTTATGTGGATAGCTTTATGCATCAATTGAGACATATAGGATTACAAGATGTATTTTTTGAGTTTATTTGGGTAGGAATGGATGAAAAATAATGGATTTATCGATATGGTGAAGGGGGGATGGTGGTTTCTTTTTTACAGTGGATGGGGAGTGGTATTCTTGTAAACAAATAACGATAAACACTATTGGTTGGTATCCCTTACATCATGTGTAACATCCGAGGTAAAAAATGAATAATAAATTTTCATATTTATTAATTTATACGAATTAAATATTAATTATACTTTAAAAGGGTTTTTATGTTCGATAGCGTACCCGATACACAACAAATAGTTTCATTGAAATCTTTCATTGCACACTAGTAATAAAATAATATTATTTTAAATGGTGGTGAACACCTAGCCTTTTTATTGGCGGGAATTGATAGAAATAACTAAAATATGATTATATATGTCTTTTAAATGTTTTTACTTTTATCTAATAAAAGTTAAAGGCTTAAAATACAGAAAGAATTCAATTTTAGGCGTATATGCCATAGTTTTCACTAAAGGTTCACTTATCGCCTTTTGATAGCGAACCCCTTCTAAATCCACTTTTTGAAATATTTATAAGCTCTATTTTTCAATATAAACATATTATTTATTATTGGTACATTGAAATTTACCTTGGGTTAATTGTTTGGTATTTTTCTGACAATGTTCATTTTCAAGGAATAGTGAAAAATACTGCATTTTACATCAAAACTGGTTTTTCATATAATAAAAATTATATGGTTATATTATCTTTTTAATTTGTTTTAAAGTATAATTAGAATATATTTTTACCATGTAATCCAATTATGGTCATTGGGATTAATTTCACTTTTTAGTTAGGCATAAACAAGTGCCAAACTTTTCATAAATATTGTTTCTAAAAAACCCGCTATTTGTTTTGACAACAGGAATTATTTTTAAATTAATTTTTGCAATTTATGTGTTTATAATTTGGTAAAATGGATTAAATATTTGGATTCATAAGGTCAAAATTATTTAATTTAGACTATTTTATATTTTGACATTATGAATAGTAACGATGGTTATTATCTTTAATTATCTTGAATAATGAGTTATCAGGTAGTTAAAGATAATAAAATAATATCATCATAATAAAAAAATGACCACAACATGTGTCCTAAGTCTACTGGTTGTCTCATGGACGACCATGGGATGCCTTGTGCCAATCATGGGGGCCCCATGGAATCACTTTTGTGAGAAAGTGACTTTTTATCTTTTTATTTTTAAAGAATGTTAAATGTAACAAAGAATGTATCACCTAAGTAAAATATTTTTAATTATGTCTACATAAATTATATTTTAGACTATAAATATTCATTATAAAGATAAAAATATTTCCTACATCATGATATTTTTTTATAATTTTTAGACATTAAATTTGTTAAATTATTTATGACATCATGATGATGCAGAGATTACCTCATTAATAAAGGATTTAAATAAAATGAAACGATAATGTAAAATATAAGACCTACACATGTCCAAAACATATTGGATGGGTGGATTTCTAACCCTTATCACATTATCCTTGAAACACATCAATGTGGGTCCATTAAAATCCGAAACTCATTCTAAAATAAAGAAACATTTCCTTACTTTCCAAAAGTGCCCCTCCTCTCCTCTTATAAAAGGCCCCCACCTCTACCTCCTTACCCACACATCAAAAGCCTTTGGTTCGGCCAAACCTGGACCATTTTGTCTCTCCACATCCCTCTCTTACTCCTTGAAGCCTCACTTTGGGCAGAAGTCTTCCCAAGGAATTCTTTGAGATCAAATCTAAGAGAGTTACCCGATTTTAAGGTAATGTCTTCACTTGAGTCCTTTTGTTTTATTTTGCTTCTCCAACCCCCTAAAATCTTTTTATTAATTTATTTTGTGACACCTCCAGTATCTACAATATAATATAATGTTTTTATAAGAAGTATTAGAGCTACACTTACAAAAACCTACATCTAATGGTTAAAGGACATACTGTTTCCGTGGATGGCGAATTTCTGCCTCCCGAAATGATGATTGTTCAACATTATTTTAACAAATTAAAAGGTGGCCATTAAGATGACAATATAATTATATATGATATATAAAATGTTTATGTTTTCCTTAAGCTTCTGTATTTTTCATTTTGGGCATAACTTTATGGTTTCCATTATGGGTAAACGTGATATCTTCATTTAAGGAAGTGCGGACTACCTCCCCCTCAAAGTGATGTGATTCGTTAATGCCACATGTGGGACGTATAATGGATGGATTTATAGTTATTATATATGATGTTATAATGGAATTATAATATAACATTATATCATTATTATCTTCTTTCCATTAAATTATGAGATAGAAATGAAAGTAGCGTTCATGCGTACGTACGGCTTACCGTCTCCATGAACGGTGCATTTCATTTATTTTCCCCAAATGTAATGTACTATTATAAGTACATGTATATAATGGATATATATGATGATTTATACATCTAAATGATGAATATAATTCTAGAATTAAAATATACATATCTCTCATTTAGTTTTAATTCCATTAATATGACAAAGAAATGAAAGTAGCGTTCATGCGTACGTACGGCTTACCATCTCCATGAATGGTGCATTTCATTTCTTACCTCTAAATGATTATTTAATATTATAAATACATGTATATTATGGATATATATGATATATATGATATCCAAATTAGGAATGTCATTCTGGATATAAAGAACCTTTGACCACACGAAAAACATGTAATTGTAAGAAGTCCACTTTCGACCTAAGAACCAAATATCGACAAAACAAACATTATTAACATAAATGATTAAAGAATGCTAATAACATGTCAATAAGTGATATAAAATGAATAATGAACTTGAAAAAGGTTCTTAAGAAAATATAAATTAACTCATGTTTATTATTCAGGACGTTAAAGAATGATCGAGTCAAGTGGGACCCGAGGTAAGGGACTTCGTCTCAATCTCATTTCATTGAGGCATATTTCGTTTTATACACAACTTTCTTTTATACGGTGTATAAACCCCTTTGAATTTTACTTTTATACAAAAGGAAATTTTTTCTATGAAGTGTTTTACAAAATGACAAAAATGAATGTTTCTCTTAACGTACACGGTGACAACGACCTTTTCCTCCGCCGCGAGTATTATTTGGTCTTTGGATTCCTGAACAAGCCATAATGTTTTTTTTAAAATGAAATAAATACCATATACTCTTTTATGTATTTTGGTATTGAAAATGGTTTTTTATAATGGATTTGTTATGTCAATATATTAAAGTTATATATTGTGATCATAGTGTGGAAATGTTTTCTTTCCATTATTTTTGTTTTATGTCTTATGATTTTTATAATGGTACTTGGACATTTGACATGTGGTTACGTGATAAACCATAGGATGGGTGGTGCCGTGAATACTAGGATAGGTGGTTCTGTTATAACCTCCAATGCATTGGGTATGGAAGTCAGCTGTATGGCTATTCTATTAAGTATGTATGGAAGTTGGATGTATGACTATTCCATTAAGTGATATGTGTGGAAGTCGACCGTATGGTTATTCCACTAAAGTATGTTTATGTCCTAAGTTACATTTATATGTTATGTGTTCTTTATATGGGTTTTATGGTAATACATTGGTTACAAAAGGGTAAGTAATGATATTTTATTCAGTGAATAGTTTTTACTACTTCATGAAGGTGAAGGTATTACTTTGATAAAGTATACATGGTTTACTTGATGTTTGAAAAAATAACAGTTTTCATTCTTCGTGTATCCCTTACTAATCTTTTTATGCTCACCCCATGTTTTTTTGAAATGTTTTTCACATGACTTAATGTGGAATAGGGTCAAGGATGGGATCAAGGGAAAGTCTTGCAATATAAATCATGGAACTAGACATGTTTCTTTTTAAGAGTTTTTTTATTCTATGGAATCTCAGTAGAAGTGTCTATTTTGTAATCTTTTGAGATGTAACAGTTATGTCCTAATTCTCTAAAACTCTAAACCTAAAAATATCCTCAATGTAAATTATTCATTTAATTCATTATTAAGTAATGTTTAAGGCCTGGGCCTTATAGTTGGTATCAAAGGTCAGTTTAGACAACTTTAGGAGTTAGAAAATTGTTAAATTATAAGTTAATTTATGGTATGACTGAAATGATATAGCATTTAAAGATTACCATGTTGCTTCACCTAAGATATTGATGTGTTCAGAATGTTTTTCCGCAGACGATACAAAGCAGCTATGTTGGGACGACATCAGGAGGAAGATAACCTTCCAAATCAGCAACCTGAGATGGTCGGAATCAGAACTGAACAGTTTGTCGTAGTGATGGAACAGTTGACTCAGGCTATAAATGGTGGTGGTATCCATGCACGAGATCAGCCAGATCAACTGTAGAGGAACATATTAGTGGTGGAACATTTCATGAGGCAACATCCCCCATCATTCAGAGGATCATCTGGCCTTGTGCTAGCTGAAGGGTGGATTAAAGCACTAGAGAAGATTTTTGGTGTCATGGGGTGTTCAGAAAATCAAAAGGTTAGTTTTGATGTTTACCATTTTGAAGGAGAAGATGATCAGTGGTGGTCGATGGTGCAAAATATCAGGGATAGTGATGAGATTGAGGATCTTCACTGGGACAAATTCAAAGGTATGTTTCTTGAGAAATATTTTCCTAAGGTGGTTCATCTTAGGATGGAAAAAAAGTTCCTAGAATTGAGCCAGGAGGATGATTTAGTGGATTATTATGAAGAAAAGTTCACTCGATTGGCAAGGTATGCTCCAAACTACATACGAGATCTTGATAGTAAAATAAACCGTTTTTACTCAGGGTTAAAGCCAAAGTATCGAAGGGATTTAGCTTCTTGTGAGTTCAAAAGATATGAAAAACTTGTTCCATGTGCGGAGAAGGTGGAAATGGATTTTGCCGATGATCAGATGTTCTATGACAAACAACAGAATAAGAGGTCCAGTTGGCAGGCAAAGGAGAATAATTTATCAAAGAAGCAAGGAGGTAAGAAAACCAAATATCCATCCTGTGAGAAGTGTGGTAAAATGTATCCTGGAAAAATGTTTATCCAAGTCATGTAAGTGCTTTTGGTGTGGTAAGTCTGGTCATATTGCTCGTAACTATAAGGAAGATGATCAAGAAGGCAATGAAAAGCCAACAGTAAGATGTTTGAAGTGTAATGAAATTGGTCATTATGCAAATGACTATTTAACAAAAAACTCAACTGGGGGGAAAGTAGCCAGACTACAAGCAGAAAGGGGTGGTGAAATCCATTGCAACAACTTCAGTAGATATTGGGCCATCGAATGAAGTAGTATCAGGTACACTATTTGTTTGATCAGATTATGCCAATGTGTTGTTTGATTCAGGGTCTACACATTAATTCATTTCTGATAAGTTTTCTAGTAAATTGGAAATTCCATCTCAAGATATGAACCCTGAACTTATGGTAAAAACACACGGAGGGAATGTTGAGACAAAAGGAATTATGAGAACCTTCCTATCCTTGTGTGTGGAAAGAATCTACCAGCAAACCTTATTGTTTTTCCTCTAGTAGAGTTTGATGTTATTTTGGGCATGGATTGGCTTTCTGTTTATCATACTAAGATTGACTACAGAGATAAAATGGTTTCTTTTCAGAAAGATTTTCAGTTTGTGTACAAGAACTAACACTTGATTTTGATAACATATCAGGAAGTTGAGAAACTAGTAAAATATGGAAATGAATGTTACCTTGCACATATTGTTGAATATAAAGGAACTATTCTGATTAATGATGTGCCAGTGGTAAATGAGTATCTTGATGTTTTTCCTGATGAGTTGCCTTTTATTATTCATGATAGGGAAGTTGAATTTACTATTGACTTAGTTCCTTATTCTAAGCCAATTTGAAAACCCCTTATCGAATGGCTCAAGTTGAACTTTTAGAGTAAAAGAAGCAATTGTAGGAGTTATTATACAAAGGTTTCATTCGACCTAGCACATCACCATGGGGTGCTCCTGTCTTGTTTGATGAAAAGAAAGATGGCTCAATGAGACTTTGGATTGATTATAGAGCCATGAATAATATTACTGTTAAGAACAAGTATCCTTTGCCTCATATCGATGATTTGTTTGATCAGCTCCAGGGAGCTCAGTATTTTTCAAAGATTGACTTGATGTCGGGGTACCATCAGTTGAAAGTAAAAGAAGAAGACGTTCCGAAGACTACGTTCCGTACTAGATATGGCCATTATGAATTTGTAGTTATGCATTTTGGGTTAACCAATGCAACTTCTGTATTCATGGACCTTATGAATAGAATTTTCCATGAGTTCTTGGATATGTTTTTGGCCATTTTCATCGATGATATTTTGGTGTTTTCTAAAAGTAAAGAGGAGCATGAAAGTCATTTAAGGGTTATCTTGAAAACCTTAAAAGAAAAGAAACTATATGGAAAATTCAGAAAGTGTGAGTTTTGGTTACAACAAATTTCTTTCCTGGGTCACATTGTTTCAAAAGATGGCATAACTGTTGATCCTACTAAAAAAAGTTGTTGAATAATGGCCAAGACCCACAAATGTAACTGAGATCCGTAGATTTCGTAGTTTGGAAGGTTACTACTGAAGGTTTGTTGAATCGTTTCATGGTTATCAAGTACAATGACTAAGATAACTCATAAGGGTGTTAAGTTCATCTGGACAAAAGAATGTGATGATTGTTTTCAGGAGTTGAAAAGATGATTGGTAAATGCTCCAGTTTTGGCACTTCCTTCCAGGAATGGTGAGTTTGTTATATATAGTGATTCTTCGTTGAAGGGACTTGGATGTGTCCTTATGTAGAATGATAAGTTAATTGCATATTCTTCATGTCAGTTGGAAACTCATGAGGTAAATTACCCTACACATGATTTGGAATTAGCTGCTGTTGTTTTTGCTTTAAAAATTTTGAGGCATCATTTGTATGGAGTAAAGTGTGAAATATATACTGATCACAAAAGTGTAAAGTATATATTCACTCAGAAATAATTGAACATGAGATAGAGGAGATGGCTGGAATTAATCAAGGATTATGATTGTACAATTCATTAACATCCAAGAAAAGCAAATAAAGTGGCTGATGCTTTGAGTCAAAAAAGTAATGCTTCATTAACCATGATACGTTTGGAACAAGATCCTTTGGTTTTTGATTTGATAAAACTTGGCATAGAAGTTGATGGTGTAGGAAGTTCTTCTATTTTGTTTCAGGTATCAGTGAGATCATCCCTATCAGACAGAATTAAGAAAGCACAGAGGGAAGACAGTGAGTTGCAGAAAAAGGAAGAGATGGTTCAGAAGGGTATGTTGCCTGAATTCAACATTGATAATGAGTGTGTTTTGAGGTTTGGGAAGAGAATATGTGTCCCTGGTGATTCACAGTTGAATAATGAGTTGTTATGTGACGCTCATAGTTCCCCATTTTCAGTTCATCCTGGAAGTACTAAGATGTACAGAGATCTGCGGGAGTATTACTGGTGGGATGGAATGAAAAGAGATATTACTGATTTTACTGTGAAGTGTTTGACTTGTCAACAGGTTAAAGCAGAGCGGCAGTTACTGAATGGGATGCTTCAGCCTTTACCAGTGCCAGAGTGGAAATGGGAAAATATATCCATGGACTTTGTTGTGGGATTTCCGAAGACACCTCAAAGTAATAATGCAATCTGGGTTATTGTTGATCGCTTGTCTAAATTTGCTCATTTCCTTCCTATTCGAGATACTTTTTCCCTAGATCAAATTTCTCGTTTGTATCTTAAAGAGATATTCAGGTTAGGTGGAGTTCCTCTCTCCGTTGTATCTGATCGTGATCTCAGGTTTACTTCTAACTTTTGGAAAGTCCTTCAGACGTCGTTGGGTACTGAATTAAATTTTAGTAGAGCTTCTCATCCTCAGTCAGATGGGCAGTCAGAACGAACAATTCAGACCTTGGAGGATATGCAATGTGCCTGCTCTATGGATTATCAGAGATTTTGGGACCAACATCTTTCTTTGGTTGAGTTTTCATATAATAACAGTTTTCATTCTTGTAAACAGATGGCACCATTTGAGGCGTTATATGGTAAAGGGTGTCGAACTCCAGCTTTTTGGGATGAAGTGGGTAAAAGGAAGCTGATGAGACCAGAATTGGTAGGAGATATGGCAGAAAAAGTTCAGTTGATTCAGAAACACATGAAAACAGCTCAGAGTAGACAGAAGAGTTATGCGAATAACCGGAGGAAGGATCTATCTTTCGAGGTAGGTGATCATGTTTTTCTCAAAGTCTCACCATGGAAAAGTGTGATGCAATTTGGTAAGAAAGGAAAGCTGAGTCCAAGGTTCATTAGACCATATGAAATTCTGGAGAAGGTTGGATAAGTTGCTTACCGAGTGGCTTTACCTCCGAGTTTATCTCAGGTACACAATGTTTTTCATGTCTCGATGTTGAGGAAGTATATGCCAGATCCATCTCATATTTTGAGCCCATAGGTATTTCAGCTGGAAGAGAACCTATCTTATGAAGAACATCCTGTCCAGATTCTTGACTGAAGAGAGCAAGTGTTATGAAATAAGTTAATTCACCAGTAAAGGTTTTGTGGAAAAACCATATGGTTGAAGAGGCAATGTGGGAACTTGAAAATGCTATGAGGGATAAATACCCCCACTTATTTTGATAAGTGAATAAAATTGCGAGGACAAAATTCCCAAAAGGGGGGAAGGATATAACATTCCAAGTAAATAATGAATAAAACATTTTCATATTTATTAATAATTATGAATTAAATATTAATTTTACTTTAAAAGGGTTGCTATGTTCGATAGCGTACCCGATACGAAACATAGAGTTTCATTGAAATCTTTTGCTGCACACTAGTAAAAAAAATATTATTTTAAATGGTAGTTAACACAGAGCCATTGTATTGGAGGGAATGGATAAAAATAACTATAATATTATTATATATGATATTTAAATGTTTTTACTTTTATCTAATAAAATATAAAGGCTTAAAATACAGAAAGAATTCAATTTTAGGCGTATATGCCCTAGTTTTCACTAATGGTTCACTTATCGCCATTTGATGGAGAACCCCTTTTAAATCCACTTTTTGAAAAATTTATAAGCTCTATTTTTCAATATAACCATATTATTTATGATTGGGACATTGAAATTTACCTTGGGTTAATTTTTGGTATTTTTCTGACAATGTTCATTTTTCAATGAATAGTGAAAAATACTGCATTTTACATCAAAACTGCTTTTTCATATAATTTAATTATATGGTTATATTATCATTTTAATTTTTTTAAAGTATAATTATAATATGTTTTTACCATTTAATCCAATTATGCTCATTGGGATTAATTTCTCTTTTTAATTAGGCATTAAAAAGTGCCAAACTTTTCATAAATATTGTTTCTAAAAAACCCGCTATTTGTTTTGACAACATGAATTATTTTTAAATTAATTTTTTCAATTTATGTGTTTGGAATTTGGTAAAATGGATTACATATTTGGAATCAGAAGGTCAAAATTATGTAATTAAGACTCTTTTATTTTTGGACATTATGAATATTAACGACAGTTATTATCTTTAATTATCTTGATTAATGAGTAATCAGGTAGTTAAAGATAATAAAATAATATCATAATAATAATAAAATGACCACAAAATGTGTCCTAAGGCTACTGGTTGTCTCATGGCCGACCATGGGATTTCTTGTGCCAAACTTGGGGGGCCCATGGAATCACTTTTGTGAGAAAGTGACTTTTTATCTTTTTATTTTTAAAGAATGTTAAATGTAACAAAGAATGTATCACCTAAGTAAAATATTTTTAATTTTGACTACATAAATAATATTTTGGACTATAAATATTCATTATAAAGATAAAAAGATTTCATACATCGTGATATTGTTTCTATAATTTTTAGACATTAAATTTGTTAAAATATTTATGATATCATGATGATGCATCGATTACCTCATTAATAAAGGATTTAAATAAAATGGAAAGATAATGTAAAATCTAAGACCTAAACATGTCCAAAACCTATTTTATGGGTGGATTTAGAACCCTTATCACATTAACCTCGAAACACATCAATGGGGGACCATTAAAATCTGAATCTCATTCTAAAATAAAGTAACATTTCCTTACTTTTCAAGAGTGCCTCTCCTCTCCTCTTATAAAAGGCCACCACCTCTACCTCTTTACCCACACTTCAGAAGCCTTTGGCTAGGCCACCCCTGCCCATTTTGTCTCTCCACATCTCTTTCTTACCCCTTGAAGCCTCAATTTGGGCGGAAGTTTTCACAAGGAAGCCTTTGAGCTCAAATCTAAGAGAGTTACCCGATTTTAAGGTAATGTCTTCACATGAGTCCTTTTGTTTTATTTTTCTTCTCCAACCCCCTAAACTATTTTTATTCATTTCTTTTGTGAAAAATCCAGTATATTCAATATAGTAGGATGTTGTTATAAGAATTATTCTAGATACACTTATACACACCTACATCTAATGGTTAAAGGACATACTGTTTCTGTGGATGGCGAATTTCTGCCTCCCGAAACGATGATTGTTCAACATTCTTTTAACACATTCAAAGGTTGACATTAAGATAAAACTATACTAATATATGATATATATCATGTTTTTGTTTTCCTTAAGCTTATATATTTTTCATTTTTGGAATAAATTTATGGTTTCTATTATGGGTAAACGCGATATCTTCATTTAAGGAAGTGCGGACTACCGCCCCCTCAAAGTGATGTGATTCGTTAATGCCATATGTGGGACATATAAAGGATGGATTTAAAGTTATTATATATGATTTTATACTGGAATTATAATATACCTTTATATCATTATTATTTTCTTTCCATTAAAGTATGAGATAGAAATGAAAGTAGCGTTCATGCGTACGTACGACTTACTGTCTCCATGAACGGTGCATTTCATTTCTTATCCCCAAATGTAATGTACTATTATAAGTAGATGTATATAATGGATATATATGATGAATGATACATATAAATTATGAATATAATTCTGGAATTAAAATATACATACCTCTAATTTAGTTTTAATTTCATTAATATGACAATGAAATGATAGTAGCGTTCATGCGTACGTATGGCTTACCGTCTCCATGAACGGTGCATTTCATTTCTTACCTCTAAATTATTATGTAATATTATAAATACATGTATATGCTGGATATATATGATATATATGATATCGAAATCAGGAATGTCATTCTGTATATAAAGAACCTTTGACCACACGAACAACATGTAATTGTAAGAAGTCCACTTTCGACTTACGAACCAAATATCGACAAAACAAACATTATTAACATAAATGATTAAATAATTTTAATAACATGGCAATAAGTGATATAAAAAGAATAATGAAATTGAAAAAGTTTCTTAAGAAAATATAAAATAACTCAAGTTTATTATGCAGGACGTTAAAGAACGATCGAGTCAAGTTGGACCCGAGGTAAGGGACATCGTCTCAATCTCATTTCACTGAGGCATATTTAGTTTTATACACAACTTTCTTTTATACGGTATATAAACCCCTTTGACTTTTAATTTTATACAAAAGGAAAATTTTTCTATGAAGCTTTTTACAAAACGACAAAAATGAATGTTTCTCTTAACGTACTCGGTGACAATGACCTTTTCCTCCCCCGCGAGTATTATTTGGTCTTTGGCTTCCTGAACAAGCCATAATGTTTTTTTTAAAATGAAATAAATACCATATACTCTTTTATGTATTTTGGTATTGAAAATGGTTTTTATAATGGATTTGTTATGTAAATATATTAAAGTGATATATTGTGATCATAGTGTAGAAATGTTTTCTTTCCATTTTGTTTGTTTTATGTCTTATGATTTTTATAATGGTACTTGGACATTTGACGGGTGGGTACCTGATAAACCATATGATGGGTGGTGCCGTGAATACCAGGACAGGTGGTTCTGTTATAACCTCCAATGCATTGGGTATGGAAGTCGGCCGTATGGCTATTCCATTAAGTATGTATGGAAGTTGGTCGTATGGCTATTCCATTAAGTGATATGTGTGGAAGTCGACCGTATGGTTATTCCGCTTAAGTATGTTTATGTCCCAAGTTACATTTATATGTTATGTGTTCTTTATATGGGTTTTATGGTAATATATTGGTTACAAAATGGTAAGTAATGATATTTTATTCAGTGAAGTGTTTTTACTACTTCATGAAGGTGAAGGTATTACATTGATAAAGTATACGTGGTTTACTTGATGTTTGAAAAAATAGCAGTTTTCATTCTTCGTGTATCCCTTACTGAGCTTTTTATGCTCACCCCATGTTTTTTTGAAATGTTTTTCACAGGACTTAATGTGGAATAGGGTCAAGGATGGGATCAAGGTAATGTCATGCAATATAAAACATGGAACTAGACATGTTTCTTTTTAAGAGTTTTTTTATTCTATGGAATCTCAGTAGAAGTGTCTATTTTGTAATATTTTGAGATGTAACAGTTATGTCCTAATTCTCTAAAACTCTAAAACTAAAAAGATCCTAAATGTGAATTATTAATTTAATTCATTATTAATTAATGTTTAAGGCCGGGGCCTTATATCATGCGACTCTAATAATGATAATAATTAGATAAAGTCGGGTATGTGTGCTAATAATTTCAATTCAATGTGCTTTGTACAAGATTACATGATATTTTACCCCATAATATAAATTTCAACCACTAAGAAAACACATTTCTTTTAACCTAATCATTGTAATTAATTTTAAATTTTTCACAATTATTTTTATTAAAAAACAATGTTGATTTTAAATGAAATTATAAAATTTTTTTATTCAAAATATTCATTCAAATAATATGAATTACAATAAATTATGTGGATGAAATTAAATAAAAACAATTCCCACAATCGAAACATGAGAGATTAAGTTTTAAGAGAAAATACTAAATGATTAAAATGTGTTTTTTAAATTTAAATATAAAATTGATTTAGATGAACAAAATTTAGTTAAATGATACAATTTTTATGTAATTATAATTTAAAAACAACAGAATATAAAATAAAAGTATTGAAATAATTTATATGAAAACACAGCTTTGAATTAAAATTCATTGACATTCACAATTCATTAATATATGAAGGTTATTAGAAAAATATAAAAAAATAGCCCAATGAAAATTATAATATTAAGAATTAAAAAAAAAACAGTTTTTCCTATAAAATTTCTTTAATTATTTGAATATATTTATATATAAATTATTCCATTAAATTTGGTCCAAACTACATTTTAGAGAAATATAGATTTTATGGATAAAATTTGATTTATTTTTATTATATTCTTATAAAACATATAAGAAGAATTGAAAAGAATTTTTTTAATTATATGTAATATAAATTTCAATAATATCTTTCACTAATAATGATTAAATTGATTAATCAACCTAAAATTTTATTCTTTTATAAAATAGTTTTTAAAAAAACATATCCTTTATATTCAATTGGATATTATTTTTATTTTTAATTAATTTTCTATTAAAGGATTAATTTTATAAAGACATGTAAACCATATATTAATAATTTAGTTAATCGTATTCATTCCTTACATTCCAAAAATTAAATGATAACTATTATGTTAAATAATTCTTATTAATAGTATACTGTTTGTCGATAATACATTGCAGTGTGTGTAAAACATGATATCGAATTATCTTTGTTTCACTTCCAGTACAAGATAAAAATGGTGTTGTGTATAATTCATGATAAAAAATTAATTTAATGTAAAATTTTCCCTGAAATAATTTAAATTAATTCGAATTAAAATATTTCATAAATTCATATGATGATAGAATAATGTTCAGTAATGTAGGGATAATGAGCCATAGTACTTCAGACCAGTTTAGAATCATAAAATATTTGGATTTGTTTGTTATTATTTTTAAATACAAACAAATCTCATAGAAACAAGTTTTGGGATACATATATCACTGTTAATAATGTATATTCGAAAGCCAATTCATGTGATCACCTCAGATGAAATAGAAATTGAATATGATATATCTTACAATGAATAACAAATCCAAATTATTGATACCAGATAATATTTATTGGATAATAAGAAGACACATCTAGTAATGGTACATTGTAGAAATTCAAAAAATAGAGGAACCAATGTGGTAACAATATTATTTTTTGATGATGAACTAACCTCATAGGTTTTGAAGGTGATATACATGAATTTTGAAGGGAATTTTTTTACAAGGGAATAATCTAACACCGAAATAAATTACAATATATTTATTTTTGAATAAATTTAATTTATTTGATAGAATCAGATCTAGGTTACATCAGGACTATAGAAACGTGATAAACTATTAAACTTATATATAAAAATTTTCAAAATTGAAAATCCATAAAAATTTAGGTTATTAACAGGAGTAAATTTATTATGAATTATAAATATTTTAAACCCTTTAATTTTTTTATCTATTTCTTTTAATTCAAAATAATAATTAATTGATAGAAAAATAAATGTTTTCTATAAAAATATTTTGTAATGAATATAGTAATTTATCTTCATGAAAACATTTAATGAATTTAATTTTTGGAACTTCGAGAAAATTTGTTCAATAGAATTCATTTAATTTATTTAAACCATAATATCATAATTATCTAATGGTCAAATTTGTTCATTTTTTGAAAATTTTTATTTTTGCATTGAGAAGTACAAATTCTAAACTTTTTTTGAATCCTTCATTTTCATTTAAATTATTTGAAAACGTTAAATATATTTTAATATGGAATTAATGTAAAATAATATTAGATATAATGTAAATAATAAATTTTAGTTATTAGAATAAATTTATATTGAATGTTTTATATTAGAACATTCCACATATATATATATATATATATTAGATTTTTTATCTCGAATAATCTATTTTTAATCACATCTATATGTTTGGTATAAAAAAGTATTTATCCAATTATGAGAGTTAAGTTTGGTGAAATATATTAAATATTTTTATTAATAATTACTTATAATTTCTAATATTGTTATCCTATTTTTACACCATAATAAATAGTGAATGTAGAAAAATATTATTACCATAGTTAAGGTAAGAATGGGATTACCAGGGGTTAATTGAAAAATATAAGGGTTAAAATGAATAAATACTTGTTTTAATCTATTTAATGGCCATATTTCGAACCTAATTTGTCTTTTTATTGTAAATACTCAATCATAGTCCATTTTGGCCGTTGATAAGAATGGATTATAATTTTCCTTTTTTAAAATATACAAATGTGACACTCACCTCCCATGCAATGAAACACCACTCTCCTATATTATTTTCACCTTCAAACACTTTTGGATTGGACAATATGAAACCAAATGACTTCCCAAAATACGTACGCTAAATTTATAATCATTTTTTCGATCATAATTTCATTCTTGGAATACATTACTTATAATACTAAAGATGTTTTCTAAGAAGAGGTAACCTTTTTATCTATGAATTTTGGTTTTATTTCATATTACACCTCATTCAAATAATATTAATTTATTATTTTATAAAAAACACATTAATCTCTTATATATAGAGGTATTTTTTGGGAATGATATATATACATCTCTTTTTACCTAAAAAAGAAAATTATAACTTTGATGATGTGTATTTGGGACTATTGTGTAGCAAACAGACGTGACATTTTTTCCACAAATCAAACTCACAATTGATTATTATTATTGATTTAAAGTATATATATTATATTTATAACATTTATATACAGATAAAGTGATTATATAATTTTTATAATTTTTATATTCTATTCCGTAGGGGATATGATAGTGTCACTTGGTTATACAAAGGACCACCGTCTCACAAAGAATTATGATATATTTTTCATTAATTCCTTAAATGTATGGTAATATGGATAATGTTAATAATAATGTGTGATATAAATGAAATAATAATTATATTAGTGATGAATATATCATTAAAAAAATAAAATATATCATTTTACTTATTACCTTACCTCTCACAAAAATAACGGTAATATCGTCCGTGTATGTTTGGAATACAGCCTTCACGAAGAGTTGTGTCACAATTTTCATCACCATACCACATGGATAAAAGATATAATTATAATTGCAGAAATAATCTGGTATTTATGATATTATTTTCATTCTAAAATTTTGAAATATTATATAAATCCCCTCCATAACGATCGTTAGAAAATAGAAACATTACTCATTTGTATGTATGACCTACAATATTTTTTAATTAATATTCTAAATTTTCTAAAAATATTAATTACTTTTCTTAAAAGTATAAATGATGTATACATATGATAATGATTTTCTGATTCAAATTCATAATATGTTGAAGTGATGACATTTTTGTCAAATAGTCAACCAACAAAAGTCATTTTTCACATACATGGCAAATATCATCAAAACACCACACATTATCATTATTGAATAAGTAAATGAATATAACATGGTAATAAGTCAACTTAAATGAATTCTAAAATTCAAATTTTTTTTAATAAATTAAATAATTAAAATATGTTTATTATTTAATAAGATAATAAATGAATGTAATGAGTCCGACTCAAGTTAAGGAACTTTGTCTCAATTTCACTTCATTGAGAAATATGGTAACATTATACACATAATTTGTATTATATGGTTTATATAATTAACCTTTTCAATATTATAAAAAGATTATTTTTCAATTATTAGTTGTTTAATGTTCATTTATAATTATTTTCTAAAATTATAATTCAATTTAAATGTTACCATGTGTTAAATAATTTGTTAACTCAATTTTTATTCATTTAGTAATGGTACATATTCATTGTATTTGATATTATGAGAATATGAATCTAATTACTATTTTTTATCATAAATTTTAAATTCTAATTTATTATTTTATTTTTAATTCAACTTAATAATTTTGACTATTCATTATATATCACGTCAATGTTATGATTATTGTGAGGGATTATTTCAAAATTTCATTATAATCTAGACTATTTATAAATGAATTTACATTGAAGGAAATTATTTGATAATTGGACAATAATAACATTTAATTTTAATATACTCTATGTGTTGCTGTGGTTTTCATTAAATTCTACCATTATTTCACTATTTGGTACATAACATTATTGATAAAATAATTTAAATAAAATATTTCATCATTTTTATTTTGGTCAAAAATATATTTTCATTGAAAACCATGTTTTATAAAAAACGTTTTCAATCAATTTTTAATTATATAAAGGAATTATTAATTTAATTTTTACCAATATTTGAATTTGTTAATTTTTTTTAGTAATAATCTTGTTTTTTTCCAACCAAGGACTCTTTGGATTTTACCAAAAAATGTGAAAGGAATATTTTTCGTAAAATATACATATTGTTTAGAATTTCTTATAGTCACGATAAATCAATGTTTAAAAAATTCCATTATAAATTTCCAAAAGATATTTTCAATTAAATTTTTTTTCAAAATGATTTGATAATATTTGGAATTTAAAATACTTTTATATTATAAAATATTATATTCATCAGGAACACTTTTAATGACATTTTTATAATATTTATATTCATCAATGTTTACAACCCTTTATTTTAGATGTACTCTGTCGGGGATATTTTTTAATGATTACATCCTTATTCCCAATACAAATGGTTTATGATCATTTTGAACATGGATTGTATAAAAGTTATCATTCTAGATTCATTTATTTAGTCATCCACATTTCCTTGAAATATTTTATTTCTATGAATCATTGGATATTAAATGTTTTCTAAATATATATCTTACTTATCATGGATATGTTTATTTATTAACTATATATCTGTAAAATATATGGTGTTATAAATTTATATCTATTATTCTTATCTCAAGAGGAATTTTTAATATATACTCATTATACAATAAGAATATATGATGATAATGAACATTTTTCATGAATAAAATCGATTATTCTTTAAATGAGGAATTATATGGAAATGCAGTGATGGGTGGGTCCTAGAATCATATATCCCCTAGATGAATTTCTAGTCTCATATGGATAATTTTGATCTATCAATTAAAATATTTCATTCCTATAGTATTGAACATTATTGTGAAATGATGGATCATTGAAGCATCATGTTCTAGAGAATGAAAAATGAAATTATTAAGGATTTTATTCATTAATAATTTAATTATTATAATCCTTGATATTATCAAAATGATATTATCTCTAAATATATTTAATTATATGTTGTTGATTAAAATTCATGTCGGTTGAGTTGTTTTCCGTTACTTATTTTTTATTCTTAATTGATTCAAGATTTTTATAGCTGTATGTATCCCTAACTAATTATTTGTGGCCACACATTTTTTCCATTCCCCATTTTATCAATATGATTCCTTTGAATTAGTTTCCTGGATAATGATAAATTACTTTTTATGTTTCATTTTATATAACCAATTTCAAATTGTAATAATGTATGAAACTAGTTCTACGAAACTACTAAACTAATCGATTATTATATAATTTACTTATTTTATCTATGCTAATTTGAAAAATTAGTCAGGCTCCAGTTTTCTAGATTCATGTTCATTACATTTAATCTATTTTGTAATCAAACATATTTAATTGAATGAAATAGTTACCCTTTTATAGAATAATTTATTTGGGGAACCATCGTTTAAAATGAAAAAATCTTAAGCAAATCCCTTTTTAATAGGTATTATCCTTGAAACAATAATTATTTATATGAAATGATATATATAATTTTTTAATAGGAATGATATCCTAAAAAATTAATATATCTATGGGAAAGAATTAGACTAGAAGATATGCATCCTATAGATATTATTCAACCCCACATATTCCAATTTTTAGTGGTTAAAGTTTTATTCATTATTAATTCATTTTAATTGTTATATACATTCTAAAATAATGATAATTTAATTTAAAAATATAAAAATCATAGATTAATCATAAATTATTTTCTATTTTATTTAGTGGTAGAATACACATTATTATAAATGTACAATATTAATTGATTATCATGACATACAATATGATGTAATAATACGAAATGTTCACAATATATTTTGGGTACCTGTATTCCATTAATAGGTTTTTCATACAAAAAAATATTTTGTTAGTTATTTTTAATTATAAAATTGTATTCAATTATATTTATTTCTTATTTATCATTATCTCTACTCAAAATGAATCTTTATAATTCATTTATTTATATTGGAATATTAAAAATATATTAAATTTCCTAAAAAATATTTCATTAATTCATTATATATTTGTTATTATCCAATCCATATATACATTTAATTAATTTCATTTCATGTCGTGGTTACATTATTAGGACCCTTATTAATAACATAAGTTCATTAATTTATTTTCTAACCGTTATTGCATATGATTTTGAATATGAAAGGTAAATTATTTGAATAATAATTCCAATAAAACATGATCAATTACATTTTCAATATATCCCTTCTATTTCCCCACCACTCAATAAGTGATATATCACATAAATAGTTATGTTTAATGCACAACCTTCTAAATTAGTTTCCTTTTGGGTGATTGAATTTATGTATTTATCTGATCCAGTTTATAATTGATAGTAATATGATACCAAATAGAAAATTTCAATATTCTATTTTATTTTCATTTATGAATCATTATACGATATTTTATTTATTTCATATAGCACCAATTGATATTTGTTAACATCATATGTTGGTTTTAAACGAATTATATACCCATAAAATGCATTAAATAATAATTATATCTCAGTAGATTGTTAGTGGATGTGTGTAATGATTCTCAATCATCTATATTTTTGGATACGAGTTGTGATACTTTATCCATTACCTTGTTAAATTCTTTCTCATTAATCGTGAATCAAATTATTATAATGAAGGCTTATACATGTAGAACATTCTAATTTTATGTGTCCATGGTATATTATTGTTCTCATAAAATATCAAACACTTATACATTAATTTATGGTTAGGATTCATGATTATTTATAATAGCTCAATGTTCTTATTTCTAGTTTTATTGACTAAAATATCATCCTTTGTTATTATATATTTTGGTTCCATGATTATAGAATGCAAATATACTATCTCTAGAATGTATTTTTTTCATATGTATATATTATATTGTGAAATAATTTATAACTCATTGATATTATTTTAAATTTATGGGAATTTATGATCAATCTAATATTATGATACCCCATTTCCATGGGAATATATATAAGAATAAGTTTATAATGAAATCACTTATGTGTAATTTTAAGAATGTTTATGGAGAATGTCTATATAATTTGATGATTTTTTAATAATACGAAATGATGTCAATCCTTTGGTTTTATGGTGGTGTATAGTATTTGAGTTATGAAATTATTATTTATATGATATGAATTAAATTTATTCATTCTACACTCGTGAAACTATTTTTTGAATAATTGATTAAATTTTTTTTGGTTAGTTTAATGGTTTTTAGAGAACAACATTTTAGGAAATATATGTTGATCAGAAATTCTAATAGGTCTGAATTTAGTGTCTATAGTGTAAGATATTATTGTTCTCATTTTTTATATATCTATGATTGTTGATGATATATTTATTAATATTTTATTTATTATTACACACATTTACCATTTTGGATTAAAAATTATTACTAAAACAAATGAGAATAGAGTTAACAAAAAGTATGATTCAAAATGTAGTGATTATCCCAACATGAAACCACTTTTGTTGAGAGTTACTAGGAAAACCATAATGGATACATTATCACACATTATAAATAGTTACATTCTTAACACAATCATAATATATCTTCTTTTGAGACATAACTTATTTTATTGATTAATTTACATGTCATAATGAACAATAATTAATTGAAAAATAGTATATGAACATAAATATGTATCCAAATACAATGTGGCTAAAAAAGATTTAAAAATATTATGAAACATGTAAATAAAAATACATGTCATTATCAATTCTAATTCATCGATGAATTCAATTTTCCTTGGTCAAGAACTAACAAGAATAATTTATGCTACAAAATATATGCCTTTCTCTAATTAGTATTTATATTCTCTATGTTATGATAATAAATATATGATATATGTAATATATCGATTATACGAAGAATTTATTATCACCAATTTGATTTTTAGATGATAAGAAATAAATCTTTGAATAATTATGTTTATTAAAAGGTTTATTTTATTCTATTTATTTTAATTTTTAGTATATTATTTAATATAAATATATAAAATATAATCTTCTAGAATTTCAGAATGAGAAAATAAATTTCATTTTTAGATTCATCATGGAAATTCTATCTTATGATTTACTTACATAATTTTTCCAAACAAGATGATGTAGAAGTTAATACCGACAATACTATTTTTACAGAAGGAGTAACATTATAATTTTATAAGAAAGAAACAGAAGATTATATAAAACTTCAATTAATAAATTATATTTATGGAGTAATTTTATACATTTTTAAATACAACACTAAATTTATATGATATAATTTTAGCATTTTTATGATCTTAAGTAATATTTTCCATTAAATATGGTTTTTTAGTCTATCATAAATTTTATATAATATTCATAAAATTTTATTGAAGATTTAATTGAATGAAAAATAAGATTTAATTTTTTATAGTAAGAAATTATATATCGAGGAAATCATATATATTTATAAATATAATTTTTCCAAAATATTATGCGTACAAATACTGAAATTCTAAAAAATGGTGTTTACGCATTACAAATACTAATTAGAAAAATTAATTTTTATAAGAATATAAAATTTATCATGTAAAAAGAATTTTATTTTTGGAAAAATTTTGAATATATTATTAAATAATGGCCATCTTATTTTCTAGGAATTAAACATTAAATACCTATGTCTAAACTGTTTACCACTATAAAAATTTAATAAAATATAATTTCTCTTATTAATTGTCTTATTTTTTTTAAAATTTTCTGTGAAAAATAATGAATGAATGAAGATCCACATTATTTCACAAAATTTTTTTTTACTAATTTTTATTCTACATGATATGTGATAGTTTTTCCATATTTATTTTAATATGATTTTTTTTATAAAATTCCATTCTCAGTACCCATAAAATGGCAACCCACCCCTTAAATAAAACTATGAAAATATAATATATCTATATATCTAGAAATATATAATATAAACATATTCCAACCCCTAAATTTTTAGTCATCCATCTTAATATTATATTTAAAACCAATTATCATAATCCCTCCTTAAATAGGGTGTCTACTGAAGGAATTCCCATTTTCTCAACGTATTTACAAATTATTTGATGTTTTTTATTTTTTATATTGAAATCAATAATATATTTTTCTAATTATTTTATAAATAAATTACTATTTTTTAATAATTAATTTTATTTTTATTAATTAATAACTATTAACCATATTTTACTTTTCCCCTTTTGTAAACCAAAAATGATATTCATAAAAATGTACATACTACCACATCAATGATGCATAATGTTTCATTTTCCTTCCACACCGTACAGAGGTGATACCAATGTTGTATTTAATATGTTGATATGATATTTATATCTTATTTTATATTTTTATGTGATAACTGACATTTTAAGTGTATATAGTTATAGAAAAATTGAATTTGTCATCAATTCATACATGTGGACTACCATGTAAATTTAATGGACCTATTATTTTTTAATTACTTCCATTTATGAATTTCCTTGATAATGGGTTGAATGAAAAATATGATGTCGTTAAAATTATTTAGTTCCAAGAAAGAATAATTTGGAAAAATATTAATAATATGCATAAGAAATAATTATGTTTAAATGAATCGTCTGGAAAAGTATTCTGAGAGAAAAATTGATTTCAAAGTACCATGCAAGGTAACATCCTAAACCAGATCACTACATTACTAGTTTATATACAGTTTCATCACAAGACCACATGCTATAATCCTAGTATGAGAAATGCAATTGTCTAGTAATAAGGGATTATGAATCTATGGTGATGAGACTATACATCAATATCAAATTATGAATTCATAATTAAATAACATAACAAAATATATAATAATAAATAATAATATAAAAAACATATCTTATAATAATAAAAGAAATACACTAAATTTTCAAACAATAATGTTGTACCCATAATGACTGACCACTTGGTTAGTAAAAATCATTGAATATATAAAATAAATAAAAGGTCTACAACACAATATCATGTTAAACTTAATATAATCTTCTAACACCATATGATATAACATTATTGACATTTCAATCCCCAAACATATCCAAAATTGAATCTACAATGAGTGAGGTCTTACTGGGTTACCATGTATAATGGAAGCAAAAGTATCATATGGCTAGAACATAGTAGGATACATCCTTTGTCTCTAATGGATATCTGGTCTATGTATATAATGTAAGAAATAAACAAATATACTACACTATAAATTAAATTAAATTAATACTATAAATAGAATACACCCACATATAATCATGTTCTTGGATGAATCCTATGTCTTGACAGACCCAATTCATCACATTATCATATACAAATGATTATTTTAGAGAACTAATATAATGATAATCCAGTAAAATATACATCAACATGATGATATTTATATTTACAATGTTTCTTATCCTCCTTTATGAGGATTGATTATAAAATTATGTTTAATATTATCATCCTATGAATGAATCACACATAATGTGTCATAAACATGTTTTCCCTTCATTGTCACTAACAAAAACCTCACCCACCTGAATGCAGTGTCTGTAAAACATAACATTAGTTGGCCTTTATGCCATGCACCTTATCCTCATGAAGATCGTATCCCATACATATTACACATTTGAGGTTTTGAGCATTATTCATCTTACCCCATGTAGGATTTTATTCGATTCATCTTAAAATGTTGTGGGAAAAGAACCACAATCTTTACCCTCAAACATCACATTCGGTGATCTCATTCTCCAAACCTAAGAACATGTCATGTCACCATAAGATCTCATTATATCATATGGTAATTATTTCTAATAAATCAATGATAATATATTTATTTTGAAAAAAACATAGGAATAAATTTACATCACCAAGAACTAATAATGAAAATCTAGTCACCAAAAGAAAAAAAATTTAAAATCATATGATTTCTATTTGGAATATATTTATTCGGTAATCTGAATTATCCAAAATGTCATCCTTTCTAAAACAAATCCATCACAAGAATCAATAGTAACAATTTATCATTATCATGCTATTATAAAAATAATGTTCTAATATATATATATAAAGTAAATTTATTACCAATTATTTATTCAATTAACCAATTTTTTAATCAAGCTAATAACCAAAAAGTTAAAAAAATAAATTCAATAAACTTTATTATTTATCAAAATAAATCTAACTATTTCTATTTATTATATAATTTAAACATAATTACAATTTCACATATTATTATATACATGATTTGTCATGCCTTTTTACGAATTCTATTTACATGAATTGTTACCACTTTCATGTCTCATTATTTATTATAAAAATAATAATCACAATTACCATAGTAACATAATTCCATGTCAATAAAATTTTATAAATCACAAAAAAAACCAAATCACTAAGTAAAAAAGATAACAATTATCCATTTTCATGGGGATCTGGGTTTAGTATAATCTTATTGTAACCTAGTGTCAAGGAGTTTGATAACAGTTATATGGCTTCAAGTTAAGGTGTCATTTATAATAGAGACAATGGGGTTAGAGGGAGGTCCATTAATACAAATTTTCATTAAATAAGGGGATAAAATTTTTTATCAACTCACCCCTAAAGAGTGCAAACATGATTTTAAAATTTCAATGTACTAGAAAATAAAAAAAACACATAATATTTTTTATAGACTACATATATAAAACAAATCTATTACACATTGGAACAAACGACTTACGTCCACTTCCAAAATGATAATATATCATCCAAAATCTTCAATAATCAATAAGACTCATCTAAAAACCTAAATCACTCTAATAAGAAAAAATAAATAAATTATAATAAATTATAATTATGTAATTTTTCAAATAAAAAAATGGAATATAATCGGTGAAATTGTTTTGTTTATCCACTAAACAGAACCCCTAGAAACATGGTGTATTATTATATAGTGTGACAAAAAGACATAGCTTTCTAAAAAAATCTAAGAAAAAATACTAATTAGTAGTCTGTGGAATCGAATTATTGAAAATCCCCTCAAATAAAAATGAACAAAAGTCATACCACAATTTATCAAGTTGATATTGTAGGGAGACATCACAATCAGATCCCTTATTTGTACAATCTTGGGAATAAATGAAAAAAACTATATATATCCATATAATCATGTGAAATAAACAATTATATATATATATCATATATCTATTTATACAATGAATCGAATGGGGGAAACAATGGGAATGGAACGATGAAGGATCTATATCCACTGATGTCATCTAATCTCACATAGTAACTCCTTGATCATACAATATATGAGGTAAGAGATGAGTTGATTGAGACCATCAATTATTCCCCTGATTCATTGTATTAGGAAAGGTGTTCTAATCCCCCTAAAAATTAAACAAAATATGAACATGGATGTTTTCCCAGAATGATCCATGGGTTCCCTCCATGAATTTTCATGATGGAGCCTTATGACCATTTGTACACATTAAATAACCCTAGCCACATCCAGTGAATCAAATTTATTCCATGGATACTAGATTAATTATGTTAATATTCATTTTTATTCTATTTTAGTATCCAAAATCACCCATTCATCATTCGGTTATTGTCCGATCCTTTGAGAAATCCAATGCAATATAAGACACATCTAAAAACATAATTTTTGGACATTAAAATGTAAATAACCACATTCTCATTTGTTGATTTCTAATTGATCATTCCATCACCATGGAAAAATTATATTTCACCATAATATTTTTATCCTCTTTGTACATGGGTTCTTAAAATTTACAATCCAAAAAATGTGTCCTTCTATAGAAGCTTCATTGGGAATTAATTATATAAACCAGACCCACATAGTTTTCTTAACAAATACATGTTCCCCAAGTTCTACAAATGAATAATGAAATATATTATATTATAATGATCCAAAAATTGGGTGAATTATTAACAAAAACAGAATCCACAACTTCTAATCAATAATAAAAACATAGATGGTGTTTATGATTCCCACCTATTTCTAAAACACCATTGTTTCATTAGCCATTTTCATTAGCTGGATCATGGTTCCCTCTAATGTCTAATCCAACTAGTCATAATTTATTATAACCAAAAACATTTTCCCACCATCACAATTTATTTTTAAAACACCATAATAATGGTCCAACGCAAAATTGAACATCACTTTAAACTCTGTAAATCAAACCTGGGATAATACACACACTCAAAATACTACCACATGTCATCTCTGATCAATAAAATAGATGATTGTCCATTATCCACAAACATGGATGACATACATTGACCATTATTCACAAGGTATTATAAAAAGAATTGAATACACCAAACATAAAAGAAATGATTAACCACAAATGTTGTTCTAACTTCTCTACCTCTCCTAAGAATCTCACCATAAACTGTACATTCAGCATTGTTTTTCTCTTGTTTCACCTATAAAATTTCCATAAACTATATGACCAATTTTTTTGTCCCATTAGGAATGTATACTGAATATGGATTCACCACTTAATGTGTGTGAAAAATAGGTTCACCCCTTGAATGATGTCATGAATGCTAGAACAACCCACAATAAATGTTCATAAGAGGATGTACAACCACAATATTTCATCCGATCAGACTGGAAAATCCAGATATCAAATCCAACACACATAATACATAATATGTAACATATAAATTTCAAATGTAGTATTTTCACCAACCAAATAAACATGACCTCACAACTCATCAATGTCCAAACATAACATTGACAATCAAATGACTGGTCCAAAAAGGAAAAATACACATCTATGTTGAGGATCTCCCCATAACTGCCTATAGTTGAAACCCCACAATAAACAATTACCTATAACAAAACATGAGAATAAACCTCACTAATTTCATTAATCTAACTAAAAAATTTATAGACAGGGATATATCTAAATAACTCTTACCATTATCTAGATGATGTAGGGATATTTCAAATGATTGCCACTAGGGTAGGATAACACTTACATATTGTCAAAAATTACCATAACGAAGACACATGTTTTTTTATTCAACTATTAATGTTGGTACTTTTAAACTCCATCAACAGGTTTTTGGTGTCACTTCACAAAAAAAGTGTCACGAACACATGGACAACATAAATAAAAAGTTACTCATTTTCCACAATACACTAATTTATAAATACAATATACCAATAAGGCATGCAAAAAATTATTTTTAGTACTAATACCTCTATAGAGATCATATTCTTATATTTCAATCCAAATTAAATAAAATGTAAAAGGAAATTTTCCGTTATATTTTTCCAAACTTCGTGTCTCACCTCAATCATTTCAAATCACATTGACTGGACAAAATATAAATTAACCTTACTCCTAAGAAATATGCTATCATATCCCAGACAACATCAGATATATCTAGTTTATGGAGAAAAAAAATATCATCAATAATCAAAGAATCAAACACCTATCTATAACCAATTAATGAAATAAACTCCATATCCCATGATTTTTTATTATTAGAAACATGAACCCAATACACATTCATGTAGTTGGTTGTGATTATCGGTTTATTAGATTTAAAATGGTATAAGATCCCTTAGAAATCGTATTCCAAATTGTGAACCTTATTTATTAAGTTAATGCACATGTTATAGTAATCCTCACTATGTCACATTATCATATTAGTTGTCCATCCCATCATGATGGTGTGTTAACCTCATTCACAAACATGTTAAATACCTGGAGATGTTCTAGTCATCAACATCCACTTAAAATTTGACTTCACTACTAATGTGTGTTCAAATACACAAGGCTAGATGTTTACTTAGTCCTCCCAAAAATACCACTCTTTTAATTATAAATCACCATCATTCAAGGTGTTCCTAACAAAACACAACACTATCATGCATTCATATGAAACCAGATCTAAAAAATTTCGAAAAACTAAGGTACGAGTAAAAAATAATGGCCTCTAGGCACCCTACCAATCCCAATAAATAATGTATCAAAAATTAAACTATATATGACCATTTTTTCCACCGGTAGAACACTCAAAAGGTAAAAACACAGGGGGCATCAAACATGATTCCATCCCAACATCACATGTCACATACATTTCATGGAATCCATCTCTAAGGTACCATAATTGAATGAAACAAAATTCACAACTAACCACCCAAAATAAGGAAGCCTATATTCTTGGAGAATTTTGAAATCAAAATACTCCAAGATGTTTTCTAACACCCACATATTTTATGAAATATTTTTTTTCATTCTAATAAATTTAATTTCACCGACAGTCGTCATTACACACATCCCCGAGTCTTAACGAACTACAAAATAATATTGAAAATATTATTTTTTAAAAACAAATATTATGACATTTCTTTGAAATTTTTTATTATGAATAGGAAAAAAAAATTCCCAAAACATATATAAACGTTTTATATTATTAAAATATATTTTAAAATTACGACTAAATTTTTGTGAAGTGTTTTTATGCAATGAAAATTCATTTTTCTTAAAAAAATTCATTATTTTTTATAACGAAATAATAAAAATAATTATTTAACTTTGAAAAACATTAATTTGAATAAGAAATAACATTTTTGAAATAAACATTTATAAATTTTTATAGAGTTATTTTTGTCAAATTTTTAGAAAATATATTTTTTTTTCCTGAATAGTTAAACATCATGATTTTATTAAAAACATTCTTTTTAATTTTAATAACTCACAATGTGATTTTTTTTAATATTGGTTAAATAGTATTATTAGTTATATTATGTAATTATTAATACAATTTAATTATATATAATCAATTCTATAATAAATTATTATTATAAACCATTTTATACTTTTGAATCCACATTCCTCGAAAATCCATTTTTTAATACAGATATAAGATTATTTTTAAATCAAATTCCCACACATAAAAGAATTGAATTTTTAAACTATATTTCACATTTAGAATCAGAATAAAAAAAATTATATATATAATTTCATCTTGATTTTTTCTCAAAATTTACAGTAAAAATAAAAACAAATAATTCCTGCATTTTTGGTTTAAACATGTTTAATTTAGGGTTAATCTAAAAAGATATATATTAAAATAAAGAGATTTTATCCAAATTACCATTTTTTGACGTATATAAATATTATAGAAACTAATGTATTAGAATTATCAATTTTAGAACATTTTTCCATGAGTAAAACAAGTGTATAACTTTCTCTTTTCAAAAATAGAAATTGTGTGTTCTCCTCCTTATAAAAAGGGACACAAATTCTGTCCAATTAACACTTAAAAGCCGTTTATTTTAGACAATAACCTCCAAAATACCTTTATTATTCCCAAAACTAATACTGGAGGCAATATTTTTTTTATTAAACCCGTATATAATGAATTCCGGTTGAAACAAAAGGTGATTGTCAATGAATAAATGTCATTCTTAACCAAGAACATATGTTTTATTTCATAATTATAAGGCCTCGGCCTTAAACATCTCTTAATATTGAATTAAATGAATAATTCACATTGAGGATATTTTCAGGTTTAGAGTTTTAGAGAATTAGAACATAACTACTACAACTCAAAATATTACAAAGTAGACACTTCTACTAAGAGTCCATAGAAAAAAAACTATTAAAAATAAACATGTCTAGTTCCAAGTTTTATATAGCATGACTTTCCCTTGATCCCATCCTTGACCCTATTACAGATTAGGTCCTATGAAAAACATTTCAAAAAAACTTGGGTTGAGCATAAAGAGCTCAGTAAGGGATACACAGAGAATGAAAACTGTTAGTTTATCAAAACAACAAGTAACCATGTATACTTTATCAAAGTAATACTTTTCACCTTTAAGAAGTAGTAAAAACTCTTCACTGAATAAAAGATCATTACTTACCCTGTTGTAACCAAAATATTACCATAAAACCCATAAAAGGATCACATAACATATAAAGGTAACTTGGGACATAAACATACTTAAGTGGAATAACCATATGGTCGACTTCCACACATATCACTTAATAGAATATCCATATGGACAACTTCCATACATACTTAATGGAATATCCATACGGAAGACTTCCATACCCAATGCATTGGAGGTTATAACGTAACCACCCGTCTTGGTATTCACGACACCACCCGTCATATGGTTTATCACGTAACCACCCGTCAAATGTCCAAGTACAATTATAAAAATCATAAGACATAAAACAGACATAATGGAAAGAAAACATTTCCACAATTTGATCACAATATATCACTTTAATATATTGACATAACAAATCCATTATTAAAAACCATTTTCAATACCAAAATACATAAAAGAGTATATGGTATTTATTTCTTTTAAAAAAAACATTATGGCTTATTCAGGAAGCCAAAGACCAAATAATACTCGTGGCGGAGGAAAAGGTGGTTGTCACCGCGTACGTTAAAAGAAACATTCCGTTTTGTCGTTTTGTAAAACGCTTCATAGAATAATTTTCCTTTTGTATAAAAGTAAAAGTCAAAGGGGTTTATACACCATATAAAAGAAAGTTGTGTATAAAACTAAATATGCCTCAATGAAATAAGATTGAGACGATGTCCCTTACCTCAGGTCCAACTTGACTCGATCGTTCTATAACATCCTGAATAATAAACTTGAGTTAATTTCTATTTTCTTAAGATCCTTTTTCAAGTTCACTATTCCTTTTATATCACTTATTACCATGTTATTAACATTTTTTAATCATTTAAGTTAATAATGTTTGTTTTGTCGATATTTGGTTCTTAAGTCGAAAGTGGACTTCTTACAATTACATGTTTTTCGTGTGGTCAAAGGTTATTTATATCCAGAATGACATTCCTGATTTGGATATCATATATATCATATATATCCAGCATATACATGTATTTATAACATTACATAATCATTTAGAGGTAAGAAATGAAATGCATCGTTCATGGAAACAGTAAGCCGTACGTATGCATGAACGCTACTTTCATTTCTATGTCATATTAATGGAATTAAAACTAAATGAGACGTATGAATATTTTAATTCAAGAATTATATTCATCATTTATATGTATCATTAATCATATATATATCCATTATATACATGTACTTATAATAGTACATTACATTTGGGGATAAGAAATGAAATGCACCGTTCATGGAGACGGTAAGCCGTACGTAAGCATGAATGCTACTTTCATTTCTATTTCGTATTTTATAGAATGGAATCATAATGATATAAAGGTATATTATAATTCCAGTGTAATATCATATATAATATCACAACATCATCCTCTATACATCCCACATATGGTATTAACGAATCAAATCACTTTGAGGGGGCAGTAGTCCGCACTTCCTAAAATTAAATTATCGTATTTACCCACAATGGAAACCATAACGGTATACCACAAATGAAAAATAATGAATAATAAGGAAAACATAAATATAATATATATCATATATAAATAGACTTACATCTTAATGTCCACCTTTTGAGGTGTTATATTAGTGTTGAAAAATCATCGTTTCGTGAGGCAGAAATTCGCCATCCACAGAAACAGTATGATCTTTAACCAATAGATGTAGATGTGTGTAATTGTAGCTCGATTTATTATTATAACATCATCCTAGTATATTTAAGATACTGGAGTTTTAAGAAAATAAATGAATAAAAAGAGTTTAGGGGGTTGGAGAAGAAAAATAAAACAAAAGGAATCAAGTGAAGACATTACCTTAAAATCGGGTAACTCCCTTTGGTTTGAGCTCAAAGGCTTCCTTGGGAAAACTTATGACCAAATTTAGGCTTCAAGGAGTAAGATAGGTATGTGGAGAGACAAAATGGGAAGGGGTTGGACGATCCAAAGTATTTGGGAGTGTGGGTAAGGAGGTAGAGGTGGGGGCCTTTTATAAGAGGAGAGGAGGGGCACTCTTGGAAAGTAAGAAAATGATACATTATTTTAGAATGAGTTTCAGATATTAATGGTCCCACTTTGATGTGTTTTGAGGATAATGTGATAAGGGTTATAAATCCACCCATCCAATAGGTTTTGGACATGTGTAGGTCATATATTTTACATTATCTTTCCATTTTATTTAAATCCTTTATTAATGAGGTAATCACTCCATCATCATGAAATCATAAATAATTTAATTTATTTAATGTCTAAAAATTATAAAAAACTATCATGATGTAGGAAATCTTTTTATCTTTCTAATGAATATTTATAGTAAAAAATATGACTTGTATAACCCCATGTAAATTTTTTTTAGTAAAACATTTCATGTTTGTGTCATTTTTACTTTAATATTAAATAAAAAGTTATTTATGTCATTTCCCAACCAAAGTGGCTCCATGGGGTCCCCAAGTTAACTCATGGATTTTCTTGGTCGTCCATGACACATCAAATGATGTTAGGACATGTTTCAAGGTCATCTCATATTATTAAAACATTATTTTTACCTTAAACTACACTAATTACCTCTAATCGCGATTAAAAACTTAATAAGTTACTATTTACCAAAAAATTATTTTAATCCCATTGAACCACATTTTACTTCTTAATGATAACCATGTATGTCGGATTTTTGAAATTTAAAACACAGAAGTGGTAAAATTTCATTTAAACGAAAAATTAGTTTTTATAAGTACCACTTAGTGGTTTCACTATTCATCAAAAATTGAAGTTTTTCTGAAAAATACCAAAAATTCACCCTAAGATATATTTGATATTACGAATTCAAAAATGAAGTATATTTTACAAAATTAAAAACATATAAGTCACATTAATAAATTTAATAATTAATTTCTGCTGTCATGACAAATAGCGTGTTTTTATGAAACAATAAGTATCAAAAGATTGACACTAGTTTAAGTCTGATTTCAAAGTGAAATTAATTCCAACAACCACTATTGGATTAAATGGAAAAATTATATTCTAATTGCACTTAAAAACCAATTCAAATTATTATCTAATCATCTTAATAAATTATATTAAAAAGAGGGTTTGAATTAAAATACAACATTTTACACGATTCATTAAAAAAATGAACTTTATCAGAAAAATACAAACAAAAATTACACAAAGTAAAATTTGATGTCCCCATTCTAAAGAACAGTTTTATTTGGTCCAATAGAATGTATAAGAGTGATAAAAACTATATTTAATGAAGGTTTTCAATCAAAAGGTGATAAGTTAACCTTTAGTGAAAATTAGGGTATAAATGCCTAAAATTGAATTCTTTCCGTATTTAAAGCCTTTATCTTTTATTGGATAAATGTAAAAACATTTAAAAAACTTATATAATCATCTTTTAGTTATTTATATCCATTCCCGCCAATACAACGGCTACATGTTAAATACCATTTAAAATAATATTATTATATTACTAGTGTGCAACGTATGTTTTCAAAGAAACTCATCGTTGCGTATCGAGTACGCAATCGAACATAGAAACCCCTATAAAGTAAAATTAATATATAATTTGTAAATATTAATATATATAAAAAATATTTATTCTTCATTTACCTAGGATGTTACATCCTTCCCCCCTTTTGGGAATTGCGTCCTCGCAATTTTATTCACTTATCAAAATAAGTGGGGGTATTTATCCCTCATAGCATTTTCAGATTCCCACGTTTCCTCTTCAACCATATGGTTTTCCCACAAAACCTTTACCTGGTGGATTACCTTATTTCGCAACACTTTCTCTTTTTGGTCAAGATTCTGGACTGGTTGTTCTTCATAAGAGATATTCTCTTCCAACTGAACTACCTCTAGACTAAAAACATGAGATGGATCTGGCATATACATCCTCAACATCGAAACATGAAAAACATTGTGTACCTGAGATAAACTCGGAGGTAATGCCACTCTGTATTCAACTGATCCAACTCTCTCCATAATTTCATATGGTTCAATGAACCTTGGACTCAGCTTTCCTTTCTTACCAAATCGCATCACACTTTTCAATGGAGATACCTTGAGAAAAACATGATCACCTACCTCGAAAGATAGATCCTTCCTCCGGTTATCCGCATAACTCTTATGCCTACTCTGAGCTGTTCTCATGTGTTTCTGAATCAACTAAACTTTTTCTGCCATTTCTTCTACCAATTATGGTCCCATCAGCTTCCTTTCACCCACTTCATCCCAAAATGTTGGAGTTCGACACCGCTTCCCATATAATGCCTCAAATGGTTCCATCAGTATACTGGAATGAAAACTGTTATTATAAGAAAACTCAACCAAAGAAATATGTTGGTCCCAAATTCCCTGATAATCCATCGAACAAGCTCATAACATATCCTCCAAGGTCTGAATTGTTCGTTCTGACTTCCCATCTGATTGAGGATGAAAAGCTGTACTAAAATTTAATTCAGTACCCAACGACTTCTAAAGGCCTTTCCAAAAGTTAGAGGTAAACCTAGGATCACGGTTAGATACAATGGAGAGAGGAAATCCATGTAACATGTTTATCTCTTTAAGATACAAACGGTAAAGTTGATTTAGGGAATAAGTATCTCGTATAGCAAGGAAATGAGCAGACTTGGTCAAGCGATCAACAATAACCCAAATTTCATTATTACCTCGATATGTCCTCGGTAATCCCACAACAAAGTCCATGGATATGTTTTCCCATTTCTACTCTAGCACTGGTAAAGGCTGAAGCATACCTTTCGGTAACTTCCGCTCTGCTTTAACCTATTGACAAGTCAAACACTTCAAAGTAAAATCAGTAATATCCCTTTTCATTCCATCCCACCAATAATACTCTCACAGATATCTGTACATCTTAGTACTTCCAGGATTAACTGAAAACGAGGAACTATGAGCCTCACATAACAACTCATTCTTCAACTGTGAATCCCAAGGCACACATAATCTCTTCCCAAACCTCAAAACACAATCATTATCAATGTTGAATTCAGGCAACTTATCCTTCTGAACCAGCTCTACCTTTTTCTGCAACTCACTGTCTTCCCTCTGTGCTTGCTTAATTCTGTCTGATAGGGATGATCTCACTGATACCTGAAACAAAACAGAAGAACTCTCTACACCAACAACTTCTATTCCAATGTTCATAAAATCAAAAACCAAAGGATCTCATTCCAAACGTAGCATGGTTAATGAAGCATTACTTTTTCGAATCAAAGAATCATCCACTTTATTTTCTTTTCCCGGATGTTAGTGAATTGTACAATCATAATCCTTTATTAATTCCAGCCATCTCCTATGTCTCATGTTCAATTCTTTCTAAGTGAATATATACATTAAACTTTTGTGATCATTATATATTTCACACTTTAGTACATACAAATGATGCCTCCAAATTTTTAAAGCAAAAACAACAGCAGCTAATTCCAAATCATGTGTAGGGTAATTTACCTCATGAGTTTTCAACTGACGTGATGCATAAGCAATTACCTGATTATTCTGCATAAGGACACAGCCAAGTCCCTTCAACGAAGCATCACTGTATATAAAAAACTCTCCATTCCTGGAAGGAAGTTCCAAAACTGGAGCATTCAGTAATCTTCTTTTCAACTCCTGAAAACAATCATCACATTCTTTTGTCCAGATGAACTTAACACCCTTACGAGTTAGCTTAGTAATTGGACTAGATAACCGTGAAAATTTTTCAACAAACCTTCAGTAGTAACCTTCCAAACCAAGAAAACTACGGATCTCAGTTACATTTGTGGGTCTTATCCATTATTCAACAACTTTTGTTTTAGAAGGATCAACTATTATGCCATCTTTTGAAAAAATGTGACCCAGGAAAGAAATTTGTTGTAACCAAAACTCACACTTGCTGAATTTTCCATATAGTTTCTTTTATTTTAAGGTTTGCAAGATAACCCTTAAATGACTTTCATTCTCCTCTTTACTTTTAGAAAACACCAAAATATCATTGATGAAAACAACCACAAACTTATCCAAGAACTCATGGAAAATTATATTCACAAGGTCCATGAATACAACAGGTTCATTGGTTAACCCAAAAGGAATAACTACAAATTCATAATGGCCATATCTAGTACAGAATGTAGTCTTCGGAACATATGCTTCTTTTACTTTCAACTGATGGTACCCCGACCTCAAGTCAATCTTCAAAAAATACTGAGCTCCCTGGAGCTGATCAAACAAATCATCGATATGAGGAAAGGATACTTGTTCTTAACAGTAATATTATTCAAGGCTCTATAATCAATACAAAGTCTCATTGAGCCATCTTTCTTTTTAACAAACAATACAAGAGAACCCCATGGTGATGTGCAAGGTCGAATGAAACCTTTATCTAATAACTCCTACAATTGTTTCTTTAACTCTAAAAGTTCAACATGAGCCATTCGATATGGGGGTTTTGAAATTGGCTTAGAATCAGGAACTAAGTCAACAGTAAATTCAACTTCCCGATCATGAATAATACCAGGAAACTCATCAGGAAAAACATCAAGATACTCATTTACCACTGGCACATCATTAATCTGAACAGTTCCTTTATTTTCTACATTATGTGCAAGGAAACATTCATTTCCATATTTTACTAGTTTCTCATCTTCCTGATATGTTATCAAAATCAAGGGTTCATTCATATACACAAACTGAAAATCCTCCTTAAAAGAAAACATTTTAGCTCTGCAGTAAATCTTAGCATGATAAACAGAAAGCCAATAAATGCCCAAAATAACAGCAAACTCTATTAGAGGCAAAACAATAAGGTTTTCTTGTAGATTCTTTCCACACACAAGGATATGAAGGTTCTTATAATTCCTTTTTGTCTCAACGTTCCCTCCGGGTGTTTTTACCATAAGTTCAGGGTTCATATCTTGAGATGGAATTTCCAATTTACTAGATAAATTCTCAGAAATGAAAGAATGTGTAGATCCTGAATCAAAGAACACATTGGCATAATCAGAATAAACAAACAGTGTACCTGATACCACTTCATTCGATGGCCCAACATCTACTGAAGTTGTTGCAAAGGATTTCACCACCCCTTTCTGCTTGTAGCCTGGCTGCTTTCCCCCAGTTGAGTACTTCGTTGGACAATCATTTTCATAATGACCCATTTTATTACACCTAAAAAATCTTACCGTTGGCTTTTCATTGCCTGCTTGATCATCTTCCTTATAGTTACGAGAAATATGACCAGACTTACCACACCGAAAGCACTTACCAAACTTGGATGAACATTCTCCAGGATGCATTTTACCACACTTCTCACAGGATGGATATTTGGTTTTCTTAACTCCTTGCTTCTTTTATGTATTCTTCCCCTTTTCCTTCCAACTATACCACTTATTCTGTTGTTTGTCATAGAACACCTGATCATCGGAAAACTCCATTTCCACCTTCTCCACACATCTAACAAGTTTTTCATAACTTTTGAACTCACGGGAAGCTAAATCCCTTTGATACTTTGGCTTTAAACCTGAGTAAAAACAATTTATTTTACTATCAAGATCTTGTATGAAGTTTGGAGCATACCTTGCGAATCGAGTGAACTTTTCTTCATAAGTAGCCACCGAATCATCCTCCTACCTCAATTCTAGGAACTGTTTTTCCATCCTAAGACGAACCACATTAGGAAAATTTTTCTCAAGAAACACACTTTAGAATTCATCCTAGTGAAGATCTTCAATATCATCACTATCCCTGATATTTTTCACCATCGACCACCACTGATCAACTTCACCTTCAAAATGGTAAACAGAAAGACTAACCTTTTGATGTTCTAAACACCCCATGACATCAAAAATCTTTTCCAGTGCTTTAATCCACCCTTCAGCTTGCACGGGGTCAGATGATCTTCTGAATGATGGGGGATGTTGCCTAATGAAATGTTCCACCACTGACACGTTCCTCTGCATTTGATCTGGATGATCTCATGGATGGATACCACCACCATTTATAGCCTGAGTCAACTGTGCCATCACTGCAACAAACTATTCAGTTCTGATTCTGACCATCTCAGGTTGTTGATTTGGAAGGATGTCTTCCTCCAGATGTTGCCCCAACATAGCTGCTTTGTTTTCTCTGCGGAAAACCATTCTAAACACAGAAATATCTTAGGCGAAGCAACATGGTAATCATTAAATGCTATATCATTTTAGTCATACCATAAATAAACTTATAATTTAACAATTTTCTAACTCCTAAAGATTTGTAAACCGACCTTTGATACCATAAATAAGGCCCAAGCCTTAAACATCTCATAATATTGAATTAAATGAATAATTCACATTGAGGATCATTTCAGGTTTAGAGTTTTATAGAATTAGAACATAACTACTACAACTCAAAATATTACAAATTAGACACTTTTACTATGTTTCCATAGAATAGAAAAAACTCTTAAAAAGAAAAATTTCTAGTTCCATGTTTTATATAGCATGAATTTCCCTTGATCCCATCCTTGACCCTATTCCACATTAGGTCCTGTGAAAAACATTTCAAAAAAACATGGGGTGAGCATAAAGATCTCAGTAAGGGATACACAAAGAATGAAAACTGTTAGTTTATCAAAACAAAAAGTAAACCATGTATACTTTATGAAAGTAATACTTTTCACCTTTATGAAGTAGTAAAAACTCTTCACTGAATAAAAGATCATCACTTACCCTGTTGTAACCAAAATATTACCATAAAACCCATAAAAAGATCACATAACATATAAAGGTAACTTGGGACCTAAACATACTTAAGTGGAATAACCATACGGTCAACTTCCACACATATCACTTAATGGAATAGCCATACGGCCAACTTCCATACATACTTAATGGAATAGCCATACGACCGACTTCCATACCCAATGTATTGGAGGTTATAACTTAAACACCCGTCCTAGTATTCACGCCACCACCCGTCATATGGTTTATCATGTAACCACCCATCAAATGTCCAAGTACCATTATAAAAATCATAAGACATAAAACAAATATAATGGAAAGAAAACATTTCCACACTTTGATCACAATATATCACTTAAATATATTGAAATAACAAATCCATTATAAAAAACCATTTTCAATACCAAAATACATGAAGGAGTATATGGTATTTATTTCATTTAAAAAAACATTACGACTTTTTCAGGAAGCCAATGACCAAATAATACTCGCAGCGGCGGAAAAGGTCATTGTCACCACGTACATTAAAAGAAACATTCCTTTATGTCGTTTAGTAAAACGATACGTAGAAAAGATTCCTTTTGTATAAAAGTAAAATTCAAAGGGGTTTATACACCGTATAAAAGATAGTTGTGTATAAAAAGAAATATGCCTCAATGAAAGGAGATTGAGACGAAGTCCCTTACCTCGGGTCCAACTTGACTCGATTGTTCATTAACGTCCTGAATAATAAACTTGAATTAATTTATACTTTCTTAAGAACCTTTTTAAATCTTATTATTACTTTTATATCACTTATTCCCATGTTATAAACATTATGTAATCATTAAGTTAATAATGTTTGTTTTGTCGATATTTGGTTCTTAAGTCGAAAGTGGACTTCTTACAATTACATGTTGTTCGTGTGGTCAGAGGTTCTTTATACCCAGAATGACATTCCTGATTTGGATATCATATATATCATATATATCCAGCATATACATGTATTTATAATATCACATAATCATTTAGAGGTAAGAAATGAAATGCACCGTTCATGGAGACGGTAAGTCATACGTACACATGAACGCTACTTTCATTTCTATGTCATATTAATGGAATTAGAACTAAATGAGAGGTATGTATATTTTAATTCCAGAATTATATTAATCATTTATATGTAACATACATCATATATATCAATTATATATATGTACTTATAATTTTACATTACATTTGTGGATAATAATTGAAATGCACCGTTCATGGAGACGGTAAGCCGTACGTACGCATGGACGCTACGTTCATTTATATTTCATATTTTATAGAATGGACTCATAATTATATAAAGGTATATTATAATTCCAGTGTAATATAATATATAATATCATAACTGCATCCTCTATACGTCCCACATATGGTATTAACGAATCAAATCACTTTGAGGGGGTGGTAGTCCGCACTTCATAAAATGAAATTATCGTGTTTACCCACAATGGAAACCATAAAGGTATACCACAAATGAAAAATACAGAAGCATAAGGAATACATACACATAATATATATCATATATAAATATAGTGACATCTTAATGGCCACCTTTGGAGGTGTTATATGAGTGTTGAACAATGATCGTTTCGTGAGGCAGAAATTTTCCATCAACAGAAACAGTATGTTCTTTAACCATTATATGTAGATGTGTGTAATTGTATCTCGAATTATTATTATAACAACATACTAGTATATTGAAGATACTGGATTTGTTACAAAATAAATTAATAAAAAGAGTTTAGGGGGTTGTAGAAGCAAAATAAAACAAAAGGAATCAAGTGAAGACATTAAATTAAAATCGTGTAACTCCCTTTGGTTTGAGCTCAAAGGATTCCATGGGAAGACTTATGCCCAATGTGAGGCTTAAAGGAGTAAGAGAGGGATGTGGAGAGACAAAATGGGCTGGGGTTGGCCGAGCCAAAGGCTTTGGGTGTGTGGGTAAGGAGGTAGAGGTGGGGGCCTTTTATAAGAGGAGAGGAGGGGCACTCTTGGAAAGTAAGAAAATGTTGCATTATTTTAGAATGAGTTTCGGATTTTAATGGTCCCAATTTGATGTGTTTCGAGTATAAGGTGATAAGGGTTCGAAATCCACCCATCCAATAGGTTTTGGACATGTGTAGGTCATATATTTTAAATTATCATTCCATTTTATTTAAATCCTTTATTAATGAGGTAATCACTGCATCACCATGACATCATAAATAATTTAATTTATTTAATGTCTAAAAATTATAAAAAAATATCATAATTTAGGAAATATTTTTATCTTTCTAATGAATATTTATAGTAAAAAATCTGACTTGTATAACCCCATGTAAAAGTTGTTTTAGTAAACATCTCATGTTTGTGTCATTTTTACTTTAACATTAAATAAAAAGTTATTTATGTCATTTCCCAACCAAAGTGGCTCCATGGGGTCCCCAAGTTGACTCATGGATTGTCTTGGTCGGCCATGACACATCCAATGAGGGTATGACATGTGCCAAGCTCATCTCATGTTATTAAAACATTATTTTTACCTTAAACTACACTAATTATCTCTAATAGCGATTAAAAACTTAATAAGTTACTATTCATCAAAAAATTATTTTAATCCCATTGAACCAAATTTTACTTATTAATGAAAACCATGTATGTAGGAATTTTGAAATTCAAAACACAGAAGTGGTAAAATTTCATTTAAACAAAAAATCAGTTTTTATAAGTATCACTTAGTGGTTTCACTATTTATAAAAAATTGAAGTTTTTCAGAAAAATACAAAAAATTCACCCTAAGATATATTTGATATTCCGAATTCAAAAATGAAGTTTATTTTACTAAATTAAAAACATATAAGTCACATTAATGAATTTGATAATTAATTCCTATTGTCATGACAAATAGCGTGTTTTTATGAAACAATAAGTATCAAAAGATTGACACTAGTTTAAGTCTGATTTCAAAGTGAAATTAATTCCAATGAACACTATTGGAATAAATGGTAAAAGTATATTATAATTGAACATAAAAACCAATTCAAAATATTATCTAATCATCTTAATAAATTAGATTAAAAAGAGGTTTTGAATTAAAATACAACATTTTACACTATTCCTTAAAAAAATTAACTTTATCGGAAAAATACCAAAAAATTACACAAAGTAAAATTTGATGTCCCGATTCTAAAGAAGAGTTTTATTTGGTCTAATAAAATGTATAAGAGTGATCAAAACTATATTTAAAGAAGGTTCTCCATCAAAAGGTGATAAGTGAACCTTTAGTGAAAATTAGGGTATAAATGCCTAAAATTGAATTCTTTCCATATTTTAAGCCTTTATCTTTTATTGGATAAATGTAAAAACATTTAAAAAAAATATAATCATATTTTAGTTATTTATATCCATTCCCTCCAATACAATGGCTACATGTTAACTACCATTTAAAATAATATTATTATATTACTAGTGTGCAACATAAGTTTTCAAAGAAACTCATCGTTGCGTATCGAGTATGCCATCGAACATAGCAACCCCTTTAAAGTAAAATTAATATTTAATTCGTAAATATTAATAAATATGAAAAATATTTATTCGTCATTTACCCGGGATGTTACAATAATAATCCTCCTATAAATTGTATTAAAGAGTGATGAAATAATAAAATAAGTATTATAATTATAATAGTATTTTATTTTGTAAGTTGAATAAAATTTTTACATCTCCTCCTCCATCAAATGGGAAGTGAAACCGTCAATCATGTGTACGGAGTTCTATCACCTCACAAACCGATTTAATTTGTTTTCCATCAATGTATCTCAAGAATTGAAATAATTAAGGATTTTATTTTTATATATGAAATTATATTATATTTATAATCATGAAATTATAATAACACATATATAATATTACCTTCATATGCATTATAAAATTATAAATTCCCACTTATATATATGTGGACAACTGTATTTGGAAGTGATGTGATTCGTTAGTACATTAATTTTTTCATGAATAGTTATTATAAAAGATTTAATGAATATACATGATATTTATGAAGTAAAAATGAACATTTAATGGTTATATATTATTTATATTTCTTTGTATCCCACAATAAAAACTAGAAATCCTTATCATCCGTACATAAGACCTACCATATAATGAAGGTTGTAATGAATTATCTATATATAACATTTATGGATTTTTATAAATATATATATAATTATTATATATGATATTAATATCATTAATGAAATTATAGATATTATTTAAAAATTATCACTATAAAAAATATAAAAAACCATATCAAAACAAACATGAAATAAGAGACGGTTATTAGGGGAATGCGTTTTTAACAATGAATTTTTTATAAATGTGTAATAAGATATCATAAGAAAATAATTTTTGATACTATATATCTGATTAAAATTCAATAATAAATTTAATAAAACATATATTTATTATAAATTATATAAATAAAATTATGAATAAATCCAATAATTGAGGTATGGGATTTTCACATTGGTTTAATTTCTAAATGTAACATTTCATATTCACCACTTATTTCCATTGTGTGGGATAGATACATGAAATAAATTTATATAATTATTAATTTAATTAAAAGTTTTGGATATAAGAATCCATATTTTGTTATTTCATTCAAGGATATTATGATTTAAATATAAATATAGTGGTAAATGATTTTGGTTAAAATCTCATTGTTTATCATGATTGTTTAGGATTATGTTTCAGATGATGAAATATTATAATATACCTCTAAATACCGACATGAATATTCCTCTGTTATATTTAATTTTGGATGATACATTCATTCCTTCTATTTTACTATCTTTAATGATTAATGATAGAAAAATAATATTTATAAGTAACTTTTACATCATTATTCACGTTATTGATAATATTTTTTCCCCTATGTCAATATTTTTAAGAAAATGTTTTCTAGAATACATTATTCCTCGTATATGAATTATTAATTCATTTTATCCTAGTTTTACTTTTCAAAAAATATATTACTAGTTATATTTTTTTAATTTTAAAAATGAAGAGATTTTAATTTTTAATGATAATGCATGAAAAATAGTTATTTTCAGGTTTCTAAAATGAACGATATCTCCAACTATCATGACCACACAATGATTAAAAGAATCATTCAAATTAATAAAATATTATTTTAAAATAATGATATTTCTTTTATATTTGAAAAAAATATTTTAAATATATTTTTTCATTCAGAAATGATATTTTTCTCATGGAATTTCCAAAGAGAAATTTTTTAATGAAGCTTCAACTATTTGTCAATTCATTGATGTTACCTAATTTTAAATGGGATATGAATTAAGGATTCCATAATTATTATTTATTTTTATACATTATAATTATGATGATAATTTTTTTATGAAACATGTTCCATTTTCATGGAATATCCTTTGATTAAAAGGTGAAATCCTTACGAAACTTGTTTCTATTCCATAAGTTATAATAATATTGAATTTTTATGAAACTAATTTCATTTTTGTGGGTTATGATATGATAAAAAGTTCATGATCTTTTTTGAAACATAATAATGTTTTTATTTATGTTTATAGTGGTCTGAAAATTATTTAACACTTCATTGAATTGGGTAATGTTTATTATTCTATGAGAAGGTTATCCGAAGCACAAAATAGGGTACATGAGAGGTTATGCCAAATCCCATATAGTTTATAAGGGATGTTATCTCAATCTCGATATAGGAAAATCAGTGGTTATCCCTTGTATAACATGTTTTGAATGTCTTGATGGGTATCCCTGATAAACATTTTTATACGCATATGTGAATACCACAAATATATGTCTTCTTCCAAAGTTATTCTATAATGGATTTTATTCTTTTATTAAATTATGATTCATTTTATATGAAATACTATGATATATTACATGAATCAGGTTTATAGTCTATGATTTTAGAGGTTCAATTTTAAAATTTTATAATAATTTTCTCATTCCCTTATGCTCATGTTATGATGATATCTCTCCCACTTAGCTTTCATATAATTTGAGCTCATCTATTCATTTTATCCATGTTATAGAAAATTTTAATTAGAATTTTATAAATTTTAATGGAATTATTTATTAATATACCTGTGGTAGATGATATTGTTCACCTATGAGACAATTGTTTATGTATTCTTCTCTCCAAATGCATTAGACTGATATAATTCTTGAATGGATCATTATATATTGTTAAAACCCTTTATCTTCTTGTGAGGTATGTTTTATCCTATTTTGGATTTATTATTATTTGTTAAATAGGGATGAAATTTTTTATAGTATACATATAATGGTGATAGAATGAATTGTTTGGAATTTTCAGCATAAAACTGCGGTTTTTGTTATTCATTGGATTATTAGATACCATTTACCAAGGGTTGAAATAAAATGATAAGGATACAAATAGCCTATAAATATGTCCAAATACTAATTTCAGATTTTCTTACCTTATAACTTCCATGTATTGATAATGATGAATTTTCAAGGATTTAACAATGTTTATAATGTGGTTATAATAATTTCATTACAAAAATTACATATGTCTCTTCTCCCCTACTTATAAAAGGAAACCAAATATTTTATCCACATAAAAATTAAAAACCATTTTGTTGAAGATAATACATAAAAATATAAATTATTTACTTTTCTCAGTGTTTCTGATAAGACTTATATTTATTATGAAACCCATATATAATATATTTTGGTGAACAGTTAAAGTGGATATCTGAAAGAAGATATATTGTTCTTAAAAGAACATTTTTTGAATTCTTCTTCCACCTAAATTAAATATAATTAATATACAATGAAAAAATTACATCAGTATAATAAATATATTTAGATATTATTTTGTTATTGTAAATAATTATATCAATTTAATCCTCCATCAAATTGGAATCAAACCTTTCCGTCATGTGTGTGGTGGACTACCTCCTCACGAACCGATGTAAATCATTTTCCATCATCACCTCTCCAAAACGAATATAAGGATGGATTAGTAATTTATATATGGAATATAGGACATATTTATAACCATGTAAATATATTTTAACCTCTACCTTATTAACATCCAATTAATAATAAAACATTGATATCTCTTATGCGTATGTAGGGACTACTGTCTCCCCGAAGAAATGTGATTAATATTTAATTATATATCGAAAAGGATGAAAATAATTTAATTTTTATTTGTTATATTTTTATTTAATTTTATAAAAAATATTATTTAATGTTCTTAAATTCTTTTAATTTCTTTTTTCAATCATTGGAGAGAATAGAATCAACATTCAAGCGTTTGTATGGCCTACCTACTGCACGAAGAGTGTAAATCATTTTTCCCAAAAATTGAAGTATTTATATATATACCTATATAATAAATTTATATGATATTTAGATCATGGATAAAAGTATTTATATTTTGGGACCATGATCAATGTAAAAGAAAAGAAAAAAACCAAAAAAACATGAATAACAATGTCATTTTTCCCAAAATGGTTTTAAATAATTTTTAACAAAGGTGTTATAAAATTTCATCAGCAAATAATATATATTATGATATATATATATATATATTAATATTATTCTAGATAATATTTATTGTAATAAAATATTTATTATAATGTATGTTTGGATATATATGATTAAATTTGAGGACTAAGGTATGGTATTTATTCCTCTATTTTATTTCCTTGAGATACAAGTTATTTTCACCACTATTTTCTATTATGCGAAGCATTTTTTGGGAATAATTATATTTTATGATTTATATGATGAATATTATCATATATAAAAAACTATATATGGTTCATTATTTTATTGGGTTTAGGATTCAAATATTATAAAAAGAAATAAAGTTTTTTTGTTACAATCTAATTGTTTATAGAGATTATTTGTGAATTTATTACCATTGATGAAATCATGTGATATAACTCTCAATCAACCACATTTATATTCATATCCTCTGATTATTTCAGGTGAATAAATGTTTTCATGTCATTTTCCATTTTTATTATTTAATGATATGAATATATGATTCTTAGGAAAAATCGACCTTAGTTTTCTATTCTTAAAAAAACTACTTTCTTCTATATTCATGATCTCTAAACATGATTTCATGAATGATATGTTGTTAATATATAAAAATTTAAAGTACTATGCCATTTTTTTGAAATTTTTAAAAATTATTTAAAATTAGTCAAATTGTCATTTTCAATACAGCGTATTTTTTTTTGAAAATGTGAATGGAATATTTGTTTTAATCATTATGGATATAATGAAATTTCCCACTATAATGACCAAATAATATATTATTTTTTAATTTATTATTCTCCCAGATAAATTTAATAATAAATTTATTTAATATTTGTTATGTTTTAAGATTCTAAATACATTTTTCAAGTAGAAGCTATATTTTCCCCAAAAAATGATACAAGTAATATTTCAAAAAAAGTTTTAATATATGATGAAATCCATTGACATGACATAATATTTAAAAGAAATATTATTCAATTATCGAATCCTTATTATATCTCATTTTTGATTTTACTTATGATGACATGATTATTATTAAAGCCATTAAATTTTTATTGCATAATATGTGATGAAAAATTGAAATTTTTATAAATGTATTTCTTTTCCTAAGGTCACGTGATGATAAAAATTTTATAAAATCCATTTATTTTTATTGTTTTTGATATGGATAATGTTTTATGATACTGTGCCACACACATGTTTTATTTTCATTTTGTGATGGATTTTATCAAAATCATATTGCTCTATAATGCATTAGGAGATGATTTCAATAATATGTTCTCAAAGGGAACATGAACGGTTATTCAAATACCCAAAAAATTAGGAGAGAGGTTATATGATTATCTAAATATGATAAAAAGCGGTTAGACAAAGATTGTATTTGGAAAACTATTTTTTATCCTTATCATGGCATGGTATGGAAGTATTTGTGAGTATCCTTGGCATATGGTTTTCCAAAATTATGTTTATGGAATAAATATATATATATTTTTCAATATTATTTTCTAATAGAATGTGTTATTCAATTCACTTATTATTTATTTCTTATGAATTTCCATGATTTATTCCATGAATTAATATTTTTAGCTATGATATTTAGGTGATGGATTGAAAATTTTATACTATTGTTAGAATACCCTTATGCTAAATTTAATTTGATATCTCACATATCTACCATAACTGAGAATATGGGCTTACCCTTTACTAAGATTATATTCCATAGGATACGATTAAATATATTATTTCTTATATGTATTATAAGTGTCTTAGTAATGAAGATAGTAGTGGAATATGTTTTTATTCAAATATGAACATGTTTTTCAAATTTCAATGATCTGAAAGGAAATAAAACTGTATAATTTAAGAATGGATCTTTATGATATGTAATTAATAATCATTTATTAAGATGAAATATCTGTATTTTAAAATAATGGATGCTATAAGAGTAATGACATTAATATATAAGAATAAAATTCCCATTATTTTCATTTAACAAAATTTAATATGGTTATAAAAATAAAATTTACTTATTTTATTATCTTTAATTGGATTAAAATGACCATTAAGTATATTTACCATTGATAATATAGTTGTTGAATAGTGATCACATTAGTAGTATAATTATGTGGTCTTAATAAATAAATTTGGCATAGAAAAATGATGTGATGGCCTCAACATGTAGGATTATACCATTTTATTACCATTTATAGGATATTATGAGGGAGATATAATTTATGTGATTTCCATAAGACCAAGACCAACTAGAGATCCAAAAACGTAATATTGAGCTTAAATGTTTTTGGGAGAAGTTTAGGCTCATCGAGATCATGTCCCAAACCATGTTCACCGAACAACCCCATGAAAACCCCACAAATACTAATGCTACTATTATGTCATATGCTAATGTAATAAAGGTATTTGTATCATTAACTATTCAATAATATTATGTAAATTATATTTTGTAGAATAATGAATATATTTTCTTCCAATTATTGTTACGTTATAAATAAGAATTACAGAAAATAAAATATTTTTTTATAATGAAGAGATTTATTTTAATGAATTAATGTATTTTTGAAATAAATAATTTTATAATAAAATATTATTATTGAATAACATTTATTAATTATAAATGATAATATAATTTTTATGATCTAAGATGTAATAATTATTAGGTGTTGAAAACTTTTTTTTTCGAAACTCGTCCATTTTTAATAAAATTCAGTTCTTATTTTAATATTAAAAAATGAACAATTTGGACAATAATTAAAGAATAATGAATAATATTTTTATATTCATGGATTTGAAATTATCAAATGGATAATATTTCATAATTTTTTGATATATTCAAATTTTTGTATAGAAATTAAATACCATATAAATATACGGTGTGTTTTAAGACATAATTATGACCCAATAGTAATGTAATAAATACTATAAATGGTATCATGGAAAAATATTTTTGTTTCCGTTAAAATAATGTAATTTAATGTTTATTTGAATTAATTTATAAAGCCTTAGTGAATCCTCCATGACGTAAAATATATTTTAAGAATTAAATATCATGTCATTGAATATGTGACCCACCTCGGCATAATAAATTTAAATAGTTTGTTATATCCACCCATTTTTCTCAAAAAAATAATGCATTCTACTCCAATTTTATATAAACCATATGATGGTTTGTGGTTTTGAATATTTTATAATTTATTTTCCAAAACTAAATTAATAATTAAGTCCCAATCGTTTCCTTTATAACCCCACACAATATATCATTTCACTACACTCATACTCCATTAATAGATTTCACAGTATGACCTGTACTACCTATAATCCTTACAAGGTGCCACATGGTCTCAAGATTCCTCTACCAATAATTATAATGAAAAATCCATTACACTAAAACATAAATAGTATTTTACGGTGGGTTTTAGCTTCGGTTTACTAAACCACCACAACTTTTTTTATAAATGTTTTAGAAAAGGTTTATTAAAAACTGCTGTTAAACTATTCTTTTCTTCAATCCCGACAGTTCTCCCCTACGACCCCTATGAGACCCCCAATATCCCCTCGACCCCCTAATACCCCCTTGATGACCCTTGAATCTCTATGCCTCCCCTCATCGCGCCTCGCCTCCCCTCAGCACGGATCACCGCCCATCGCCACTGACCCCCTGAAGCCCAAGCTCGCTTCCCCACTATAGGTCCTGACTTGTGGCTCTGCTCGATGCCTCTTTCCACCCCAAACAATTATCCTTATTGCTCTTATTCCATCCTCTAGTTATAACCTAATAAATTATGGGGTATACTCACACACATGAACATGGTATTTTCATCAGTTTGTTGTTTTTGATTATTAACCCTCCACACCATCAAATTGAACATAGAGAAAATATCCTTTCACCATAACAGTTCCCCCACCAATCATCTATTTCATTCGATACCATTATTTTAATTTTGTTCATGAATTCTATTATCTTTTTTATGATAGTAGTTATAAAATTGTTTTTGTTAGATCTATTAATAAACTGTTTTTCTTTTTAATGAACATTATTTTTTTTTGAAAACCCCAATTAATATTAGTATTTTCCAAAAATTTTAAACCCATTTATTTATTTATTTATTATAGACATCGGTGAATTTAAATTTATTTTTGATATAATAAATATTCCATTGTAACTTTTTCACATTATATTGAACATAATTTTTGATAATTTGGTTTTGTTGATTGCGAGTTTTTATATGTCATTGAGGGATTGATAATACTTATATTTGTGATATTTCTATATTACATTTCGTTTTAAAAAACCTTGATCATGTTTTCAACAAGAATATTTTATATCATTATAGAATAGGTTTTTAGGTGAAGAATAATAGGTAGAGGGATATTTTTTAGTGGTAGATGAGTAATTGTAAGATTTTACATCATGAATAACCTCTATTTTAGTCAGAACATACATGGAACTGTTTTACATTTATTCCCTAAATAGCATGGTTTTATTTCTCACACAATAAGATGAAACATTGAAGGATTCCATGATTTTTTTTATTATTCCCATTGTTCCTTTTATTAATCACATATAATTAGGACCTTACGTGTTCCTTTTTTCATTTTATTAACATCACATTTTGTTCTTTATCATTATCCACATTATTCTAACAATTTTATTATTTTATTATTATTTTGAATATGTTCTGATTCATTTATTGATGATACATTTCATCATCATTATTGGATTCATCATTAATTTCTTTTGATGAAAATATTATTTTAGTATTGTATTATTTTGTTTTTTATTACCATTTAACTTCATTTTGATCTCATAGGTCGTGATAGATCTATATAGATCCCAAAATGACATGTTTTATATTTCATTTTCCTCTTGAAATATTATATATTTTGGTTTTATATTTATTTTTAATCCACAAAATATTTTTATCAATAGATATTTAATTGTATTTTTATAATTAAGAGCAATTCAACAATTTTATAAGTTAGTAAATTATATAAATGGTTAGTTTTACTGAATTATTTGATGTGTGATTTCAAAGAAGATTAAAGTGACATAAAATTATGACTATTTTTATATGTCTCATTTGTATCTTTCATAATAAACTAATTATTAAGTTTGTAATAAATTCAATGATTACCACTTCTCTATAGATATATTTTTATAACATGGATGATATTTTTGGTGTTGTTTATTGCAATTGTGTTGGTGGTGACCATAGATTTATATTATATTATTTCATTAATCATGTAAGATGATTGATTACTCGTCTCATTTTATTAATATCATGGGTACACTAGGTAGTGATATTGATCTGTATATTTATGTTACACTAGAAAGTCAAACACAATTAGTGTCTCCTAGTAGTTTTGCATACCATGGCTAGTGGGGAGTTCCCCTAGGATTATAGGTAAAAGATACTAATGTGACTTGTGTTGTTCGGATGAAACAAATGTACATGGTATGTATCATGTATTGGTAAGGTCTTGGACTATCTTACTTTATGACCATTTTTTCCATGATACTATATGTATTCAATTTGGATACTCTCATTCCTTTTTTCCCTAGTTTGATTAATATGGGGGTAACCATGAATTTCACTCCTTGTTTAATCATATCTCATTTCTGATATGGTGACTTGGTGTTTTGTTTTTTCAGTTTATTAGAATGGGTTTGTATCATTATATTTTTTTGATGTGATTTCAAAAAGGTGTTTCTAATGTTTTTTTAAAATTGAATCTGTAATAGGTGGTTTTAACTAATTTAAGGGTTTTAAAGTAAAATTTAAAAAATTATTATTTTCATTTAAAGAAAAAGAAAATATAAGTTTATAAAATGGATGATAAGGTGATATTTGGTATTTCAAGTGATTATCATATAAAATCTATTTTCTAACTATATTTAAAACTATTTTAAATGATACGTGTTTTTGAAAAGAATTTCACAAAATCCTTTTTGATATTTTACTGGGACTAGTTTTTCTCACACCCTATATACATCATTCAATATATAAAAATATTATGGTTTTGTTTTTTTAGGTTCCCTAATAATTTTTTCTGTTTCATAGAATTTTAAAAACACTAGGATAAATTAAAAAACTAACCCACCTTTGGGATTTAGAAAGTGATACATTTATATTTTCTTCAACAATATTATGAAGTGGTATAATAAAAACGAAAATAATATAAAAATATATTTAAAATCTCTAATTCATTATTTAATGTAATGATAACATAAATTAAATTGATTATGAAAAATAAATAGGCTATAAGACATAAAAAAATAGTAAAACGTAAATAGATAATAATGATATCAAAAAATAGAATATAATGAAATTAATTATTTTTTATTAATAATCTCAGTTAAGAAATTAATTCTCGAACAGGGGTTTAACATGTTATTGGGTAATATGAGAATATGTATTAGGCTCATAAAAATAGATTTTGTTTCTAGTGAATTGTGAATTGTCTGATGCACTTCCTTTAACTCCCTCATTAATTGTTAAAAATTGTAATTCAAAATTCCATACTATTCCTTCATATAAAATCATTAATCATAGAACATATCCAATGCTTCCACCAGATTTATTTTTAGAAAATTCTTAGTAGTCGTAGAATACTAAATATTTTTTCACATCAAATCATTCATCTAGTCAAAAAAATATTCAACGAGCTCTATAGAGGTTATATTAGCAAGAAAAACTTTCTAATTTTCAATCAATGTTTCAAGGGTACATTATCACAATATCGACGCTAATTTTTTTTCTCATTATAGAAATATCTTTGATAAATAACTGAATTCGTCATGGGATATCTATAAAAACCATTACACTAATTTTAGAAACTCCATCTTGACTGGTAATGGATTTTATAGACTAAAATTATTAGAAACAATCTTTTTCGTATAATAAAAATATTATATAGAAACCATTTCACTTATGATATTTCTATACAAAAATTATATCTCACTCTTAAAATAATTAAAATAATTTTTTTAAAGTAAGTGTTTGTTTCTATCTCATATTTCTAACTTCTATTCAATTTTTATATGATTTATATGCTCTTACATTAGTTATATCAATGTTTTGACATCATCAACTTGTCCATATGTTTTAGTGTAGCACGAAATACAAAAAACTACATGGATATGATCCTTGTTTCTTATTATTTTATGACTCATTTAGATTTTCATTATTTTGTTTTCTAGTGGGTGGGTTCATTATTAAACATTTATATTTATATAGGATAACTTTATTTAATATATTTATATACTTTTTCAACCAGTATATATTAATCTCTTTCCCTATTTATTAGTAGTAATGTATTTTAATTTTATTTAAATATTTTGTAGGAACATTGTGATATAAATGGATAAAATCTGGATCACATTACCAAGGAACAAGTCTCAGTATGTTAAGGGTTTGGATGAGTTTTTCAATTTTGCAATATCCAATCGATCAGTTGAAGGGGAATAAGATGTCCATGTACTAAATGTAAATTTAGACGATGGTTGAAAAAGATGAATATTATCCATATTTAATAATGAATCAATCCCCTGGTCAATATTTGTGTGGGATTTGGTATGGATAATTGAACGTTTTAAAATGTAGAGCACATATTTAAATCCACAGAATGAGCTCCCATCTTCGTCGACAATGGTAAATGAAATGAAAATCCTTATAAATGATGAATTCGGCACTACATGACACCACCATAAACATAAAAATAGATCAGAACAATGAGATGTGGGTGATACAAATAGCGACACTACAAGTGATGTTTCTAAGACAATAGGATAACAAGATCATGATTTTAACATATTAGTGTATAATCCTCTAGATTATGTGGAGACAAATGTAATAGAAAACATCAATAAGTAAAATATGTTTCATGATTTAGTTGACGATGGAAATAAATAGTTTTATAGTGGATATTTGAAATATACATAACATTATTTATTTTCTGAAGTTAAACCATAATAAATATCTATATGAATTACAAATAAGGCAATGTCTTTGATATTTGAATTGTTTCCTAATACATTTAATGAAGCAAACATCCCTGAGTCTTTTTATGATATGAAAAAAGTTATTAATAGGCATGGATTGAATTCTAAAAAAAATACATGCATGTCCCAATGGTTGTATACATTATTGCGAGAGGATTCATGTATACATGATTTCAAATAAAATATTTGGAACGTGATCACTCAAACGTATGATTTATTCTTATTAAAATTAGTATTGATAATAATTTAAAAATATCTATTGAACACTTGAATGTTTTGGTCCTGTTAAGTTAGAGGGACTATCCACATTAATAATAATAGAATTTATAAAAATTTGTTGAGGAGTTGAGTATATTACACTAACAAAATTTTTATCTCCCTAAAAGATTAATATGGTTGCTAAAATCTATAATTAAATCCCGAAGCTTATCCTTTATGGTTTGGATCATCCTTCCTTACTTCTCATCGATATGTGGATAAAAGTATATATGTAACTTCAACTATGATCTCATATATTTTCATTATAATTACCAATACTATGATGTAAAACAAGTCGGCCCTGGGTGAACAACCCACTTCAACTATCAACTCTGACACTTGGTGATAATATTTGGACAATTCAATCAATTGGAAACAAATCCTTAAATATCTGTTACTATGGTGGACCACCAGAACATCCACGTTTCATTATTATAAATAATTCCCATCCCTGGGTGAACATCCCACTTCAAATCAATATATGATCTCATAAACTCATATCTCATGGAATATGTGTCTATTACCATGATAAAAACTAATAACAGTCATTGTATATTAAAATTCTATACTGAAATAGTTTCAAATTCTTCCAACTGATCAGACATCATGATAAATTCAAGAAAAATATTCTAACTATTCATTAAATGTTTAAACAATTAAGAAATTATCTTTAAGGATACATACATTTTTACCATAAACCCTAAACTAAACCCATCAACTACTATAATTGAGAAAATAGGATCTTATATTTGGTTAGTGAAATATGTTCACCCATCTCTAAAATTTTCTATCCCAATGCATTTACCACTACATTTTTATTTTTAGTTGAATACTATTTATTGATGTTAAACATGAACAAGTACACTATGAAATTCATATGATAACGAAAATGTCCATGGAGTGAGAAAATATTATATGCACTCAATGTCCTACAGTACCCAACAAATCTCTCTCCCAAGAGGATATGTAACAATCATTTCAATGCATGGACCACAAAAACAAACTGAAATACATGATATGGGTATTTCAACTTATGTGTTAAAAGTTTATGAAACCCAGAAACTAATTTAACGCTATACATCATAGAATATCCAAATCCAAAACAAGATGCATCACATTTCACTACATGTCGAACGTTGGGATCATGAATATTTAGGATCACATGTGACAATTGTCACTTATTCAACACTATGGAATATTCCTCAATCATGCCTCTATAGTCAAACATGAATCAATTATTGGTAACTGTGGTCATTAGAAATTCTAATTGAGAGATTTCTAATGTCATTATCCTTTAATTTCCATACAATCCAATAAAAGATCAACTATTGATTACATTCTTCGGTTATGAAAAATACACAAATACATCAACATACTCGAGATCAACTATTATCCCTAATTGTGAAACCACTATATCCAAAAGGAACACATCATGTGTATTGAATAAATATTATGTACCCTAATCATACTAAACCTATTATTCAGGTATCTATCATGTTATTCATATGAAAATATTGGTCTTCTGGTATTCTTTTGGATGTGGGATGTATATGCATGTGAAATAGGAATGGTTTATTTTCATGGTACTGGTACTGGGGCTACAGAAAAGACTACTTTTGTTTTGTAAATCTATCTATAGTGGCAGTTTTAACCACCATGCAATTAAAGAATTATATTATACAAGGTTTTTAACTGCAACTATAATTTCAGTAATTTTCTATCCATGGTTCATAAAACAGCTGGTAAATAGTTTTAATATTAATTTTTTTATTTAACAACAGATATATTGGTTAAAGTGGCAGGTTCCCACATAAAATGAGTTTTATTTAGCGGTGGTTTTAACCGCTACAAAAAAGTCATTTTTTGTGGGAAAGGCCCCGCTAAAACAATAAAAACCGCTACAAAATGCGTCAACTACAACGTTTACCATAAAACAACTCAAAATTTAGTATTACTCCATGTATTTTATACCAACAAAAAATTTAGAAGATTTTTTTTGAAACCACCATAGCAGCAAATGGGGGCGGTTTAAACTGCAGCTAAATGGTCATTTTCCTGTACTGTTATGGAAATATCACCTTCATCACTTTCTATCAATTTAAGAACATTCTTTTAATTTTTTTCTTTATTATATAAATTTATTATATTTAAATTTATTAATTATTAATTCTATACAGTAAAGTTGATATTATTGTAATGTTAGACCATTTATACTATTTTATTTTGACCCTTACTTATGTCTTTATAATGTTGATATTTCGTAAGGGATTTATCTCATCATCTTTGAATTAATGAACCATCATCATTATTAGTTCATTTAATTTCAATTAATTATATTTCCAGTCATTTGTAATCATTAACTCTTAATCCAATTGTTGTTATTTCTTGGATGGATCATTTATCCCCTCCCTTACATAAGCATTTAAACTATTGAAATTACATAGAGGATTCTGTCCCACCTCTTTTAATCAGGCACTTCATTTACGATATTCAATTTGAATTTTTGTATGATTAAGTTGGGATGCATTATTATCTATCCCAAATACCATAAGTTTTTTATAAATGATGATATCACCTTTCACTCTCATTTATCCATCCAATTGACCTTTATATACTCCTATTACCATGCCGATATTTTGAAAGGATTATTTTGGTTCCTCCCATTAATTCAAGATTCATTATCATGCTACGCATTATAGTTCAAAATACTTATGTTAGGTTATGTATATCCATGTCTCTATTACTATATGGTTAATGACTAAATTTTTAGATTCCACTATCACTATTATCAACCCATTTTATTAATTTTTATAGTGCATCGTTATGCTACCAAAATTGCACCATATTTTTCCATTAAAAAATAATTATGTAGTGAATACTGTAACAATTTATCTATCAAGTTAATTCATCTTTATGATCATATATTAATTTATTATGGGCTTAAATATATGTATTCAACATTCTATTATTGTGGAATAAATTAAGATGTTTAATGAATCCATGTTACATGGTTTAATATGGATCTATTAAGCAAGAGATTGAAATGTTTATGAAGGGTGAAACATAACAGTGCTACAATGCATTGGGTAATGTTTAGTATCATGATACATCATGAATGGATATGTTATTACCTTAATTTTTTATGGGAAATTTTTTCAACAATAATTATTGGTACTTTATCTGTTACATTTTATTCTGATGTTTTTTATTATTTCCACATTTCCCATGTTTTTATTATCATGCTAAATCATGCCTTTTGTTAATTTTAGTTTATACCTCATTGATATGAAAGTCAAAAATGTATTATCATCATAATTTAATTCCAAGTTTATTATCTTGCTGGGATTTATATATCACTTTTTTCTTATATATGTCGTCAGGTTATCCAATTTAGTGTTTTGTATGATGGAATGTATTGATCATGTAAAATACATATTCAATAATGATATTATATTACTTATTTTAAGATGTTATATAATATACCTAAACCCCAAAGACACTATAAATTTCTATGTTATGCGTTTTATTGAGATATATATTATGTAATAAATCATACTAAATATTAATTGAAGATAAGGGTTGTTATATTTGGTGTCAGAGAGGTGTTTTATAAACTTCTGGGATTAGGATTAGAAAGACCTATTGAAAACCATTAGAGATAATAAAAAGTGTAATAGAACATCCCTAATGTTTGGTGATTATTGTGAAAGTGGGTTTTCATGTAAATAAATCCTTGTCTAGATTATACGTGTTGACGTGGTTCTAGAATAGATGTATATCGGAGTAAAAACCCTGACAATGTGTTTCCGGATTGTATTTGGGTAACCTAGTATAGGAAAATTAGAATTACTGCTCCCATGGTTTTACAATCCCAGGTGATATTCATTGGTAAATTCATTATCTCATTAAAAACCATTATTAAGGGGAAAAATTACCCTAAGAGTTTATGTTTGTAAAAAGATCATGGATAAAATATAATGGATTATAGAAACTCACATTCTAATGAGATGAATGTAATTTATATTTTATCCCATTAATGCCATTGGATTTCCCTTTATGTAATAAATATTTTAAAATTACTCCACCATAGTATATATAACAACTTAATTATCACGAGAATAAAAAATTGAATGTTAGGGTAATCAGACATATTTCAATGAATACATTTATATCAAAAACATTTAGTAGAACTATTAAACAACACCATAATTCATGAAAAAAGAGATAACCGTGAAAAAATGGGGCAATTCTTGCATCCTATATATATTACCCCTCTCAAGTGACAATTTGTGGATTTATCTTATCATAAAACATTATCATACATCCCTTGATGTAATTAGATACAATTATGGGCATGTATTGTCTTTACCAACATAGAACCAACATAAATTTCCACGAGAAAGAAATCACTCTCTGTGTGGAGAATCGAACACTAATTCTTGGCAAGTTCATGGAAGAGGATAAATATTCATTAGCACTATAATTTCAAGAATTTATATTATTTCCCTATGATTAAGAATATATATCAAATTATTGAGTCTATGGATAGAAATATTCTTGAGGACATTCCTATTGTGAGGGAATATGATGATGTGTTTTCTAAGGAATTGACTGGTCTTCCCCCTAGATGAGAGGTTGAATTTAAAATCAAGTATATACCTTGGGATTACAAATTTAAAAGACTTCATATAAAATAGATGTTGTGGAACTTGAGGAAGAATAAGATAAACTACATGAAAATATAGACAAAGGGTTTATAGGCCCATGAGCTTCACTATGGGGTGCACCAATTGTCTTCGTCATGTAGGAGGACGAGTCAATACACATCTTCCTTGATTATCCTGAGTTCAAAGAAAAATCATGATAAAGAAAAAGTATCCTTTTCCAAAAATTGGTGATTGTTTGATTAGATATGTGGAGCACAATAATAATATAATATGGATCTGTAGTCGGGATATTACAAAGTAAGCGTGAAGAAGGATAATATCCACGAAGAATATTTTTTGTTGAAGGTACATGAATTATGAGTTCATTGTAATGCAACATGAAGTAACTAGTTTCCAAAAAATCCTTAAGGACATGATGAATATAGTTTTGAGATATTAGCTTGAATTTTTTTTGGTAGTCTTAATAGATGTCATTCTAATATACTCTAATACCAAGGAGGGGGATGAGGAGAATACGAGTACAGTGCTAAAGACCTTGTGAATGGAGAAGCTCTTGGAAAAGTAGTACAATAGTGAATAATGGATAATATAATCCTAATTCATATGTCATATAATCAAAAAAATGAGATATATGTGGATACATTAGAGACCAATGAAATTAAGGGATGGTAGAGTGCAGTATTAGTTAAAGATGTCTGTAGATTATTTTGGACAGTTGGATATTATAAATGATTTTTGAGATATATCTCATGATTGTCAATCCTTTTTACCCAGTTGACTCAAAATAAAGACAAATTTTGATGTAATGATGAATGTGAAGTATTATTCAGGGATTTAAAAAGGACTTATACCATTTCCATTGTGATCACACTATCTATAGGTCAGGAACTCATACTAATTTTCAACGATTCTTCAATGAATGGATTAGGATGTGTGTTGATGTAAAATAAAAAATTCATTGCCTACAACTCATGGAAGGTAAAAATTCATGATAAATTCTTTTCCATGCATGATCTATAGTTGGTAGTTGGGATCGTTCCATTGGGTATTTGGCGGCATTATATCTTATGTTCGAAGTCTAAAATATATAAGTATCAAAAAGTACTTAATATATATTTACATGGAACGAGATGAAAATTCTCCAAAAAAGATAGTTAGTGCTCATCATGGATTAAAACTGCTCAATCCACTACTATCCTGGGAATCTGAACAAAGTGGAAATGATCTATGTAAAAAGGATCTGGTAATTTCATCATTAATGAAAATTGAGATGGATCAAATCCTAATAGATTTTTAGAGTACAGGCAAGGGAATTATAAATAAAGAAACATCATCAATACATTCACATATTTTTTTATCAATTCTATATTTTGAAAATGTTTTAAGAGGCTAAAAAAGATGATGTGGTAATTCATAAAAATGTGGAAACTATTAGAAAAGGGAAATCCTCGGAGTTCAATTTTAAGGAAGAAGCAATTCTGTGGTTTGGTTGAAGACTATGTGTCCATAAAATTTCGAGTTAATGAAAATTATTTTGGATAACGCACAAATTATGAATTTCTATATTATCCAAGGAATGAAAAATATATATCATGATCTAAAAGAGTGGTATTGGTTTGATAATAGGAATAAATAGATCATAGAATACATAACAATGTTCACGGTATGTCAAAAAGTGATGGATGAAAGGTATAATTCTAATAGGATAATGGAACCATTTCCCATACAAAATATTAAATGGGAAATAATAACCCTGTAATTTATCACAAGGCATCCATAGATATCCTATGGAAGAAAAGATACTTGATTTTTTTTCGATCATCATATAAAGTCTACACATTCATCATGACTCTAAAGGATTTATCACTGGATCAACTAGCTTGGATATATATGAGAGAAGTTTTAAGGATTCATGGAGTATCACTATCTATTGGGTTCGATCGAGATCTGTGCTTCACTTATACGCTTTGGAGAATTTTGTAGAATCCTCTAAATGATATGTTAAACATCATTACAACTTATCACAATTAAACTAATGGAAAATTTGATTAGACTATCCCAACACCAGAAGGCATGATAAGAGATATTATAATGGAAATAAATGGTGTATGTGACCAATAACTTCATTTATTGGAGTTCTTTCATAACAACAGTTTCCATTGAAGCATCCTAATGGATCCTTTTTAAGCCCTTTATGGAAAATGTTTCAGATACCATCATGTTATAATGAAGTTTGGGAAGAAAAACACTTGGGTCATAAAATGGATTATTAAATGGTGGAGAATGATAATACCATGCAACAACACATATAAGATCCTCATAGTCAACAAAAGATTTATTTGAACAATCATATACAATCAATAAAGTTTGATGATGGATACATTGTATTCCTATGCATATCCAACTATTAGAGAGTGATGATATTTGGTAAGAAGAGAAATATAATTCTAATGTTCATTATCTTTTCTGAGATCCTTGATCACATTGAAGCAGTGGAATTTTATCTAGTACTCCCACTAAACGTATCTCAAGTACATACATTATTCCAAGTGGCCCTCTTATGAAGGTACATACTAAATACATCACATATACTCAATCCAGAGGTGCTACCATTTGTGAATGGGTTTTAATATGAGGTGTAGTCGGTGTATATTGTAGATAGTATAAGAAGAGTTATATGAAATAAGTCAATTCCCCTCATCAATGTATTGTGAAAAAACAACATGTTTGATGAAGAAACTTGGGAAACTGATGAGGTGACGTAGCAAAGTTACGCTAATATATTTTATCATGTGAAAATGAAATTTTGAAGGTGAAATTTCCAAAGGGGGAGAATTTAAGGACATAAAAATCTACGAATTAAAAACCTTTTTCATCTAATTTAATAAAAATTTCTTACAATTATAGAATATATATACAGATCTTTTATTTTATCCAATAAGATTTGTATGATAATTATGTATCTTTACTATTGGTAATAGGGTCGTTGAATAATGATCATAATTATAGTATAAATAGGGGTTTAACAAATCTCATTGTAATAAAAAAAGGATGTGGTAGAGTCAACCACTAGGATTGTACCCTATAAACACCATTTATATAGAGTCTAAGGGAGATAGAATTATTACAATTTTCCTTAGACTGATCCCAAGCCGAGATCTAACAATATAAGCCTGATATTAACTGTTTATGTGAGATGTTTTGGATTATTATGATCACGGCCTAAACCATGTTCACTAAATGACCCCATGAATGTCCCCCCATAATAAATATTACACATAGTGAATATTCATTACTAATTAATGGAAATACATGAATACCGTAGAAATAATACCATGTACATTATTTTTTATAGAATAACGAATATATATTTTTCAATTTAATAATAACATTGTAAATGAATTTTAAATAACAAATAGTATTATTCATTAATTAATTTATATAATTTAATGAAATAATGGGTTTTTAAATAAATAATATTATAATAAATAATATTATAAAATAACTCTTGATAAATATAAAATATCATATGATTTTGTTGAATTAAAAATAAATTTTTATTAGGGTTAAAAAAATATTTTTAAAACACATCATATTTCAATATATTTCAATTTTTATTTGTATAGTGAGAATTAAAATATATAGAAATCAATTCAGATAAAATGAATATTAATTTGGGGGTGATGCTATCAAAATTATCCAATGGTGAATTCTTTTTAATTTTCTAAGACATTTGAATTTGTGGGTAGAAATTAAATACTGTATAAATATATTGTGTGTTTTATGATATAATAATGACCCAATAGTGGGGTAATAAATAATGTAGTATCTATCATCAAGAAAATATTTGTTTTCCTTTTTATTTTTTTATGTTTATTTGATTTATTTTATAATGTCTTATTGAATCCTCTAAGCATATAATTTATTTTATGATTTTGAAATGATTTCATTGAATGTTTGACTCAACAACACATATTAAATCAAGATATTTTATTATATTTTTCCATTTAAGGAATAAAATAATTTATTATAAAGCAGTTTACCCAAAACAATGGGTAAAAACAAAGGTATGGTTTTTGGTTTGGAATATTTTGTCATGTAGTGTCCAAAACAAAAATAATAAAGGAATCCCCTTCCATTCCTATATAAACCTACCCATGATCCCATTTTTCTTCAATAAAACTACATAAATCTCATCCAAAACCATCCCAAAAATCCTTATTGTCCTCACACGGCACCCCCAATCTCCCAAGAAGCCTCTCCGTATACTTTTCGGTCACACATTCAAGCAAGGGATTCTAACCATCATCTCTTTCACTTAATTAAAGAAGCTTCATAAGAGTTTGTCATTATAATATCAATTGGTTATATTTTAATTCATTTATTATGAATCACATACATTATAATTGATATTATTAAAATTTTATACCATTTAAAGCCCCTCATTTTTCCCTTACCTAAGAAGTTACTATGGCATAATTTTGTAAGGGATTTGTCCCCTCACCTTGGAATTTATGCACATTCTTTGAGATTATTTATTTTGATTTAAATTTCATATATTGAAATTAGATTGTAATCCTTTAATTACATTCAAATTGATGTTATTTTTATGAGGGATCTTTTATCCCACATCATTTATACACTTACCGATGATGTTACTTTGCTATAATTTAGTAAGTGTTTATATCTCTCATCTTTTTATAAAGCACTTCATTTATGATGTTCCTTTTAAATTTCCATTTTATTTTTTTTCTATAAATTCTAAAATATCCCACATACTAGAAAATTCTTGAATAAATTTTTATATACCCTTTTACTCAAATTTAATACTTTTAATACCCTTTACATACACACTTTACCAAATGAAATGTTGTAAGGGTTCTTTTGCTTCCCCCACTTTCTTTAAGATTATTTTTCATGTTAAACAATCTATTTCATATTCATTATGTTATATAATGTATTTACATGTTCATATTACATTAAATTTATTTTCTAAATTGTAATACACCCCTTTCACTCTCATCAACCCATTTAAGGAATTTATATGATGTCGTTAAGCTGAAAAAATTGCACCACAATTTTATATGTAAAATTAATTATGTATTTAATACCATACCCATTTATATATAAAGGGTATTCACCTTTATGGCCATATAATTTGTAATTGGGGAAATACATGTATTTATAACACATTCCCTTATCACGTAATAAATTATGATGTTGAATTAATCCATGTTATATGATCATTGATTCACATAAAAGCATGAGATTGAAATGTTTTTAAACGGTGCACCCTAGTAGTGCCCCAATGCATTGGGTAACATTTAGAATATTTATAAGTCATGTATGGATCAGTGTTTACCTGATTCCTTTATTTAATTTTTTCCACCATGAATTATTAGTATTTTATATTTTATTATTTTTTATGATGTATTGTTTTATGTTGTTGCACATTTCCCTTGTTTAGATTATCAGGCTAAATCAGGCCTTATTATTCATGTTCCATCAAGCCTTATTGACATTCCTTATCAAACATGTATTATTATAATCATGTTATTCCATTTTTATTCAATTATTGTGATTTATATCTCACTCTTTTCTTATGCATGTCCTCACAATATCCCATACAGTTTTATATATGAAAAAAATGTGTTGGTCATGTCAAAGAAGTTTTCAATAATGATGTGGCATTTCATGTGTTACGTTTTTTTGTAATGTTCCTAAAACAAAAATATATTAGACATATTAATCTATTGAGTAGTATTAAGTGATTATTTTTGTAATAAATCATGTTTATAAATTAAATAATGAGTCGGGTTGTTATAATAAGGCTCAGTCTCACAACCAAACCTGAAAAAATTCAACCAATAGTGACCCTAAATCCTACGAACCGTGTTCCATGATGATATTTATTGGGCCACTAAACCTTATATGAATGAGTATATCCTCATTAACCTCATTGTCTCTGATTTTATTCAAGATGTACATAACCATCAATCAGAAAGACTCCATATACTATTTTTCCAATCTATATAGAATTATGTCACATACATATACCTAGAAATATCAAATGAGTAGTTTATAAAACATTATCTAATTAGGGAACTATTATTTTTGAAATGATACAATAGAAAGAATATATTAAATATGAATCCTATGTGTAATTAATTGATTCAGAGATACTAAATCGGTGCCTAGATCTGGATCATAACATGACCTTAGGGACAACTCCCCAAACACCAATGTATACCTACTAGATGTGGGGCTCAAGAGAGATACAAGGAGAGTATACGATCACTACCAGAGCAAACCATTGGTGAAAATAAAAAATTCCAAAAAAATAATGAATTCATAAATAAACATGCATGACATATCCAAATAACTATTACTTGTTAGATCACATAAAATAATAAATATATATATTTAATGATTTCAGAGTCTACTTTATCAAATGAAAACCCAAATAAAGTCACATTGAAATATTGTTATGGTAGGGCTCAACATAATGTTTGTTCCCCTCATTAAATATACATCTCATTTTAGAAATCTATCATTGGGAATTTTCACATAAATAGACCTTCAACCATGATATAATTTGGGGTACCACATTCAAAATTAGTTGGGTGTGAGTACAACTAAGAAGGCCACAACCAACGATGTCTAAATCAACATTCATTAAAATTATAAATTTATTTTCATGTGTGATATAATAATAATGATAATAAATAATGGAAAAAATGTTCTAATTTGACCAATTAACATTTTACCATATAGGCATTATTCTCCAAATATCTTGTCCATGTACACTAAGGGTTAACACATCACATAATGTGGATTTTTTGTTTATTTATCATTAAATACATGAAAAAAAAGAGTTCCATCAAATTTAAACCATCATGATAAACCATAGGATCCCATATCGTCATAGTTTTTCCTAATTCAAGGGATTATGAATCCATTATCATCATCCTAAGTCAACGTTCTAGAACACCATCTTCGAGAATTGTAAACCATCAAGAAATAACCACATTTCCAACCTCATTAACAAAGGATATGGAAAATCATGTTCATCATCTTATACCATTGGACAATAATGTCAAGTCCCATGTCAAAAATATGACCATTAGCCCTTTGAAATGTTTCATAAAATTAATTTTTTAACACGATATAGAAATAAGGATATTCATTATCCTCTAACGTTCATCAATCATACGATCTATCATATTCAACTAAGTTTATCCAAATGTAAAATAATACCGTTTCAATATTTCTATATTGTTACTCCCAATGATACCTTCACAAATATCATTTAAAAAAACTCATAATACCTTAGTAATAATTTTCCATTGTTTCACAATCTTATTGAACTACACATTTCATTGAAATTCATACCATAAAACCCCTTAAGTCCTATTATCATTCTATATAACAATATTTTTATTTAATGACCTTTCATAACTAATTTCTTGTTTCATATCTGAATTACCATATTAATGTGGATGGCACACCCATTGGGTGTATATTATGCTTGGTCTTATAATCTCCATTGAGCATAACATGTCCTGTGAATGGTGTCAACCAACAATCTAATCCCCAATTTATATTTTCAAAACCATAATCTATGTTGCAATATAATGGTCAATTATATAATTTTATAAACACTCCAAGAATGAAATGAATATAGGATAGATGAATTTAATACCTACCATATATTTAGATACAACAATATGACAAAACATGTCCTTCGTATTAATCATAATCAACGACTAAAAAAATTTAATAATTCCATTAAAAATATTTTGGATTGGTGCATCTGAATAATATTAAATAAACCATATTAATTATCCTATAATATAAAATATTGTTGATTTTTAAATTCTCATAACACATCAATTTTCACTAAATTGTACATAAATACCCTAGGAACCAAAAAAGAACAATCAATGGTAGAGGGGAGGGAACATTGATTTCACCCTAGGATACATGGGAAGGAAATGGGAATGAAATTGGGAAAAAATATAACAATGATTATGAGGGTATAACTGTTATTTTCCCACTTTTTCAGAGGCGTTCAATTTCGCTGCATTGTTTTCAAAACCATATTCCAACGGTGAAGTGTCCTCTCTCTAAGAGAGGCTTGGGTTGCACAATTTGCTAGCGATCCAACATGGGATTCCAATCCATGTGAAGGACATGCAATTTTCATGACCCAAACACAAAATATACTATATCTCTACCCTTTCTTAGTTTACAAAACAATGAATATTGATTCTTCAAGGCGCATGGTACTATTATATAGTTTGTTCTAAACTTGTGACAACTGTGAAACATACATTGGATGACCCCTTCCTCCCCCATTTCCTATCCCTTTCCCTGGAGACATCCTTAACAACATACATAATTAAGGATGAAATTATAATCACTAATATACAATATCCTAACTAAAATTTGTTACAAAATCATATCTTAATAATATCTAGGTTCCAAAAATATCCCCAAATAATAACTTCTTATCATATATCTTCACTCCCATGAATAAATAAATTTTGATGTAATTATATTGAGCTTCTATGCTAGTGTATCATCTTAAATTTTCATGATTCTTCATAAAAAAACGGTGTTACCTTAACACCTAGACCAATGGCACGATCCTACTATATATACTTTTTTTCACTAGGGACTATAACGTGATTTTAAAGCTCTTTAAAGGATGCATCAACCTCAATCTCAAGACTATCACCATCAACCACTTTATTAGGGTTGGGGTTTTTGTTTTATGGATATTACACATGGAAAACACTATACGTATCACTTCACCATCATGTAAGATACATCATATAATCAAACTTACAGATCCTCTCAAAAATCTCAAATGTCCCCACATGCATCGGTGCTAAGATGCCCCATTTTGAAATCTATCCGTGACCGAATCAATGTGATACTTGTAGAAATACATGATCACCCAGTATGAACTCAAATGGACAACCATATTAATAATAATATGATTTATTTATACTCTGTTTAATACCCATATTCTTTAAAATCATCCAAATCCACTTCAGCATCTCTTATACGAGACTTGATCCAAATAACCATGATTCTCCAATTATATCAAATGAAATTATGATATACATAGCCCACCAAAGTAAAAATAAAATCGTTCAATAAAAATAATATAACAGAATATTTTTATTGGGAAACTCAATATGCACAAGTTGATTTTCCCATGTTCATGAATATATAAGATGAATTCTATTATCATATACTCTAACACAAATATTGAATATGCCAACGAACAATCCTTCTATGGGTTAAAATATATACTCGATAACATTTTGGTAACTAGTTCTTTCATTAATAATTTATAGAAGAGTGATGTGAAACATAATTTAGTAAATGAAAAAAAACATCGAGGATCCATAGAAATTGAACTATATCAGAAATATATAATTCATGAAACATATAAACATTTCATGTATCCATGATAGGTAAAAAATATAATCCCTATGTCAACTGATCTACATTTATCCATGTCATATGATTATTCTGATGAGTCCATAGTAATCCTACCAAAAAATATATCATAATATTTTACCCACGTCGAATCCAGAATATTCAATGGATGTAATATAGTAGTGGGTCACTGATGAACATTCTTCACCTGCTGGTATTTATAACATAACATCCCAAAACCTACATTCTACTACTTCATTAATAACCACCAATAATCTCTATGATGGTAATGATACATTATGGTAATGACAGGGTTGACATCCCACTTAGAGGATTGATAATCGCACATAAGTTCTTCACACACACACACCTAGATACATATATATATATACATGTATGTACAATAACCATACCATGAACATAGAATATGTCATATTTATCAGTGGTCCAATTGTTTGGTGGCTCCCACCATTAAGTCCATCCATAAACATCATGAATTTTATATCCTCATACAATTTTCTCAGGATTTAGCTCAAACAAATGTTCTACTCAAAGATAGACATTAGGACCAACTTATACTACTCATGTTAGACACATATATGCATATCAGGAAACAAGGACCTAATCTACCCCCAGAACTAATCTCACAAACTACATAGGTATGCAATTGTAATCTCAAGGATTAAATAATTAAATTCCCCTTTCCCAAATTATAAGATACATTAAAATACAATTATTTTATATACTTAAAACATCCCCAAAAGAGAGGATTTAGATCACACTAGGAAATGATATATTTTAGTCACTTATAATATTTAGAAACAACAATAAACTCACTAAAAAGTTAATATTGAAAGCTTTTATAGGCATAAACCCCTTTGACAAACTCAGGATTATCCATAGTGTTCTTTTATTCATTTGTCCTCATCTTTCAGGATTCATGTGCCCATACCTGATATCCATGTATCCACACAATGTTAATTAGGACTCTAGATGCATCACATAGGAGATTATACTCCCCTTCTTTTTATGGTAAGATCAATATCATCATAGGGGCCTAATTTTCCTTCAATTCATAGTATAAATTATCATATTCATTAGAGAATTTAATATTTACAACATTCTTAGTCAAGTCCGAGGGTATATATTCAATGAAAGAGAATCATTTGATTAATATTTCATAGTAACCCCCCAAACTCAAAATTCATTATATGTGAGAAAGTGTTATTTGGTTTCCTACAAGAAACAATATCTTGAATCCTATAAAGAAACATTTAGAAACCTTCTCCCAAGATGATGTGATCCAAAAAATGCACCTTATCAAACAAAAAATTTCAATTATATATCTTTTCATATAGACGATGATCTATCAATGTGAATGTGTTGATATCAAGATTTTTGACACTTCCATCATGAGTATGGGAGTACACCATGATGTTATCAATGTATAAAATGAACAATTGGTCCATATAATAATGAAATAAAAAGTTAATAAATGACATATGACAATAATATGTGTTCTTCATCCAAAATATATCATGATGAACACATACAAATCTTACATTATTATAAAATATATCCATCTTATTTCAGTGGTACCATCTTCAACTTATAGTTCCTCGTTTTCAATTAAGGATTATAGAACACATAAGAACACTTTAGTTGGTCAAAATTATAATCAATACAAATAAGAAGACATCAGTTCATAATCATTATCTAGTTCAACATCCGATAATCAAAAAAAAAGAAGTTTCTCATCTTCTATCATAGAAAAAGAACTAGAGATCACCAAGGTTATTTACTTGAAAGGATAATAAATTTACACTCAAATTACACAATATGAGTCATATGATCTTGAATCAATTGTAGATCCATTATGTATTATTGATAAGAAATTAAATCAGATCATAGTGTCACCTAAATTATTATATCAACATATCCATTGGTTTAAAGAACATTATATTGCTTAGGAAACAATTCTTGAAACAGATCACCTATAACAAGAAATAAATCATTTTCCACTCTTCCATAATCAATCACATGACTCATCACCTATGCTAAGAGGGCAACCATCCACTGAGAGTCTAGTCCAACCTAACCTACTAGGATATTCCACTCTGTATGGTGAACATAGAGGTATACATAATGACTCATAAATGTCAATATCCTACAATAACTTTTGCTGTGAGCTGGGTGTAGAACCAACCAATCCATTCATAGTATCATGTCATAAGATCACAAAACATGAATGATAAAGTCAGAAAGGATATGAAACAAAAAATATAAATAGAACTATACATAAAAATATCTGATACACTCTGAAAAAAATTTACAGTGTTCCCATAAACATAAAACCATATATATACACCACATTCAATTGAAAAAAATTTACAAAATAATAATATATAATTGAACATCGAGATTATGTAACAAAAAAATCTCCAGATAAAATAGAGTAAGCTAGGATCACACATTAGTCAATTAATGGGCCGGTCTCATTGATGATGAGTATTGGATGAATGAAATGAAGAAGATATATCTCTCTACCCTAGGATCCAGTATGTGTCCCTTGATCTAAGATTATTTTCTAATACAAATTCCCAATTCCTAATCTACATATTTCATCACCCCAAGTATTATTGATAGTGGATACAAATATTCTAGACTTATGTGGGTCAGAAGATACCATTCTACTCCACTATATTAGCATATTTCCCACATCACTGACCATGTGTCAAGGGTCTATTCATTACCCATGTACATGACCCATCCTAGAAAAATATGGACACAATACTATCTTTTGAGGTCATTGACCACACTTGTGGCTTGTATTTCCAAAAATATGACATAACACCTCACTACATCCCTGGGTGGCTAGTACACTCCCATGATATGCATATACACCACTATGATTATAGTTTTTCCATAATGAATCATCATACCATTAGAATATATACCACATAGAATCCTATATGAAACCACTTATACACAATGTGAGACCTCAATTATTTTATCCTAAAAAATGAATGCTTTATTCACATTCTCAATGAACATTGACTACCAAAATATAAGAAACTAGAGTTCTTGTTAGATATGTTCCATGAAATTTTATAATATTTTTTTTCTATCCACAAAATTTTTCTATGCATCATGCTCTAGAATACCCCAAAAGAACATCAATAGTTCCCCATTAAAATATTCTTTTATTCATACCATTTTCCTATATATAGGTCTCTAGGTTGCTCAATATCATATAGATATACTCAATCCAGAACTCCAGTGTCTTATGTCGTCCATATCCCGAGAATGATGGAGGGTACTACTACAAAAACCCTTACATCATACAAAACATAAATGGAGATTCCTACCTTGTCCCCATCTCCATTATCTACATAAAATATTTTATGTTCTCAGGAAACCTATCTTCTTACATATTTCTGAATACTAGTAGAAATTTTTATCCCTCAATTAGATGTGTATTTTGAAAAATTCCATTCTGTCTCTATACCAGTAAACATGACAATGTTGAAATCATTATACAATATACAACAAATGTTTTTAGAACATTTAATTTATTATTGTAGTATATAATAGTGGGATTACAACTATCTATGAACACAATTCATCGAATGCACCAACATAAAGAGTGTAAAGTAAAACATAATTTGTAGCCTCAAAAATCATTATTTTGGGACATAAATAATTCTTTGTAAACAACAGTCATAACACACATGTGTTAAATTTGAAAAAATTTCTGACCATTAAATTAATATGTTTCAATTTTAATAGCTTAAATGTTTTCATCATGTAACCATTTGAATAATTGTAAATAATATACTTCAATTTGTAAAATTGTTACTTTCCCATTTCTAGGCACCACTTCTTTACAAAAAAATATAAATATAAAAATGAGTTTACTTATCCCTACACACATTAATATTCATGTGTTCTAAACATGAAAAAATTAAAATAAATTAATGAGTTCTTAAAATAATGCATCAATGTACAATCACATTTCATTTCATTCCACCAATAAAATTTCATAAATTAGTAATTTCACCTATCATGTAGTGTACCCATGTAGAAATAACAGGTATATGTAAAAAGGGAACATAGAGCACAAAAATTCAACCCCTATAACATTGGTTTATCCCACACATGGGATATCTATCCCCATGAACACGATAATTTCAGAGTCCCAAGACATCATATTCTCTTTTATTTATTTTATGGATAGTAAATCAATAGAATGGAAACCTATATAATACAATTTTTAATCCCACCGAGCATGATCCTCTAATATTTTTCTCTAAGCTAGTTCTAAAAGTGTTTATATGCCAGCCTTTCTATATGATAGGGGATTTCAGATTCCAAATGAGGGCCTAAAAATATAATTAGTGATCCTATACCCTATTTAATAGAGTAAACCATGAGAAAAAATAGTAATAATAAATATTGCACAATAAATAAAAATAACCATTATTATTAAATTGAAATCCCAAAACTATGTTGAGTCAATATTGTTTCATTATGACATTTCCATTCCTCTATGTTTGGAAAATCAAAAACACTTTATCCTAAGGAAAATTATCTCTCCTTAGGGATTATTTTCATAAGGAAAATTTCCCTTCTCTATGAAAATATTTTTCCTTAAATTGATTTCATTGTTTCAATTTATAATCTCTCTAAATCAAAATAATTTTATTAAAAAGTATTAAATTTGGAATTATATATAAAACCTCAAAATCTTATAATTCCACTGATATATAGTGTTTGGTTTTGAGACTCGGAATTCTGCTAAATTCAGACTCTAAATTCATTGAAATTCTGACTCTGAATTCTATAAAAGTCAGGTTCTGAATTATTAGATATTTAGACTCTTAATTCTCTAAAACTCAGGTTATAATTTCAATGAAATTAAAAATCATAATTATATGATATTTAAACTCTGAATTTGATAAAAATCCAAACTATAAATCACCTGAACATAATACTATTTATTCTTTAAAATTCAGACTCATTATTCTATGAAACATAGACTCCGAATTATCTGAAATATGGGATCCGATTAATATGAAATTTAGTCTCTAAATCCTTTAATATACCAGTTCATAATTCCTTATAATTCATCATAAATATGATTCCAAATTCATTGGAATTCAGACTCCAAATCCTATTGAATTATGATTCCAAAATCATTTAAAACTAGAATCCAAATATCCATGTCTTATAGATTCTAAATGTTTATTTGGTTAGACTCTGAATTATAATTTTACATATGATCTAAAAAATAGATTTACTTATGTAACGTCATTTTACATAATCTTGTTATTGTTATGAAATGATGTAGTACAATTTCTTTCAAACTAAATGTTGGTTGAGTTTCACATATATAAATCCATCCATGATTCAAGGAAAAATATGACCATTGGAGGAGGGAGCCAACCATTAGATTTTTTCCTATAAATTGACTCTCATTTGAATGAGGTCATTATCTATTGATCGACATAGAGATTACATGAAGTGAAGTGATTACAAGAGAATGAAATACTCTAATGATTTTTGTGTACTTAAAAAATATTATTTAGCTTTCATCGTGCAAATTTGATTGTGTCTAAGATCATTTGAGGGATTCTGGGGATAAGAATATCAAGGTTCCGATTACCTTAATGTTAGAGCGATTGCGTGGAGATCAATAGAGATTCTTATTTTCCAATCAATGGATTACCTTATTTTGGATAATATAGACATTATGGAATGTAGAAATCAAGAAACATTTATCCAAGGTAGTTGGATACCCCACTCTTAGGGTTAACAAATTTCATTCTTGTTACTTGTTTTGTTTCAAGATTATTTTTACTGTATTTTGATAATGTAAGATAGTATAACCCTCTTATAATTTTTTATTTTTTTATGTACTCTGAAAAATATGATTCTATTTACTTTAAGGCAGAATTATTCCTAAGTAAACTTTCCTTACGTTTCTTTAACATAACCATATTTCAAGAACCTAAGATAGATTGTCTCATAGAACAATTTTAGGGTTTTACGAATTTACCCTATTTAACTATGATAAAAATAGATTTCCTTAAGGTTAAACATGAATTTTTTAACTAACAATTATCCCTATTTTGAAATTGACCATCAAAATATACTATTTCAATCCTATAATTGGTATTAAGGGTGGTCTTTGAAATAATGATACTTATATATATGTCTTCTTCCTCAAACATTATATGTTTTAAAATTTTGTTACGTATTTTTTTATTCAAATCCTGCTTAAGTATTTTTCTCATTGTTTACAATATTTTTTTATTTCCATGTTTTGTGGACTAATATTTTCTTATAGAATGGCATTATTTAATATTGGTTCCATTGATAATCTAAATCCTCCAAGACCACCCATTTTTTATTGTAATGATTATGAGTTTTGGAGACATAGAAGGACGAACTTTTTCATTAACACAGGAGTAAAAAATATTTTAATGCTTACTAAGGATTTCAAAATTATTAAAAATGATGTCAAAACCATCACCAATCTATAACAATCAGTATACATACTAAATCAAAATTCACACAATACTTTGTTGTGTTCCATGACTGGGAATATATATAGTCTAATATATTAGTGTGAAGCTTCCAAATAAATCTATAAGAAACTATAGGTTATAAATTTTGGGACTTCAAAAATGTTAGAGACTAGAAGTTCATTGTTGAAAGAAAAATTTCATGGATTTTTATTTCCTCTTAGAGAACATGTTTGAAATGTAAAACCAAGATTTATGAATATCAACTATATTAATAAATTCATGGAAGTGAAAGATATTAATGATGAATCTAAAGTTGGAATGATAATTTATATTAAACTAAATGTGTGGGAAATAAAAAATTATAACTATTTATGAAAACAAGAATCTTTCCAAAATTACTCTTGATGAACATTTTGGAGATATTCATCAACATGAGACAATAATGAAAATAGAATATGATATGAATAAGAAGAAGAATGAATATAGAAGTATATCCTTTATTACTAATAAATCCAACACTCTAGAAAGGGTTACAGGATCTAAGATTAAGAAAGTCCCTATTTTATCTGATTCAAGTGAATGCGAACATTATGAATATGAAATAAGTAATTTTTCTCCAAGAATCAACAATAATAAGGGAATGAAATATTTTCAGTATAGATATAATAAGAATGAATGAATACACAAGAATGATTTGTAAGTAATTTATTATGAATGTAAAAGAGTAGGACATATTAGGTCAAATGGCCCTATACTTAACAGAAAAGACATGAAGTAAAAACATTATTAGATAAACAAGAAGAAGTATTAAATGACTATGGCTATGAATGTCTCGAAGGCTAATGATATGTGGATTTCTAGTGGTCATGACTCATCTAATGAATCCTCAGAGTATGAATCCTCTAGCAAGAAGACTATTCGTATAGTAGCTAAACTACCCATTGAAAATCACTATCTTATGGTTATGGTACTCAATGCAGAATTGATTACTAATGTATATTTGAATGTAAATTATACTGATGATAATTATTATATGATTTCATATGAATAATTTTCTTCTGATGAATATAAATTTTTACCTTATAATGAAAAAGGTTCAAAATTTTCTAAACTTCTAGGAAATGAAGATTGTATGATAAAAAATGTTAGAAAGGGAAAATTCTGGAATTACTATTTTAATTAAAGAAGTATTATGTCTTTCTAAAAATCATGATTAGAAAACTTATTATTTTAAAAATGATTCTAAATACCTTTTTAAAGTTATTTCTGAGAAGGAACATCTTTCTATGTATCTTAAATATGTTATTTCATAGAAAAATATTTTAGGGGCTAACTCTAGTCCTAAAATAAATAAGCCCAAAGATAAAAAAATTATTATGAAACTAAAGTCAGAAGTATTTTCCTTAAGTTAATTTATGTCAAAAAATACCTTTGGTATAGAAAATTTTGACAAGATATATTCCAAAATTCTCTTTCTAAGGAATAGTTTCGGATTTGGTTATACTCATTCGAAACCTATTTTGATTAATATTTTTTTTGTTCCCCAAAATGAACTATTTTTTAATAAAGGTCAATGTGGTGGAAATTGGATAAAAAAATTTCTTTAAAAAAATAAAATCATTATGTTTTCATAAATCACATTTATCCAAGAAATTTTGGATTCGTAAAATAGTACTTCTTGAATATTTGTGAATCCAAGAATGTTTGGATTTCAAAAGTCTAACTCATTAATTTGATGAAAAATATTGAAATATACCAAAAAAACATATGGTACTTGGATAGTGGATGTTCCTGAAATATGATTGGTAACATAATATTCTTTGGAAATATTATCAAGACGAATGGTGGGAAAGAAACCTTTAGATATAATTTTTAGGGAGACATTTTTGGTCTAGGTCACATTGTGCATCTTTGAAAACATTGATTCAAAATGTTTTATTTTTTAAAGGACATAAGAATAACCTCATTAGTATAAAACAATTTTTTTTATGAAGGATACCTTCTGAATTTTAGGAATGATAAATTTTTAGTCCAAAATTCCCTAGAAGAGATTATTCTTTATACCTATAAGAAAGAGAATGTATACCCTCAAAACATAGAAGACCCGAGGAGCAATGATATAACTTGCCTTAGTGAAATTTAAGATCATTCAAGGTTATGGAATATAATGTTAGAACACTGTAACCATATGAACCTATACAATCTCTTAATTAAAATACTTGTTAAGGATCTACATGAGAATAGATTTGATTCTTCAAAATATTGTGATCCTTTTAAATTTGGAATGAAACACAAGTTATGTTTTAAATCAATCTCTGAAGTCTCAGCTTCTGATGCATTATAGTAACTGCATAAGGATATTTTTGGTTCAATAGCAACTAGATGTTTTGGAGGAAAATATTATATATTAGTCTAAGTTTATGTTTACACTAGATTTACATTGGTATATTTTATAGCGAACATATTTGATGCTTTTTTTTATTTTATAACATTTATATCACAAGTTAAAAATCGGAAAAACCATCATTTGATAACTATTCATAGTTATCATGGAGGAGAATTTCAAAATTAATATTGTGAAACATTTTGTAGTAATATTGGAATTACTCATACCTTCTCATCTCCATGAAGTCCTCAACAAAATGGTGTTGTTAAATGAAAAAAAATCAAATTCTATAAGAGATAACTAGAACAATGTTGAGTGAATATCTTATAGCTAAACACTTTTAGGATGAAGTTGTTAGTATATGTTATTATACTATAAATTGTGTTTTAATCAGACATTTTCTTATAAAAATACCTTATGAACAATGGACTTGTAGAAAAACAAGACTTTCTTACTTCAATGTATTTGGTTGTAATGTTTTTATCCTGAATACTATTGATATCTTATATTAAATTCCACCCCTATATGATGAGTTAATTTTCCTAGGATACTCTACTACTTCAAAGGAATATAGAGATTTTAAAAAAAATCATGTACTATTGAACATATAGTGCATGTTAAATTCGATTAAACTAATCTTCTTGTTTTCAGAAAACCCAAACCTATATCCAAAATTTTTTCTCAAAAATTCGATTGTAAACCTTTGATAACAGATTCATCTAATAAGGAAAATGATCAAGGAAATATTTCCAAAGCATTTACCCCATATTATTTCCTACCATACGTTAATGAACAGGTTTTACAAAACCCAAATCAGTTGCTTCTTAAGAATCATCCTATTGACAGTATCATTGGTGATGTAAATCAACCTGTAAGGACAAGGGGTTCCTTATGAAATGAAGTAGAAAATCTAGAATTAATTTCATAATTAAAAAAAATAATAGATTATGCTTTAGGTAATGATTATGGGACTAAAGCCACACATGATGTCAAAAAATAATTCAAAAGGAATAATGTTTATACCATGGTTGAAAGAACTATGAAAACATCTATAATTGATGTAAAATGGGTCTTCAGTGTGATGAAAATGGAGTCATTATTGGTAATAAATCAATATTACTGTTTAATGTCTATAATCAATATGAAGAAATAAACTATTAAGAAACCTAATCATTAATATCTAGACTTGAATCTATTCTCATTTTACTTACCTTTCTAGCATTATTTAATTCCAAAATTTTTAAAATTGATGTAATGTGTTCTTTTCTTTCCAGATATGTTCAACACGATGTTTATGTTGAACAACCTCATTTTTTGGAAGATAGGAAACCTCCTGAACATGTTTTCAAACATGATAATGCTTTATATAGACTCAAACTAGCCTCTAGAGCATGGCATGATCGATTTACATGATTTTCATTTCAAAAAAATTATGTTGAGGGAAGTTATAATCCAGATATATTTACAATGAAAAATAAGAAATAATTTTTTTATTTTCAAATTTATGATGATGAATATATATTTTGTTCAAAAAAGAAATATTTAACCAATTGGTTTTAAATTAAATGAAATCTTAGATTGAAATGATTATGAAGGATGAGTTATCTTTTTTCCTGGGATTTCAAATTTCTCAAAAACCAGAAAAAACTTATATATCTCAATATAATTATATTAATGATCTTCATAAAATGTAGGTATATGAAAACACTCAAAACAATAATTACCCCAATTGGTACATCAAATTTTCTTGATCTTGATGAAGGTGGGGAACCAGTAGATAAACATCATTTATAGGTATGATGGGATGTTTAATATAGGTGACTGCTAGGCATGTAGAATTAATGTTTTTAGTATGCTTTTGTACAAGATATCAATATAATCTAAAGGAATATCATTTATAAATAGTGAAAATAATTATTTTCTATTTAATGGGTACATGTTATATAGGACTCGTTAATACTTATAGAAATAAATTTGTTTTAAAATGTTTTTCAGTTGATGAATTATTGTATGTAAATTGGATTGAAAAAGTACATCTAGAACTTTTCATTTCTTAGTATATTCATTCATTTCATGGTCATGAAATAAGTAACACTAAGTATCACTATCCATTATTGATGCTAAATATATAGTAGTTGGATGTTGATGTGCTCAGGTGTTGTGGATGCAACACGCACTCACAGACTATGCCATGAATTTTACCAAAACATAGATATTTTGTGATGGCACTAGTTCCATTTCCATAAGAAAAAAATCATCTACATAACTCCCAAAAAAACACATATATATTAGGAATCATTTTCTTAGGGATCACACAATAAAAGAAGATATTATTATTCAATTTATCATAACGCAGGATCAACATGATAAATTTTCAAAAAAATATTTACCCTCTAATAGATTTGAATACATTCAATAGAAGTTGGAACGATAACCATATGGAAATCTTCTATAATTTATTTTTGATGAGAAATATGGACTTACATTAATTAACTCAATTTCATAGGAGGTGTACATATGCTTGTAACCAAAATATTTTATTCAAATTTTTTTCATAATAATTTTTTTTGAAATATATATTTTTATTCCATAATAAAAATTTCTCCAATACAAAATTTTCCTTCATTAATAAAATAATCAGGAACAATTTTTTTTGATTCCATTAAAATAACATGGAATCAAAAAAATTTACTTATCATTAAAAAATCCAGAATAAAGAATTTGGATTCTTTAATTAAATTTCCAGAATCTCAAATTTCTCAAGAAGAATATTTTTCTTCACTAACAGTTTCATAGAATCTTTTGAAAGAAGAATATCATGGATTTATATTTCCTCTGGGAGAACTTGTTTCCAATGTAAAACCATGATTTATGACCACCAACTATAGTCATAAATTTATGGCTGTGAAAGGGATTAATGATGAATCTCATGTGGAAAAGATAATTTATATTAAACTAAATGAATGGGAAATAAAAATTTATAACTATTTATGAAAAAAAGATTGTTTGCAATATTACTCTTGATGAACATTTTGGAGATCTTAATCAACATGAGACAATAATGAAAAGATAAGCTGATATGAATAAGAAGAATAATGAAAATGGATGTATAACCTTTATTACTACTAAATCCAACACTCCAGAAAGGGTTACATGATCTATAATTAAGAAAGTTACTGTTTTATCTGATTTAATTGAATGTGAACATTATTAATAAGAAATAGTGGATTTTCCTCCAAGAATATACAAGATTAAGGGAATGAAATATTTTCAGTATAGATATAAGAATACTTAATGAATGGAAAAGAATGATTTGTAAGATATTTATTACGAATGTAAAAGAGTGGGAAATATTAGGCCTAATTGACCTATACTTAAGAGAAAATATCTGAAGGAAAAAAATTCTTAGATAAACAGGAATAATGATTACAATACTAAACTATAAATTTCTTGAAGGATAATGATACATGGATTTCTAGTGGCGGTGACTCATCGGATGAATCCTTAGAGTATGAATCCTCTAGCCAGAAGAATATTGTTCTAGTAGCGAAACTACCAATTAAAAATCACTATCTTATGGCTATGGTACTCAATGCAGAATCTATTACTAATGTATAGTTGAATGTAAATTATACTGATGATTAATATTATATGTTTTCATATAAATAATCTTCTTCTGATGAAGATAACTTTTCACCTTATTATGAAAAAGTTCCAAATTTCCTAAACTTCTAGAAAATGAAAATTTTATGATAATAAAATTTTATAAAATTATAATTCTATAATTACTATTTTAATTAAAGAAGTATTATATCTTTCTAAAAATCATGACGAGAAAATGTTTTATTTTAAAAATGATTCTAAATACATTTTTTAAAGTTATTTCTAAGCAGGATAATATTTCTATGTATCATAAAAATGTAATTTCACATAAAAATATTTTAGTGGATAACTATAGTCCTAAAACTAATAACCCTGATGATAAAAACATTATTATCAAACTAAAGTAAGAAATAATTTTTTTATGTAAATGTATGTCAAACATTACCTTTGGTATGGAAAATTTTGACAAGATATATTCCCAAATTATTTTTCTTAGGAGTAGTTTTGGATTTGGTTATACTCATTTGAAACATGTTATCAGTAATATTTTTTTTGATCCACAAAATGAACCATTTTGTAATAAAGTACAATGTGGTGGACATCGTAAGGAAATATAGTCATTAAAAAAAAAATTATTAGGTTTTCATAAAGCACATTTATCCAACATCTTTTGGATTCCTAAAATAGTACTTCTTGAAAATTTGTGAATCCAAGAATGTTTGGATTTCGAATGTCTAACTCATTATTTTTCTGAAAAATAATGAAATATACCAAAAACAACATATGGTACTTGGATAGTGGATGTTCACGACATATGTCTAGTGTCAAAATATTCTTGGAAAATATTATCAAGATGAAATGTGGAAAAGAAAAATTTAGAGATAATTCTCTGGGAGCCATTTTTGGTGTAGGTAACATTGTACTTATTTGTAAACATTGATTCAATATGATATATTTTCTTAAGTACATAATGATAACCTAATTAGCATAAAACATTTTTTTGATGAAGGATACCTTGTGAATTTTAATAAAGATAAATTCTTAGTCCACAATTCCATGGAAGATAATATTGTTTCTACCTATAAGAAAGAGAATGTATACCGGCTAAACATTAAAGACTCGAGGATCCATGATATACCTTGCCTTAGTGAAATTGAAAATCATTCATGGTTATGGAAAATAATTTTAGGACACTGTAACCATATGAACCTATACAAACTCTTATAGAAAATACTTTATAAGGATCTACCGTATAATAGATTTGATTCTTCAAAAGATTGTGATCCTTTTCAATTTGGAATGAGACACAAGTCAAGTTTTAAATCAATCTGTGAAGTGTCTGATTTTGAAGAATTACATTAAGTGCATAATGATCAATTTGGATCAATAGAAACTAGATGTTTTTGAGGAAAATATTATATATTTGTCTATGTTGATGATTACACTTGATTTACATGGGTATATTTTCTAGCAAACTTATTTGTAGATTTTTCTTATTTTTAGACCATTAATAATATGTTAAAAATCAGAAAAAAAATCATTTGATAATTATTCATAGTGGTCATAGAGGAGAATTTCAAAAATCATATCTTGAAACGTTTTGTAGTAAGATTGGAATTTCTCAAAACATCTCATCTCCTTGAACTCATCAACAAAATGGTGTGGTTGAATGAAAAAATAGAATTCTATAAGAGATAAATTGAAAAATGATGAGTGAATATTTTATAGTTGAAAACTTTTGGGATGAAGTTTTTAGTACTTCTTCTTATACTATAAATTGATTTTTAATCAGACCATTTCTTATAAAAATACCTTATGAACTGTGGACATGTAAAAAAGGCTTTCTTACTTCAATGTATTTGGTTGTAATGTTTTTTCCTGAATACTAATGATTCCCTATATAAAATTCCCCCTAGATATGCTGAGGGAATTTTACTAGGATACTCCACTACCTCTAAGGCGTATAGAGTTTTTAATAAAAACACACGTACTGTTGAACATATAGTGCATGTTAAATTCGATAAAACTAATCCTCTTTTTTTCAGAAAACCCCAACCTAGATCCTAAAATATTTCTCAAAAAATAATTTGTGAACATTTGAAAATAGATTCAATTAATAATGATAATGATAAAGGAATGATTTCAGGAGAATTTACCCCATATCATTTCCTACCATACGTTAATGAACATGTTTTACAAAAACCAAATTGGTTGCTTCTTAAAAATCATCCAAGTTCTAGTATATTTGGTGATGTAAATCAACCTGTAAGGAAACAAGGTTCCTTAGGAAATGAAGTATAAAATCTATAATTACTTTCACAATTAGAACCAAATAACATAGATGATGCTTTAGGTAATGATTATTCGACTAAATCCACACATGATGTTAAAAAATAATTCAAAAGGAACAATGTATAGACCTTAGTTGAAAGATCTAAGAAAATATCTGTAATTGATGTAGAATGGGTCTTCCGAAAAATGTGTGATGAAAATTGAGTCATAGTAGGAAATAAATCTAGATTAGTTTCCAATGAATATAATCAACAAAAAAAAAATAAACTATGAAGAAACCTATTCTTTAACAGTTAGAATTGAATCTATTCTCATTTTACATTCCATTGATGTATTCATTAATTTCAAACTTTTTCAATTGATGTATTATTTTCTTTTCTTAATGGATATGTTCAAGAAGATGTTTATGTTGAACAACCTCATTGTTTGGAAGAAAAGAACCTCCTGAACATGTTTTCATACATACTAATGCTTTATATAGACTCAAACAAGCCCTTAGAGCATGGTGTGATAGATTTACATGACTTTCGTCACAAAAAAATTATGGTAAGGGAAATGCTAATCCAATTTTTTTTAAAATGAAAAATAAGAAATATTTTTTCATTTTTATATTTATGATGATGAATGTATATTTTGTTCAGCATAGTAATATGTAACCAATTTATTTTTGAATTTATTGAAATATGATATTGAAATGATTATGATGTATGAGTGAACATTTTTCCTAGGATTTCAAATTTTTCAAAAACCAGAAAGAACTTATATATCTCAACATAATTATATTAACGATCTTCATAAAATGTATGTATAGGACAACACACACAAAAATAAGTACCCTAATTGGTACCTCAAATTTACTTGATCTTGATGTATGTGGGAAACCAGTAGATCAAACATCATTTAGAGGTATGATAGGATGTTTAATATACTTGACTTCTAGTCATACAGAATTAACGTTTTGAGTATTCTAATGTGCAAGATATCAATCTAATCTAAAGGAATCTCATTTATAAATAGTGAAAATAATTATTTTCTATTTAATTGGAGAATTGTATATATGACTCATTTATAATCCTAGAAATAATTTTGTTTTAAAGTGATTTTCAAATGATGATTATGTGTATGTAAAATGGATAGAAAATTTACATCCATAAATTTTGTTTTCTTAGTACATTCCTTAGTTTCATGGATATGCAATATGTATCACTCCGTATCACTCTTCACTATTGAATCTAAATATATAGGTGTTGGATGTTGATGTGATCAGGTGTTGTGGATGTAACACGCACTCACAGACTATGCCATGAATTTTACCAAGACACAGATATTTTGTGATTGTAGTAGTTCCATTTCCATAATAATTAATCATGCACATATCTCCCATAAAAAACACAAAGATATTAGGAATCATTTTCTTAGGGATCACACACTAAAAGAAGATATCATTTTTCAATTAATCATAACACTAGATCAATATGTATAATTTTCAAAAAAATATTTACCCTCTAATAGATTTGAATACATTAAATTGAATTAATGAATGATAACCATATGGTAATATTCCATATTTTTTTGATGAGACATATGGCCTTACATTAAATAACTCATTTTCATAGGAGGTGTACATATTCTTGTAACAAAAAATTTTTAATCACATTTTTTTTCATAATAACATTATTTAAAATATATATTTTTTATTCCATAATAAAAATTTCTAGAATCCAAAATTTTCCATTATTAATAAAATATTCCTGAACAATTTTTTTTCTTCCATTAAAATTACATGGAATTAAAAAAATTACTTTTCAATAAAAAATCCAAAATTGAAATTTTGGTTTCGTAAATAAAATTTCCGGAATATAAAATTTCTCAAGAATAATATTTTTCTTCACTAACAGTTTCATAGAAACTGTTGAAAGAAGAATATCATGGATTTTTATTTCCTATTGGAGATCTTGTTTAAATTTTAAAACCAAGATTTATGACTATCAACTATAGTAGTTAATTTATAGAAGTGAAAGGGATTAATGATGAATCTCATGTGGAAAAGATAATTTATATTAAACTAAATTAGTGGGAAATAAAAAACTATAACTATTTATTAAAACAAGAATGTTTCCAATATTACTCTTGATGAACATTTTGGATATCTTCTTCAACATGAGACAATAATGAAAAGAGAAGCTGATATGAATAAAAAGAAGAATGAAAATGGAAGTATATCCTTTATTACTAATAAATCCAACACTCCAGAAACGGTTACATTATCTAAGATTAATAAAGTCACTATTTAATCTAATTCATGTGAATGTGAACATTATGAATATGAAATAGTTAATTTTTCTCCCATAATGAACAATATTAAGGGAATGAAATATTTTCTGTATAGATATAAGAAGAATGAATGAAAGGAAAAGAATGATTTGAATGTTATTTATTATGAATGTAAAAGAGTAGGACATATTAGGCCTAATTGTCCTACACATAAGAGAAAATATAGAAAGGAAAAAAATTCGTAGAAAGACAGGAAGAAGTATTACAAGAATAAGGATATGAATGTCTTGAAGGCTAATGATACGTGGATTTCTAGTGTTGGTGACTCATCGGATGAATCCTCAGAGTATGAATCCTCTAGGAAGAAGAATATTGTAATGTAGCCAAACTACCCATTGAAAATCAATATCGTATGGCTATGTTACTCAATGAAAAATATATTACTAATTTATATTTTAATGTAAATTATACTGATGATAAATATTATATGTTTTCATATGAAGAATCTTCTTATGATGAAGATAACATTATACCTTTTTAGGAAAATGTTTTAAAATTTTCTAAACATCTAGAAAATGAAAATTCTATGATAAAAAAATGTTAGAAAAGGAAAATTCTAGAATTACTATTTTAATTAAAGAAGTATTATATCTTTTTAAAAATCATTATGTGACAACTTGTTATTTTAAAAATTATTCTAAATACCTTTTTGATGTTATTTCTGAGAAGGGTAATATTTTTAATTATCTTAAAAATTTTCTTTCATAGAAAAATATTTTTGTGTCTAACTATAGTCCTATAACTAATAACCATGATGATGAAAACATTATTATCAAACTAAAGTCAAAAATATTTTCCTTAAGTAAATATATTTCAAACATTACCTTTGGTATGGAAAATTTTGACAAGTTATATTCCAAAATTATTTTTCTAAGGAATATTTTTGGATTTGGTTATACTCATTCGAAACCTGTTTTTAGAAATACTTTTTTTGTCCCTAAAATGAACAATTTTGTAATAAAGTTAAATGTGGTGAACATTGAAGAAATGTTTTTCTTTAAACAAAATAAAATCATTAGGTTTTCAAAAAGAACATTTATCCAAGAAATTTTGGATTCCAAGAATATTACTTCTTGAAAATTTGTGAATCCAAGAATGATTGGATTTCGAAAGTCTAACTCATTAATTTTTTGAAAAATAAAGAAATATACCAAAAAAACATATTGTACTTGGATATTGGATGTTCCCTACATATGACTGGTAACAAAATATTCTTTGAAAATATTATCAAGACGAAAGGTGGAAATGAAACTTTTAGAGATAATTCTTAGTGAGACATTTTTTGTATATGTAACATTTTTCTTCTTTGAAAACATTTATTAGAAATGTTTTATTCTCATAAAAACATAAGGATAACCTCATTAGCATAATACAATATTTTTTTTTGATGGATACCTTGTAAATTTTAAGAAAGATAAATTCATAGTCCAAAATTCCATGGAAGAGATTATTCTTTCTACCTATAAGAAAGAGAATGTATATCAGCTAAACATAGATGACCCGAGGATCCATGATATACCTTGTCTTTGTGAAATTGATGATCATTAACGGTTATAGAATAGAATGTTACGACACTGTGACCATATGAACCTATAAAAACACTTAAAAAAATTCTTGTTAAGGATCTATAGGAGAATTGATGTGATTCTTCAAAATATTGTGATCCTTTTCAATTTGGAATGAAACCCAAGTCAAGTTTTAAATCAATATGTGAAGTTTCTGATTATGATGCATTACAGTAAGTGCATAATGATCTTTTTGGTTCAATAGAAACTATATTTTTTTGAGGAAAATATTATATATTTGTCTATGTTGATGATCATACTATATTTACATCGGTATATTTTCTAGAAAACATATTTAAAGCATTTCTTATTTTAAGATCATTATATCACAAGTTAAAAATTGGAAAACCCATCATTTGAAAAATATTGAAAGTGATCATGGAGGGGAATTTCAAAATTCATATTTTGAAACGTTTTGTAGTAAGATTGGAATTACTAAAAAATTCTCATCTCCATGAACTCATTAAAAAAATTGTGTGGATTAATGAATAAATCGAATACTATAAGATATAAATAAAACAATATTTAGTGAATATTTAATAGATAAAAACTTTTGGGGTAAAGTTTTTAGTACTTATTATTATACTATAAATTGATTTTTAATCCGACCTTTTCTTAAAAAAAATACCTTATGAACTATTGACTTGTAGAAAAACAAAACTTTTTTACTTCAATGTATTTGGTTGTAATGTTTTTCTACTTAATACTTATGATATACTATATACAATTTCCCACTGAAATGATGAGGGAATTTTCCTAGGATACTCAACTACTTCTAAGGATGATAGAGTTTTTAATAAAAACAAACATGCTGTTGAACATATAGTGAATGTTAAATTCGATAAAACTAATCCTCTTGTTTTTAAAAAATGCCAACCTACATCCTAAAATTTTTCAAAAAAAATCGATTGTAAACCTTTGATAATAGATTCATCTACTAAGGAAAATGATCAAGTAAATATTTCAGAATAATTTACCCCATAAGATTTCCGACCATATGTTAATGAACAGGTTTTACAAAACCAAAATCATTTGTTACTTAAGAATCATCCTAGTAAAAGTATCATTGGTGATGTAAATCAACCTATATGGACAAGAGGTTCCTTAGGAAATGAAGTAGAAAATAAATAATTCCTTTCACAATTATAACACAAAAGAATAGATGATTCTTTAGGTAATGATTATTAAACTAAAGACATGCATGATGTTAAAAAATAATTTGAATGGAACAATGTATGGACCTTGGTTGAAAGACCTAAGAAAGCATCTATAATTGATGTAAAATGGGTCTTTAGAAATAAGTTTTATAAAAATGGAGTCATAGTAGGAAATAAATCTATATTAGTTTCTAATTTCTACAATCAACAAGAAGAAATAAACTAGGACAAAACCTATTCTTTAATATCTAGTCTTGGATCTATTCACATTTTACTTCCCTTTGTAGCATTATTTAATTTCAAACTTTTTCAAATTCATGTAATGTGTTCTTTTCTTAACGGATATGTTCAAAAAGATGTTTATGTTGAACAACCTCATTATTTAGAAGACAAAAAAACCTCCTTAACATTTTTTCAAACATAATAATGCTTTATATGGACTCAAAAAATCCCATAGAGCATGGTATGGCAGATTTATAGGATTTTCATTACAAAAAAATTATGTTAAGGGAAATTCTAATCCAAATATTTTTATAATGAAAAATAAGAAATATTTTTTTGTCTAATTTATGATGATGAATGTATATTTTTTTCAAGACAACAATATTTAACCAATTCGTATTTGAATTTAATAAATTCTGAAATTGAAATGATTATGATGGATGAGTTATCATTTTTCCTAGGATTTCAAATTTCTCAAAAACTAGAAATTTCTTATATATCTCAACATAATTATATTAATGATCTTTATAAAATTTATGGATATGAAAACACTCAAAAAAAATAAGTACCTTAATTGGTACCTCAAATTATCTTGATCTTGATGAAGGTGAGAAACCAGTAGATCAATAATCATTTAGAGGTATGATAGGATGTTTAATATACTTGACTGCTAGCCATCCATAATTAATGTTTTTAGTATTTTTATGTGCAATATATCAATTTAATCTAAAGGAATTTCATTTATAAATATTGAAAATAATTATTTTCTATTTAATTGGAACAGTGTATATAGGACTCATTTATACTTCTAGAAATAATTTTGTTTTAAAATGATTTTCAGATGATGATTTGGTGTATGTAAAATGGATAGAAAAAGTAAATCTAGAACATTTAATTTCATAGTGCATTCATTAGTTTCATGGTAATGCAATAAGTAATGCTCAGTAGCACTCTCAACTATTGATGCTAAATATTTATCAGTTGAATATTGATGTGCTCAGGTGTTGTGGATGCAACACGCACTCACAGACTATGCCACAAATTTTACCAAAACCCAGATATTTTATAATGGCACTGGTTCCATTTACATAAGAAAAAATTATGCATATAACTCCCTGAAAAACACATAGATATTAGGAATCATTTTCTTAGGGATCACACACTAAAAATAGATATCATTATTCAATTTATCATACCTCAAGATCAACATGAGAAATTTTGAAAAAAATATATACCCTCTAATAGTTTTGATTACATTAAAAAGAAGTTAGGAGTGATAAAAATATGGTAATCTTCCATACTATCTTTTTGATGAGACATATGGCCTTACATTAAGTAACTTATTTTCATAGGAGGTATACATATTCTTGTAACAAAAATTATTTTAATCCAATTTCATTCATAATAATATTTTTCAAAAAATATATATTTTTTTCCATACTAAATATTTATGGAACCCAAAATTTTCCATCATTAATAAAATATTCATGAACATTTTTATGCTTCCATTACAATATCATGGAATCAAAAAAGTTTACTTTTCATTAAAAAATACAGAATAAAAAATGTGGTTTCCTTAATTAAATTTCCAGAATCTAAAATTTCTCAACAAGAATATTTTTCTTCAGAAATAGTTTCATAGAAATTCAGTAGGTATGTTTCTTTACAGAAATAACCGTAATTGAATTTTTTTACTTGTTGGTATTTGTATCTTGTATGAATAAAAAAATATCAGATTCACTTTCCTTAAATACAAATTTTTTACCTTAAAAACCTCTAAAGATTAGAACGTACCAAATTATTATATTTTTTTCATCTCAATGGTTAGATCAAATCATGCTAATTTCAACCATTAGATTAATTTGGGACGAGGAACCATCACTGGAACACCTATATAAAGGCTCTGTCACGGCCCATCCCCACAAAGTATACCCCTCCAGGGCCGGTAATGAGAGAAGGGAGATAATTACCTCTGAGTCCCGCCTCTAGTAGGCCCCGGGTTGGTGAATAGCACCGAGGGTATAATAAACACACAAATGGGAGGCATTACCCTATAAGAGAACACATGCGGAAGAGAGAGAGATAAGATAGATGCCAACCAACTCCAACTCCGAACTTAAATATAAAAGAAAACCCAAGTGAAATATTTAATATCATGAAAAATTACTACAACTGAAAGCGAAAAACTATAATTACCCAAAGGAAAGTAAAAATAGCAGCAACTACATTCCCGAAGAGCTCCTCCATCCACAAGCTCGTATTAACCAGCTTGATCTCCAACCTTTTCCAAGTGACCCAAAAAAATAGTTTATACATACATAGGGTGAGTATAATAGTATACTAAGTAGGATCATCCGCAACGCCTCTCATACAAAATTAAAGAGAGTACGCTAAAGCATAGTGAACAATAAGTGAAACTAACTCATCACCTAAATAGGTATTCTAAGTTCCCATCCTCACCATGGCTACTCTCACCACGTAACGCATAAAAGAATATAGCATATATAAAATAATTATCAAGGGTACCCCGAAACTACTTCCCCACTGGTTTTCCGCTTTTCCGCAACATCGCACATCCTAAGCATCTCTCTCCAAAAGCCTTCCCCGCAGTCACTTGGGAGAAGCACCACAATCTGCACCTCGTGCACAACAGAGGCATGCCCGCAGATGCATGGGAGAAGCACCACAGCCTACTCACAACCAAAAGGTACTAGGTAGTTTCCAGGAGCCACCACAGCTCACATAATGTGTATCATACGTCAGGTATTATACTTCAAGACAGTACAACCCATACAACGATTAAGTATCCTCAAGCCACTAAAGCCTATACATGTTACACCTATAGCAGTACATAAGATAATATATCTAGAATATATGTGTGTGAACAACCAAAATGCATTATGCTCCTCTACACACATATATTGGGGAAACTAACCGCTGTACCAAACGGCACAAGTATCTACCAAGAGAAGAGAGCAGGGCCAATGGGGGTAGTCAGTCATTCATCCTCCAATCGGAATGTTGGGGAAAACACCCCCAGGGCTCAGAATCCCCAGGGTATCAGTTTCCCTTACTAACAGGGTTGAGTAGAATATGGAAACACAAAATGTATAGAATATACTATATCGCACAACAACATTATGAGAATAACCTATTCTGAGACACATTATAGCCAACGTCTCTCAGATTCTGGGCAGCCACCTCTAGGACTAGGTATCATATAAGAACGCAACTAGATAAAAAGAATTATTAGATTATTTCATTCCCTTTTTATCAATTCCACTTTACGTTAATTAATTCTTTAAACATAAATTAACCATGAACAATTCCACAAAAAAAAATCATTAGTATCACACCCAAAGAAAATTGTTCCTTCAAAAGATTATAACATCATCATTATATTCCTTCAAACTCCAACCCCATGGGATAACACAATTTATTCAAAAATTCTTTACAGAAACACTTTCCCATATTTCCAGGTATTCTAGAAAAACATTCTATGCTTCTATCACAAGGGGGCTCAACACGGCGAGTAGATGTACTACTCGCCGAGTCTTTTGCGCCTATAGCAAGAGCGTAGAACCATTCTCCCTTTAGAAGATAAATACGGAAGTCTTGATGCATACCCCACGTGTCTTCACCCCTTTCGGAAAAAGTGTAAGCAAGACCATATGCCTTGAGAAGTGGGGAAACGTAAAGCAGATAAACAACCAATCAAAGACACCAAGCATCCAACAATCACATCCATCCCATTCCAACATCCATGGTGTCCTCCCCATCACCCATATGCATAAACCAATTCATTTTCCACCCTTGACAGCATTTTCTTCCATGACCAAAAGGCCCTTATGCCCCCACATTTCACAACACCCCTCTAGGGTCGTGTCTCAACACAAGCATCAGGAAAAAACTATCATCACATCAACTCTGAACCCTTCAAGGAACCATCAATCAATCAAAACATTAAACCTTCTTGAATTAACTGATTTATAATACGTTGGTTACAAAATCAGGAACCTAACCAATAAGCTATCACAAATGATTATACATGCTTACAATGCCAATTTGATTAACATCATATTACAACAAGAACCAGATTTTTTCACATGCTTTTCTTTCTTTAGAAAAAAATATATCAATTAGTCTCAGTTTACATTCTTTATTGATTTTCATCAAGGACAATAGCTAAGCAATGAAAGCATATATATCAAACTATCTAGCAAAACAAGAGGCAATAACATACGATCGATCCAATTTCTTTATCCTCTTCAAAATATTTATTAAGTAAATTCCATTGTCATCCATTAGTATTAATCATGCTAACAATACAGTTCCATGTAAACAAAAGAGAAGAAACAAATCCCCTACCTCAATGGGTTTCGACGAAAACACCAAAAAACAAAGAATAAACAAAAACAAAAGGTTGATTCTCCAAGAATCCTCCTTAAATCTCTTCTCCAAACATAACCAAGACCAAAAATCATCATATTTGGCATCCAGACACTTATATCTACCATTAATGGGAATAGATCTAAGAGACCGAGAAAAGAGGATAAGTAGATCTAAGAAACTAAAAAAGAACAATCCCATACCTCAAGAAACCAGCTTCGATTCACCAAGAGAAGCCTTGAGATTGCTTTCAAAATACTTGGGAGTGGTTCTCCCACCTTCAAGGAAGGGTCAACCCAAATTATGGCCACTTAATGGGCATAAAAGAGAATGTTAGAGGGGAAATTATTGAGATCCACAATATATGTATCTAAATTTAAGTACCCGCATGGTTTTCTCACATGGTTAGACAAACCATGCGGTAACCGTGCGGTCACTAATGCCTTGTCAAACACTCCTCGCACGGTTAGGCCGCACAGATAGACAAAACGTGCGCTAACCGTGAGTTATTCGCTGCCTCTAACCTAACCTCGCACGGTTTGGATGCACGGTTTAGAAAAATAGTGTGCCTCCTGTGCAAATTCTATATCCCTTTAATTTTTCTTAAAAGTCCACCCAAACGCACCCCAAGTCACATTGTCCACCCAGAACACCTCTAGCACCACGTTTCCAAAATGTAATGGACTGGAGAGGTTCGGGACATTACAAACCCCCCATTTCATTATCCCATGTTAGTTTTAAAGAGTTTTTGTGCCAATGCTCTTCCTCTATTGAAAAGAGACTTTATGCATGTCTGGTTTTTCCTACCTATAAATGTCTTTGGAAACATCACCACAAAATCAAATGTATTCTGTAAAAGATATTTCCAAAACAAATCTACAGAAAAAGGATAATAGATCTGATGTTCTTTGTGAAGTATAATTTCTCATTACAAAAAATATCATATTGAATGCCAAAGAGAGTTTCTTCATTTCCAAACCCAAAGGAAAAGATCTGGTTTATCCAGAGTTACCCGTTGAGTTTTACGAGTCAGTGAGTTTATTAATGACGGTGGAAGAGATAAGTTCTCATTAAATAGTTTTGGAAAAACTTATTCCCTTTCCATCAACATGGAATCAAGTATTATTAGAATTACCTATGAAGGGGAAGCCATTTTTGGCACTCACCAACATCCCGATGAATCAGGATGCTTTGAGAAGAAGAACACATTTGAGTTCCTCGAACTCAAAGGAGTGAATACCCCCAAGATAAACCATCTCTCAACAACTGTCAGGCAACTAGAATTATGTGTTTAGGGTTTCCTAAGTATGAAAAAAGGTGATAAGGACATCCTGATGAAGAGTGATATCTTCATTCTGGATATCCTGGTGAACTTGAGAAAGAATAATATATGGGATTATATCTTTATGACGATCTCAAAAATCAAATATGCGATCCAATTTTTTTTTAAAAATATTATCTGAAAATTCTATAAAAAATCTTAGTCTTTTGAATATATTCATTCAAAATAACATCCAGATCTATGTCATGAACTTTCATGATTTTTTTGTTGAGTGATGTCCCCTTGAGGAGGATGATACATGGTTTTAATACCAAATCCAAATAATTTTATGACTTATCTTAAAGTGAAATAAAGTCCTTATCTAAAATTTTGGACTTAGATGACACTTCCAACAAAATTCAGTAGAATAGAAAGCATATGGAACTGGAATTCATAGAAATCCCTCAGTTTAGGAAACATAGTCGTGACCCCCGTAGTCAAAGAAGCAAACAAATACGCTAGTGAAGTTGTTTTAAAATGGAGAAAAGATAATAAGAACAGGAAGGAAAGAGAACCTAGATATTTCCTAGATCCTGCTGAGGACAAATATTTGAATGTTTATGCTGCTATAGAGTATGAAAAACAGAAAAAGGAAAAAAAGAAATGGAAGAAAATGTCTGAGGCTGAAATTGTTCAAGCTCTTCTCAATGATACTGAGAATGTGTATGATCATGTTCTAGTATCAGAATCATTTTTACAAGAGTTAGTTTAAGTGGAACTCGGAATGAAGATGGTAATTCAAGAACCTAATGAATATGAATAAATTGTTCTGGAAGTGGAAGTGGAATAAGAAGAAGAGGAAGAAGGAGATGACATAGATGATGTCATCAGAAAATTGGAAAAATATCTACATAAGGAAAGTATTTCAAAATATTTTTCTACCCAAACTTACCAGGATGGATCCAAAAAACATTTTCCCCTAGGAAAATATGATGAGGATAAGGATGAAAGTAATTATCCATATGATAATGAAAGTAGCAATCATGATCTTATTTAACCAGATGATCTTGTGGAAAATGTTGAGAAATAAAGGGTGGTTGAATAGAAAATAGTTCAAGTATAAAATAGTGAGCATGAAAACCCAAAGGCTTCGAATGCCATTTATAAATATGGTAAGGGAAAAAAAGTGATTGTTGATTTCCTTGAGAAATCAGTTATTACAAAAGATTTTGGAGGCCCCTAAAAAATAATGGCTATTGAGACAGAGAATGATTTTTCACCTAAAGGGGAATCTGATTCAGAATTGTCCATCACAGGTAATGACTTTTTGGTTCAATAATTAATGAATTTAGTTTATACAATTCCCTTGATTATGAGTATTGACTCAATGTTTCTGATTCTTTGACACTCATTCAATCAGAAATTGGATTCTGTCATCATGCTTAAGGAGAAATCCATCAGGCCTGAGGCTAAATTTAAAACCTACCAAATTTGTTATGATGGTCATAGGAGGTCATGAAATGAAATCTATAAGTGGTCTAGGAAGAAAATGGATGATATGATAATTCCGGGAAAATTTCAAGACAATATGAGAGATGATTTTGATAGATTATATGTGAGGATAATGGAATTTACGATTTTTTTTAGAAAAGATGAAACTAGAACTAACACACTGGAAGAAAGAAGTAGAATATCTGAATGCGAAGCTTAATTCAGTTTCATTGAATTTAAATTAGGAAAGAGATCTCTTAATTGAGTTGGAAGAGAAGTTCAGCATAAAATAAGAGATTTTTATTGCTCAAGAATAAATCCTAAAATCTTACGATGAAAATATCAAAGCTCCAGAGGGAAAAATGAGGATCAAGAATAGCTGCTCAAGAACATTGAATAAGATCATAATGAGATTAAGAAGATGAATACCATTGTGAATAAGTTCATGCGAAAGGAAAAATAAGGAAAAATATTTTTCCTTTTAAATCTGATCTTTTTTCGTACCTTCCACGTATCAATATTTCCATTCCTAATGAAAATTCTTATTGTTATTTATTTTTTTTGTTTTATATATTTCTAATATTTCAGGAACTATATATATATTTTTTCATTTATCATTTTTCTTTTTTGAAAATCTAAATGGTATTTAAAGGAATGATAAAATGAATAATACTTAAATAAATAAATGCCCTATGTAAGGGGGAGTCTATCTAAAGGTGATTTTACCAGAAGAAGATTTCTTTATGCATTAAAAAGTAAAATATCATTAAGGATGTCAAGAATAAGATCCTTAGGGATTCCAAAACCTAATAGGGAGTTATTCATATTTACTATGATTCCAAAGAAATGAGAGATATGTTTTTATTTATATTATGTTTCGTATCGAGATTAGTGATTTCCAAAAATGGCGGATTGTTGATTCAATAAGGTTTCCTTATGACTTTTCCATTCTTCTATTTTTTGAAAATAACAAACACTTTATCTTAAGGAATATTATTTCTATCTAAGGATTATGTTTATAATGAAAATTTCCCTTCTCTATGGCAATTGTTATCCTCACCACTGTTTTCATTGTTTCATTTTATAATCTATCAATATCAAATTTATTTTACTACTAAGTATAAAATTATAAATCTTAAGTAAATCCTATAAATCTCATAATTACATGGATATAGTGTTTTCTATTATCAGACTATGAATTATCTATAATTGAGATTCCAAATTCTCAGAAATTCTGAGCTAGAATTCTGGGAAATTCTTGTTTGGAATTCTTTGAAAATCAGTATTCAAATTCATTAAAATTCAGGTTCTGAAATCTCTGAAATTCAAACTCCAAATTTTTCTGAAATTCAGACGAAAAATTCTCAAAAATTTAGAGTCTGATATCACTAATATCCAGAAGAAAAATTCAATATAATTCCGCCTCAATATTATTTGAAATCTAGACTCTGAATTCTATGAAATTCAGGTTCTGAATTCTATAAAATTCAGACTCTGAATTCTTTAGAATTTAGACTCCATGTTTTTTAGAATTCAGACTATGAATTCATCGGAATTCAGACTAAAAATTCATCATATTTTAGACTCGGAATTCCTCATAATTTCGACTCAGAATTACCCAGAATTCAGACACTCAATTCCACAGAATTCAGATTCTAAATATTCGGACCCCGAATTCCTCAGAATTTTGATTCTGAAATCATTGGAATTCGGACACTAGAATCTATATAAATCAGATTCCAAACTCTTTGAAGAATATATTATATATATACATGTCCTATAGATTCTGATTGTTTATTTAGTTAGACATCAAATTCAATTTTTCATTCGACTACGAAAAATAGATTTTGTTACGTAACATCATTTTATATACACAATTTATTATTATGAAATGATTTTGTACAATCTATTTCAAACTAACCATTAGTTGCGTGACACATGTATTTTTCCTTCTAAGATTCAAGGAAAAAATGTATCCATTTGAGGATGGATCCTACAATTGGAGTTTTTTCTTATAAATAGAAATTCATTTGAACAAGCTCATTATCTAATAAATGACATAGAGATTAAATGTTGTGAAGTGATTTATAGAGAGATAAATACTATCATGCATTTTACATACTAAACATATTGTTCATCATACTTCGAGCGACTCTAATTGATGTTGAGTACCTTTAAGGGCTTCCGAGGATATTAAAATAGAGGTGTTGACTACATTAATGTTTGATGGCTTGTAGGGATAACAAGATAGATTCTGATATTCCCATAGAGGGGTTACCCTAGTGTGTGTAAGACATACTTTTTTGAAAGTACAAATCAATAGATCCTTATCCAAGGTTATTGGATGCCTAACCCTTTGGGTTAAAATATTTCATACTTGATACTTGTTTTATTTTATGATTATTTATATTGTATTTTGATAATGGTAGAAAGTATTTTATTCTTATAATTTATTATTCTTTTATGTACTTCAAAATTACAATTATATACGCTTTGTGGTAGAATATTTACCTAAGTAAACATTATTTATGTTTCTTTTCCAAAACCATATTTATAGAACCTAAGCATGTTCATCTCATAGAACTATTTTAGGGTTTTTGAATTTACCTTGTTTAAATTTTTCAAACATAGTATTACTTAAGGTTAAAAACGAATGTTTTTAAACTATCAATTCAATGCTTCTGGTAATTGAGAATCTACATAAACTATTACGATCCTACAAACTATCTAAGAGCTCACAAACTAATAGAGATATATATTCCATGTTATGAGGGTCCACATTTTTAAGTAAATCTTTAACAAAGAGACATTAACAATCTCAATGATGGTTTATGACATCATCATTAGTCCCCTCATCCATGCTCCATCAAATGATAAAAAATTTACAGCTGGCCTTTTACATCATTATAAACTATAACAATGATATTTTATCTTGTAGAATACATATCTTCAGTAGTGTGTGAGTACAACTTAGTAGTCCCACACTAATAGTCTTCATAGAAATATCCAATCAAATAATAATTAACAAAAAAGTGAGATAGAATAATAATTATTATACATGAAATAAAAAATATTTTAATTTAAAAAATTATGAAACAAACATATAGGCCTCAGGATCAAAATGTCTAGGAAATGTATTTAAGTGGTCAAAATATTACAAAAAGTGTAAGGGTTGTTCAGTAATGACTCAATCATTATAATTAAAACGTCCCACCAATGTCCGCATAACCTGTAAATCCACTAGTTACAGAATCATCATGTCATATCCCTATTATAGTGTTTGATATTCCATGATAATCACTATAAACTTACGATTAAGAATTTAATTTCCATCCCACCTTGTTACACCATGACATCTTTAGATATACTCAAATATAAATAAATTCAATATCATTGCTAGCTTATAACCCATGAAACCCTGAGCCAAAATTAATGCAAGTCATCATTCTATTTTAATAAAAATATATACAATGTTCATTTTAATATATCATTTCACAAAATTATAATTTAATAGGATGAATTTTTTTAATTACATGTTAAAAATACGAGTAAAATGAGTTTTTGAAATTTTTCCTTATAAATAAGATATTATGAATAACCTAAAATGTAGAATTTACATATTCATACTTTTTTATAAATATTTATTATAATACATATAAGTAAAAATATATTAACAATGATTTTTTAGAAATAATTATAGGGGAATTTGGAGGAAAAATGGATATTTATATGAAAATTGGCTTTTTTCTATAAAATATTTTTTATTTAAAAGGCATAATTTTTGACATTTTTAACGAATTATAAAAATATTTAATGATGAATTTCGTTTAAAAAATTATATATTATATATAAATTTATAAATTTTAAACCATATATTATTATTACTAGTCCAACAGTTTATATATGATCAACTTATACATGAAAATTCATTTCATGTAAAATTGTTTTTCGATATTAGTTTCGTGTTTATGATTAAATTAATATTTCCCACATATATAAATGGAATTGGGTACAATGGATTAACTATTATTGAATAGGAATAATTAATATTATATAATAAGTTGAACATAATTTTTTAATATTTAATAGTAAGAATAGTAAAAAATAACTACCAAGGTGAAGTTTAAAATGAGATTGGTATGGGTTAAACTATGAAGACAAGTGTGATATTGTTGATTAAACTGGTCAAAACATAATTGGATAGTAAAATATTGACATTATCAACAGTAAGTTAGTATATAATTTCATTTTAATATTTTTATTGTGGATTACACTATCATTTTGTATTATTTTTCATAATTTTCATTAAATTTTCAATAACATTCCTCTTCCCCAATTATAAAAGCACACTCACCCCCTCAAAAATTCACACCTTTGAAAATTTTTTGTGAAACCAAAAAGAAAATAAATCTATGCCTAACATACTTATAAAAATTAAAAAGATTATGGTATTCTAAAAATACCCACCACAATATCTGTATACTTATACATAAAATGGGAAACCAAGCAATAACTGGTGTGTAGAAGGACTACCACCTCCTGAACCGATGTAATTTTTTCCATCACTAACTCCATAGGATAGTCATAATTATGAAAATAATTAATTATTATTAAGATAATTATAATCAATTAATATATTAAAAATATTATTCCAACCATTTCACAACCCTTTCACTCATTAAATGAATAATATTTTCACTCATGTGTTTGTATGACCCAATATATACATGAAGTGATGCGATTAATTTTATTTGTTCAAAATTCAAGAAGGGTTCAGAAAATAAAATAGATTAAAATATTTTAAGTTTATATAATTTATATAATTCTTGAGATTATGGAAATATATCCAATACATTTTAACATAAACATTCATTATGAAACATGCATGAAAAAACATGCCAATTAACACCCAAAACAATGAACACAATGAAATATTATTAACATATTGGTGGTAAAGTGTTATAAAAAGATAAAATATTATACTATAAATATGAGTATGGTTTTTGTATAAATTAATTACTTGATGAAAATTATAATAATGTATGTTTAGTCACATTTAATTAAATTGAACATGATGTATGTGATTTCATCCCAATTTCAATTTCATTTTGATTTATTTTTATCAAAAACATATTAAGTTTAGTGTGATACATATACTACCGCATTGATTTATTTACCATGAATAACTATTTATTAATTATGGTTAATATTTCATATCTTGTTTATTATGTCAAGGTACTACAATTTTAATGTTACAAAAGTGGTAATAACCTAATTTACCATCTCACTTTCTTTTGGGATTTATTTTATTCTCATTAATGCAATATTATCATCTATAATCCAAAACATCCAAAAATTTTCATATCGATTGAATATTTATGATGTTATAATATTTTCATCCAAACTAATCGTTTGGTCTTCATATTAATTATGAACATTAATGTCTAAATGAAAATATAATTTTATCTCTCTTTCAAAAAACTATCTATCTCTAGTGTCCATGTTTTAACTAAATAGATTATAAAAAGTTAACCTATTTTAAAAAATAAATTTAAAAGGAATTTTAGGTTATACATTAATTTTAATAATGGATTTAATGAATCAATCTACTATTTATGTTTTGAGGAATTTTTTATAAAATGCGAGAAAGAATTATTTTTAACATTTGTGATGAATACCGACCTCAACACAATCATAAACATTGTATAAAATTTATCTCCCTCAATATGTTTGATATGGTTTTACAAAGAAAAATACTTAATCAAATATTATTTTAATATTTCAATTGAATTCCATTTATTCTAAAAATGGATATTATATTATGACTAAACATATTTTCTTAGTCACCAAATTCCCATTACCCATAACTCTTTTCATTTTCTAATTAATATTGTTCCTTTGAGTCAATCAATAACATGTGAACTTTTTTTATTCGAAAATACATTTCTATTAAATATACATGATATTGTATGATGGATATGAATATATTCTAATCCATATAACATGATTATATAAGGTGTTTACATTTAATACTTTTTGAGTAACTGGGAAAATATTTTGAAATCACTACCCATTACTCCAAACAAACATTTATTATAAGGAATATTGATCCATTACTTCAATCGATAACTTTATATATAAGGAATGCATTCGACATGTAATTTTGGTGGGGGGGGATTGAATTGTATATCCTCTCAAAAAATCAGTATGCCTAATGATAATAATCTATTAGCTATATTTAATGTGTAATTTTCTATAGTTTTAAACCACATTTTGAAAGACACTAATCGTATAAATACTATGATATCTAATATCATGATTTCAAAGTGATAAGCATTTAGGTGATTATAAATTTAGTTTTTATTTTCTATAAGATAATTACATTGATAACATATATGAAAGAATTTTTTATTATATTTATTGATTATTTTAGACACGTCTTTAGTTATTTCACATTCCTTATTTAATTTACCTTATTTATTAATGATAGTTATGTAATTAATTAAATGGAATTTATGTTCTGTTATTTATATTTCAGTAATGATTCTTTCTTATGTAATCAAGATAGTAAAATTATATTAAAGAAATGTGTGTTCAGTTGTCCTACATTCCATGATAATTTTTTTGATACATAATATATTATATTGTACATAACCATTATAGAGAATTTTAGATCACAATTAATTTCATATATTTACCTAGGATATGAAGAATAGATTATCGGATGAGCTTGATGATTCCAAATGTTTTCAATTAATATGATTCATATTTTATCACCATTATAAAATTGAAATCATGTCTGAATATGAATATCTATGAATACTATGTTGATTGAAACATTGTATTTTGCACCTTGATTTGATGCCAATCATAATTGGGTGAACAATGGTTCCTAGTTACTAGTGCTAGGGTCATTACAATATGCATTAGGGAATGTTTAGTACCAACCATGGGATGTTGATTAAAAACAATATATATAAGGGATCATACACCTATGAAATAATTTGAGAAAATTGTATAAAAACCTAAAAATGATAAGGAAATAAGAGTTTATTATTTTTAAATGTAATTACATCCCATTCTAGATACGACAATTTTACATGGAGCTTTAATATATATAATTATTTTACATTAAATGTGGTGTAATACGATATGACTTCATAATCACCTGGTTCATGAAAATAAGCCTTTTAGAACTCCTGGTTTTCTACTATTAAGGGTTATTCTTTAAATAATTTACATTTTCATTACACATCATTATGAATTATTTTCAAAAAAATCCCTAAAGAAACCAACACTATAATTCTATTTTTAATAATGTGTACTTTTTTTATTAATGTTAAGGGACATAATAGATTTTTAATTTTATGTTATGATTGGAAATTTTTATTTCCATGTTCTAATATATTATATTCCATTTCTAGAAATTTTTTATTGAATAAATAATTTTATTAAAATATTAGGTCAATATAGGAATTTTCCATGAACTATAATAAAGTTGTTTTTAGTCAATACACCTAGTGTAAATTCAAATAAAATAAATAAGTGATAGGAAATTAAAATTATTACACATAAACATGCTGTATTTGAGTGAATTAATATCTTGCAATTTTTTGAATTCAATATAATCTTTCGAATTTACCGACCATAAAAATATTATGTAAAAATGTATTTCAATTATTAGGATATTATTATTCCGAATGATGATGAGAAATTACATTCAATTAGAGAATATACTTCATCATCAGAGTCATGTCAAGATCAACCCCTAGTAGATTTTCTAAATGAGATTCTAGGGGATGAAGTCATGATTTATTCTATGAATGGAAAATGTAATTATGAACTTGAGGTTTTGACCATTATAAAGGAATTCATAGTATATTTCTGGAGAAATTACCTATACCTGCACCAAAGCATAATGTTAGGTTTTCCAATGATTTGATCGCCTATGAAAGACCTATATCAATAATTCCCAATAGAAAAGATAGAGTTGAATTATTAGAGATGATGAAAAAACATGATGATTTCTGTGACAAAGGATTTATTCTACCTAGTGTTTCACAATGTGGAACCCATGTTCTCTTTGTTATTATTAAACATTGATCCACCAGGTTATGAACTTATTATAGGGAAAATAAATGATATTTTGATAAAGAACTACTATATTATTTCTCACAGTGATGATATTTTTGGTCAAATTCAGAGAGATCAATATTTCTTAATGATTGACCATCAATATGGGCGTCATGAGTTATGAGTAATAAAGGAATACATTCCAAAGGTATAATTTCAAATAAGGTAAGGACATTTCAAGTCGAAAAAAATTCTATTTTTATTGACTAATTCACAACCATTTATAGATAAGACGAATATATTATACATGGGATATATTGATTATTTATTTGGTATTCGTTAATGATATCACAGTGTATTCAATAATCTATGAGGTCCCAAGGAATCTCTTGTGAATAATTATTGGGACCCTTATACGGAATAAGTTATTTGAGATATTTAGTAATTTTGATTTATAAATCCATGATGTCCCTTTTATTCTCTATATTAACTATGTGGAATTAATCATAGTAAATCATATGAAGTAAAATAAATCCATAGAATGAACAAATCCAATAAACATAATTAAGGTTCATATATTGGTTTGTTCATAAAATTACTACTAGAAATTCATTCATAAATATGCCTAATTGAAAAATCCATAGACCAAGAATTCCCATAAAGGGGTTAAGTTAATTTCAAAAAAAGGAATGTGCATAATGTTTTTATAAATTAAAGAAGTTATTTTTTAATGATACAATTTTGAATCTATCATAAGATATAATAAGACAATTATATTTAGTGATTCATCAAATATGCGACATGATTGTGTCCTCATTAAATTTCTAATGTTATTATATATGTAATATGGTAGCTAATGAATCATGTAATATCTATCCAGCCTATGATATTGAGCTGGAAAATATTTGATTTTAAGATATGATGGTAGTCTCTCTATAGTGATAGTTTTGAGATATTCATAGAGAATAATATCCTAGAATTCATATTTTCACAAATAGAGCTAAATATGAGTTAAGGTGTCAACATGATATACTGAAGTATTATGATTTGTCAATACAATGCCTTATATGGAAGGAAAATATGGTAGATGATGCATTAATCAAGAAGGATCATGGAGTTCTAACCAAAATTAGGAATGTGTGGGATCATATTATCATTAATCTATAAAATATTAATAAGGGAATCCTCATGGAAGGGGATTATTTACTTATTTTTAAATGATATTGAAATAATTTTTTTGAAGGAAAATTTGATCACATTTAGAGAATGAGAATTTTCATAAGAAAATAAATTTTTTGAATGATGAGATGTTGGTATACATTTTTGTAAAGATGGCGTTTTTAATATTTTAAATTAATTATATGTTCATTATACAACTGATCTAAAACTGAATTTTTACCACAAAATAAAATATGCACATTTCAAATCTATAAAAGAATATCCAACTCATGATATCCTAGAAATAATTTATATTAATAATGTTTTTAGAAATTAGATAACACCTTATGATCTTTATTTTACAAAAAATACTATAGAATTGTATTCAAAGAGACCATGATAATGAGTTGCATTTGAATACCACATAACATCCTCAAAACAATTTATTTTCAGAATGGACTATTCAAACATTATAAGACATTTCAAAATCATACTCACATGACATCAAAGGTAGGTGGATTAAATATTTACCCATTTTAGTTTTTTAATTAAATATCTCCATTAATGTATTAAACTAGTTATATTACAAGCATTATGTGGAAATATATTTTTTACACAAACTATTTTTGATGAAGTTAATAAAAGGAATGTTATTATCTATAAACATTTTTATGGGACAATAATATTGGTAATTAATTCTCAAGATCATATTAATGTTTCATGATGAAGTAAAATGTGTTATATCGATAATCATATGAATTATTAATGATTTAATGTGGGAGATCATGTTTTCATTAATGTATATCCATGAAAGTGTTACAAAATGTTTGATAAGGGGGGAAAACTAAGTCATATTTACATCAAAGCCTATGCAATTATAGAAATACTTTGACATGTCACTTATAATTTATAAATTCCACCAAGCCTCTCTAAAGTACATGAAATGATTAATGTATCATTATAAATGATGTATATACTAGAAATAGTGCATGTTATAATATATATAGAAATAAAATTTTATTTTTGATATACCTCAATGTTAATAACTCATAAATATTTTCAATATTAAAGATTTGGTTTTGAACAATCATATAACAAAATTGGTAAAGTTATATTAAAAAATATACACAATAGATGAAGAAATGTGGGATATAAAATATGTTACAAATATAAAAAACACAATTTTTTAGAAGGTAATATCCATTATATTATTATGATTTTTTATGATGGAGGAATGTAACACCCAGAGACGTTGCAATGGCTCAATTTTAATGCTCTTCACCACATCCTTTTTTATATTTTTGTTTACTTTTTAATATAAAACAATGTTATTTTGTGTAATATTTATCAAATCTTGTATTTGGTAAATTACATTATAAAAAATGTGTTTCTGTATTAAAAGTGTGTTTTTGTGGTTATTATTTATTGTTTTTCAATAATAAAATTATGTTGTTATTTTAATTTCATTAAAATAATTCTTTATGTTATTAGTTTTCAATAATTTTTAATTCATTAATTAAATTAATTAATTCGTAATTCTTTAATTCTTAAATAAATAACACATGCTAGTTTTTAATTCTATTATTAATTTAAGTATTTATAAAATATCTAATTTATTAAATTAAAATATTTATAAATAAATAAATTATTTAATTAATTCTTTATTTAACTGGTTAATTAATTTAATACAGTAATTGTAACTATTTTAATAAGTTCTGGAATTAATTTTTTTTGAATACAATCAACTTAATACTTTTTAATAAATAATAATTAATTTTATCTTATTTATTTAGTTTTTAATTTTATTTTTTTTAATTTGATTCATTAACCCATTTTTATTTCTATTAAAGTATTAATTAATTTAATTTTTGATTTGTTTTGCAGGTATCACAGTGGAATCATTCTTCATGATTGTCCCACTATTTTAGCCTCATGGACTCACCGTGTGTGTCACAAATTGTGCCACCATTTTTCACCTCACGGTGCCACCGTATCACCCACCCAAATGTCTCACTATTCCACCCCATTCCTTGGTCTCACCATGAGCTTCACTCATGATATCACTGTGAGTTTCACTCACTATCCTTCCGTCACTGGCACACCCACTTCCACTGTTTCGCCCCCTTTCCACACCTCCACCACAATTTCATGTCTCATAATTCCTTGCCCCATCACCCTCACACCATCAATCCCCCAGCTTCTAGCGTGCCTCCTTTCTCCTCATCCACACAACACCTCATCAAAAAAACATCCTCACAACACTGCATCAACACCCCATTAGTACAACAATTTACACCCAACAACAAATTGAAGAATTAATTGATACAATGAAACAAAATCACAGAAGCAAACAAGTATCAGTCTCAGAATCCATATTTTTAGAAGAAACCAAAATATCTCCAGACTTGAACCTACCTGAAGACGCCACATCATGTGTTCGACTGCATCCCATGTTCTTCCAGAAAGCCACATCACTGGGGGAGTTAGGTGTTCAAAGAAATTTGTGGGTACTGCATGGGAAAATCATTAAAGGATTCAAAAGTTGTAGCAAGGTTCAGCTTCTTTCACTTGTATTTCACATAAAAGCTTATAACATGCACATAAAAGTGTTCCATGTTGGTCTACTATCTATTATAGGGAATGTTGAAACTTGCTGCATGGGCACTCATTAATTCAGTTTGGAGCAACTGCTCTAGTGAAACTGTGGAGGAAGAATCACTGTGAAAGATCCTTGTGGAGTAAAGGGAACATCTCGGGTGAGATTACAGAGACTTCAACAGGTCATTAGCATTTGTGACGGGCATGAGATCATTTAGACAGGGGAGGGTGGAGTGCGGGTGATGAAGCATGGATGGATCAATCCAGACTAAGGGAGAGAGTAAGTAGAACATAATAAAATTTCCTTCGCAACCAGATTGGAGTACACACAGCAGAAGATCAGTGCATTTTATACCTCAATTACCAGGGTGGGACATGTAGCGCATTCCAGCATCGCATCCACCATTGAGTAGAATGAATTATAACTATCATGAGATCAAGCAGGGAGACTAATTTTTTTTTCCTTGTGCTTTGTTGTTCTGAAACTTATTTCAATAAGAATTTCATTGATTCTAATTCTAATACCAACCACTATGACTCAACAAATTCCTTCGAGGGAGGCGAATAAGCTGGTTGATTATATTTTCTTATTTTGATTCATGCAGTGCATCATTTTCTGGATGTCTCACTAACTATTTGCAGAACAGATTTATTTTCGAAACAACAAGGTTGACTGAAATCCAATCTTGGATTAATCTCAATGAAAATTGTTTTAATCTGAGGGCACTTGTTAAAAAATGAGTCATTATCAAATGAGGGAGACACAACTAACTCAACTGACAAGGTGAGTCTAGTGACATCTGACTTGTTATCACCATTGGATGTAACGACTGTTACAGTCGAAGGACTGTAAGAGTTATTTCATCACAAACTGACTAGAGTAAAAATATTTCCAGTTACTTTAAGTCAGATCCCTATTTCGAAAACATAAATGCATGAATGTGGCTAAAAGATATCGAATGGGCTGGTGGAATTCCTCCCCCTACACAACAATTGGTTGTTGTCACCACAATTTCCCTTGCTCGTCTATCTACCTTACGTACACTTATTAGTTCACCTTTACTCCCTCAAACACTGATTCTCACTCACTCCACATCACAATCACCAATTGTTTTTTCTTCATTATGTGTGTGTGTTTTTGTATAGTTTTTTTAGATCGCCAAAGAAAACATGAGGCATTAATGTGGTTCGACCCTGTCTTGCCACTGTCCTAAGTAGTAAGTAGGGTATACGTTTTAGTTTTTCAGTCGTGGACAACAATGTGCAGCCGTGAAAATTTTGGCACTGTTTCCAGAAAAGCTAGTTGCAATTTAAGAAAACAAAAAAAATTACATATAAAAATATTATAACAAAATCAATAAAAACAGCTAAAAAATATCCTAAAAGAAAAATTAAATTAAAAAAATAGTGTGAAACTACTGCATGCAAACTAGGTCTATGTATATATAATTATTACCGGGTCATATTAAATTGATAAGCACCTCATGGAAGTGAAAATTAACAATGACAAGGTCAAAAAAGGAAGATAATAGAAATGAAAACATGAACAATCCACTCCCAGAGAATTTTAACCAACCTAGAATGATGAACCCACCTGATAATGAGATAGTTGAGAGGAAAAGTATAAGAGATTTCTTGCTACCTTTAGTGTATAGTATCCCTTCATGCATTAGACTCTCTCCTAGGTCATGTAATTATGTGATCAATATATATATATGCTTAGTCAGCTTCCTACCTTCAATGGAATTGTAATTGAAGACTCTCTTGAATTCATTAGGGCCTTTTACTGTAGTGTCTACTAGATTCCACAAAGGGGTCTCACAGGGGAAGAGATTAATCTAAGAGTTTTACTCTTCTGCCTCAAGGGAAATGCTAGGTTTTGGTTCCAATAATTATAAGAACAAATATTTGTCACCTGGGATCAAGTTTATAATTCATTGACAATGAAATTTTATCCTTGCAGTTGGACATCTGAAATAAGGCACAAAATAACAAAAATCCTTCAGGATGATGAAGAAATATTTCATGAAGCCTGGGATAGGATTAGACATTTTATTAGGTTGTGTCAAAACCATCAATGTACACCTCAAATCATCATTGACACCATATATAATAGTCTCTCCCCTTATCACCAAACTTTGGTGGATTAGTCGTCTAGTGGAGACTTCAGTGATAGGACTACTGAAAAGGTCAAATAAATTTTTAATACCTTTGAAAAAAAACTACTAGAACAAATGATCTAGGAGGAGAACCAATTTGGGAAAGGAAACCAACCCTATTCCTCTAGGTGAAGCCCAAGCTCATGGGGTTTTTAATGAGAACCCACTTCCACCCCTTAAGGAGTAGTGCCACCACTATGGCATGTATGGCCATTGTCAAACCTAATGTCCCAATTTCAATATGCTGGTCTATCCACATGAGAGTTCCAAATTTTCTAGATATGGAACTCAAATGCAGCCTAGGGACGATCCTTTTTCCAAAATGTACAATCAGGGGTATAGGAACCATCTGAACCTATCATGGAGGGAGGACGGAGTCCTCCGACCTACTGTGCCTCCTGGATTCTAGCAGCCACCTAGAAAAAAATTCCTTACCTAACCCCAACCTAAGGATGTGTAATCCAACATAAAATATGAGGAGAGAGACATGTTCCATTATCTTATAGGGAGGTTGATGAACATTAGACAAAAAATTATTATTATAATGTTCAAATGGATGCTAGAATGATGAATTTGGAAATTCAAATAGGGCAGTTGGAAAGGGATACATATAATAGAGAAAAGGGTAGGCTGTATTGAACCACTATATCCAATCCTAGGGATAATTCCATGGCTTTGACCACTATAAAGGGTCTCCAAACTCACAAAGAGCCAAAAAAAGAACCCCAAAATGATGAAAATGTGAAACCGGATGATGTTGGATCCTCAAACATGGAGAAACCTGAATCTGGAAAATTGGACAGCTCCACTAGAATCCCTCCAGTTCTTGTTGTTCAAACTCAAAAACTGAAGGAAAATGACTTGAAAAATAATGATGACAAAATAAAATGTTTTTTTATAGGAATCTATAGAGATTCCCCCAATTGTGAGGATTTTATCCCCTGCAATACCTTCCCACAATGAATTAAGAATTCAATTCATGACTCTGAACTGTTGAAATTTCTAAAAGTGGTTAAAAAGCTAACCATTGATATCCCATTAATGGAATCCTTGTTTACATGCCCATAATATCTTAAATAAATCAAGAATATTTGTTCAAACAAAATAGGAATTATAAGAATTTTCCACTTATAGCTTAATAGAGGAGTGTAGTACAGCTTTGCAGAATATGATACCTCCTAAGAATCAAGACCCAAGAAGCTTTGTCATCACTTCAAATTTTGGGGATCGAGGTGGTATGTTCAATTGTTTATGTTATTTGTGTTTTAGTATTAATCTGATTCCCTTGTCACTTTTTTTAGAACGTAAGGTTAAGAGTTCCCCAAAACACCACTTTTGTGTTACAACATACTGATAGGTCCATTACACTTGCAGTTGGTTGGGTTGATGATCTGTTAGTGGGAGTAGGAAAACTCTTTTTTCCTGCTTAATTTCTTATCCTTGATTTGGAGTGTTACTATGAGCTCCCTATCATTCTCAGTAGGCCCTTACTAGCAATAGGGTGAGCAGTGAAAGAATTGTCTAAGTATAAATTGGGTTTCAATTTGGGTGAATAGAAAAGAAAAATTCAATTTGTTTAAGAAAATAAAAGAACCCACCAACCCATACTTCACAAAAGATGAGGTGTTAGTTGTAGAGAGTAGTGTAGATAAGGAGGAAGAATAGTTTATGAGAATGATTTCTGAAATCAATAGGGACCCTTAAATCCTTGTTAATTCTTTCATGGGAATAATCTCAAGTAAGGACAGTGATTTTGTTTATGAGCACAGGGGAGAATTTTTATAGACCATAGTTGAGTTTGTTTTGGAGCACATTCTTACCCTGAGAGAGGAGTCTATGTTTGTGGATATTTTTTTGGAAGATCCATTGATGAGGAAGAAGCTTTATCTACTATCTTCTTCAAGAGGCACCATCAAGACTATGGGCCACCCAGTCCCAATTTTCTTCCCTTAATCTAGTCACCACCCACCCTTGAACTCAAACACATATCTACCCATCTCAAATATTCATTTTTAGAACAAAATTCCACACTCCCTTTTATCATTTCATCCAACCTAGATGAGAGTCAAGAGAAAAATATGCTTACTGTTTTGTAGAAGTATATTTCTGTCATAGGATCGCACATTGCAGATATCAAGGGGATAAGTCTAGCCTACAACATGCATTAAATTCCCAAGGAACCAGAGTGTAATCTAGAATAGATGCCCAGAGGAGACACAAACCAAACATGAAAGAAGTTGTGATAGAAGAAGTCATTAGGTTTCTTGATGCTGGAATAATTTTTATAATTTCTAATATCCCCTAGTTAAGTCCAGTCTAGGTGGTACCCAAAAAGAGTGGAGTTACAGTGGTCACTAATGAAAGGAATGTGCAGATCTAGACAAAAGCAGTGAATAGATGGAGAGTCTATATAGACTACAAGAAATTTAATGCTTACAATAGAATGAATCACTTTCCAATGCGTTTTTTGGATGAAGTGTAAGAGATATTAGCAGGTAATGGATTCTTCTGCTTTCTTGATGGTTATTCGGGTTGGTACCAGATTTCCATTGCAACTGAGGACCTAGAGAAAACCACAATTACCTATCTATTTTAGACATTTTCCTACAGGTGGATGCCCTTTGGCTAGTGTGGTTCTCCTGCTACTTTCCAGAGGCGCATGATTGAAAATTTTTAAGACATGACTGAGAGGATAATTGAAGTGTTCATGTATGATTTTTCTATTATGGGAATCAACTTTGTGAGGTGTCTAAAAAATCTAAAATTAGTGTTTGAAATGTTCCAAGAGACCAACTTAGTATCAAACTGGGAAGAATACCAAATCATGGCCACTGAAGGAATATTTTTGGGACACAAAGTTTCTAAGAAGGGGTTGGAGGTTCATAATGCTAAAATTTAGGTCATACAAAAGTTTTCCCAACATGAAAATGACAATGGAATCAGATGTTTCTTATGACATACGGGGTTCTAAATGAGGTTCATTAACGGAATTTCTAATATTACTAGAACTATGTGCATCATGATGGTTATGGACATTCCCTTAGTATTCGATGATATATATCTAGGGGTCGTTCATCTACTCAAGGAGAAGTTGACTACATCACCTGTAATTACAGCCCTTGACTGGAAACATCGTTTTGAGGTTATGTGTGATGATAGTGACTTTGTAGTAGATGCTATGTTTGGATATAGGAAGGAGAAGAAACATCATGTTATTTACAATGAAAGAAAGCCGTTGGATGATGCCCAGAAGAATTATACTTCCAATGAAAAGAAGTTGGTTGTTGTGATGTTTGCATTGGAAATATAAAGGTGGTATTTGATAGGATCAAGGATCATAATTTTCATATATCATTAAGCCATAAATTATTTTATGGCTAAAATGGACTCAAATCCCAGACAGATGATGCGGACCTTGCAGTTACTTGTGTTTGATTTAGTGATTAAGAATACGAAAGGGGAAAAGAATGTTGTTCCCAATCACTTGTCCTGATTACCCAATTCCCCAAATTAGGAACCAAAAGTGGTCAAGACACCATTCCTGGATGAAAAATTATTTGATGCCTCTATGTAGCAGTCTTCTAGGTTTGCAGACCATGCCAACTTTCTTGTAGCTTGAGTTATGCCTAAGGATCTCTCACACAACCAGAGGAAGAGTTTTATATCTGAATTGAAATATTATTTCTGGGATAACCCTCTTCTCTTTAGGAGGTGTGATGATGGGATTTTCAAAAGATTTATGGTTGAGGATGAGATTTGGACCATACTTGAGAGATTATATTCCTCACATTGCGGTGGACACCATGGAAGAGAAAGGACTGCTCATAAGGTAATGCAGGCTGGTTTTTACTGGAAAACACTGTTTAATGATGCTTGGAGTCTGGTTTTTAGCTGTGTGAAATTTAAAATGTTGGAAATTTCGGAATAAGACATTAACTACCCCAAAAAGGTATTCGGGAGGCCTAAATCTTTAATGTGTGGGTATTGGACTTCATGGGACCATTCCTATCCACTTATGAGAGTGAGTACATTTTCGTTGCTGTGGACTACGTGTCCTAGTGGGATGAGTCATTTTCTATACCCGACAATTCAATTTCTAGTGTTGTAAAATTCTTCTTGAAAAAAACCCTTTCAAGATTTGGTGTGCCTTGAGAATTCATCACTAATAATGGGACTCTATTAATGAATTATAACTTTAATGTATTGATGGATAAGTATGAGTGCTCACATAAGACAATCACCACTTACCACACACATTCCAGGGGGTGAGTAGAAGATTCAAACAGAGAAGTCAGACATATTTATGAGAAAACATTTTCTAGCTCTCGAATGTAATGATTAAGGATGTTAGATGAGGCCGTTTAGGCCTACATAACTGCTTATATGAATCTGATATGATGTCACCATATATGCTACTCTTTGGGAAACATTTCATCTACCTGTTGTGTTATATCAGAGATATTATTGGGCAGTGAAGGCACATAGAATTGATTTTAAATATGATGGTGAGATGAGACTGTTAGAGCTACGTGAGGTGGAGGATATTCAAAGAGAGTGCTATAATAATACTGAAATCTACAAAGAAAGAAAAAAAGTTTTCATGACTCAATCATTCAAAATATGAATTTCAAGGTTGGTGAGAGGGTCCTTCTTTTCAATTCTAGATTGAAGTTGTTTCTAGGAAAGATTAAGTCCAAATGTTCAAGACCCTTTACCATTGTTAGAGTCTTGTTTATGGAGTTGTTGAAATATATGGAGAAGATATTTGACCTTTCTTAATCAATGGTAAAAGAATAAAGTGCTTTTTCAAAGGGCATCCAAAGGGCATGGATTCCATATCTCTATTGGAAGAATGAGTTGTTTCAAGTCTAACTGGGTACTATAAACTCAGTGTTTCATGGGAACTAACCCATGGATGCTTAGTTGATTTATTTTTAATTTTTTCCCATAATAATGTTAACACATTCTTCTTGTTCTCCGGTTTAACATCTTAACTGCTTAATGGTGCCTCAGGATCTGTTGATGTTTTAGAGAGAGAGTTTTTGCTTCCAGAAACATGGCATCGAAAACCCAAGAGGGAAATCCACTACATTATATGGATATCATATCATTCTACTAACTACCTTGTATTACTTATATTGAACATAAAACACTGAAATAATCTATTACTTATTTGAACCTGTAGGTTAATGAAGATGAGTTACAACCTCGTGCTACTAAAGAGGATTTGTCAATAGAATTTAGTGTTAAAGCACCAATAATTTAGGGACGCATGGTTCTTCCCTTTAACACATTTAATTACCCGCTTAATCTTCCCTATGAATTATGTGTGGGGGACATCACCCTAATATATGAAAAATGAACATGTTATCTTGCATGGGTGTTTAGATTCTAGTATCTAGAGAGTTGATAAAAAATTGAGTTGATTTGTGAAAAATTCTTTCACCCTTTGTTTTCAATTTCAAAATGTTTCTGCTTTACCTCATTATAAAAAATTATACTAGTTTAAGTACATTGATAAAATCATTTGTCTCATTGTTAAAAATTCAATGTACAAACAGTTTCAGAATAGAACTATACTTGGTTGCTGGTGATGGTTGGTGGGGTTGGGTACTTTTGGTTTTGTTTAATTGATGTTTTATTTTCTTTCAATTTTTGTGTGGTAAAGATATTTTTTTGAACATCATTGATACCCATCCATATCCTATTAAAGCTGAACTATCCATAAAACATGAACATCAACTGTCTTCCACCTTAAAATTAAACATACGGGACAATTTGGGGTTGTATGTGGGGGAGGGAGGGTTCATTTTAGTGTCATTTTTATTTCCCTCTTCTTAAACATGAAGTTTGTGTTTGAAGAAAAATGGTCATATTTGATTAAAAATTGTTCAATATCAGTTCATAAAAAAATTCAATGTCTTTCAACACATTATTGTCATTGAAGGTTTAATGGTATTATATTATTTCGTATTAAGTGGATAACTACTTGCTAGATTTTGAGAGTGATAGTTATTTAGAAACACATAATCATGAATGATTGGTGAGTGAAATTGTTCATAATTTCAATGAACTTTTATGTTTAGGAACTAAGGATGGGAATGTGATAGGATAGGTTTTCTAGAATAAGGATCATGACTTAGCGTAACTAGATGTTCTCATTATAACCTAGGGGAGTCACATTTTACTTATAAGATATTCAATAACTTTAGGAAGTAAACTCGATTGATTATTAGTTAAGTCATTTGTAACTAGATTAAAATGGAAAATGGGATCCCATAGTGAGAATATGAGAATTGGTGCATTGGGTGTGTTTCTGTGAATAAATAATTCCAATTTCTATCTTACTAAGTGATATTCACAGTGCTTTGCACATGGAATATGGCTGAGAAAGATTAAAATAATGTGTCCTTGTCGAAAATTAACTCATTATGGTGAGGTGAATTTTGAACGCAAATAGAGAAAGGAGCAATTGACTTGGTTAATGTTCATTTGAGTTGAATCAGTAAAGTTAAGAAATTAATGGACATTAATTTTTGGAACATTAGAGAATGAGAGAATGGAAGGTTACCTGGGTCATGTTTTGAGTTCCACTTTATCTAACCTATCAAAACTCCTTGAATTTGAACATGAATTGGAAGGTGAAGAAGAACAGTTAATCAGTACAAATATGAAGGCATGATATACCTGACAGGGTATGAATTTGTGATGCATTTGAATTCCAGTGGGGTTTTTAAGCTATACAAGACATCATTTTTTAACACCTTTCGATAGTCTGACCCATGGTTTGGTCATGTTCCATTGAGGATTATTAAAGTTAAATCATTCACTTTTTGATCTGAAATGCTCAAATAATATTATTGTTTTAATGTCTAAGGCATGTAGTTTTTTGAGGAAAATTAAAGTTTTAAGTGTGGGGGAGTATGATGTGGCTCATTTTTAATGCTCTTTTCCACATCCTTTTTCATATTTTTGTTTACTATTTAATATCTATCAATTTTATTTTGTGTAATATTTATAAATTCTTGTAATATGTAAATTATATTATAAAAAATGAGTCTATGAATTAAAATTGAGATTTTGTTGTTAATTTTTTCTGTTTTTCAATAATAAAGTAATTTTTTTATCTTAATTTCATTTTATTAATTCTATATGTTATTACTTTTCAATAATTTTTATTTAGTTAATTAAATTAATTAATTCATTAATCCTTAATTTTGTAAATAAATAACACAAACTAGTTTTTAATTCATTTAATAATTTAACTAATTTTAACATACAAATTTTATTCAATTAACATATTTATTCTATAATTAATTATGTAATTAATTAATTAATTAATTGGTTTATTAATTTAATCAAGTAATAATAACTATTATAATATGTTTTAGAAATAATTTTTTTTATACAGATAAATTAATACTTTTTAATAAAGCATAGTAAATTTTATCATAACTATTTATTTTTTAATTTTATTCATTTTTATTTGATTCATTAATCCATTTTTAGTTGAATTAAAGTTTTAATTAATTTAATTTTTTATTTTTATTCGAGGTATCCCGTTGGCACTGTTCTCCCTGATTATCCCACTATTTTATCCTCAAGGTCTCACGATGGGACACACTAATGGTTCCACCATTTCTCACCTCACAGTGCCACCATATCCACAACCCCACTGTCTCACCATTCCACCCCATTCCTTACAGTCTCACTGTGGGATTCACTCATAGTCTCACCGTGAGTTTCAGTCACGGTCCTTCCTTCACCGCCACACCTGCTTCCATCGTTTGGCCCCTTTTCCTCACCTCTACCACAATTGCTTGTCCCACCGCTCCACGCCCAGCACCCTCACACCATCAAACACCCTACTTCTTGTATACCTCCTTTTTCTTCATCCACGCAACACCTCATCCACACAACATCATCACGACACTACATCAATGTACCTGCATTACAAAAATTTAAACCCAAAACCAAATTGAAGAATGCATCGATAAAATGAAACACAATACCAACTGCAATCAAGTATCAATCTTAGAATCAATTTTTTAAGAAGTATCCCAAATCCCTAGAGATCTGAAGCTACCTATTGGAACTACATCCTGAGTTCGCCCGCATCCCCTATTCTTCCGGCAAGTCGTATCACCGGGGGAGTTGGGATTGTGAAGAAATATGTGAGCATCACATGAGAATATCTTTAAAGGATTCACAAGTTGTTTCAAGGGTCAAAATATTTCACATAAAGATCACATAAAACCTAGTGACGCGCACTTAAAAGCGTGCAACATGGATCTATTTTCTGTTAGAGGGAGGGTTGTAACTCGCCACGTGGGCACTCAATCATTCAGTAAAGAGCAACTGCTCAAGTGACCAGTGTGGATGAAACAACACTGTGAATGATCCATGTGGAGGCAAGGGAAAATCTTGGGTGAGAGTCCATATACTTCTATTGTTCATTATCCTTTCTGACAGGGAAGAGATCATTTAGAAACAACAGGGCAGAGTGTGGGCGTGGAAGCAAGGAGGGATCAATCCTGACTGAGAGAGAGAGAGTAAGAGGAATATGCATCAATTTCCTTCGAGAGAAGATTGGATTACCGAGAGCGGTAAATCTGGGCATTTTATACCTCTATTCCCAAGGTAGGACATAGAGCACATTCCATCATCATATCCACCATTGAGTAGTAGGAATTAGAACTCTCAAGAGATCAAGCAGGGAGATGAATGATTTTCTTTTCCTTGTGAACTGTTTTTCTGCAACATATTTCTATATGAATTTCATTGATTCTAATTTTATTTTTGCAATAAAACCAACCCCTATGTCAGAATAAACTCTTTATAGGGTGGGATAAGCTGGTGGATTAGATTTGATTATTATAATTCATGTAGTGCATCATTTTCTAGATGTCTCACCACTGTTTGCGAAAAATATTATGTTTTTGAAACAATAAGGTCGTGTGAAAGTTGATCTTGATTGAATATAAATGAATAATTTAAAAATCTAAGTGAACTCATTAAAAAATGAGTCATCCTTAAATTAAAGAGACACATTGAACTCAACTGACAAGTTGAGTCTAGTGAAATTTGACTTGTTATCTCCATTGGATGTAATGACTTTTACAGTCGAAGGACTCTAAGAGTTATGTCATTAAAAACTGACCAGATGAAAAATCTGGCATGTTACAATAAGATAGATCTATATTTCTATAACATCAGTGCATGAATGAGGATAAGAAATATCAAATCGTCCAGTGGAATTCCTCCCATAATTATATATTGGATGTTCTCACCACAATGTCCCTTGCTGCTATGTCTACCTTCCTTGCACGTACCAGTTCACCTTTACTCCCTCACACAGTAATTCTCACTCACCCCACTTCACCATTACCAATTGTTTTTGCTTGTTCTTATATGTGTGTTTTTGTTTTGTTTATTTTTTTAGATCACCAAACACAACTTGGGGTCTCCCAGTGGTTTGACCTCGTCTTGCCACTATTTTAAGTAGTAAGTAGGTTATAAATTTTAGGTTGTTTCCCGCGCCCAATGATGTGTGGCTGTACATATGTTATGATCTATTTCTATATATGTAAATCCCAAATCTTCTATATCTTGCGATAAAATCAATCCTGAGAGTCAATTATAGTATGAAAAGATTAAATTTTAATGAAAAAATAATAAAATTAAATATTTATTATTTCAGTTAAAAAATTTACAATTTAATAATATGAATACTAATTTTTAACATACAAGGTAAAAATAAGAATAGAATGATTTTTTTTAAAAATTTTCCCTCAGTTGTAAGATTTTTTTAAAAATAAAAAATTAAGTATTTAATATTTAATATATTTATTTAAAATAATATATTATAATATATTAATTTTAAAAATATATTTACTCAATACTTAATAGATTTTTTGATAATAACGTTTATAGATAAAATGGAATGTTTTGAAGAAATTGGGCTTTTTTAAAAAAAACATTAACTAATGCTCAGTGTCTCACAATTTTAATTTATTAAAATAATCATTATTTATTAATGATTATAATAAAATTTAATGATTATATATCAAAATAGATGAATTTATAACTTTATAATTATGATTACTTATTTTATAATTAATACAATATCAACTTATGCTTTATAATTGAGTATCTTGAAAATCTATTTTCTAATGTGTTTGGTGGGATTATAATTAAATTAACAATTTGAATGTATATAGTTAAATTGGATAAAATGTATTCTATATTTTGAATAAAAATATACAATATTATATAATATGGGAAACTTAATGTTTGTTCATCATTAATAATGAAATTAATAATCATAGTTATGGTTAAAACATTTTTACCATGGGTTAAAATAAGAATATATGTGTAATATTTCCAATTAACCGTGTAGCTTTATTATTTTATTGACCTATTTATACATTATCCACCCAATAGAAAATAATAGTTAATTTTGAATCTTTTTTATTTTTTTTCTTTATCCACCAGGATACTTTTAAAAAAATTTGTATGTAATTGTCAAGATGGTCCCCCCATTCCCCATTATCAATGGAAACCCACTACCCTTAGTTCATAAAACCTATAAAGGCATTTGGATGGAACAGAAACTACCTAACCCCCCCACAACTTCTATATCCAAATTATATAGATTATTGTCTTCCTAAAAGAATAATCCTTGTTTATATAAGATGATATTCAAAGAAGGTTCCTCTTAGAGAAGGTAATCATCTTAACGAATCCCCTTCATTTTCACCATTATTTTTCCAACATCAGTTATTTCATAACAATATAAATATGATAAAAACTATTTATCTCATATTATATATTTTTATTATGTTTATTGAATAAAATTTATCTTTCTCCTTGTCCATCAAATGAGAAATAATAACATCACTTGTCTATATAGTGGACTACCGTTACACAAATTAATTTAATTTATTGATTCATAAACTCACATTGATAGTGATAATTATGGAAATAAATAATATTTTAGATTAATATTACATGATATTAACTCAATAAAATTTATATACCATCTATTTCTTTACTGTTTCACCAATTAAATGAATTATATCCTCGATCATGCTTGTATATTATGCAACATCTACATAACGAGAAGGGATTAAATTTCAGAATAAAAAAATCCATCAATGGTACCCAAAATATATCTAATGATGGAATAATAAATTTATAAAATTAATAATATTTTTATATTATGTATAAATATCTTTTACAGAATAATAATTAATTTATTGAGAAAACACTCTTGAGAGAACAAGGAAATTAATGCCTGAAACAATATAAAAATGAAATATTATTAACAAATTGTTGGTAAAATTTTATAATACGATCATATATGATTTTATAATTATATAAAAAGTTTTATAATAAATTAATCACATGATTAAAACCAATATAAATAATGTAAAGTGACATTCAAATAAAAGGAATCTTGATTTAAGGGATTCTGTCTCAATTTCCATTATATGGAGACATTTTTTAAAACATGAATTTACTCACATATATGTGGTTTATATAATAAAAATTTTATGTATTTAAAAATCATAAATATTTATTCATGATGTTTATGTATTCGATTAAGATATTCTATTTTAATGGGTTACAATGTGAATGTTACCAACGAGGTAGGAATCTATTTTAATGTCACACTGTTTTGTAATTCAATTTCATAACAAAAATTGAATCATATCATATATCCATCACAAGATCTAATAATTTTAATATAATATGGTGATTTAATGATTATTTATAATTTATTCCAACGTTTCACTATTTTATATTGTAATAATTTTTCGAAAATTTTATTAGATAAGTTTTTTTATATCTCTTTTAAATAGACATATTTCACTTCTATGTCAATGTCTTTTAAAAATTGTTTTTGTAAAATAATTTTAATTAAAAAAATTCAAAGAAATAATATATTGTAATTTAATTATAAAATTTATTTTAAATTCAAATTTCTACTTTTTTTTGAAGTGGATTGTTTCATAAAATGTCTTAAGGATTGATTATTAACTTATATGGATAAAAAATACTTCCCCTCTACTATAACCAATATAAAAAATATAGCTTCCTTTAAAAATTGTATATGAACTAAAAATTATATTATTTAATATTGTTTTAATATTTCAAATCTACTACCTTAATTATTCCAAATAACATTATTTTATGTTGAAAAAATATATTCCTAATGAACCTACTGTAACCTTCTATATCTTGATAATGTTTTTATTGTAGTCATTATATTTAAAAATTACATACTTTTGATTATTTTTTATTGTCTATTAAATTTCACTTAAATTTCAATTATTTCGTGTGAAGGATATGAAAATTTCCCAAATTATATTGCATTTTTAATTATAGTTTTTATATTTAATATTATTTAATTAACTAGGGAAGTTTTGATAAATCCATATTATTTACTCACTATGGATATTCCATGATAATTCACATTGATTGATGAATTAATTCGATCATTATATATATGTGGAATGAATTGATAATATAGTCATGGGTGATCACTTTAAATATATATCCCCTCGAGGCATCATTTGGGCTCCCAAGAATAAGAATTTGGATAAATTAAATTGTTTTGTACCCATTATTTTAAACTATTTTGCAAGTGGAATAGATGGTATATATTCCATGGTTTGTGATATCATCGAAAAAATTATTAATCACATACTTCATTAATAATTTATTAGTTATTATCTATGAAATAATTACATTGGTTTTATCCATGGATTCAATTTTTTCTCATGTTATTGATTAAATGGAATGTGTTTTCTGTTATTTACCTTTCTAAATTGATTTTTCCAAAACTAGTTATTGTAATCATATTATTGATTAAATGGAATTTATATTGTGGTATTTATCTTTTTATATTAAACATTCCTTTCCCAATGATAGTAATTAAATTATTTAAATTGTAGGTGTGTTCAGTTATTTAAAATTACATGTTAGTTATTCTTATTGATTCATTATACCTTCTACTATATGTAACCCTTTCTGAGAAATTGAGATCACCATTATTTTTTTTCATTCCCTAAGGTAATTATAATAGTAATTTGAATGTATTCACGGATCAGTAATGTATTACATTACATTGTTTTATATTGAAAACCAACAAAAAATGTGCATCATGTATGTATTTGGATGTTCAAGACTATTAAATTGATCGATTACATAGGATTGGAGCCCTTATATAAACACCAATGTAATAGAGTAACCATGAGCCCCATGTTACAAGAGTCGAGGTTGTTATAACAATAAAACTTGGAAAAGAAACACCATTTACATCCTTATACACCACAAAGGAAAAATTATATGCACCAATTACATTGCCATGGGTTTGTAACATCATGTCCAAAATCACAAATATAAGAAAAAATTTATCTATGGTGACATATAATTATTATTTTAACAGAATATGGGAACATGTATATCCAGTATTCTAAAATTTTTATCAATAAAAAGGTCTCCCATATTCAATCCAATTTAACCAAATATAAAATTATAAATTTCAACATTGAAATCACCATCTCCAAAATAAATCATTTTTTATTATCATTTCATCAAACACTAATAAGCTCATATTCATCATTTTCCATCATTTCAAGTTCTTAGGTAATATTAAATTTTAGTTAATGTAATAAAAAATAACCCCCCTTAGCACTATTATCATTCTATGTCAGATATTCTATGTTTAATAACATAATCAAAGTTATTTCCCATTTCAATACACATTATTGAATTCACGGGGATAGAAAATCACAATGGTGAATGTTATTTGTGGAGTTATATTATAAAATGGGCCTAATAGAGTTTGTGAAATGTCTCCTAAAACACTATATGTTACAATATATCATTCATATCAAAGAAACAGATGTGAAATATGATGGAGAAAAAACACAAATTAAAAACAGATACTAAAAGTTATGACTACATGAGAGGGAGTGAGAAAACAAACATAAAGGTAGTAAAAAACAACACACTCATCCATGGCCCTAAATTTATTCTCATGTATATTAAAACACCAATAAAAATATGTCCATATGAAAATTTGGTTTTATGGGGTTTAGATAATGATAAAGTAACCCAAAATAATTCTCAAATAATATAAATGAAAGAGGAATAGTAAAAAAACACATATATTTTATTCCCTCTAAAAAAACATAAAAAATCTGGTAAATGATGTAAAATCATTTTGAATGATTTTAGAGACTATGATTCTAACTTTAGACTAATTTAATATTATATGTGGTGTAAATTCGGTGAAAATAATATAATAACTATTATGGTAAAATTGTGATTTTCATACTTTTCATGAGGTTTATAGTTTGGCCAATCATTTTTCCAATCCCTACACAAACTATAAATCATACTATACTAATGATTGGATTGTGTGGGTGGTTTTATATGGAGACAATATGGTTTGGAAATCATTGTAGAGTCTGTTTGGTTGGTTCTTCTTATGTCCTCGTACTTTCAATTGACCCCTTTCATATTTTACATATAGTTCACCCATTCACCCGGGAAAATGTTTATAGTGAATGTTTATTAATAACTATGTGAAATCTATGATTCATGTATTGGATTTCCACTTCTTCCTCCATTTTCTATCGCTATCCACTAAGATATCCCTGATAAATCCCACAAATTGGGTAAATTATACATTTATCATTTTATAAACCCTTAAATTAAATTAAAATTAGGATATCGTACAATATATTATTTATATGATTAAAGATATACCTCTTACCTCTATCATAAAAGAGTAAAAACAAGATCACATTCCCCTTTCCAGTAGAAGAATATCCATATATCCATCATAAATCGATACAAAAAAACAACAAGTGGGTTTCCATGGAGAAAATCTAATATATCTATAACCACGAAAATCAGAACAACATTCCCATTCCATGGTAACCATGAAAACCTATTGAAATAGTTGTTCCTAATTCACTATCTTGAAATACTTCATAGGATATGATACAGTCCCAAAATATCTATTATACAAAACCCGAAAAATAAAAAAAAATGAATTTTGTGATAGGTCTTTTTAATGACCTGCCCTGATCATTATATATATAGTGGTCTGACTAGTTTACTAGATGACCTTGAGGATACCTCCATATATGGAAGAGGCTACTCAAATGTAGTATCAGATTAATAAATTATGGTGGGGAGTCTATACAACCGTATCAGATTGATGAATCACAATTTAACAAATAAACAACATCCAATGAAGAAAATAATCTCATTATAGAAAATAAATATACATCCAATCATGATAAATAACAAATAGTAAAATATTTTACATGCATTCTTCACATATAATGACCATGCAATAGGCCTGTAAGAAATAATTACTAATAAAGTAAATAAGTAGTATCCATTAGAATACTAACATGAACCTCTTCTAATATCTTGATATTATAAGGGATTTACTACTTGAGCTCACTCTCGTAGGCCTGATGATTTTATGTACCTGCAATTAGTTATCACTTATTGGGTACCCATGTGTAATGTTATCTCACGAAAGGAGAGATTGAATCATAGTAGGAAATGACCAATTGTGTATAAAAAATGAGTCTGTGTATCTAGTGAACACAATAAAACAAAAAATTTGTTATTATTTTGTCCGAAATAATATTTTATATATACTAATCTCTAAAAACACCATGTTTTGGGTTTACATATGAGATAATGTTATGATGGATATGAACCTCGCAGAATACCTATAAGCACATTAAAGAACCCAAAGGGAAAATACTCTAATAATAAGGATAATAAGTGACATATCGATTAAGGATACTAAGTGATACATCGATTGAATGTATAGGGAAGACCAGAATAATAAGGATTTTCGTGAAAAGGGGGATCTTATTTAAAAAATAACTAAATCATTTAAATTAATAAACCACAACAATAATATTTTCATAAAAATAAATCATATTCTTGTTAAAGTATTCATATATTTGTTCAATCGTAAAAGTTGGTGAATGTAATGTATATTTATTAAACAGATCAAATGTCACAAGGTAATGGGATTTTAATGAAAATTTTCTATTATGTGTCATGAGAATAAAAAAGTAGATCTCTTTTAATGAAATGTAATCATAATTAATGTTGAATCAAATTAATTTTCATTAATCATTAATTTTTAGATGAATGGGGTTAATATGTTAAATGATTGACTGTGGTTTCAAAAATCAGAATATAATAATATATGTTACAATTTTCAAAAAGTATTCAAAAAACATTAAAAGATTAAATTGAAATGAAATAAATCACACAATAATGGATTGAGGTATCCATGATAATTTTTTTTATTAAAAACTTATTAAAACAAGTTTAACTATTAATAGGTGTAACGTATTTCACTATTCTAATCAATTTAAATGAATAAATTACCTAAAATATGGATTTATCTAATACAGTTTAAAATAGGGACATAACATGACCATGAATGATCCCATTATCTATCATGAAGTGGAATATTTCATAATTGAGGAAAATTTTCTCAATAATGCGGGTGTTAATAATATGAGAAAAAAATTTCAAAAACGATCAAATGATGTTCCCTAAAAAGTAAATTTATCCATAAAAAATAATTTCATATTTATATATATTAATTTGGAATTCCCGTCAGACACCTTTGAAAATTTTCATGATAATTACCTAAAATGATGTGAATTCTCCTATAATACCTATTTATAAATATTTCTGTGAAAGTATTTTTAAAATAATAACCAAGTGAAATAATATATTTTAAATTACCATAGAATCCATAAAAAAATATATGTTGTTTTCCCTTATATTATTTCAAGGACCAGATCAAGAAATTTTAATGATATGTAGTGATTAATTTTCAGAAAATTGAATTTTTTATAATAAATTAACATTATTATTTTATAAGGAATCATAATAGTGAAACGATAACTAAAACAATTAATAGAGGTTTAGAATAAAATATTTATATAGAAAAAATAGATAGGTCTCACTAATTGGAAATTATAAATATTAAAATAATTCTAGAAGCCATCAATATTATTAATTTTTTCTCAACATCCTTGAAAAATGTTTAGTACAATATTCTTTGAAATTGTATCATAAGTGTATATTATTGTTCCAAAAAAATATATGAATGAATACTATGAGAATTATTTCATATGAATCAGATAGTGCCTATCATAGGGATTAATTATAGCGTTTAAGAACATAACAGTTGTTTTTTTTGGGTATTTATAGATCTATATTTATATGTTTTCTAGGAATTTATAATTATCACTTAGGAAATAATAAATGAGGATCCCAATATATATTATAAATTCAATATCTGATGAGGTATTTTCATTGGTAAAATATAACTTATGTGGCTTAATGACATCAATTTCACCTCTAATTTTTTTCTCCAAACTAGTAGATTTTAGACGAAATTCTGGACATTTAAGATGTTGACTACACTTCTTACTGGTTTCAGTGTTTAGTGATGTTTATTATTTTAATGGAAATTATTGTTATTAATCATGTGGACCAGTTTATTTTCTAATGATTTTTGTTTCAAAATAAATTACCTTTTGACTATAATAGATTATGTTTTTTTGGTTCATGTATTGATTATTAAAAATTATTATAAAATTATTTATAACATTTCCAAAATCAATGGGTTCATTGTCCTCAAATATTATAGAATAAAAATCAATTATGTTATCATGAGGGGATGAATTATTAGAAATAAGTTTTTTCACGGATATAAATTTATTTATATGAAAAAAATCACCTATAAATTGACATGAAACAATTATTTTATTATACATAATGATTTATATATAAGTTTTCAAAATGGGTATCCCATTAATGAGAGGTTCTGTAACGACCCGAAATTTTTTAAATAAATTTTTTTTCTTAATTTTATGTGTTATTGTTATACTCAACAAAAATGTTTTATTTGGTAACATGAGTATAATTAAAATGAGACTGTTGAGTTTTAACTGTTATTTGACCATTGGTCAATATGACCGTTGGAAACTAAACATTTTGACTATTGTCTCTAAATACAAGCAATCTTGGTTAATTAATATAGAAAGAAGATTTGATGGCCTCACCCAGTAGTCTTAGACCGATCGAAGCCCATCTAACAGAACTTGGGAAGGAGGTAGCACCACTGGGCTTTGCTCTGGACCAAACCCAAGCTGAACTTCATCGTATAAAGCTATAACGGGATCGCCTTCGCGAGAAGTTCAAACTGATAGAAATTACTACTCGTGCGATGTTGGCCGAGCCTCCCTCGGATTCTCTCACCTTAGCACACCTTACACTTAGGTCCTATGCTGGTGTGATAAGGGGCTATGTAAGGAGACCGTAACTGTCTTGTGTAATCCTTTGTTTTAAATAAAATTTCGATTTCTTTTATGAATTTTCAAATGACCGGATAAATATAGTATGCAAATTTTTGATGAATTTTAGAAAAAGGATATTTTAAATATGTTTATGTAAACCCTAAATAATTAAAAATGTGTAATGATTTTCAAAAAATGGTCTTCTGCAATTATGTTCAGTACTAAATTTAGAGTCTAATAAGATCAACTTGATTTTTGATGAATAGTAAATTATGAATAGTGATTTTATGATTAGGATTAATAATGTGTCCAAATGGATTAGTAATCTCACTTAAAGAAAGTATTAAAATAAGCTAGGCACTTTGATTAAGTAATGTGATTCAATAAAATGGTTAAATAACGGTTTCATAAATTATTATTCAAGTATTAGTTTTTTCGGATGAATAGTGTTTTTTAATTAAAAATTTAATTAAAAATAATTAGAAAATTATTTTTATAAAAATGACTTTATTTTTGAACTCAGAGAATCGATATTATGTTAAGGTAATTTTTGGGGATTTTTCTGAAAAAAATGAATTTTCGATGAATAGTGTTTTTATTTAAAAATTAAATTAAAAATATTTAGAAAATTATTTTTATAAAATGGATTTCATTTTTGAAATCAGAGCATTGATATTTGGTTAATGTGAAATTTTGGGATTTTTCCGAGAAAGTTGAATTTTCAGTGAATAGTAAAAATACAGTTTTAGGGTTTCGGTATGTTTAATGACATCATAATGGTGTCATGATGATGTCATGAGATCTTTTGAGGGTTGGCCGGCCAAGGGTGATGAATTATTATTTTGGGGGCCCCATGTGGCCTAACTCCATGATAAATGACAAGGGAGAGCACATGGGTTTGAGAAAAGCACATGTGAGGTGTCCCTTGGCCATTAATGCCTTGTCCCCTCACTTTCTCTATAAATACCAAGCCCTCCTCTCATCCATTCGACTCCCCACTCATTCCCAACGAATTTCGGGTCTCATTACCTCCCAAGGAGTCCTCCCAAGGTGCCCCCAAGCCCTCAAGGTCCCAACCTTTGAGGTTTAAGAGTTACATTTTAAGGTAAGGGATCCGACCCCTCTCTTTCTTTTCAAGTAATCTCTTTTATGTCATTTCTTTTATACTCCATGTTCTTATGTTGGAGGATGTTCTTTTATATTCATCCTACTGACTATTTCATGTTCATATGATGGGAGACCCCCCCTTGCTCTCATCAATTCGTTTTAAGAATGTTTAAGTGGCGCCGTTAGGCTGCCGAATTTTTAAGGGATTCTTTCACCTTCCTCATTTTCAAGTTCTATTTTCATTCAAGTATTTCATGTTCCTTTTTATTAAGTTGGGTTATGATCTCTAAATTATCATACTGATATTTTATGATCATATGATGAGAGACCCCATTTGATCGCTTCAATTCAGTATTTTGAAGTTTTAAGTGGCGTCGTTAGGGTGCCGAATTTTTAAGTAGTTCTTCACCCTTCTCGTTTTGAAGTTCTACTTTCATGTCAATTATTTCAAGTTCCTTTTTGTTATATTGGGGTATGATCTCTATATATATCATACTGGACTCTTATGTTCATATGATGAGAGACCCCATTTTATCTCTTCAATTCAGTATTTTGATGTTTTAAGTGGCGCCGTTAGGCTGCCGAATTTTTAAGTGGTTCTTCACCCTTCTCATTTTGAAGTTCTACTTTCATGTAAATTCTTTCAAGTTCCTTTTTGTTATGTTGGGTAATTATCTCTATATCTATCATACTGATCTCTTATGATCATATGATGAGGGACCCTATTTGATCTTGTCAAATCATTTTCTTTTGAAGTTAAGTGACGCCGTAAGGCTGCCGAATTTTCATAAGAGAAATCTAATTTTTTTTTCCTTCCATGTTTTTCATTTCAAATGGTATGTCCCTAAAATTTCATTACCATGTCCATATTTCCTTCTTATTCTTTCACCCTACTGTTTTATGGGTCATTTATGAAAGGGTGACCCATGTCCCCTCTCATTTCAATGTTTTCTAAAACCCCGAAACTTAGCCGTTATGCTGCAGAATTTTCCCCTCAAAATGCCTCTCTCTTTTCTCAAAAATTATTTTATGTTATAAAGTGAATACTCAAAGCTCATATTTCTACAAGGATATTCACATATATATCAAAATGTTCCATTTTAAATTCTGGGATTTACATACATGAGACCCGCTTTCCCTTTCTGTGGGTTTAAAGTGACGTAAAGATCATGTCTTTAAAGCAGTTTTTAAAACGTTATGATTATGAAATGAAACCCATTTATTTTATGCTATGTGGGTTATTTATGAAATGTTTGATGATGATATATGTGGATCACATGATAATAAAGGCAAATTTAAGGGTGCGCCCTGATAGCGCTCCAATGCATTGGGTAATGATGTAACCACTAGAGATTACAATTTTCACGATACCTTGGTGAATAACCTTGGTAATTTTCAAATGACACCTTGGGGATGGACCTTGGTGATATGTTCATGATTGTCTATGTTAAATGATTTAGCCACATCTTCAAGTTATGAAAATTTTTGTTTTTATTATGAAATGCCTCATGATTTCTTTCTCATGCCTTAAAGTTCTTTTCATGTCCTTATTGAAGTATATCAAGTTTACATGTAAAATGTTCCTCTTGTTTCCCTTACTGGGCCTTCTCCTCACCCTTTCTTTTGATGTATGTCCCCAGGTTATGAGATGCAGTAATGAACCTAGAATGAACTTAAGGAGACAGCTTTCAAGTGTTTAAGAAGAATGTTTTATATTGTTTTCATGTATTATGTTCCTGGTTTCCAAGACACTAGACCTTAAAGATCCTCAGTTTTGTGTAATGTAATGAAAGTTTATGTTATAAAAAGGCGGGATGCTATAGTTAGTATCAAAGGATGGTTTAGTTATTTGTGGAAATTAGGATATGAAAACTCTAGGAAGAACCCTATAGAAAAGTTTAATATAGGAAATCTTCCTGGTATTTTGGTGAGTATTGAGTAAGGGGTTGCCAAGCAAATACATCCCTGTCTGGATACGAGCAGGTAGAGGTGGCTCTGGCACAGATGTACATAGGGGTAAAACCCGAAAACACCTCTTTGAGCTAGACTCGAACGGGAACTGGTACACGACAACGGGCCTTGCTGCACTCTTGGTTACGACACTCCCGGGGGATATGCTTTGGTAAATTCATAAGCTTGGTATGAACCATTGTTAAAGGAACGAAGCTAAAATAAAATAAAGGTTCACATAAGAATATATGATCATTCATAACCTAGATGGGAACCTAGGAGATCACAAGTTAGGGTATACCTTTCATATACAAGTTATCCTTATATGCTTTCAGTTCCTTTTCATGATTATTAGCTAAGTACTTAAGCCCCTAGTTATGCTTTCTCTTCTTAGTTAATGGTGGGAAATGGAAGAACATGTTCCGACAACCAATGTGATAGGAAATTCGACGATTTTCGTATTAATATGACAGGGATGATTAGGGGATTAAAATATGATTATTATTTTGGAAGATGTTCATTATTTTGGGAACCATATTTGATCGAGGTAAATAGATTACTACGGTATTTTCATTGAGGAGTAAGGTTGACTTATATTTTGAAGAATTGATGAATTTAAGGTGAACTTATAGTAATTTAGGTTACTTATGGGAATGACTAACCTATCTTGGGTAAAATATGTTTAGGTTAGCTACTTTTTTATAAGATGTTAGGAGTGGTTGATGTTGTCTGGAGATGAACAATGAAGTTGTTTTGGAAGACTATGTTATCAAATCCTTCTTGTATTTGGGTTTCAATCTTAGTTTGGTTTGTTTTGAAGAATTTTAAGGACCGTTATTTATGGAATGGTCTATGATGAACTTTAGGTAGTACCATGGAACTTTGATGATTTAAAAGTAGTTTCCATTCCTATGGGATTCTTTCTTTTTGAAGAGTTGTTTTACCTTAACCTTTCTGTTTTTGGGATAATGTTTAAAGATAGAAGAAATAGATAGTTAATCTTTTGTAGATTATGTGATTCTATAGAAGATGATTCTTGTGCTTTTATGAGACCAAGTGTTTTTGAATTCTCATCATTTGGAGAAAAGATTAGTGTTGGTAGGGACTTGTTAAAGGATGAAACTCTACTTGAAGGTAGGTATATTTTCTTATGTTTTTGTTCTATGTAGTAAATGAAATCCTCAAAATTATGAAAAGAAACGTAAAACAAAAATGTTGTTGGTTTAAGTTTCCTACTAGGTAATCAAAGACTGTTTACACGCATCATAAGTTTGGGATTTTCTCATGGTTAACTTTCTCCTAATCATGTTCTCTATCACTCTCCCTTAGAACTTGACCCTTTGTTTTTTCCTCCATGTCCATGTTTTCCTACATGGAACCCTAGTGTGGGTTAACTCGGGTGACCTTTGTACTTCCCTTTCTTTATTTTAAAGTAATAGTTTTACTGACTCCTTTTCCGATGTGGGACTTTCAATGAAATTTCAAAACCCAATTTTAAAATTGCGAGGACGCAATTTCTTAAGGGGGGAAGATTGTAACGACCCGAAATTTTTTAAATAAATTTTGTTTCTTAATTTTATGTGTTATTGTTATACTCAACAAAAATGTTTTATTTGGTAACATGAGTATAATTAAAATGAGACTGTTGAGTTTTGACTGCTATTTGACCATTGGTCAATATGACCGCTGGAAACTAAACATTTTGACTATTGTCTCTAAATACAAGCAATCTTGGTTAATTAATATAGAAAGAAGATTTGATGTCCTCACCCAGTAGTCTTAGACCGATCAAAGCCCATCTAACAGAACTTGGGAAGGAGGTAGCACCACTGGGCTTTGCTCTGGACCAAACCCAAGCTGAACTTCATCGTATAAAGCTAGAACAGGATCGCCTTCGCAAGAAGTTCAAACTGATAGAAATTACTACTCGTGCGATGTTGGCCGAGCCTCCCTCGGATTCTCTCACCTTAGCACACCTTACACTTAGGTCCTATGCTGGTGTGATAAGGGGCGATGTAAGGAGACCGTAACTGTCTTGTGTAATCCTTTGTTTTAAATAAAATTTCGATTTCTTTTATGAATTTTCAAATGACCGGATAAATATAGTATGCAAATTTTTGATGAATTTTAGGAAAAGGATATTTTAAATATGTTTATGTAAACCCTAAATAATTAAAAATGTGTAATGATTTTCAAAAAATGGTCTTCTGCAATTATGTTCAGTACTAAATTTAGAGTCTAATAAGATCAACTTGATTTTTGATGAATAGTAAATTATGAATAGTGATTTTATGATTAGGATTAATAATGTGTCCAAATGGATTAGTAATCTCACTTAAAGAAAGTATTAAAATAAGCTAGGCACTTTGATTAAGTAATTTGATTCAATAAAATGGTTAAATAACGGTTTCATAAATTAATATTCAAGTATTATTTTTTTCGGATGAATAGTGTTTTTTAATTAAAAATTTAATTAAAAATAATTAGAAAATTATTTTTATAAAAATGACTTTATTTTTGAACTCAGAGCATCGATATTATGTTAAGGTAATTTTTGGGGATTTTTCTGAAAAAAATGAATTTTCGATGAATAGTGTTTTTATTTAAAAATTAAATTAAAATATTTAGAAAATTATTTTTATAAAATGGATTTCATTTTTGAAATCAGGGCATTGATATTTGGTTAATGTGAAATTTTGGGATTTTTCTGAGAAAGTTGAATTTTCAGTGAATAGTAAAAATACAGTTTTAGGGTTTCGGTATGTTTAATGACATTATAATGGTGTCATGATGATGTCATGAGATCTTTTGAGGGTTGGCCGGCCAAGGGTGATGAATTATTGTTTTGGGGGCCCCATGTGGCCTAACTCCATGATAAATGACAAGGGAGAGCACATGGGTTTGAGAAAAGCACATGTGAGGTGTCCCTTGGCCATTAATGCCTTGTCCCCTCACTTTCCCTATAAATACCAAGCCCTCCTCTCATCCATTCGACTCCCCACTTATTCCCAACGAATTTATGGTCTCATTACCTCCCAAGGAGTCCTCCCAAGGTGCCCCCAAGCCCTCAAGGTCCCAACCTTTGAGGTTTAAGAGTTACATTTTAAGGTAAGGGATCCGACCCCTCTCTTTCTTTTCAAGTAATCTCTTTTATGTCATTTCTTGTATACTCCATGTTATTATGTTGGAGGATGTTCTTTTATATTCATCCTACTGCCTATTTCATGTTCATATGATGGGAGACCCCCCCCTTGCTCCCATCAATTCGTTTTAAGAATGTTTAAGTGGCGCCGTTAGGCTGCCGAATTTTTAAGGGATTCTTTCACCTTCCTCATTTTCAAGTTCTATTTTCATTCAAGTCTTTCATGTTCCTGTTTATTAAGTTGGGGTATGATCTCCAAATTATCATACTGATATTTTATGATCATATGATGAGATACCCCATTTGATCGCTTCAATTCAGTATTTTGAAGTTTTAAGTGGCGTCGTTAGGCTGCCGAATTTTTAAGTAGTTCTTCACCCTTCTCGTTTTGAAGTTCTACTTTCATGTCAATTATTTAAAGTTCCTTTTTGTTATATTGGGGTATGATCTCTATATATATCATACTGGACTCTTATGTTCATATGATGAGAGACCCCATTTGATCTCTTCAATTCAGTATTTTGATGTTTTAAGTGGCGCCGTTAGGCTGCCAAATTTTTAAGTGGTTCTTCACCCTTCTCGTTTTGAAGTTCTACTTTCATGTCAATTCATTCAAGTTCCTTTTTGTTATGTTGGGTAATTATCTCTATATCTATCATACTGATCTCTTATGATCATATGATGAGGGACCCTATTTTATCTTGTCAAATCATTTTCTTTTGAAGTTAAGTGACGCCGTAAGGCTGCCGAATTTTCATAAGAGAAATCTAATTTTTTTCCTTCCATGTTTTTCATTTCAAATGGTATGTCCCTAAAATTTCATTACCATGTCCATATGTCCTTATTATTATTTCACCCTACTGTTTTATGGATCATTTATGAAAGGGTGACCCATGTCCCCTCTCATTTCAATGTTTTCTAAAACCCCGAAACTTAGCCGTTATGCTGCAGAATTTTCCCCTCAAAATGCCTCTCTCTTTTCTCAAAAATTATTTTATGTTATAAAGTGAATACTCAAAGATCATATTTTTTCAAGGATATTCACATATATATCAAAATGTTCCATTTTAAATTCTGGGATTTACATACATGAGACCCGCTTTCCCTTTCCGTGGGTTTAAAGTGACGTAAAGATCATGTCTTTAAAGCAGTTTTTAAAACGTTATGATTATGAAATGAAACCCATTTATTTTATGCTATGTGGGTTATTTATGAAATGTTTGATGATGATATATGTGGATCACATGATAATAAAGGAAAATTTAAGGGTGCGCCCTGATAGCGCTCCAATGCATTGGGTAATGATGTAACCACTAGAGATTACAATTTTCACGATACCTTGGTGAATAACCTTGGTAATTTTCAAATGACACCTTGGGGATGGACCTTGGTGATATGTTCATGATTGTCTATGTTAAATGATGTAGCCACATCTTCATGTTATGAAAAATTTTGTTTTTATTATGAAATGCCTCATGATTTCTTTCTCATGCCTTAAAGTTCTTTTCATGTCCTTATTGAAGTATATCAAGTTTACATGTAAAATTTTCCTCTTGTTTCCCTTACTGGGCCTTCTGCTCACCCTTTCTTTTGATGTATGTCCCCAGGTTATGAGATGCAGTAATGAACCTAGAATGAACTTAAGGAGACGACTTTCAAGTGTTTAAGAAGAATGTTTTATATTGTTTTCATGTATTATGTTCCTGGTTTCCAAGACACTAGACCTTAAAGATCCTCAGTTTTGTGTAATGTAATGAAAGTTTATGTTATAAAAAGGCGGGATGCTATAGGTTCACATGAACTATAAAAATAAAATTCTATATTAATTAAATATAAATCCATAGGAAAAATCACTTATCTTACTTAAACTAGATTATCCTTAAAAACAATAGAAGTTTTTTTTATAAAAATTGATGCGAAATTTTCATCATAATTTTAGAGGTTTTAACTCACTAACCTATAATGATGAGTAAACATAATATGGATTAACATTACTGTATTATTGTAAATAAATCATGATATATGTGAATTCAAAATACACTATGGTTTAATGAATGTTAAATATTATTGTATCTTTATTTGATATGAAATTTTTTTTGAATCCTATAAGAAAACATTCAGTCAGAATTAAATTTTCCAATAATTTTAGTTTTTTTTTGGGGAAACATATCATTTGAAAATAATTTTTATATTTGAATATTATTCCTAGTCACAAGTAATGGTGTATTAACACATAATTTAATAAAAATATCCAATACCTCATAATAAAAATTATATTCGACACTTTTATTCACTAAATAAATAGGTTTTAAAATATTCTTGATCAATTTTTAGTTCAAATATATGTTTGACTTCAAAATTATAAGGGTTATTAAATATACTACCAATATTATGTTCTATAACACTCACCTTTACATTCCATTTATCATTAGACATTACTTGTATAAGTGAGGATAAACCTATAGTAATTTTATTTATCATGAAACTAATATTCGAGGATAGTTTATACACTTCATTCATCTAGTTATTCATCATGTTCTACTATTGTCACATTTTTCATATTATGCCACTATTTTTGTTTATGATAACACATTTCTTCCTCAAGGTTACACTCTGAATATTGAGTGGGTTCGGTAGTCATAATTATTCTTCTAGAATAAGCATTGTATTTTTTAATGAAATATATTTGTTCAGAATTACTATATTGACCATAGAAAGATCTACTTGTTTTTCAGGTGGTCAAAATATATCATTAGACTTGTTTTTACATACCTCATTTATATTTTTGTTGGATTGAAAAGGTATTTTTTATGGAAATATATTTTGATGAAAAAATTATTTAAATTCTCAAAATGATATTTCATTTCTCAGAATTTCTTAGTAAAATGACCATTGGAGGAACAAATTAAATAATATTATTGCATAAAAATTGTTGTTTTAGGTGTAGGATGGGCTGATAGGGAGTTTGGAAACAACACTAACCTATCATGGGAAAAATATCATTATGTTAACTAACAGTCATGATTCCATCAGGACAAGTAGTGTTGACATATTAGAACAATTTCAACTGAATAATGCCTCCAGTTACAAATTATTGAAAATTTTTAAATGTTTTAAATTAGTTGCATAGTAGAATTCTAGGTTTCTTCATTGATAATTTAAATAAAATTTGGAAACTAAATTGACGGTGGGTATAAATAAAATAGAGTCTTATGAATCATTCACATTACTCATAAATAGATTCACCTAGATAGTATCCAATCCTACTAATTAATAATCGAATGTTTGTGGTTTTAAAATTAAGAAAAAATATAGTAAAATATTATTTATTGAATTTAACTCACCAATTAAGATTATATTTGAATTTAAAAAACATTCTCTATATACTACATGTATATAAAAAGGAAATAGATAGAATTTATTTTATTTCCATAAACTCATTAAGGTTTCATATTAACATAACGATGAATTAATTCTTAATTATTTTTATGTGGATCAACAAATATAAATCCATTAAATATGGTTTTTTAAATAAAATCATAATTTATTTTTGACCTAGAAGATGCATCTGGATATTCCATAGGGTTATATCCATTTTCCTTATAAGATGAATTAAAATATTGGGAGGTTCTATTGTGTGCCAATATAATAATTTTACGAAATATTTATCATGAAAAAATTTCATTTATTTTCTATCTTATGTTATATATAATATATAGTTTAAACGAACCACAATATAAAATTAAAATATAAAATTTTAAAATGATAGTCATCGCCTAGACATTAGATTGGAAGGTATTAACATCACAAAATAAATTATGATATTTTTGGTTATATATTTATAAATTTAGTTAATTTTATATCAATTAATTATAAATAAAAATAAAAATAATTTGAATGAAAAAGTAATAAATTTCTTGAAAACAGAAAATTACGAAATTAATGTATTTTTTAATAATAAATTTAATGGATCACTATTGGTTAAATAATAAAATTAAAAGTATAATTAATTTACATGTTTATACAATTAAAATAATAAAAAAATTATATATTATATAAGAATAAATCTAGTTTTATTTTAAAAAAGATAGTTTTTTACCGAAAATGTAGTTTATTGAGAATTTTTAACGATAAATTATAATTAATTTTTAAGAGAGTATAGTTTACTTCTCCATATTTTTATGAAATATTATTGAATAATTTTATATATTTCAAACATTATGTTATATGAAACACCATGTTTAAATAAACTATAATATGATATTAAAATATTATTATTTATAACTGTTTTTATCCCCTTTCCATTGGGATTATGGTTATGAAAAGTAATAACTATATTTTGAATGTTATACGATTATATATGTAAAAATTTTGAAAATTGGTAATCAGTTGATAATAAAAGAAAATAAAAAATCATTTGAAAAATAAATAAATATTTTGATGAAATTTTATTATGAATGTAAAATATTTGTATCTAAATATGATAAAATATTACCTATTAGTAAATGATTTTAGTTAAATGTATATGTTATTGAAATTATATTATTTTAAAATAATCATAAATTATTTTTTAAGGGAATAGGTTATGAATATATCTTGTTTTATGCTTAAAATTCTATATTTTATGAAAATAATGTTTTTTCACATTTTTTCACTTATAATAAAATTAATTTCATCAATTTACTATTATTTAATTATATGAAAAAAATTACTTATTTAAAATCATGAGTTTCAAATTTTTTAAACATGCCCTCTTTTTATCAATATGAATAGCAACCATTTAAAATTTTTTCACCTCACTAACGGGTAACATAGTTTAATATTGATGAAAAATAAGCTGTATGCCCATATTTATACATATTTATTCTTAATATATATAAATAATCATATAAATAACACATTATATTTAAGATTTAATTATTTAATGGTCTTTTTAAACATGAATACGACTTATATATTGTTTATATTAATGAATGTTACATGATTCCCATACATTGTTTTTAATATCCATTGAACACCGTGTAAGGAAACAATTTTGTCATGAATGAATATAATTTTTTATTTTGAGAAAAATAAAATTATTTTAATATATTTTATAAATTTTTAGTAAATATATAATGTCCTTAATTGCATCTAAAACAATTAGTGCAGTATGATATAATTTAGTAAAATATATAATAAATTATTTTAAAAATAATAGAAGTTATATAACATGAATGAGATAATGTGACCAATAAATTTTATATATCTATATGAAATATTAGTTATTTTTGAAGCATTGTATGTGAATTTAAATGTTGTTTTTATTTATTTGATGTTAAATTAAATGAATTGTGTTAAAATCGACAACAATGGTATTTTAACAAAATAATATTTTATTAAAGTATTTTAATATCATAAATAAGTTTAGATAAGACAAAATTGTTATGATATTGTCTAAAATTTCATATATTGACCATTTATGGTAATATTTTCACCTATTATATTTAAATTAAAACCCATTAATATTGAATAATTATAAATATTTTTAAAAATAAAAATTCACTAACTAAGGTTAAATAAAAAAGATAAGGTTTAAATTAATAAAAAACATGAATAAATTATATTTTTAATGGAATAAATATATATCCAATATTACCTTAAAATAAATGTATATTTGGATTCTTTTTTATTGATATTAAATTTTTTATAATTTAATTTTTTGGTAAATTTAAAAAGTGACCCTATGATCAATTATAATGCTGAAAATATTCCATCACTTCTTCAAATTACATTGAGTCATATAACCTATCAAAGACCTGGAAAATATATCATATCAATTTATATTCCCAAATTCTGGTGTTTAAGGTCTTTTTTAAAGACCAACCATATAACACTTAATAGGATATATAAAGGAGTTGTTATAGACAAGAACTAATATAATTCCCAATCCCTTAATTTCATAATATTCTTTACCACCTATAAATCAAGGGTATGTACCATAAAATAACTACATAATTACCATAAATAATATGTAATTTTTTTACCTTTATGAAAACACATTAATAAAAATTCATTTCAATCAAATGAGATGTGAATGTGTCAATCGTGTGTATGTATGACATATCGTATCCACATAATGGTAAAAATCATTTTTTAAAAACACATTATATTGGTGGGTGTTATTTTTATATATGATATTATTTAGAAAATTATATGTATGTAATTATAAATCTTTGTTCTCCTTCTTACCATTTAAACAATGTAGAAATGATATCGTTGCTCATGTTTACGTGTAGAAAACCACCACCTCTATGTGATGTGATTCATTTTCATTTAGAATTTCACATGGATGATAGTGAGGCATGATATGAAAATTATATATGAAATATATGACATAATAATTATCATTTTTATGTGAATTTGTATTTTAAATTATTCTATTTAATCTATTGGAAAATGAATGCATTGTTGATGATTGCATATGGTCTACCATCTCCAAGAATAGTGTAACTATTTTTTATACCTATACTACCATAGAATAAATTTATATATGTTTACATATAATTAAATGAAATATTTATATAAATTAAATTGTAAAAACCTAGAAGTAAAAATATTAATAATTTATTATTGACGAAAGGGTATGTTGAAATGATATATTGGACCATATATGATATTAAAATTATTAAAATATATATTTTATAATGTTATAATGAATCTAAATTATTTATACATGATTTCATAGACATTTTATATAAATGGGAACACAAGGTAATTGTTTATATCACAAATGTCATAAATATTCAAGATTTTTTATGTTCAAGTCTCCACCTGTTAGTATTTTTCTTTCATATCTATATTTTAAAAAAAATAGAAATATTTTCTTACCCTTTCCTTTAGTATTTCTATTATAAATTTACACATGTTTTACTATTTAGAAAGTGGTTTGAAGGAAATATTTTTTTATGAACATGGTTCTTTTAGAAATTTTATATAAAATCATAGAATGAATATTTAATAACTTATACAGCATGAATATATAATTAATCTATTATTAATAAAATTTCCTTTGAAACATACTATACTATTTTACACGGTTATTATAGAAGTCAATATTTTCCAAAATGGTTCCGTAGATTCATAAAATGAAAATATTTCAAAATGTAAAAGTTATATTTATCCTGAATTATTCCACATTATTTAACTAGATAATTTTCAATCTACGATGAAATTATTTTATATTACCTAAGATTTATTATGAATATTTCCAATGATACAATATTTATTCATTCTATGGATGGTTTATGATTATGATGAATAGATAAAATGATTATGAAAACCATTTTTCTTCCACGAGATTTGTCATTATGAAATGAGTACTAAACAAATTACTTTTCTATGGGTTGTGTTATTATAAAATATAATGAAACCCATTTCATTTCATTGGTTCTAATATAGTGAAATTTTTATAATTTCAAGGAACACATATATATTAAATTCATTAGTTGAGGTTTCAGGACAATATATATTTCTAATTAACTATTTGATGTTTGATATCACCTGTATTAAATTGTATTAGAATGGGGAGTAAACCTATATTAGTTAGAGACTATGTCTATATGGATAGTATGCGAAGTGAAAATTAACATTATTTTTGGAATGGGGAGTGAAACCATTAAAAAATGATAATCATGGGAATGATACATTACAACTAATTAAATTATTATATATGTTTTTGTGTATCCACCAATTTTATATTTAATGGAAATTTAATGCTCTGATGAATAATGTAATTCAATTAATTTATTTTGAATTTCTTATAAGTAGAAAATGTTATTCCATTACTCAAAATTATAATCTATGATATAAAGGGTGGGATTTTTAATGTAATTCATATATTCTCATACCATGTTTCTCATGTTATACCTATCATCATCATCATTATTAAATTTATTCCAAAGAACCAAGTACATATCAAGGGAAAGGGGGTGGGGAGGCAAGGGCCCCCTCCCTATGGGGGCCTAAAATAGTGAAGGACAAGAGTAGGAGGTCAAAATTTAAATAGGCCCCTTTCTCCATGTTATTAAGAATGGAATTATTTATGATATTTCAATGAATTGTTCCACATATTAAGAGAATGAGAAGGAGATGATATGGATATTTTGTGATCTGGTTTTTTATGTTTCCATGATTTTAATGATACTAGAAATTAATGATTCTGACATGGGTCAAAAGGTTCTGTATTGTATATTTATATATTTTTATGTAATATATATGTTAGAAAATTATGGTCAATTATATGTTTTCTTTCATTTGGCTTTTAGGTTCAACTATATTTCTTCTAATCGTGATAGTGCAATATTCTACTATAGTGAGAATTGTATTATTAATAGCTGTAGGTCTAGAGTGAAAAGATATATTGATTTTAGTATCCAATGGTAACCTGTTTGTTGAAAATATTGGTTAATGAATAAAAAAATTAAAAAACACTCTTTATAAATTAATCATATTAAGAATAGATTTTTTTAATGAATTCCCATTATAAATTTTTAACCTTTAGAGAAATTAAATATATATTCCCTTGATTTTATCTCTAGGAGGATGAAATATAAGTAAAAAATATATCATTTTTATGGAATGATTAATTATTTTAGGGAATCACTTTAGTGATATAACATTAAAATTAAGTAGAAAATAATGTTCAAGAAAATTAAAGGGAAAAATAATAATTAGACTGTAAATAAAAATGTATTGAAAATAATATTAAAATAGTAGTTGTGGACAAGATTACACCTCTGAAATGCTCCAATCTTCTAGGTATAAAATTATTTTCCAAATAATAAATTAAATTTCCATAAAATTCTTCCATATGAACACATAAAATAGAATAGTTAACAAATCAATACATCAATATGATTTTTTTTCTCATAAGAAAGATATTCAATTACATGATGACATCCATAAAATCAAACATAAATGAAATCTCAATGCTCAAGGACAAGAACACACTGATTAAATTTAAATTGGGGAATCTAATAATTTATGCCACATGTTAGAAAATAATAAAAATTAGATTACTTGAATTAATTTTCAATAACAATACATTACTACATCAATAAAAAAATTTATGTTTATGAAAATTTAAATAGGGATTACACATGAAGAATAAAACTCATAAGAGTGTGTATTTTTGTTTCATTCATCCCAAACCAGATGGTTTTTCAAATTTCAACCCAAGTGAAATTCATTTCTTCTCCATTCCTAATATTTCAATATCATATCACAGTATCTTTTGAATACACTCTATAAAACCACCTACCATTCAATTTTTGACCAACCCATTTGAGTAATGTGGATATGAAAATATATAATGGAGTGGGGATGGAAATTTAATTTCAATTTTTTTACCACAAATATTTCTTTAATTTATTCCTCTCATCCATGGAAAAATAATTACATTATATCTATATATGGAATTTTATAATTTTAATTTTTTTTGACAACCAAAAATTCATATCCAATAGAATAATATAAAAAAGTTTTTTGTCAAATTATCGAATCACTATTTTTCTTCCTGATGATAATATTTCTGTACCTCTAATTTAGTGCATGAATATACTAAATTACCATGATTATTTCGTCACCCAATAAAATGTGAAATTTTGGAATCAATTAAACTTTAATATTCAATTAGAATCACATCATTTTATTTTCATTCTCCTGAGATATTTTTCATATTATGTGGTGTGGTCAGTTCTTTTAGCAAAACATATTTTCCCAATTTATTGAATTATTTGGGTACATGATGTTTGAATTTAAATTAGGCCATATTGGGGATTTTTATCCCATGAAAAGTTGAATAAAAAAAATTCCTTATTTTGGATCAATATTGAAAAATTATTCTCATAACCAAGAGGTTTTTATAAACATATAATATGAAAAGAATTATGAATATTTCACTTTTATATTCATGCAATTTATAAAATCAAGAAAAGATTAAATTACGATGAAAATAACAACATAGTAGGAATTATATAATCAAAATAATCCTAAAAAGTAAGAATTATTTTATCTCTATCACAAAAGAACATGTCATGTTTAGACAATATCTGAATAGGTTAGGTAATAACAAATCCACATGTAAAAATAATAATGGAGACATTTTTATAAAATAAAGGAATTATTTAACATGAAAAAAAATCATAAGAATTATGTCTTCATATGCCACAAATATCAAATAAAATGATTACCAGTTGACTTCAATTTGATCCATAATACCAATTAACCCAAATGAAATATTCCCTCTAAATGATATATTTAATTTATCAATTATATATATATTTATCTATCTCATCACATTATATACCTAAGAAAATATTTTCAATGACTAATATAATCAATTAAAAATTCATCAAACCATATACATCTTCTCCGAAATTCATTACCGTAAAGAAACACCAAAAAAAATTTATCCGTGTAATGTTATTTATTATCACAAAAATTGAATCACTTTCTACCCCACTTATAATTTGACAATAATTACAATTTCACATATCATAAAATCCATGATATGATAATCCTTTTAACGAATTCCATTTACATGTCAAATTATAAAATTAAGGTTGAATGCTTTATTCTCAGTACAATCATCACATTTACAAATTTAGACCAATTTTCTTCCCTATAACAAAAAAATTCTCATAGTTTATCCAAAATAGAAAAAATATACTTTTATTCATGGGGATATAAGTTTATTATCTTTTAGTTCCAAACTGTTATCATGGTATAACATTCATATTATATGGATTCATCTTCAAGTTTCAATGTAAATGAACACACCATGGTTCTAGGGAGGTCAAAGCATAAAAATTAATGTCACATAAAGCGATTGGCCATTTCATTTGGCCACATTAATGAGATATATTTGTGATTTGACATATTTCATATACAATAAAAGTGTAATATATAAAAATTTGGTATTTATAGATCACCTACTTCAAATAATTCTCTTTTAATTTGATGCCATTAATCGACATCCACATATAATGACCAATATGCTTGTCCAGTGTTTCCTTTAACTACACAAACCTTTATAATGTTATAACTCATTATGTTCATCATAAATATATTTTTTATTAATTGTAATAAAATTTTAACATGGTTAATCAATACATGGAATATAGTAATTCAACTCACTATGTCAATCAGTTGTATCAAAATCATTAATAATGGGATGTATTACACCGAATATGTGACACCTTATCTAGGATATTCAAAATATATGACTAATTATACCGTTTAATTGAAGATAATATTTACATAGGTAAAAAACCCAATCGAAAAATTAAATACAGTTATATATCAGTTGATCAATGTGAGAACATTGGCATACATAACCTCGAGATACATTGTTTCATGGCTACAAGTAATATATGAAGAACATTTTTTGATTTTACATCATCTAGTTTAATCAAACTTTTTCATATATTATTATATTTATTTGGTAAAATTGAGATGGAAAAAAAATGGAACGTAGGATGAAAAAACCCATACCAACTAACACTATAGAATAATTCCAATTGACATGATGATTAGAGATGTATACTGCGATTTGAAGAGTAATCCAGAACCCTATCGTTTTAAAGAATTTGGTTTTGACTTGTAAGTATTTTAAATATTTTAAAAGAAATTCTTATAGTTGGGCGCTATTTCGGTTTGGAAATATGGGGATCGGGTGCCTTGGTGTCGTGATATTGAAAATATTAAATATATTTTCCCACATGTGTAAATTTTCACTTGAAAAATAAATAACTCTCATTCAAAGTCTCAAATTGGATTCCTAAGACCGAGGGAGAGTCCATAATTTTGTTTATTCCAAATGTTTGATGTATTTATGTCCACCCTGAGAGTATTTTTTGGAGGCCATTTTGGGTGACATACAGTTTAGAGATGAATTAATTGTTATAATTTTATTAAACATAATCCCCCCACATTATCACTCATACGAACATCAACCCTTCCAAGAAGATCTTTTTATATCATCCTTTACCAATATTGATGATGATCCAATACCTAATCATCAATGAAAGGTTCTATTTTTCACTACTTTTCCTGTAAACCATCATCAAATTAAGAACTAGAGTGATTCATTTACCTTTATTCAACCAAAGCATCAGCATTTCTCTGTCAAGGGTGGAAAATATTTGTGTTAGATGTAATACCTTTTAAGATTCTATAAGGTTCAAGATGCCTTTTTCATTTCTTTATGAACCCTACTAGTTATATATATGGGGTTTTGGTTGAATCGAGGTGAATCGTGTGATTTTGCTATGATTCCCATCTGAAATCAATTTCTACATAGTGTTTAGTTTAGTGACACTTGCCATGTAGCTATTCCTATTTAGGGGAGAAGAAAATTTTAGACTACATGACCTGAATGACTGTTACAGGTTGTGTAGTGACCTAAAACATGTGACAATGGGACATGGTTTAGCACTACTGAAAAAATGACCTAAACCCATGATTAAAAACTATGGGAATATCCCCAAAAACAGTGGGTATAGACATTACCCATGATTTAGGGAACTGTAGGAAACCACGACATCGAGATAGGTCTACAGCCTATACCCACAGTCTGCCAAAACGTAGGCATCGATTTTTTTTCCATCAGGTCAAAGCCTCATACACATTGCCATGCTGTCAAATCCTTTTTCCCACGGTTTTAAAAACATGGGTCTAAATTTAGTAAAAAATTAGGGCATAGAGGTGTTGAACCCACGACCACAACGAACTATGTTTTACACACGATGCACCTCAGCTCTTCACCTACATCACTTACGGTAACGTATACCTATATTTTTCTATTTATATTATAATTTTTCCATATTATGGAAAAAATATGGCATTGGGTTTTGAACCCGTGACATTCCCTTAAACCCTACATCCACTAACAAACCCATATACATCACTTTCAAATAAATATATCAATATACATTTTCAAATATTATTCTCACTTGCTGTATTAGAAAAAAAAGTGCCCACTATTCGATCTCAAAACTGCCAACTTTAACACACAGAAACTCACCAACTAGCCAGCACCACTTATCTGTTTTATTTTTTATATCTACTTAAATATATAATTTCAAACAATTTCTATAGGATGAAAACTATTTTAATAGGATTTACCGCCATTTTTTGTCCAATGATTTTTTTCAACTCTAACGTGGGAAATCTGTACCCATAGTTTTACTATACCGTGGTTATAGGTCTTCGAAAAAAATCTCTATACCCATGGTCATTCCAACAATGTGGGTATATGCCTTGAAAATTCACTTATACCCACGGTTTTTTGGAAAATAATTGGTGTAGGTGACTTTTCTCTAATGGTTTTGTAAAATAGTGGGTATTGGCCATCAAAAAAACTTATATCCATGATTTTGGGTGAAACTGTGTGTATAGGTTGGTATATTATACATATAACCATGGTTTTCCAAAACTGTGTGTATAGGTCACCCCTATACCCATGGTTTTTCTTAAAACCATGGGGACATGGCTATTTTCCAGGAGTGTAGGATATCCATGTTAAAACACATGGTCGTGTACTGACACATGACCAAGATACATGGACACATGATCTGGTACACAAACACGGGAAAACTACCTGGGTAGGTGTTCGTTTATCAAAAAATTCCACGTTAAATATTATACATGGTAATTTAGGGACATGATCTGTTGTACATATAGAAGAGGAACCCAACCATGGGGTGAGAGATGAGGTACATAACATATAACTCCTTTTCACACTCTGTACCCCTACATGGGATGGAACCTATGTAGTATAGATACTCAAGTAGTTGCTCGGATGAGATCACCGGTTGTGTGTGCCCCAGTTCATGTTGTGTACTACTACAGACCCTCTGGGGATCTTCCCCCTTCCATATCTCTTTATTTGGGACATAGAATAAGGTTGTGAGTATTCCATTTTGAGAGGTTTTCCACATTTTTTAGATGGTGGCCTCCATTACTTATTTTGAGAATCAAGGTGGTGTAAATCCAGGATGACGTATATAGATCAGTATAGAGCCAATGTTGGAGATCAGTTTGCATCATATAGAGAGACGATATGACTTTTACTCCCATGTTGGACTAGGGTTCGAGTTTTCTTTTCCTCTATGATTAGGTTGAGATGGTACTCCCTACAACATGTGAATGATTTTGTAACCTATGGTTACTTTATTATGGGGGTGTTACTCCCATAATGTACTAGAGTGCATGTTTCCCCATGATGTTTATAATTGTAGAGTAGGTACTCCCCTATTGGACAATGCAGCGGGTCCTCTATCATTGAAGTTAGTAGTCACCAATTGGATCATGTAATTCTACCTCCATAAATAACATATTGATATATTTGGTACTCCCATAATAGATAAGGTGTGTGTCCCCGATTTTAGGATTCAGTACTTTCCTAGCGTTCTAAAGATAAGGTCCTCCATATGTGTTTTTCTGATAGAGTCAGTACTCCCTTATCAAATTAAAACGTGGGTCAAAATTATGGGGTTAGTACTCTCCTGTTGTTTCAGGGTGCTAGTATCTCATAGTTAAAAAGATGGCAGTGTTGGTACTCCCCTGTCATTTTAGGGTGTTGGTCCCCTATCCACTGAGTAGTACTCCCTGGCCATATTGGGTGTCAGTCCTTGATTTGTGATGTGGCATTCCATTGTCGTATTAGGGTGAAGGTACATTATGAGTAGTACATCCTTATTATATTATAGGATAGGTCTTCAATTGTGGAGTAGTACACCACCATCCCCATGTAGTAGTGGGGAATGTGTCCTCCATTTTAGTTGAAGCTCCCAAGGATATTGGATATTGTTACAATGAGCATTCCTTTAAACTTTATGTGAATAATATCATGATAGGATCTAGTGCTCCCTCGATGCATTGAGATGCTAGATACTGTTTACAGGAGAGACAAAGGTGTTAGGGGTTAGTTAGGGGTAGTACTCCCTCGACAATGGGTCAATGGAGAGGTGTGATTCCCTCTATTATCTCTTGTTAGAGATGATGCACATGGTGCATAGTCTAGAGTAGTTCCCCTCAACTATGTGCAGTGGTGAGGGGAGGGACTCCTAACATAGGTTTATTTTTCTTGAGATGGGTGTGAGGTAGTGATGGAAAGACCTATTGTGAGAGGAAATAGAGAGATACCTATAAAGTTGTTTCTGAAAGAGAATGTTCTCTCAGACATACCATTTTGAATATAAGAGTTATTCTCCATATATTTCATCTCTCAGATGAGTTCCATCATATATTTCTATGAACATGTAGTGTGTTCTATTGGATTTATGTCATGATTAAAAACATTGAAGAGAACCACTTTCTATGAGGATGCAACCTCATGATACTTGGTGTTTGAAACAATTACATATATGTATTTACCTGGGTTTCGTTATAGTGTTGTCACATGTCGGGGTTGACACCCCTTATAGACCGATCTGATTTGTCATGTATATTTTAGGGTGTTTTGATATGGAGTTTATCACTATATTGGTTTTCTATTAGTTTAGGTCGAGTATATTTTTGGATTCCAATTTCTCCCTTTTTCTTTTGGAGGTTGTGGGGTGCCTATTGAGCTTTTTTATACTCACCCCTGAATGGGCTTTTCCCGAACAAGTCTTTTGTATGGGTCATACAACAAGTGATTAGATGGAGTCCAAGGAGGACTCGAGTCTAGGGGAACATAGTAAACTATAAATACCACGTTGTTTGTCAAAGTATGACTGAGGATATTTTTAGATGTTGAATTTGACACTGATCCCCTCTTTTTGGGATGTTTGGACTCTTTTACTATTTTCCTCGGTGGGAACTATTTTTATATTTTATGCTTTTAATACTTCTATTGTACTATAGTTATAGGATATATATATATATGTATATGTATATATATATATATTCATGCATTATTTTCCATTGGTTGTTACATTTTATCATATTTTGAGATTGGAGATGTGTGTGTGCATACACATACATAGGAAATGACTCCCATGTTAGTCATATAACTTATCAGCACTAGTCATCATCCCCAAGACAATTGGAGGAATGATTAGGGAGTTACTATTCATGATCCATTGAGATTGATCATTATAGAGTGGTGTAATAAGTGGTCAGTTCCCCAATGAGACCGTAGTTTCGTGGGCTTGGTTTGGATTTCAAAGAAACAGAGTTAGGGTGTTTTGAGTATTGATCTCGGGAAAAAGGTTATAGTGTGTGTGCAGCGGCCGACATATCAATTTAGAAAAACTATAATAACCTGAATTTTGGACTTGGTACGATAGGATATTGGTCACTCAGAAATAAATGGAATTCACATCATTTAAAAATAGGTTGTGATTTTTCCTATGCATCTTGAGTCAAGTCCCAAGATATACTATATGACCTTGATACACCTTGATTATATTTTAGGATGTATATACTATGATATACAGACTTGATTCTATTGTGTGACCATGATAATTACTAACCCCATGATGATCCTTCAGTACTGCACACTGATTCTAAGGCATTACCCCAATGTGTTCATCCGGTGGTGCCACTAATGGTAGAGCTACAATTTTTTATGGATGTTTACTCAATGGATTGTTGTAGGTTGAATGCACTACCCAATTTCTAAAGGATGTGACCAATGTGGTACCACGGTGATCTAGATTACCATATGGCATAAGATTGTCTTGAGGCAGTAACATAAGTTTTCTTCCTAGTGATAACACATTCTAAAAATATGGTGGTCTTTGCAGTGATCCATCGACATGGTTTTTCGAGACTATGGTGGGGTCTGGTAATAAAAACATATGATGAGGAGAATCTCAAATAGGAGGAGTTCGAGTGACTCTTCCGGGATGAGTTTTACCCAGCCATGATGTCATCTATACATATCCCGGAGCATGTTTAACTTAGTCATGGTATCATAAATATAGAAGAGTTTTCACTGAGGTTCATATACTTATCATGATACTTCGAGGATATGGTTCACATTCTATTCATCAAATTATAGACCATTGAGGGATGATTGAGTCATGATATTTGTAATATGTGATCTCATTGTTCATTCCCATAATTTTTGGAGTGATATAGTGATATCAAGTGGATGAAAGATTCCTATATGTGGAACATGTTGGGGTGACCCATAGTAGTAGTCATGAGGATGAGGCGTCTGTAGGAGTTGGTAGATGATGGGTAATAGGGTTGTGGCACATGAGTAATACCCATGAAATGACCCAAATTATTAGTATTGTGGTGGCAGAGTAGTTTTAATGTTCAGATAATATATATGCAATGTGGTAATATACTTGCGACGGCCACTGACATCTCCCTTGTGATTTTCCAACCCACCATGTTTCTAAGAGGGATACATGTGACGATCCATCTTACAATGTCAACTCATGGAGCTAGGAGTTCAATAATGAGGTGGATGAGGTGGGGGATCAGAAGAGTGGAAGGAGTTGGTAGGTAGTTCGAGTTTTTGGAACCATATTGCCCAGGTGGTCCATGCCAGGCCAAGGGAGCCAAATGTCATGGGTGAGGAAAGATGTAGCCCATTGTGGCCTTTGATTAAGAATATACAATGATGAATATAGGTATTTTAACTTTCCTTTATAATTTTTATTGTTTATATTCTTACACACTATAAAGGGTACTCATTTATCTCTTCACATGATTGACAATCAACTTGGGTGACGCTGGGTGTCGGTATAACCCCGTGTTAGAAGTTACAAAAGATGGCCTAGTACGACTCAATTTGTTTTCATGAAGGCATTCATTTTTCAAGAGTACCCTCATATGTTTGGTGTCATCTTTTTATGTGACACACTATAGTAGGATGGGTAAAATTTGATGTAGTGCTAAACTCATGATGAAGGGTCACACTTTCCCCACTGAGATGTGTTTTCTTAATGCTATCAGAACTGGGTAGACGAGTCTTTTCACCAAAAAAATACTATATCAGGGTGTGTTGGATGAGTCCATTATACTTTCATGATCAGGTTAGAGTTACATGATGACACAAAAGAGAATGTTTTAGTCTTATGAGACAATTTTTTCATGTAGGACATCCCTTTACCATGGAGGCCCTGGGAGAGGGAGAGCCTTTCTTGGAATCATAATGTTGCGAAAGAGTATGACCATATAAGTTTTCTATAGTATGGGTTGGATTCCAACCATCCATACTCATCTTTTAAGTCTCTACTGGGAGATGCTGAATTTACATTTATGTGAGATGTGTTGGTGCTGGAGGTTTGTAGAACTGGGGCCTTGTAAAACCTGATTCTTACTATTGGAAAAACCTGTTTTTTTGTGAATACCCTCGAATGTTCATCATCAAACATGAATGAAAAAAATCATGTGGATGTTGTTGTATAGTCATTATAGGGTTGAATGATAATTTTGGGTTTCTGTTAGTATATTTTTTGGGTTAGCGATGTGGTGTAAAACTAGACCCCATGATGACAGATGTACCATAGAACTTTTCATTATCCTTGATAATATAGATAAAGGGTCATGTTATCCTTGTTTCACGTTGTTGTCTTGGTAGAATCAATAAAAATGAGTGGTTCAATATTGATAATTGCTCTATGTGTGTGCATGTTAGAATCACATGAACACATGAGCAGCTCGCTGGCATGGGTGTCAAGTGCGGAGCTCAGTATTTTCCCTTACGCATTGCATTTGAGTTTTCACAAATGAAAATAAGTTAGGTGGGATGAATTAAATGACTAATGTATTTATATGGAAGGCTTTATAATATATTGTAAAACATTATTGGAGCTGGGCGATAAGTCAATTTAGGAATCCCAGGACAATGGTGCCATGGTTAGCAATATTAAATATAATAAATATATTTCTTCATGCATGTGTAGTTACACATGAAAAATAAATAAGTCCCATTTAGAGTCGAATATTTTATTTTTGAGTCCACAGCTATGTTCTTTAAGTCATTTGTAACCTTGGTATGTCCTAAGGATGTCTGTGCTGGATGTTTCTTTAAAATACTATTTTGGGTGACATGGCATTGTGGAGAGAGTTAATTGATTTTATTTTATAAAACCTAATTTTTCACCTGAAATCTATAAACATCCGTCAACCGAACCATTGAGATCCTCATCTCTCATATTAATCAGTTGGAGATGTTGAACTATCTCCAAATCATAGATGGAAGTTCCTGTTGACACCCATTTTTGACACCAACAATCATCAGATTGATAAATAGGTCGATCTGGGCAATGTTGTTCAACTGAATCTTATGTGTTTATCCATTGAGTTATATGTATTATTATTCCAGTAGAATTCCATTTATTTTTACATGTAATATTGTTCTAGTTCCCTATTTCATTTTTTTCAATCCCAACTACGTAGATTTATTAGTTATGGGTTGAATTAGAGTGAACCAGGTGATTTTTTAGGTGATTCCCGTCAAGAAGCATGGTCTACATGGCATGTAATTTAGTGACACACGTTTTGTAGCTCTTTCTTGTTTTGGGAAGTCAAGGCTTTGGGAATACACACCATGAATGGGTGTTAAAAACCATGTTGTGACTTAAACCATTTTACCATGGGTCATGTCTGGGTATATCCGTGTGAGAACACCTATCCATGAACTAACACTTGCTCAATGTAGTCATGCATGGCTTCTAGGACATAGTCATGGGGGTCGGTACATAGAAATGGGAAACATATACAACCAGTTAACCATTTATCTGAACACATTGTATAATATGGGATACATGGAATGTGAGGGTCATGGATGACCTATCCGTGTAGAAGAGGATCATGGATAAGGACCGAGAGATGAGGGAAATGACAAGTGCCTCCTCTACACGTCGTGTATCCCTACATACATTGGAACCCATGAAGACAAGAACCAAGGGAAAGTGCTCATACATGCTCACACGTCTTGTGTGACCCGATGCATGCTGTGTACTACTAGGATAACCTCTGGGGATCATCCACCTTCTAAATATCCATATCTAGAACTCAAACTCTTACTGGTGAGTTTCCTTTCCTATATAATTTTCCATGTTATATATGTTGGTAACATCTTGTATGGAATACGAGATACGAGGTGGTGTATATAGATAAAGACACATATAGACCATTATAAAGCTAGTGTTGGATATTGGAATGGTTCATATAGAGATATTCTAGGACTAATATTCCCTAGTTGTACTAGGTTGAATGTTTTTCGTACCTATCTACATAGGTGGGGACAATACTCCACACTTCATGGGAACATGTTTTTACATTTAAGTAGTTTCCTCTGATGTTGTTACTCTGTTAATGGACTAGGGTGTTGGTTCCACATGATGTTTGTAAAGGTAGAGTAGGTACTCCCATATTGGATGCAGGAGTGGGTCTTCAATCCGTTGAGTCAGCACTCCCCTATTGGATTAATGCATGATTCCCCCATAAATGAAACATATATAGAGTCGGTACTCCACTACTAGGCAGGGTTTGAGTACTGTAATTTTAGGAGTTAGTACTCCCTGGTCATTCTAGGGTGTTGGCCCTCCAAACGCGTTATTACGGTTGATTTATAACTCCCCTACTATGTTAGGGAGTGGTTCTCAAGCATGGGGTCAGTACTCCCCTACCATGTTACGTTTATGTCTATCAAAGTGAACAATTAGGTAGAGTCGTTAGTACTCTGTCATTCGAGGGTGTGGGTCCTCTAACCACAGAGTACTACTGTCGTACCAGATATGGTGCTAGTCCTCAATTTACAAAGTGGTAATCTCTTATCATATTAGGATGTGGGGTTTTCCAGAGTAGTACGCCACAATTGGATTATGGTTAAATTCTCACATACAATGTAGTACTCCCACATCTCTAAGTAGAAGCGGGGAGTGGGTCCTCTATTTCTATTGGACCACCCTCATTTGATGGATTATATTAAATGGATTGGACCCATAGACATGATTTTAACGATACCTTGGTAGGATATAGTGATCCCTCGAAGGATTGGGGGCGGAATACACTTTACAAGAGTGACAAAGGTTTCACAGGTTGGTTAGGAGTAGTACTCCCTCTACTAAAGGGTAGTGGAGAAGCATGAGTCACTCCTTTTAATATTTTAAAAGAGGATTCAAGCAATGTGTATTTTGGAGAAGTGCTCCCTGAACTGACTCTAGTAGTGAGGGGAAGGCCTCTTCACACGGGTTTCTTTAGATTTCTCTAGGTGCAAGGTTGTGATGAAAAGACCTCTTGTGTTGTGCACTAGAGTAGGACCATGTATGATGTTCCTGATTATATTTGTTCTCTTGGACATACCATATGGAATAGTAGAGTTGTAAATGAAGGATTTTATCTCTCGGATGAGTACCATCTTGGATGGTTAAGCTCATTGAGTTTGTTATCCTGGATTTATGATATGGTTAGACCCTACGAAGAGAATTCATGTACTTGCTATTATATTGGAAACTCATGAGGGTTTGTGTCTGAGACGATTATATCTGGGTGTTTTCCTGGTTGTCCATGTGGTGTTGTTACATGTTGTGATTGACACCCCTTATTGACAAAGCTGATTTGTTGAGTACCCCAAAGGACAGTTAGAGATAGAGTTTCTCTATTGATTGGGTTTCCCTCTCTATTTGTCGAGAATACTGTTGGATTTATGTCTCTACCTTATTTTAGGTTTATGGTGTGACTAATATGTATTTTTATACTTACTCGTGTCTTGTATTTTCCCGAAAATGGTTCGTGTCTTGTGCATACTACATGTCTTTTGACCGAAACCATAGAGGACCAGAGATAGGTCAATCATAGTGAGCTAGACAGTCCATGGTGTTTAATAGATCATGGCTGAGGAGCCTTCAAACTGTTGTATTTGATAGTGATCCTCTTCTGCTAATCATGTTGTATGTTTTTATAGTTTTTATTGGATGGAGTTGGTGCACCATTTAGACTTTCAGTACATCAGTTGTGATATAGTTGTGGGATATATATGTATACATTCATTTGTTGGATATGGTTATTTATGATTGAAATGTTTTTGATCATGTATATATGTGTGTGCATATGGGTACATTGGAAAAGCCACCCATGTTAGTGATCTGAATTCTCAGTGCTAGTCACCAACCCCTGGCCCCATGGTGGTGGGCTTGTGGAGTTGCAGCCCTGGCCCCATCAGGTCAGGTCGTGAAAATAGTGTGCTCCATATTTTATTAATGATATTATAGGAGATTGGACCTATATAAATTATAAAAATGAACCCTGAAATTTCCAGGAAATTATCCATGGATTTCACACTATTAATTATTATCCACTAGATCTATGATATATTTTACATCTAGAATTCCATTAGGTGAAAAGCATAAAACTATTATATACTTTTAACACCATATTCCTGAATCAAATATTCTTATGAAGCTCATTTTAGTTGCAAAGAACACCAATTTAACCAATGATGATCATATGAACACCTACGACATCCCATTTAACAGAAATATATGTATGAAATACATTGTTTGGATGTTTAAAAGAAAGTAACCTCATTTTAAATTTTCAATTTCTAAATATATCTTCCAGCATTGGGGAAAATAAAATTAATACTAAAATTATTAAAAGGTTTAGATGTAGGTCCTTAAAATCTCCCGACCATAATGCTTCTCTACCCCAGGAAGCGTCTTCCAGAATTTATCAGATGAACATGACGTAACCTTGTCTCTTAAATGATCGTAGGTCACCATGTTCTACTCCAGTACTCCAAAAGAACATCCAAAATAAAAATATAAAAATGATGTACTTTATTCACCAAAACTCAATCCACCAATAATAATCACTATTACAACCTTATATAGTTATCCTAATCCCATAAAATCTCAAATCACCATTGTTCCATCATTCATGAAATCAGCTAGTTCATGGTGCTACCCATTGTAGAACCAAACCAGTCAAGACCAATTATGACCCACATAATTTATCCACTATTATAGAAGATTATTCAAACCCACTACCAATTGTATAATGACATTCATGACATGGTTTTCATATCAAAAATCCCAGGAAAAAGTAAGACACATACCATATATGGTACTAAATTTCCTATATGATCCTCAAAATAAATGTATATCCACTATCGAAAAATAAGTATAAAAACCCAACCTTTTATAAAAGGACCTCCCCAAAACATATATTACTACTAATATTAAAGAAATTATTAATGATTCGTATAGTGAAAAAATCCCTAGCCTTCTCATGAATATATCCCACAATGACACCATTATATAAATTTTTCATATGTGTCACCCTAAAAAATGTCATGAAATATTTGATCACTTGATTTACCCCATAAATAATTCAAAAATCTAGGATTAAACGCATGAATCTTGGGAATAAACTATCTCACCCATTAAAACTATCCATGAATCCCAGAACACATTGCAAAAATCTTATGAATGAGGAATCACACCACAAATTACCTTTTGATCACTCCAGAACATCTGGAGCCTGATTCCATTTCATTGACTACATAAAAAGTTTATAATTAATTAAAAACCAAGAGTTTTCCACAACTAGAGAAATTTGACCTTGCATTTCCTTGTAGTCCAATCTCTACTTAAATCATCCAATAACCATCCCAAATATTCCAATGTCAACTATTGTATTAGGAATACACACCAATAACCCATTGTGGCTCTACATCATAAAAATTTCAAAATAATACTCCATGAGAACAACCCCCATGGGGGACATTCTTCCATCTGGAAATAAAATAGTTATGTGTCTAGGAATAATGAATTCTCCCTCAAAGAGTACTTGATATTTTTTTAAAATTGGGAATGAATATCTCAAGAAGACATGTAAAATATGATTTTTTAAATAAATTCCACAAAATCCTAACCATTTTTTGATGTATCCTATTACAATAAAGAACTTTTAAACCCATTAATGAGCCTCAGTTTTCCCTTCATGGAAGCATCTCACAATCTTCAGAACACCACTACTCATGAGGGACTCATTATACAAATATCAATAACACCTAATGACTATTAAGATAATATTCATGAATTAATATTTAATGTGGAAATCCCTCCTCCATGGAAGTGACGTTCCACTACCTCAAACAAATTTTTTTATAATAGACTGAAAGTTATTTTTTATTATTACCTTAAAACCCACGGTTACAAGTCATGGAGGATGAAAATAATGAAGGCCAAGATATTCCTTTCGAACCACATTAACACAATCTAAAAAAAGAGAATTGAGACTATAATAAACCACCAGAGTCTCCTCTGGTCTGCCCCAATGAGCCAACGCGTTTTCCGGAAAGTTGGACTCCCTCAATCTATGATGAACCATCCTTCCCTAATTAGTCTCTGCATTGCACCTATAAAAAACATACGTCAAATCCTAGTAGTTTTCATGATTGCCCTATAGCGATCTGACCAGAATCTCCAAATCTGATTCCATTTCCATCACCGAGAGGCCTTTCCTCCTGCATACAATCAAACCTGAAAGAGGAGCTCTAAACTCCACACCCATAGAGTTACCTGGTCCATAATAACCACTGAAGGCAATAAGAACAGAACCCCAAAAATCCCGAAGAAAACCACCACCCCTCACGATTCCTCCCAAGCATGAACCATCCACATTCATCTTCCACCCATTAGCAGGAGGCTTCCATCTTACCCACCACCATATATCCAAACTCTGGATGCACTGTCAATGAACTAGGCTCCCCAGTATAACTGAATGAACTCCATTCTTGAAGTGGGAGGACTTTTCAGCAATAAGGGATCTCATCCGGACCTGTAGGTATAATAAGGACCTCCAGCAACCCAACCTCGCCTGGTTATGAGCCTCCCATATAGTCCAACAGATGGATACAAGGATGAAGATACGGGTTTTTCGCTCCCCCGTCCTACTACCAAAACCAAAAAACCAAAGCAAAAGGTAATCCCGAACCGAATGACACTCCCCACATGGAATCCTGTATTGAGTAATCTGATACCAGAGGAAAGCAGCCCAACGTCCCTGAAAGAATAAATGAACTGTTGACTCCAAGCTCGGACTCTCACAATAGTAGCATCGCAATTCCATGCAGACCCCTCTCCTCTGAATATTCTCCTCAGTTGGTAGGGCTCAGTTTCAGATCCTCCACACCAGAAATTTCATTCTCGTTGGTATCACATTACACCAGGTAATTTCATCCACAACCACCACTGTATCACTCCTATGAAGGATTCTCTAATAACCATTCATATTAAAACGCCCCGAGCTAACCTCTGTAAAACAGCATCTGTCTAGATAATCACTCATAACCATGTTGCTGAAAAGGTTCAATTGTGACGGGTTACGGTTTTCATGTATAAAATTATACCTTCCACTTGCTTCCTTAATCGAGATGTCAGGATGAGGGCATCCATCAAACCGAAGCCTCTCCTCCGTCCATGTGTCCTCACAAAAGCTATTCTCTCCACGACTAATAACCCATCTCGTGTGATCAGGAAGCACATCCAGATGAGAAAACATGCATTTGATGAGACTTGTCGCTCCACGCATGAAAAGATCCCCATGACAACCATACCGTGCTTTGAAGAAACTAGCCCATAGAGTCATACCAATAATCACCTCCCAATCTAGTCTGGCTTGCATCCCCATTATGGATTCATGAATATCATGGAGACCAACCCCTCCCTCCTCCATTGGACAGTCCAACCTCTTCCACGAGGCCCAATGACATCTCCCTTCTCCCTTCGCATCCCACAAAAAAGATGTGAGAATGTGTTCAATCCTATCCATAGTTCCCTTCGGGGGGTTCATGATGGAAAAAATGCATGGGTATAGACAAAAGAACAATGTTAATAAGCATGATCCAACCCCCAAACGGATGTACCTTGTTCATCTAGTTGAAAACCCGTCCTAAGATACGATCCACAATCCCGTTGAAATGGTTCTTCAGAATCCTTCCACTGGATAATGGAACTCCAAGATAATGAATAGGAAGTTTTCTTTGTCAACAACCGAGAACTTCTTGAATAATCCTACATCTTCCTCCCGAGCATTTGTTGGATATGAACAAGTGGCTCTTCGCATGATTGATCGACTGCCTACTCTGCTTCCCATAAGTGACCATAACGCCTGGAAGATCTTTTAATGTTCTACACCCGCCATTCAAAAATAATAATATGTCTTCGGCGAACATCAAGTGGGATATACTCCCTGATTTTCTTCTGCCATGGAAAGGCCTCAATACACCCTCTTCCATACTCTTCTTCAGATTTCTGGACAAATCATCTTGAGCAAGGACAAAGATGGTAGGAGATAGCGGGTCCCCCTATCTAACTCCTCTCACAAATTTGAAGAATCCAAAACATTTCCCTAATAAAGAAACAGAGATCCATGGAGAAGAAAAGCACCTAAAACAGAGACACAGAACTGCTCATGAAACCCAAAAACCCCTAATGACCCGTAGTATAAAGCTATATTCCAAATTATCATAAGCCTTATTTATATCCACTTGAAAAATGATATTGGATACAACAGCCTGTTTTTTCAAATCATGAACCATCTCACTCACAATTCCTACTTCCCCATGTATGCTCTTACCTTGAATAATACCATGTTGTTCCTCAGATACAATCCTGGGTATAACATTGGATAACCTCTTCCTAATAATCGTCGCAAGAATTTTATAAGAAACATTGCAAAGGAATATCGGCCTAAAGTGGTTAATAAGAAAGGGTTCTTTGATCTTTGGCACAAGTTCCACCCTTGAAGAAGAGACCCCATTAATCAAGGGATCCCCCCCTAAAGAAAACCTGGATAGCCTCCACCACACACGGCCCAACAAACTCCCATGCAGCACTATAGAAGGAGGTCGGGAACCCATTCGGACCAGGAGCACTCTCATGTGGAATTCTTTCCAGAGCCTCTCTAATCTCCCTCTCTTGTGTTATAGTGGAGATGCGATCATTCTCAGTTTGAGTTATCATCAAAGGTAAACAGCTCAAGAAATCATAACCCTATAATGATTCTCTTTCAAAACCAGAAGTGTTCTCACCTGCCCCCACACCCTCAAAATGTTCCAAAGAATGATTTCCAGCAACATTCACGTCAGATTTATACGATCCATCCTCACCTTTTATATTAATCTTCATGTTCCTATTCTCTTTGATGCATTCTTGGAAGAATGCGTTGTTTCGTTCCCCCTCCTTAAGCCATCTCACTTGGGAGTGCTTCATGAAGACCCTCTCCATCTCTAACATCTTTTTCGCCATGACCACTCTCTTATCACATAGAGTAGTAAAAATATTCTCATTCCAAGAATCTTGGAGAGTCTCCTCCAATCCACCAACCTTATCCTGTAAAGAGGTCACCCCATTATTCAAATCCGACTGCACCACCAGCCATTGCCTACTCTCTTGTTTGAGCCTTTTAAAACTATTCACCAGCCCTCCCCAAGAATTCTCCTTTTCCTCCTCCAACCAAGACTTCCTCACCACCTGCATGAAACCAGGATCCTTATGCCATTCACTTGAATAATGGAAGCTCTTTTCAATCACAGCTTCACATTTAATATCTAGTAAAAGTGGAGCATGGTCCGAGAGATTACGAGAAATATGAGTAACCGAAGTTTTTGAGAAAAGGTCCAGCCCCTGCAGGTTGGTAATCCACCTATCCAGCCAGCTCCATATCTGATTCTGGCCATTATGGTTATTGAACCACGTAAATTTCTCCCCTTTAAATCCTAAGTCCAACAGACCAGCATGAAACAAGAACTCCTTAAAATCCACCAGACCTTCTAAGTTGCACCTCATTCCTCCAAGTTTCTCTAAAACATCCACAATTGAATTAAAATCTCCTCCCACAAACCATGCCATAGAATCAGTTTGAACCAAATTTACGAATGTCTAGATCTCCCTCCTTTCCACCACCTTATTGCTCCCATATACAAATGAAAAGAGAAGATGGAAACCACCCACTTTAATCTTCATGTCAATACACTGAGGCCTCACACCTACAGTCTTCACCGATATATCATTCATCCAACCAACCCAAAATTGAGAATTATTGAGGCCACCATGTAAAGAGTTTGAAAAATCCATTTTCTTTGCTAACCCAGGAATCTTGCATGCATCCTGTTTCAGTTCAAGAATCACGAACAAGGAAACATTGGCCTTCCTACCTTCCAAAGATAAAAAAGATCACTTGGCATGAGATCCCATACCACGTTCATTCCATATAATAATGGAGAGCATCCCTATATAACCTTACAGGATTTTGACCCGATGGAATAGATTGAATGTGGTGCACCAACACACGCTTCTCATTGGCTTTTGAACGAGTTATAGGCCCCGAAAAGCCATCCTTTACACTACCCTATTTCACTGATAAAAGACCATTATCACACAGAGTGTCTAACTCATCCAACTGAGGTTTCCTCCCTGACGAACCACGAAGGAGAGACTCTGCTCCCAACTGTCCCTGGAACAAAGAAAACAGAATTCTCCTCTAAGGAGACCAACACGGTGACTTCACCTCCTTTTCCACACCCCTGTTCAAGTTAACCATCTCCAGAGGCTTATCAGAGGAATCCAAATGATTTCTCACTAGACAGTTCTGAATAACCCTGGTGAATGTTGCGAAGAAACACCAATGGAGGAAGCAGGGGGAGACAACTGTCTGGCCGGACTCCCAAGCGAGAGAGACATGTGGACCTCCACCTCTTTCTAAGACACGTCCTTTCCCCCACAGATAGAAGACGTCCTCTACGGAACTGGACACGGGGACCAAGAGATGTGATCCAAATTCCAGAGGGTAAATTCGACCTGTGTCCGGCGCTGTGAGTTGTTGTTTCCCCAGTAACATAATCATGGTCAACCTGTTCACAAATCCCAAATGACATCACATATCTTGGACATGTAAAAATGATATTAATCTATTCAAAATCATTTGGGTTGAATTATGTTTGGTTTATATTTACTAATCCTATCCTAAAATCTTAATGGTTATCTTTCACTAGTACTCGGAGAAAAATACCATTCCTGAATTTCACCATTTCTACGAGTCCATCAGATAAAGAATTCTATTTAATAATTTTAAGACCTTTCAGTTTCCATTATTAATTATTTATATAATTTTCATTCTATCTCATTATATTATTTAATTATTTTTTATATATTTTCCTTCTATATTATTATTATTCATCGTAAACTCATGGATGGTGTATTATTATTTTCTCTTATATTTACCCTTATTGATAATTTAACATCACCGTTTATTATGTTTCATTTCCCCATGATTTTATTAAATTCATTACAGAAGGTAATTTACATTGAATATATTTTAGGTATTATTTAGATAGATTTTGAAAACATATTATGGATTATGTAGTTCCCCATATAGTGGAATAAAATTCAATTAATTTATAAGGAAATGGTTTTGTGTATTTTATTATTAATCACATCAAACATGATCTATAAAATTAATATTTATCTAAATTAATGTGTCTAAATTATTATTGTTGTTATTTTTATTAATGACTATTAAAATTTTGTTATTTAAATTTATTTCAATGTATGTATGTAATGAATGTGTTTTTGGCCCTATATTCTGGGTGTGGGTTTGGCATAACAAAAAATAATTAGTTTAAATAACTCAATCATAGTAATTATGAAAAAAATATATTTAATAGTTAATGTGATAATTAACACAGTCCTATTGGTGTTTATATAGTCCATTAATTATTATATAGTCTATTAACCCAATTGAAATTGTAATTTTTATTCATAAATGATCACACCCATCAAGGTTGTGTAAATGTTTTTCATATGTAAAGGCAATAGTTTTAATGGTTTACATTATTCAAAAAAATAAATAAATGAATAAATTGAGCCTATTAGAATGGGAGGTGTTCAATTAAATATTTTTTAACAAAAATTTGTCACCTACAAGTTACATTACAAAGGAGTTTTATTTTCTATTTGGAATAAAAAAGGTATAACAATATATTAGATCTTTTGAGGAAATTCTTGTAGGATTTTAATTATTTTCCCCTATAATTTTTATTCCCTGATAAAGAAAAATTGATATTTTTTATATAGTATATAACTAAATATCTACAATAAATTAGCTATAATGAAATATTTGAAAATAAATAAATTCATCATCTGAAATAAATGTGGTAACAAAATTTTGAGATTATCAATATTCATTAGTCTTTGGTCACAAAAAATGTTAAATAGTGTTTCTTAGAATCATTGATAATAATTCTCATAGATGATTGAAATTTAATAACATGATAGGAATAGTATTGTAAATTTCATCAATATAAAAAAATAATTATTTATATAAGGTAATAGAGACCATAAAACATAATATTTTGTGGAGAAATAAGAATCAGATAATTTTAAAAATAGTTCAATACAATTTTCTTCAAAATAGAGAAACCAAAATCCAATACATCAAATGAAATGTGTTATGGAAAAATAGAAAACATTTCTTAATTGAAATGGACAGTAAAGTATATCAATATAAATATGTATCATAACCTATGGAGAATGGAATATTTAATTAAGTCACTACCATTGATGTAGATTAGAGTAACATTATAGAGAATGGTACATTTAGCATTCACTAATTAATAAAATGTTTAATATTATTCTAGTTTGTCACATTCCATTATATAATACGAGCTTTAATATAATATTAATTACTAACATTAAAATTTTAATATTGATTTACCAGTGAAAAATACATGTTTTGAAAATATCATATTTAAAAAATATAAATAATATCTGATAGGGTATTTTGGGAAGATAAAATATTATAATTTTATTATTCTAAACAAGGAAGAATATTTCGTTACAGAAGTTTTGAAATGAAAATATTTTAATACGAAATAAATATAAATACCTATATAGCTATATAGATTTTATTCTTTACTTTTTTAAAAGGATTCTAATAATAATTTCCATGAAAATCAAGTGGCCTTGTGTCTTTGATAAATTTTATACTCATATTATACATTAAAATCTTAATTATATTGAGGATAACCTATAGTCATACATAATAAAAGTAGTTAGATATATATCCTAGTAAGGTAATAATCACATCATAGAATAATTACAGATAATACTTGATATTCATGGGGAATATCATGATATCATAATTACGTGTGAGTCCAATATAGTCACAAATAATCATGACATGAAAATAGAGTTATCAAATCATGGGATCATATGAATTGTGAGAAAATATTAAATAAGGAAACATTAGAATAATTTGTGGGTAAATGTTATAAAATCACAACATTATGGGTAATTTATAACTACCTATGAACCAAAAAGTGTATCTGAGGTGAAAAAATAGTATCCAATTAAATGGTGTGCTATAAGATAATATTCTTCATATATCTATCTGTATTTTTTCAAATTCAATCATATAAAATAATAATTTGTTTCATCATTTGAATACCATGGGTATGTAATGTGGGATTAATTTATAATGGTGTGTAATAACTGAAGGATATTTATATTTATGTTAAAATCGTTGAAAATAAATTTTGTAGGATATTAAAAACCATCAATTTAGTTAATATAAAATAATTTATTATTTTCCCTTTTATAAAATCAGTCTTTGTGGAAATGATAAATGAGAGATAAGGTAAGTATCTCATTAATAAAACATCATTTGGTATGTTAGGAATTTCATTGAAAATATAGAATTAAAATAATTTTTAAATAAAAAACTATTTATAAAATGGAAGTGTAAGAATTCGAAACAGAGGGAGATAATATAATTCCATGATAGGTTTCCTCTTAATGAATGGTAATATGTCCTTAGAGACTAAAATACAATTTATGAGGTCACTAGAGTATGAATATTTGAGGAAAATCATAATTAATGTATTTATCGTTAATAATAATGGTGTAATAGGATGGTATAAATAGAAGAATAGAAGAGAAATTTTATTTATTAAAATACATACTTATGGGAAAACATGTCAATAAAAAATAAAAACAAATTTCATTACCAAGTTTTTATCAAATAATATTTTCTAATGGGTGAAAGTTATTAATAATTTATTTGTTTAAGGAATCAAAACATTAATAATAATCATTCCCGAGTTGAATATTAATATTTTTAATAAATAATTTTATTTAGAATAATAATATATCCCATATGATTTGAAAGTATCTTAATAAGATATGTAAAGTATTATAACCATATTAAAATATCTTATTTTAATTAAAAACATTATTTATGTTTGATCAAACCCCATATATAATTTATTAATAAAATATATCACATAATTAGATAATATCATATACTATTTACTCATAAAAAATAGAATTATTGCACTGATCAGAGTTTTTCATTGAAAATTATGAAAATTTCACTATAAACATATTTTATGTGAAGATTTAGAATGTAAATATAATTTTCAATAATAATTTTATAATGATGGGAACATTAAAATTACAATGAAAAATTATATATATTAAATAATAGATGTTTTAATGACAAAATAAACATTATAAAAAATATAATAATAAACTGGGAAAAAATGAAATTATGCTGTCATATAAATTTATATAATTACTCATTTATAAATGTATTTCATAAGATAAAAATTTATGTAATAATTTATAAAATTACAAATAATGTATAATTTTGTTGAAATTAAATATTTTTCAAATATAATTTTTTACAATATAATAAAAATTAGTATATTAATCATATATTAATGTGTACCATAAAAAATGAAAATTTCATCGGAAAATATAGTATTTCATTTCTAAAAAGAAATTTAAAACATTATAATATTTTATTTTAGATATATAAGACATTATTATTTTTCCACCTGACTTACGGGTAAGTTGTGGAATGATGTTATACTCATGGGGAGGCATAATAAATAAGGATATTGCAGTGATCTCTATTACATAAAAATTATCCCATATGTGTCTCCACTAGAGCATCACCGAACGAAGAATTTCCTAGTATTTTTCTAGTGTTATCCCCAACAATTTTATATATATCTGAATATATAATAAATTATCATAGTTTGAAATTAACCTAAAAAATGAGCCTATCATTTCACCCTTATGAGTCTATAATTTCTATTAGTGGCCAATAATTTAAACTGATTCTCACTATTAAATTATAGAATCTAAAATACCAATGATCATAACAATCCATAATGATAACTTCATATAGTCAAAATCACCAATAATCATAATTCAAAATAGTCATAATTATTTTATACAAATAAAATGATTTTTTTTATTCATTCATATATTACATCAATTACATTCAAGGTTCAATATAATTATTTTTAGAAATTAATATTAAAATTCTAACATTCTATTTTAATTTTACAAAACTAGTTATGAGTGAGGTTGTACTAAGAGATCTAGATGATCCAAATTTTAATATTAGTTTTATTTTATTTTATTTTATTTAATTTAATATGGAAATATTTCACATTTCACTTGGATAAATTATTTAGAAAATTTCTTATTCTCAACTAATAGAATAATTTGTTATTCATTTTTATACTTCATTAATAAATTTGAAACAAATACATATATAGATGTAAAATTCACAATATAATTTTCTAAGACATTACATTATTACACAATGAAATATGTATATTTGAAAATTTCAAATCTTACAACATAAAAAAATAGGGTAATTATCTTACATAAATAACTTCAGTTCAGATGTTGTTTCATTAAATTTTTGTTTTTGAAAATAATAATTTAGAATATTGATTGTATTGATTCGTAGAACATTGTCGCAACACTCCAAAATATTCATCTTCATCTCCATATAATAAGGTTCATTAACCTATTATACAACCTCTTCAATCATTTCATGTGAGAGATCTAGTATGAATATCCTCTTGTGGGTTATGTGGATCATTTCACATACTACGTATTAGTTTCATTAGAGTTCTGAAAGATTTTCCATTTCTACAAAGTGATTATGAATCTAAACATGGACAATATATCATGGACATAACATTCCCTTCTTCAAAAACCTCCCAACATTATACTATATAGTAGTATACATGAACACAACATTTATAACCTTGAACACTATGTCTTATGTTCTGATATCAATATAACTCTTTAGTTTCCTTTTTGATACTATAATGTGCTATTTAATTGAATTTACCATCAAACACATTTATTCTAACAGTTAGGGCACCGATATCTTATATTTTGAAAATTAGTCCAATCATGATAGAGTTAAAAATTTCATTATATTGATGGATTCATAAAGAGTCATCATAATTAAAATTTGAATGATATCGTCGTCTTGGAACTCAGATGATCTCCCCAAATCCATTGAATCCATTATAGAATGATCTAAACATATCCTCATGATTTCATATATTATGTTTGGATTTTCAATTATTTTTATCCTGATAGGCCGTATTGAAATATACCTATGTGTTTAGATCACTTTATATACCTTTTGAAAATAATAACATAAATCTCAAATATTGATTTATAATATTACATAATGGTGTTCCATTTTGCAATACCACATAACATATATATACTATTGAAATTATTTCTAGTGATTAGTCCTACTTAATGGAAATGAAATCGAAATTGATTGTATGATGATCTACCGCTATACATATGGTACATATTCAATTGGAAGTATTTAGATGAACAATGAACAAATGTAGAGGTCTTTTTTCTTTTTTCTATGTGGATATGTTTAATAATCACATAATCAATTTGTAATTTTTTTAATAAATTCAATTTTGTATGAACCATGAAGTTTTCTTTTCAGTTTCAAAATATAACACACTATATAGTCCCAACCACATCTGTCTACAATATCTTTCTACAATTTTGGGCTCCCTCCATGGAAAAAAATGTCATGTAATTATCATCATTTGACAGATACTTATTTATGAGAAGGGATAATGGAATTTATGTTTCATTTCCCAAAAATCATAACTCCATCATTTTCAATATTTAATTTTTAATTATTCCCCAAAATTCATCTATATATCAACATCATCTATTTAAATTCCTTAATCTTCTGTATAAGGGATGGCTAAGAAAACACTTGAATAATTTTTGATGATTATCCATCCTTTTTTACTCCCATCTTCATCATTATATTGTTTAGAAAGATTAAATCCCTATCAATATTCATCTTTCATATTGTTACAGAAACCATTATACTCAGTAAATCTTCTTACATTATTAAAATTAACAACTAAATAATAGATCTAATAGAAATATTCCTATATTATCAAGATATGTCTTTATTGTTTCATGTTGATACCCCTTTTTGTGTATACCTTTGATGATTATATGGTCATTATTTATGTCACACGTTTATCCTTAAATATAAATCCACAATATATTCAATGCATTGATTACCCCATCTAACTATGTATCATGCATGTGATAACAACTATCATGCACCTTCTACTCTCTATAGCAATAGTCCATCACGTGAGGATTTTTCCTGAGGGAACAACCTAAGAACATTTTCAATGAAACAATATTGATAGAAAATTCATCCCCATAGGTTGGTAGTTTGAGTACATTAATAGTGATTCCCCTCATTTTTTACTCTTTGATACTTTTTTTATAGTCATAAAACCAGGATATACAAAAATCCAATTCATTTAGTATTTTTCTAGGTATTAAAATCATAAAATAATCCACCAAAATTTTCAATAATACCCAAATAAACTATTTAAACTATTTATCACAATTAATTATTTTCGTTTGATATATTCTTCCAAAACTTATATCTCTGAATGATCCATTCATATCACTATGTTTTTGATTTTATACCTTAGGAATTATATGTTCTCAATATAAAAACCACATTTATTATAATTTTCATATAATATTACATTTGACATAAGACTTCATATAAAATATAAATTCTACTCATGTAAATAAATTTATTAGAAGTATATGAGAATATCAATTAAATTGGATAACAAAAATTTATTTTCGTAGTCACTGTTGATATTAATCAATAAATCAGTTCAAATTTAGGCAGTATTTGTGAGATAAAATAACATACCCATTAAATCATAATTTCTATAACTTGTAAAGAAATTATGCCTTGGGAATATCCTCCATCATTAAAATAAATTGGTAATATATTGAATTAAAATCAACATTTGTGGAATATTAGGCCCTAAAATCCTTATTAAATAATGAAAAATATATGGAAGGTGATACATTTTCTTTATAATGATTATTTTGAGATATTGACATAATGAATATTCGCAATAACAGAACCTTCATGTCCAATATGATGAATCGTGGACCAAATGTTGAAGCAGAACACCATATAAATATCATTATTTAATACTCTAATAGTTCATTCTTGGGTTTCTATAATACGATTGTTGTTTTTTAATATATATTGATGGATATTTATAGAGAAAAAAGTATATGATAAATTGATAATTTAACCAATCTATTTAGAAGATGGAAAATATGTATTTTTGGAATACATCTGAATATTCCCCTAGAATGGGAAATTATTCAATAGTAGACCTCTCATATTTTTAATTATCATAAGATTAATATTCTTGATTATAATTGAACCTAATCCATGAATGAAATTTTATGTATAATGTAAAATAAACCACCTATATTCCCTTATATTGATGTAAAAGACATATTAGTATATGAAATGTGATTTCCTTATCTTGAAAATTATTTTTGGATATATAAAAGGATTAATAATTTTTTTCTTAATATTAAATTATATTCTCTAAAATAAACATTTAAAGGGGTATCTATTATATTCAACATATAAACCATAACTATTTATGGGTTATATTATTGAAATTTATTAGTTTCTATTTTTATTATTTTTACTAAATACTTAACGTCCATGTTTTGAGGTTATATTTATATAGTTCCACTATACTTTTATAATTGAAAAGTATGCATAAAACAAGAATCAGAAGAAAAAAATAAATATAATTTTATGAAATACTATAATAATTTTCAATGCATCATTATTATGATCATCCATAAAAGTAGAAATAAGATATGAGTTCCCTTTTAAACATTTCTTTATAGGTTTCATTCATCATTTACCATTGATGACAACTTTCATAGAGAATTTTTTAAAATAGTGTCATACTTATTTATAATTGAAACACTACACCATATTATATAGATTAATAGAAACCTTTTTTCCACCATCACATTATTGAGATTCCTCAACCCTTTTTTGTATTCATTATCTTGATTACCTTGTGGTCAACACATTAAATTCCTCTTTTTTCCGTTGAGATAGTTTCCCTGAATTTTTTTTCTCACACTTAGGACATGTGGGATATTATGATAATATACTGCAGGGACTATCAAAATTTAGTATTCCAATGTAAAAAATATATTCTCCAACTCTGATATATGGTATCATAATACCACTTGGAATCATTGACATCCATTTTATATTAACGGAACGTCATAAAATTTCATCATAGGGGTTCCAATATCCAAATTCCAATGAAATTAATACACATCACCTTAACACACTAATTATGTGTTATACCATATATTCATATTTCAGGAAAATTTCAGACATTTATTATGATATAAATGTGAATCATTCTTCATAATCCTTAAGAGAATCATCAAAATTTTTCTTGAATATATGAAATTACCCTACGATTTTAGGATGAAGTATTAATGGAATTTTTTTACCTAAAAAATATATAAATTAGTTAATCACATTATATGTTCTTAATGTCCTACATGGTATTTATATTTATGATCCATTTATGGAACTGATTGTGATCACTATTTATGTGATGAATAGACTATACGTTATTCTCAATCTTGGAGAATTTGAGGACACTGAATATGTTCACAATGGTGTTAATCCATTTCTAAATTATTAGGTTATCATGAAAACCATTAAATGTTAGAGACCACTATAAAAAGGGATTGAATGAAACATTTTAATTCATAGGTAATGGAGGTTATTTGACATGAATCATATTGTTAATCATAATTTGAGTGATTTTTTCTAGTCCATCCATTAAGATCTCAACATAGGCTCCCATAACAGTAGACCTTTTTAATGGTGAACATCACATTGCGTATTTCATATGTTATTGAAATTATAACTCAATATTCATAAAATATTATTATATAAATAAATTTATTGGATGAGTATAGATTATTTACTGAAACATTCTATTTGAAATCAAAAGAATTACATTTGAAACCAAAATTATAAACAAATATGTTATAATCAAATTTATACATCGTACGTTTTCATTGTTTTTAAAACATAACTTTATATCATCATCCTATATTATTCTTTTTTAAGAGGATATATATTATATAATTAATAACAACTAAGAGTGTGTATCAAGGCATTAGATATTACGCCCACTGATCATGAAATGAGTGATGTATGAGTTAATGGTATATTATACTTTTTATGGATGATTACCCCTTTTTTCATATGTCCCATAGCTACATCAATAATTAAGTATCTATATATGGTTAAAAATATATAAAACCACAAACCCTAGAAATTAACAAATATTTATGGATGTAATATAATATTTATACATATCAAATTGGGTTTCAAAAGTATTTTCATAATATTAATCCCTATAGAAAACTAGGCCATTATAAAATATTATCTTTAATAACACATATAATTAAACATTTTCATTCTCTGGTATATAACCCAAGTATTGTTATAATAAAAGAATAGAAAATATAAAGGACCCATATATTGGAGAATAAGATAAACTAAATAATACTCAAAAATAAAATTCATAACAATTATTTAATACTCAATAAAAATCACCAAGATTCCATTTATCTTTTTATTCTACATAGAATAACATGTATATAAACACTAGAAACGGTATGAGCTATAAATATTGGAGTTATAAGAATAAAAGAATAAAATAATAACCATAATACTCAAGAGTCTAGTGGAATAACAAGATAACATAATACATTTTTAATCTTACATACTCTATGTAAACATAACATAATAAAAATGAGATAAAACATCATGATGTCAATGGAATGAAACAAGAACATAAAATACGACACCACAATTACAATTGTAGGTGAAATACTATGAAATCATAACATTGTGTTCCTAGGATGAACACATTTGAACCACATACGGTATCCCATGAGATGGAATAAATAACCAATGAATTATATCACTATCAGGGTGCACCTATCAAATTTATAACATTTTTGTGTGCCCTATGTATTTGTTTTAAAAATAACATATTTCATCATTTGTGTATGATGTACAATATCGCACCCTAGGTTTTGGGTATGCAACCCTTTTTCTATTATATTAATTTCTATAAATGTTATGGGTGAATAATGAGAGTGTTTTTAGTTCTTTTTTTAGTTTTAGTGGAAGGGGTGGGGTGCATGGGCTGTACATAGTTTTCCCAAACAATGTGATGAATATTAGTGTTGCTAGTCACTACTTTCTTAAAAAGTGTGCTTGGTTAGTTATTCATTTTAATTTAATATTTTTCATCGTATAACCACCCTAACACGAAATAATTCTTCTCCAATTACCATATATCATTCGCCCTTTGATCCAAAAGCAATTTGATTGCTCTCCTTGGCGATTCTAAGGTCAATTATTGCAGTAAGTGTCCTTTATTCTTCATTTATTCCATGGTTTCTAATATATACTTATCCTTTATTATGGGTTTAAGATATTTACAAATGATGTGGGCTGTTTGAATTTTTTTTCCAACATATAAGGTCATATCTAGTGTTTTCCTTAATAGGGTAGGATATCTATGGCGTTTTTTTGGAATCCTGACCTTACTTCTTGAGTGTTCTTCGTTTGTTTTCAGTATTTGTAGAATCAATTGAGGTAGGTGTCTTCACTCTCATTTCCCCTTTCTAGAATTGTTAGGAATGCATTAAATCTTATGTTTTTTATATTTATTTTGAATTTCTGTATATACATTCATTTGGAACCCACATTATTGAATGACTCTAGAATTATGAAATTCAACATAATTTGGAGTTCTTGAAATTGGGTTTTGTTCTTGATGTTAAAATGGAGATTTTAAGTTGGGGAATCACTAAAATTTTGGTAAATTTATCTAATTTATATTTCGTCATCAATGGTAAGAGTTTACAGGTATTATTAGGTTATTAAATATGCACATGTGAAATTTTTATTAAACTGACAATTTTAGTGAAACTGATGAAATTATTGAAATTTGAATGGTTTTATAGAAAACATAATGTGCCTATAGCTATGGAATTATGAGGAATGGTTGAAATTTGACATTTTTCTCAAGGTAAAAGTCATATTGTCATGTATAATTTAATTACATTGTGATGTATTTGTAGATCATAGAGAAACCTCTCACGAGTATAGATTTTTCTAACAAGGAATAAATTGTTGTAATTATAGAAATGAGGAATTAAATTACTATTCCCTTATAAGAATTTTAAAAGGGGATAAAATATTTATTTTAATACTAATTGGAAAACAACTTTTTATAAAATTGGATAACTATTGAATATTTATATTTAATTACAAATTTTTTTGAGAAGTTAGTTTTTAATTTTTTTAAAAATATTTTTCGAAATTGTTTTGTATTATTTAATTTATTTAAATGTTGTTAACTTTTCCATAATAGTAGAGTGATTAGTGATGTAATTGTGGAAGACCAACTCAGTGTTATAATAAATCCATAATTTGGATTTAGTTTTTATCATCTACAACACATTTTGGGTTCACCATGGTATAAAATAAATTGTTGAGTTGTTTTTTCATTCGATCATGAATCATATAGTTATTATGGGGTGCAGTTGGATTGGTTTTTCAATTTTTAAAAAAGTGTAAATCATCATTGAATGATATTTAAAACCCTTTGGTATATGATTTTATGCTTTGTAATATTGGATATATAGCTTTAGGACTAATAATGATCCAAGGTATCCTCATGAATATTAGAATAGTTTGGTCATTACAAATGGGATCAACTTTATCCTTTATCTGGGAAACAAGTAGTCTTTAGTTTTCTTGTTCATAAAGTGGGAATTTTTAATTATTTATTTCTTGGGTTTTTTTCTTATAAATGTATAGGATTTTTGGGACATTAAATGTATACCATTGAAATACATATCTAAACTTTTTATTTTGAACATTAAGTAACTTAAGAGTTGAGTGCATATGTATTTAGGAGACACTAATAGGATATTGTAATCAAATTATTGTGGGTTAAGGTAATGAGATGAGGAAGACATGAAATATATAGGATTTATTTCCCACTAAGAGTCCACATATAATTTTTAGAAATGACATATGATTTATATCATGATTTTTAATTTTGAATGAATGTAGAAAAATTGTTATAAAATAAAAGACTTTGAGAAGGGCATGATTGATGATTTCAAAAAATGGATTGATTTAAAAAAAACAAGAGTATCATGGTTTTTAAATGGTTATATTTGGATTGAAATGTTGTTAAAGTTGATCTGATTGAATTTTTTATACAAATAATTTAGTTTATCTAGAGTGAGAACTGTAAAATTTTATATTGTTTGAGAAAATGACACCCGATCAGCATAGTAGAAACCAAATGGAGGATGTTGTAGAGAATATAGTTGAACCTCAGAAATAGTTGACCCAACAGATGGTGTAGAGTATTATCCCAGAATTTCATGCTATAGAAAAGGGGAACTGGAGTAATGAGCCAAAAAATGCGAATCATTCCATCTAGTTAGAGAAGCAAAATCAACCCATCTTTTGGGGTCATTCAAAACCATAAAGCACATAGGTGTTCCTGAATCATATTAATAGCATATTCTATTTCATTGGAAAACTATTATAGCTTAATTTAAAACTAGAAAATTATATTCTTGTGGATCTTGCATAAAATTTATAGGATTTAACGGTGACGGATAAAATGGATCAAAGCCTTAGTGTTGATGATTTTGAGGAATTGTTCAACCAACAATTCTATCCTCACATGTTCGTATTCCAAATAATAGTGTACTTATTCATCATTATGTCATAAAAAACTATCTCACTTAATATGATGTTAAATTAATTATGATAGTCTGATTTTCTCCAAATTTATAGCTAGTACGACCATGAATTAATGCATATTCTCAATAGTGCTAAGGTAGGAAATTATATCAAAGATTTTGGTTCTCTGTATTACATATTTTAAATATATTGTGAATAGAGAGATATTGGATGAATGAAACATCTCATGATATATGGGTGGAAGAAGTATGATGATCCCTATATTAAATGGTGGGAACTCAAATTCTATGAACATGATAAAGAGGGACACCTATTTCCAAGGAAGGAATAAGAATTAAAACCAAATATCTAGATCAGTGAATCTTATTCCAAAATGAAATAACTATCCATGGTGTATCTTATATGGTTCATTTTATCACATGAAGTGATACTATATGATAGAACCTATATAATATAAAAAAAATTGTTACTGGACATATTCAGAGCTGGTGTAACTGTTTTCCAATTTTAGGTTCTTGATAAACTTCTTAGGTTTTTCAAGTATCGTATTCTTTGAGGGTATTATGCTAGTAGAATTAGAATCCTCAGTAGAGTTGAGCTAGACTTGATGATTCTAGGAAATACATTACTCCTTAGCAAGGGAAATCACAGATAGGCGATCTGAAGAAATGTGCCAAAATGAATCAATTCTATGAAGTTGAGTTGGTGATTGAGGATGATCAAAATTTACTATCAAAAAAGAGAGGTAAAATTCTATTGAATTTATCCCTTTTGAAAATTCTGTTTGATATTGGTGAATTTCATTTATTATTTGATTCTCATTTTATTGATATTCAATGATTGAAAATTTATATTATGCTATGTGGGATAAAACATCAAAAACCTCTCGGTGAAATGTAATGTTGAGCTTTCGATTTTAGAGCATGTTCTATAAGGGAAATGTAGATTATAATTGATCTCCTTCTTAGGAAAAGTGTTATTTATCTTCTATCTTATATGATGGAACCAACATAATTATGGGAGACGAAATTGTGGTTGGAGGAGCTGGATGGAAAATGTTTCATTCATCCAAGTATGCCTATGTGGGAAACACTAGTCTTTTTCATGAAAAAAGAATATAGATCTCTAATATTGTGAATATATTATCATATTCTCAAAAAAGTTATGATAAATAATATAATACCACTTATACACATTGATGACCTTTTTGATAAACTGGGGGGAGCTCAATGTTTCTCTAAAATTTTCTGGCGGTTAGGATATCACCAATTAAGGTATCAACATGAATATATTATGAAGAAATCTTCTAGAAACAGATATTGTCACTATGAATATGTAGTCATTCCATTTGGTATAATGGATGAACCAACATTATTTAAGGTATTTATGAATCTGATATTTTAGAGAAATCATTATTCATTATTGTGGTGTTTTTTGGATGACATGTTGGTGAATTCAATGTCAACAGATGAGAACAAGAAACACATAGAAACAATATTGGGAGTCATGATAGATCATTTTATATGTGCCAAATTTTCAAAATTTGACGTTTGGATACCATAGGTACACATTCTCGGTAATGAGATTTTTGAAAAAGGTTCAATAGTAGATCATGAAATGACTAAATCTGTTATCTCATATAAAGCACTAAAAAATATATTTTGGATAAGAAACTTCATTGATCTTGCTGGTTATTATCAATGTTTTTTGTGATTTCTCATGAATAGCATTTCTTATTATATGGTTGAAAAATAAAAAGGTTCCTTTCCAATGTATAGAGGAATACCAGAAGTATTTTATAGAGAAAAAATATCATCTTACAACAACTACCATATTTTTCTAGAATTAGGATAAGGGTATGTGGTCTTCCATGGTGCTTCATGATCTAAGTTGGGATTTTTTATAATCCAAGGAGACCATGTTTTTTGTTATGGTTCATGTTAGTTGATAGTTCATGAGAAACATTACCCAACACATGACTTAGAGTGAGTGATGGTTATCTATGCTTTAAAGACTTGGAGAAACCATCTCTTTGGTGAAAAATTAACTATGTTCTTGGATCATAAGTTCTTGAACCATATTTCCACACTAGGATAATTGAATAAACTGAAAAGAATATGGATAGAGTATCTCTAGACTTTTGACATTGAATATATGTATATAATAGAAAAATGAAATATGGCGTTCAATGAATTAAGTAGGAAAAAAGTTTCTCAGTCAGAAAAAGGAACTTCAGATGAATGGCAGTTGATGTTGGTCTTTGAAGATTTACAAGTAGAATATATATACTGATGTGATGTTTTGGGTTTATATTTCAGTTTAAGTGGTTCTTAATTTGTTAAATATGGTAAAGGAGGAACAATCAACCAATGAAGGATGCATTTTTATGAGTTCAAAATACAATGGTGGGGAGACCATTGAGTGATGGAAACATTATGGGAGTTCAGTTTTTTGGTTCCTAAATAGAATGGTCATACCAATGAGTTTTCATGAACATCTTGTTTTTACCTACCTCCATTTGAGATGCTATGTACATCAAGTAATACAGAAGATTCATAAGGAATTGAAGGTGTATTTATTGGGGATTCATATGAAATAGAATGTGGTTGAGTACATTTCAATGTGCTTAACATTTCATCATGTTAAGATAGTGTGTCAAATTCAACCAAGTATATTTTAATCGATACTGATTCACTATGGAGATGGGATTAGATAGTGAGGGATTTTGTTAGAGGTTTACAATGAATGGTTCAGAAACATTATTCTGTATGGGTGATAGTGGATCAGATCACAATGTCAGCTCATTTCATACATATTCAACAATATCATATGGTGGAGGATCTATCCAAAATATATATCCATGAAGTGGTAAATATAGATGGAATACTAGTCTCAATAATCTCAGATTGAGATTCTATTTTGACATCCACTTTCCTGAAATCATTACTGAAATACCATGGGGCCTAGATGACAATGAGTATGTTGTATCATCATTAGAATGCTGGGAACTCCAAAATGATGATACAGATGATGGATGTATTATTGGTGTAATGTGTAATGGATTCTAGATTCTTAAAGGAATAAAACCAACTAATGGTGGAGTTTTAAAATAATAATTGTTATTACGAATATATATATATATATGGATTCTTTTGTAGAATTGTATGGGTGTTATTATTGTTTTCTACATTGGTGGGTGGATGTAGATGAGACCTCAGTAGTTTGGCTGAGCCTTATCCATAAAAAGACATAGAAGATCCATTTAATCAGAAAGAGGATGGGGTTGCATCACAGTCAAAGGAAATAATATGTGGATCATCACTGAAGACCATTTTCATTTGTGGTGAGGGATTATATATTAAAAAGAAACATCTAAATGCTTTGACATCAACATTTCTTGAATCATGGATTGTTGTCTCTTGGATTCATTTGGCCTTTTGATATACATGAACTCGTTGGAGAGAAGGCATATCCGTTTGAATTTCCACCATGGTTCATTTCAGTTCATAATGTGTTCTAGGTAACACAATTCAAATAGAATCATCATGGTACTGAACATGTGATAAGTTGAACTCACAATGACCTGGAGTCATATGCTTCCATGGTGCATATCCTATTGTTGATTATTGATTGGAATGTGAAATTATTGCATAGGAAAAGCATTAGTCTAGTGTAGGTTTTTTTGAAACATGGTAAAATTCAGGAATATACATGGGAACGTGAGAATGAAATGAAATATTTATGTCCAGAACTTATTTAGGTTAGCGACCTCTTTCTACATTATGGGGATGAAAAGACCAATGGTGGGGTGAATGTAGTGTGTCTGGTTTCTGGTTTGTAACCGTTTTTTTTGTGATTTTCATGTGTATTAATGTTAAGGGTGATTTTTTAGTGGGTTATTAGTGATTTTAGAGTTTTCTAGGGGAAGGGGGGGGGGTTACATGGGCATTAATGAATTTCTTTAAAGAGTGCGTAGCCAGAATCTACTTCATGAAAAAATGGATCTAGTTTATTTTAAACAGATATTTTCTATTTTAAGCCATCAATGTTCCAAACACTAAACATTGTTCTCTAAGGGAAAAATATGGTTATCCCATATATCTGAATGTGATTTGAAGGCTTTCTTTAGCGATTCGAAGGCTCATCCTTAATGTAAGGGCCTCTTAGTAATCATTTTATCCACATTTTCATAGATATAATTCTCCATTATTCATGTTTTCTTATATATAGAGATGATGTGGGTAGATATAATATATTTAATTAAAAATAAGGTTATATATATCTTTGTTCATGATAGGGGATAGCCAATGAGTTTTCTTGGAATCCTGACCAGGATTCTGGAGCCTTCTTCATCAGTTTTTAGTTTTCATTGAAATGATTGAGTAGGTGGAAACACTCTCATATCCCCATGAATGAACTATTAGGAATGATTTATAATTTTTTAATTTGTGTGATAATAATAATGAATTAGACATTAAACATTTATTGGGAACCCTCTTTAGTGATAGTGTGGGGAATAAACAAATTCTACAAAATTTGGTGTTATTGTAACATCCAAGGTAAATAATGTCTAAGAAATTTTAATATTTATTTTAATATTTTTGAATTATATATATATATATTACATTAATGGGAATCAATGATCGATTACATACCAGATATGCAACAATAGGTTTTTTTGAAGTCTTACGTTGCACACAACATTGGGTCATACTAAGAAATAATAATATAATATTATTTTAAATGGTAGATAAATCCAAGTCATTGTATTAGAGGGAATGACCATAGCTAACAAAAATAAAATTATACATGATTGATAAATGTTTTTACTTTTTTAAATGTTATAGGCTCTAAATTTGAATGAATATAATTTTAATCATAAATACTCTAATATTTTTTGCAATGTCGATTTACCACCTTTTAATGTCATAAAATTTTAAAATATATTTTCTCTCAATTTTATATGTTATATTTGAAAAAAATAACATTATTCTTTAGAATAGGAACATCAAAATTTAATTTGGGTAAATTTTTGATATTTTTCTGATAAAATTTATTTCTTAATGAAAAGTGAAAATACAATATTTTATTTCAAAACTGCATTTTAGTCAAAACAATTTAATATTACTAGATTATCATTTTTTTTGATTTTAAACTGTAATTAAATTATATTTTTTCCATTTAATCCAATTTTGGTCATTATATGTAATTTCACTTTGAAATTGGACTAAAACTAGTGTGAGTCTTTTGATAATTATTATTTTTTAAAAGCACACTATTTGATTTGATAAGGATAGTTAATTTAAAATTAATTAATTTAAAATATATTTTATGATTTTTATAAAATATACATAATTATTGAAATAGAAATATCAAATATATCTTAGGCTTAATTTTTGGTATTTTTTAAAAAACGTCCAATTATAGAGGAATATTGAAAACAATAAGTTGTAGTTAAAAACCGAATTTTTCCATTAAATTATATTTTACCGCTTCAATGAATTGAATTTATAAAATTAGACACACATGGTTGTTATTAGTAAGTAAATTTCTATTCAATAAGATATAAGTAATTTTTTGAATAGTAACTTTTGACTTTTATTTACCGTAGTTAAAGGTAAATAGGGTAATTTAAGGTAAAAATAATTTTATAATAATATAAAATTACATTAACGCATGTCATAACAATGTTGTAGGAGTCATATCTGACTTGTAAAATCCTTGGATGTTATTTTTTTCCTTTTAAAACCATTTTTATAAGATAATGGCATTAATAACTTTTTATTTAAAGAAATAATAAAAATATCATAAACATGTATTGTTTTACTAAGAAAAATTTAATATAGGTTTATATAAATTATTTATTTGACAATAAATATCCATTATAAATATAAAAATATTTCCTATATCATGGTATTTTATTTATTATTTTTCGATATCAAATTAATAATATTATTAATGACACAATAATGATGTATAGTTTACCTCATTAATGAATGATTTAAATAAATATGATTATAAAAATTAAAAAAATATCCCAAACCTTTACAATTCATATTATCTGATTTTATTTTGAAGAAGAGTCATATTATCGTCGACTTTAATATGTTTTGGACTTTAGAATCTGAAAATCATTATATAATAAAATAATATTTTCAAACTTTTCTAAAGAGCTCATCCTCCCCCATATAAAAACTCCAAACCTCTAACCAATTACGCACTCCTCTCAAGCCACTTGGATCATCATAATTATACCCAAAAAATCTCTCAATATCCCTCTCTTCCACATATAAGTCTTACCTTAGGTAAACGTCTCTTCAATAATTTTTCTTTCATACCAAAGTGAGTTACCCGATTTTAATGTAATGTTTTCTATTATGTTAATTTCATTCATTTTACTTATCCAAGCCCATAAAATAATTTTATTCCTTTATTTTATATCAAAACCTATATCCACAATATTCTATGTTTTATATATGAAAACTATTAGAACTACGCTTACACACACATCCGTCTAATGGGTAATGAACATACTGTTTCTATGGACGGAGAACTACTGCCTCATGAAATGATGATTTCTCAATCTTCTCATAAAACATCTTATGGTTTCCATTAAGATATTAATGCATTTAAATATGATATATATTATATATATATCTTCTATATACCTCTTTATTTTTCATTTATATCATAAAATTATGGTTTCTATAATGGGTAAATACGATAATTTCAATTGAAGAAGTGCAAACTACCGCCACATCAAAGTGATATGACTCGTTCATGGAATGTGTGGAACATATAAAGGAATGAGTTACTGAATTTATATATGTTATTATAATGGAATTATAATAAACATATGTGTAATTATGTTTTCAATCATTAAATTTGAAATAGAAATTGAAGTAACGTTAACGTGTACGTACGACATACCGTCTCCATGAACGTTGAATTTCATTTCTTAATTCAAATTGTTTTGAAATATTATAAATACATATATATACTAGATATAAATGATATATATGATATCTAAGTCATGAATGTCATTATGTATATAATTTAATTTTTACCACATGAACAAATTTTAGTTATAATAAGTTCATTTTTGACTCAAGTACCAAATATCGATAAAACGACCATTATTAACATAAATTATCGCCACATATTTATAACATGGTAATAAGTGAAATAAAAGAAATAAGAAATTTGAAAAAGGTTCTTCAGAGAGAATAAATTTACTTTACCATATTATTCAGGATATTAATGAATGAATGAGTCAATTCAGACACGAGGTAAGGGATTTTATCTCTATATCCTTTCATTGAGGCATCCTTTGATTTATACACACATTATTTTTTATAGTGTATAAACAACATTTAAATTTCATTTCATTGAGAGGGAATCTTTTCTCTATGAATCATTTTACTAAATGACATAAAAGAATATTTCTTTTTAACGTAAGTGGTGACAATGACCTTTTCCGCCACCACAAGTATTATTTGATCTTGGGCCTCCATAAGTAGACGTAATTTTTTTGAAAGAAATAAAATAAATACCATATACTCTTTTATGTATTTTGGTATTGAAATTGGTTTTGATAATGAATTGGTTATGTCAAAATATTTAAATGATACATTGTGATTGAAATGTTGAAATATTATCTTTCCTTTATGTTTGTATTATGTGTTATGAATATGTTATAGTTCGTGGGCATTGTTTTCGTATACGGTAGGTTACGTCATAATAATATGGCGAGGGATCCCTAGATTTCTCTCTAATGAATTTGGTAACATGATGGAGGTAAAAGTTAATGTTTCACCTAAGAGATTTATCGAATACACTGTCATGGATTTTCAAAATGAAACACCATACATAGTTGTGAAAGATAAAACATATATATGTTATTGATTCCTCAATATACATTTAATAATTATTATTTCTATATGTCATTCATAAATCATAAAACTGCATGAGGTATGTTAATATGCATATGTTTTGAAGGACTAATGTTTTCTTTCATTATTTTATAAACATAACTATGATTTTTACACTCATCCCATGTTTTGAAATGTTTGTCACATGAATTAAATATGAATAGGGTCATGGATGGTATAAAGGAAAAGTCATGATTTTTAAAACATTGAATTCATAACGAATCTTTTTTTAGATTTTTTATTTTATGAATAAAATTAAATCTGATTTGAAGTGACTACTTTTTAATTGTTGAAATGTAAGGTAATAATTATTTCCTAATTATCTAAAACTCTAAACCAAAAAAGATCCTCAATATGAATTATTCATTTAATTCGAGATTATGTAGTGTTTTATGGCTGGGTACATATAGTTTGTATCAGAAGTCGATTTAGAAAACTTTAGAAGTTAAGATATTGTTAAATTCATATTTATAAATCATATTTAATAAATGGTTAAAATGAAATTATATAGCATTTAGATATTACCGTCTAGCTTCGCCTAATATATTTCTATGCTCAAATTGGTTTTACACAATAGAAATAGGGAAGCTATGATGGGATTGTATCAGGAGGAAGACAACATTAGAAATCAGCATCTTGAGATGGTATGAATCAGAACTGAATAGTTTGTAGCAGTGATGTCATAGTTGACTGAAACAATAAATTGTTGTTTTATCCACGCACGAGAATATCCAGATAAACAACCTTGATACACGTCAGTAGTGGAGTATTTCATGTTCCAGCATCCCCCATCATTCAGAGGATAATCTGACCCTATGCTAGCAGAAGGGTGGATTGTAGCACTTGAGGAGAATTTGGATGTCATGGGGTCTTCAGAACACCAAAAGGCTAGTCTTTCTATTTACCGTTTTGAATTTAATGTTATGTTTCTTGAGAAATATTTTCCTAAGGTTGTTCATCTTAGGATGTAAACAAATTCATGGAATTGAGGGTGTAGGATGACTTAGTGGCTATTTATGAAGAAAAATTCACTCTTTTAGCCAGGTATGATCTAAATTTCATAAGATATTTTGATATTAAAATCATTTTTTTACTCAGGATTAATGCCAAATTATAGAAGCGATTTGTCTTCTCGTGAGTTCAAAAGGTATGAAAAACTTGTTCAATGTGTGAGGAAGTTGTAAATGCAGTTTTCTGGTGATCATGTATTATTTGAAAAACAATAGAATTAGAGGTCGAGGTTCCAGATGAAAGGGAATAACTCTTCAGAAAAAGTCTAATGATATGAAATTTATGTTTACATTTTGTGAAACTTGTGTTATAAAGCATGCTGGGGAATGTCTTTTAAATTCTGGTAAGTTCTACCAATGAGGTAAAATGAGGCATAATGCTTATAATTATTTAGAAAGACATTAGGGTAATGGAATGTCAAAATCTAATTTACAGTTCGTAAAATGTTGTATGTTCAATGAAAAGGGTCATTATGAAAATGAGTGTCCAACGAAACACTCAACTCAGAAAAGAAGAAAGGGGTGGTGAAATATTTTGCTACTACTTTAGTATATATTGGGCCATCAAATGATGTAGTATCTGGTACACTTTTGTTTGATCATATAATCACATTGTGTGCTTTGATTTAGGGTCAATAAATTCATTCATTTCTAAGATGTTTTCTAGTAAATTGAAAATTCCATCTCAAGATATAAATCTTGAACTTATGGTAAAAACACTGGGAGAAATGTTGAAAAAATAAATTACCAGAACCTGCATGTCCATGTGTGTAGAATGTATCTACTTGAAAACCTTATTTTTTATAGTATTTTTTTATGTTATTTGGAGTATGGAATGACATTATTTTTATCATGCTATGCTTGACTATAGAGATAAAGATGGATTTTATCAAAACGAAAAATAGTATATATAGAATAATGAACCCTTACATTTTATAACATATCAGGAAGCTGAGAAGCAAGTGAAAAATGGGAATGAATGTTACCTAGCACATATAGTTGAAAACAATAGAACTGTTTAGATAAATAATGTGCCAGTGGTAAATGATTATCCTGATGTATTTCTGGATGACTTGTCTGGTATTATACCTGATCGAAATGTTGAATTTACTGTTGAAAAAGTTCATGAAGATTATCAGATTTCCAAACCCTCTTATGGAATTTCTCAAATTTAACTTTTAGAGCTAAATAAGCATTTGATGTTGTAATTTGATAAATGTTTCATTTGACCTAGCACATCACCATGGGGTTCTCTTGTCTTCTTTATTAAAAATAAAGATCATTCAATGGGACATTACATTGAAAATAGAGAATTAAATAACATCACTGTAAATAACAATTATCCATTTCCTCATAGAGATGATTTGTTTGATTATATCTATGGTAATATATATTTTTCGATGATTGATTTGAGGTTGGGGTACCTTCAGTTGAATGTAATAGAAATAGACATTATGAAGACCGCGCTTCGTACTAGATATGTCCATTATGAATATTTAGTAATGCCTTTGGGTTAAGCAATGCACCTACTATATTAAAGGATCTTATGAATCAAATTTTCTGTGAGTTTTTGGATAAGTTTATTGTCGTGTTTCTTGATGATATTTTGGTTTATTCAAAAAGAAAATAGAAGCATGAAAATAATAATTTTATTTCTTGAATACCTAAAAAAGTTTTGGGAAATTCATCTAGTGTGAGTTTTGGTTACAAAAAATATATTCCTTGGTCACATTGTTCCAAAAAATTTCATAACTCTTGATCTTGCTAAATCAAAAGTTGTTTAGGAATGGCCAAGACCCAAAAATATAACCTAGATTTGTAGTATTCGTTCTTTAGCAGGTTATTACAAGAGGATTGTTGAGATTTTGGAACGATTATCAAGTACAATGACTAAGTTAACTAAAAAAGATATTATCTTCATCAGGACAGAAGAATGTGATGATTGTTTTCAATAATTGAAAAGAACATTGGCGAATGCTCCAGTTTTGGCACAACCTTCCAAAAATGGAAATTTTGTTATTTATAGTAATGATTCCTTGAAAGGACTTGGTTTTTTCCTAATGCAGAATGATTGGGTAATTGGTTATGCATCACGTCAGTTCATACCTCGTGAGTAAATTACCCTACACATGATTTGGAATTCTCTAATGTTGTTTTTTCATTAAAAATTTGGAGTCATGATTTGTATGGAATAAAATGTGAAATTTATACTAAACAATAAATTTTAATGTATATATTCACTTAGAATGAATTAAACATGAGACAATGGAGATGGCTGGAAATAATCAAGGATTATGATTTCAATATTCATTACCATCAATGAAATTCAAATCTTGAGGATAATTATTTGAGTTGAAAAGGTAATGCTACTTTAACCTTGTTAAGTTTGGAACAAGATCCTTGGATTATAGATTTGATGAACTTTGGCATAGAAGTTGTTGGTGTAAAAATTTAATCTATTTTGTTTCTGGTGTTAGTAAAACTATCTCTATTAGACAGAATTAAGAAATCATAGAAGGAAGAAAATGATTTGTAGAAAAATCTATTTTTGGTTCAGAATAGTACATTCCTGGAACATAATGTTGATAATGATTATGTTTTGGGGTTTAGGAACAGATTATGTGTACCTTGTGATTCACAGTTGAAGATAGATTTATTATGTTAAGATCATAGTTCTCCATTTTCAGTTCATTGTAGATGTACTAAGATCTACATAGATCATTGAGAGTATTACTAGTGGGGAGGAATGAAAAGATATATTACTGTTTTTATTGTGACGTGTTTGACCTATCAGTAGGTCAATGCAGAGTGAAACTTTCAAAAAGGGATGCTTTAGCCTTTATCGGTTATAGTGTGGAAATGGGAAAATATTTCCATGGACATTGTTGTGTGATTACAAAATACATATCACGGTAATAATCCAATCTGGGTAATTGTTTTTCAATTGACTAAATATTCTCATTTAATTCAATTTCAAGATAAGTTTTCTCTACACCACCTTTCTTGGTTGTATGTTAAATAGATAGTCTGGTTGCATGCAGTTCCCCTCTCTATTGTATCTGATCGTTATCCTATGATTACTTCTAACTTTTGGAAAGGATTTTAGAAGTCGTTTTTTAAGGCTTTAAAGATTAGTAAAACTTTTCGTCCTCAATCAGATGGGTAGTCAGAACAAAAAATTCAGACCTTGGAGGATATGTTACGTGACATCTCGATGGATTACTAGTGAATTTGGGACCAAAATATTTCGTTGGTTGAACATTTTAATAATAACCGTTTTCATTCCAGTAATCATATGGCTTTATTTGAGGCCTTATGTTGGAAGAGGTGTGGAACTCCAATTTTTTTTGATGAAGTAGTTGAAAGGAATTTGATGTGAGCATAATTGTTAGAAGAGACGATAGAAAAAGTTTAGTTGATTCAGATGCACATTATAATAGCTCATTGTAGGCAGAAAAGTAATACAGATAACTGTAGGAAGGATCTTTATTTTGAGGTAGGTGATCATATCTTTCTCAATGTTTCCCCATGGAAAAGTGTGATGTGTTTTGGAAAGAATAGAATGATGAGTCTAAGGTAAATTGAACATTAGAAAATACGACGGAGTGTTGGATCAGTTGCGTATAGAGTGAAATTACCTCCATGATTTTCCGAGGTAGAAACAGTTTTTCATGTTTCAATGTTGACAAAGTATATGGCAGATCGATCTCATGTTTTTTTGTCCAAAGGTAGTTCAGTTGGAAGAGAATATCTTTTATGAGGAACAACCAGTCCAAATTCTGGACCGTAGAGAGTATGTGTTGTGGAATAAGGAAATCCATTTGAAAATGGTTTTTGTGGAAAAACCATATGGTTGAAGAGGTAATGTGGGAATTTGAAAATTATATGAGGGACAAATACCTCCATTTATTTGATAAGTGAATAAAAGTTATGAGGAAGAAATTTTCCAAAGGGGGGAAGGATGTAACATCCCAAGTAAATAAAGAATAAGAAATTTTCATATTTATTTTCATATATTTGAATTAAAAATTAATTTTAATTTAAAGGGGATGCTATGTTTGATGGCGTACCAGATACACAATAATGAGTTTCTCTAAAATCTTATGTTGAACACAATGTTGGCTCATACTGAAAAATAATAATTTAATATTATTGTAAATTTTACTTAATGCCATGTGGTTAGAATGAACATTAATAACTACAATATGAGTATACATGTTTGTTAAATTTTTTTACCTTTAAAAGTGAGGGGCTTATAATGTGAATCAATCTAATTTTAAGCATAAATAGTGTAATATTTTTTAAAAGGTTGATTTATCCTTATTGATGGAGAACATTTTTTAAATCGTAATTTTTGCACATTTATATGTTATATTTGACAAAATAAAGTTCTTCTTTAGAATCATAACATCAAAATTTATTTTGTTTAAGTATTTGGTATTTTGCTGATAAAATTCATTTATAAAAAATAGTGAAAAATAATGAATTTCAATTTGAAACATTCTTTAAATATAATTTATTTATATGGCTAGAATATCTTTTAATTTTGTTTTAAAGTGGAATAAATATATATTATTACCATTTAATCCAATGATGTTCATTGGAAGTAATTTCACTTAGAAATTGGACATAAAAAAGTGTCAATCATTTGATAGTTATTATTTCTTAAAAACACGCTTTTTGTTATTTAACAACGAGAATTAATTTTAATTTAATTAATGAAACTTCAATGTTATAATTTTATTAAAATAAACATAATTTTTGAATTCAAAATATCATATATTTATTAGGATAATTTTTTTTTGTTTTCTGAAAACCATCATTTTTTTAAGAATAGTGGAAACATTATGAAATTGTTAAAAAAATGTCTTTTTCATTTAAATGAAATTTTACCCAGTTAGTGAATTGATTTTCGGAAATCTTGAAATACATGGTTGTTATGAGTATGTAAAATGTGGTTTGATACGATGAAAATAATTTTTTGTGAATAGTAACATTTGACATTTATTTATCGTCGTTGAAGTTAAATAGGGTAATTCAGGGTAAAAATAATATTATAATAATATAAAATTACCATAACAAATGACCTAAAATTATTGGATGAGTAATGACTATACAATACAATCCTCAAATAGAATTGTTTCCTTTGAAGGCCATTTGGGTAAGATAATGACATTAATATCTTTTTATTTAATGTTGAAATAAAAATATCATAAACATGTATTGTTTTGCTAAAAAAATTAATGTGGGGTTAATTAAATGATATATTTGAATAAAAATATTAATTACAAAGATTAAAATATTTCCTACATCTTGGTAATATATTTATAATTTCTATACCTCAAATAAATAAAATTTTTGATGACATAGTAATGATGTAGTGTTTACCTCATTAATAAATGATTTAAATAAAAAAATTTCTAAAACTTAAAACAATATCATAAACCTTACCAATTTTTATTTAAAGATTTTATTTTGAACAAGAGTCATCTAATATTAGACTTATATAATATCAATCATTTAGAAAGCGAAAATCATTATATAATAAAATAATATTTTCAGACTTTCTTAAAGAACCCCTCCCCCGCCTTATAAAAAGACCTCACATCTAACCCACTACTCTACCCTCTCAAGCCCCATGGCTCGTCCATGCTCTGCCCAAATATTCACTCAATATCCCTCTCCTCCACCTAGAATCCTTACCTTAGGAAGAAGGCACTTCATGAAATCCTTTTTGTTCAATCCATAGGGAGTTATCTGATTTAAAGGTAATGTCTTCTCTAAAGTTCATTTTTTTATTTTACTTCTCCAACCCCATAACCTCTTTTTATTCCTTTATATTAAAAATACTATCCAATGTATACTTGGTTGTTGATATGTTAAGGATTAAAACTACACTTATACACACCTCCATCTAATTGGTTAATAAAATATTGTTTCTATGGACGACGAACTACTGACTCACCAAACAATGATTGTTCAATCTTATCCTACCACTTCTTATGGAGGCCATTAAAATGGAACTGTATTTACATGTTATACATATTATATTTATATTGTATCTATACTTTGGTATTTTTCATTTATATCATACATTTTATGGTTCCCAAATGTGTAAATATGATAATTTCATTTGAGGAAGTGTGGACTACCGCCCCCTCAAAGTGATATGACTCATTCATTCCATGAATGGAACCTATAAAGGATAGGGTTAATGAAATTATATATGAAATTATATTTTAATAATAATATTCCTATGAATCATTATGTTTTCATTCCAATAAATTTGAAATAGAAATGAAAGCAGCATCCATGCGTACGTATGGCTCACTGTGTCCATGAACTGTATATTTAATTTATTACCTCCAAATGTTATGTACTATTATAATTACATATATTTACTGGATATATAAGATATATGTGATATTTAAATCAGGAATATCATTATATAGATAATGGAATTTTGACCATATAACAACCTGTAATTATAAGATGTCCATTTTTGTCTCAAGTGCCAAATATCGTCAAAACATCCATTATTAACATAAAAGATTAGATACTATTTATAACATGATAATAAGAGATATAAAAGGAACAAAATACTTTAAAAAATTTCTTAAGAAAGTAGAAATTAAAATTAGTTAATTATTTGGGAGATCAAAGAACGAATGGGTCAAGTCAGGCATGAGGTAAAGGACATCATCTCAATCTTTTTTCATTGAGGATTCTTTTGATTTCTACACGACATTATTTTATACGGTGTATCTAACCATTTGATGCTTCATTTAATTCAAAGGGAATATTTTCTCTATGAATAATTTAACTAAACAACAACAGAAAATGTTTCTTTTTAATGTATGCGGTGACAATGAATTTTTCTTCCGTTGTGAGTATTATTTGTTCTTCGGCTTCCTTAACAAGCCATAATGTTTTTGAAAGAAAAATAAATACCACAAAATCTTTTACATATTTTGGAACCAAAAATGGTTTTGATAATGGATTGGATATTTTAATATATTTAAATGAAATCGAGTGATTGAAATATTGAAATGTTATATTTCCTTTATGTCTATTTTATGTGTTATGAATATGTTTTAGTTCTTGGAAATTGTTTACATATACGGGAGGTTCCATAATAAACCTAGGGTATCTGAGCCTGAGATAGAACTCCAATGCATCGGGTAACATGTTGGAGGTAAACATTAATGTTTTTCTCCAATGAAATTTTAGTAAACTATTTTGATTGGTATTACAAATGTTACTCCCTACTTAGCTATGAAATCTAAAATTTAGGTATGTTATGGATTCCACAAGTTTCCTTTAAGATTTATGTTTCTTATGTGTTATTCATAAATCTTATGATATCATGAGGTTTGTTAAAAATAATATGTTTTTATAGAAAAATGTTTTCATTCTTTATTTTTTAACCCTTAACGAGATTTTTATGTTTTCCCATGTTTTGAAATATTTTTCGTAGGACTTAATGATGAATAGTGTCAAGGATGGGATCATGGAAAATTAATGTTGTCTAAAACATGAAACTAGACTATAATATTTTTTTCAATTTTTTTTATTTTATGAAAAAATGGAAACTGAATAGAAGTGTCTAGTTTGTAATTTTTGAGATGTAATGTAATGGTTAGGGACTAATTATCTAAAAATCTAAACATAAAATGATCCTAAATGCAAATTATTCTTTTAATTCAAGATTATGTAATATTTTAAGGTCGGATACATATGGTTTTTTAAGTTGTCTTATGTTCGGGAATTTAAAATGGAAATTATAAGATGTTGATTTTATTGAAATTTTGTACATTAATTAATTATAAATATTCTCAATAATGAGATGTCATTATCAAAATGGTTTTGTTTTTAGATTGGTTCATTGGAATGTTTCTATAAATAGATGGTTTTTTTGAAATGGATGCAATTGTTGAAATTGACATGGGTTTTTTGCTAAAAAGTCATGTATATTCATATTGCATTATGATGTATGGTTAAAATATGAGATTTTTCTATGTTTCAAAAGGTGGAATGGAACATGGTATTTTATTACCTTGTGATGACATGGTAGATCGATGAGAAACTTTCCGTGAGTATGGTTCTATCATAATGAATCATGAATTGGTGGAACTATAGATATGTGGAATTAAATGAAAATTCCCATATAGATATTTAGAATGGTATTAAAATGATTTTTATGATTTTTTACAAGGAAAACAACAAGTTGTAATATTTTTTAACATGGTTTTTGTTTATATTTAGGTGTAAATTATTTTGAGTAGTGTTTACATTTTCTTCTAAATAGTTTTTGGAATTGTTTAGCATCAATTGAATTATTCAAATGTTGCTAACTAATCCATTCTAGTTGAGTCAATATGGAATTCATTGTGGAATACCTACTGTGTTTTACATCCACCCCTACTTTAACACATATGGTCTTCTGTTCATGTCATATTCCAAGATGTGTGAAAAGGATAAGTACCGAATTTTTTTATCAATACATCATGAGTTGTTTGGATGTCTGGTGATGGTGGATCTCGGAGCTATTAAAGCATGAAGTCTTGTGGTTATTGTGGTGTCCCTTTTTATTTATCTTTCAATTTCTTTCTTTTAGGTCAAGGTGTATTCTTTTATATAACATTTTGGGTTCCCATTGATATAAATGAAATTGTTGAGTTTTCTTTCTTTTGATCATTTATCATACAATTATTCTCAATTTTGGTTTTTTGGTATGTAGTTTTATATTATATGGTAAATCAGCCACCACATATATTCGAAACTCTAACACATTTATTTCAAGCCGTTGACATCTTATGAATGATTCATATGGATTATTAATGAATCATAGTATTCTATAGAAAATGATAATATGTGGGTCATTACATGAATGGAATGTGGATTTCATTTATGGTGGTACAATATTAATGAGGTATTTTAATACATAGGTGAATACCGTTGATAGAAAACTTGTTTGGGTCTTCTCACCAAAAGGGTAAGGTATGGTAAAACAAAGAAAAAATGATTCTATCATGAAAGAATAATATAAAAGGTCAAGGAATGGATAAATTAGATATAAATGTATATAACATTAATAATACATAATTTGTATATAAAGTAATGAAAATGAACACATGGGTACATAATCAAAGGGAAATAAAAAAGGTCTCTAAGGAATGAAGTGAATGAATTGAAATTTCGTGGTATTGAATCTCATACATTGAATGATTTCTTATTTATTATTTTGACAAAAATCCATAAAACTATATATTCTCCTTGATTGGGCCATGAATAGGGAGAATTAGAAGTACATCACAGATTAATTATTTTTAATTATTATAAATTATTGAATGGGATGTAATTTACAGTAGTCAAGAGTGGTTTTTTATTCATTTCATTTTATTATCTATTTAAACATAGTTAATAAATAATACAAAACCATCAAACATACCATGGAAAATTTCATGGTATTGACCAAATATGTGTTGTTTATAAATTTTCCCCTTTTTAGGAATTAAAACCCATAAAATTAACCTTAATGATTTATATGATAGTGATTTTAAAAAAGAATTATTTTTATAATTTTGAAAAATAATATTAATTTTCAAAGGTTTTTTATAGGATTGAATAAATTATAATATCCAGTTAAATTAATTTATATTATCGAAAAAACTATTTTTGGTGTATCCAACACATTATAGAATTTATTAATTACCTTTTTGGTTATGATAATGTAATAACATTTGGTGTATATTCAATGAATAATTTTTATGTATAAATTTTCAATATTCTGAAAATAATAATGATTTTTATGGGTAATTTCAAATTTCAAATTTAAAAATTTATATTAATTTTATAAAAAAATTAAAAATAATATATTTTTAACTTTTAAATAAAATAATTTTGTAATAGATATTTATAGTTTTTAGGATATTATAAACATTAAAATAATTATAAAATATACCTAGGAAATTATAAAATTTTATAACTATTTGAACAAAAATAATTATTTTTGTACAAAAATATATCCAAAATTAGTATTATTTAGAATTAATAAATTTATATATTGTAATATTTGAATTGATGGTATTTATTTTGAAAAAGTATATATCTATTTTATTATTATCAAATAATTTAATTTTTAATTTTTTCACATTGTCATGTGTATTATATAAATTAATATTTAAAATTGGATAGAGAAAACTTTTATTTCATTTCAATAAATAAAATTAATACTTTATAATAATTACTTCTAGATACAAATCCTTTTATTACATGTACATACACAGTAAGAGTAATGATTCCAATGGAGGTACATTAATTATGAAATTTAGTTAATATCAATCTAGTGATGATCTTAACTAACATGAATAATCTAAGTAGGTGTCTCCACTCAAACCTTATTTATTGTTGGTCTACATCGGATTTCCATGTGTGAACCTTGTAGATGATACCACCTCATGATTTATGAAAAATAAAATTTGAATGGATTAATTTTAATTTTTAGGGTCATTATTTCCTACTCAACCATCAATTAGTTCTTTAAATTAACATTAATATACATAGATGATTATGGTTATATGATAACGTCTATATTACTAAAAATCATAATATTTAATGGCCATTATTTAAAATTAATATTATACTAAACATTCCAAATTGTTTTTCAAATCCATTAAATTCCCCCTAATTTTTTCATTATTCTATTAAATCAATTTACATCAATTTCAATAATCATTATTTTAAAAATTGATATTTTCTTATTATCATTTTTTTAATTTGGAATTTTTTTCTTTTGTAAGAAAATTCAGGGAGATCAACACAGTCTAATTTTTCCAACTATAATAATTTGACTTTCTGTTCAATTTATTTACCCATATTAATATAATGAATTTTACTGGAAATAAATTTAAAAAAATTTCAATATTCTTAACAAAATAAATAAATTGTTATCATTTTTTACACTATAATAATAGAAATGTTTAATATATAAATAATATAAATTAAATATAAATTTTTTTAGGATGGTAAATTAAATAAAATTTTATGATAGTGAAACTTGATATCTTATACCAAATCATTCAATTACTTAATGTTAACACAATGGTGATTAAATGTTTCTTAAAATATATTTACAAACATCTTTCCATAAATCTGATAAAATGGTACATTTAACTCAAATAATGGGGTTGAAATAATAAATATATTACTAATATAAAATTATATATTAAAATACATCCTAGTTAGTTACTTCTTCGTCCCCCTAATAATCACGTTGTGTTTTTGATTGAACTCTTAGAAAGTTAAATTATAATATAGAACAACCTAAGTAAAATTAAGTCATTTTAAAGACACTAACTGGCGACACAACTTGGTGAGAATTTTAAAATGATTTTGTGCACCTATATAACTCATTATATGGCATTGTAGTTATTTTTTGATTGATAATGGATGGTTTGGGGTGCGTATTAATTTAATAACTTTATCATGACACAATTATGATAGAATGTTATACACTAATTCTAAGTTATCTTTTAATTTATTTTATTAGTTTTCCCATTAATTTATGAAATTTGATCATCCATATATATATAATCAATCATATGTGAAGTGTGAGAATATTTTAACGAAATCCAACTAGACATGATACTGATAATATGCGTTCATAGTGATGTTATTCATAGATAAATATTTCTCCTAAAATTAATATTATTTAATGAGTAAATTATTTAGAAATAATGTAGATATATTTTTTGTAATATTGTTAGGTATATTTTCAATAATATACAGTACTAAAGATACAAAATAATAGAATATAATGACTATCCTAAAAACTTTTCGATTTAATAAAAATGAATAATATATTCAAAAGCTATTTATTTTTCATATAAACTTTTTATTCATGGGAAATATAGTCACAAAGTAATATTTATATTCAGGTCAATTAAAAACATTTGTTCCTAGAGTATTTCACAACCAAATTAATTTTATATTGATCCATTATTTTCCTTGATTTTATGGATAGTATCGACACATGTTATGAAGTTTATCAATATATCCAAACACAAATCAATGTAAATTAGAATGGGTAATATCAATATATAATAATGAATGCGAATAATTATAAAAGGAACATAGATATAGGTTTTTATCTATTTTGTACTAAAAATATACTATAATGGATAATGGTATTTTATATATTGTTATTCATCAATGACATTAGAAGATAGTAATGTTATGAAAAATAAAATTTTGACAGATTACACATTCCACCAATTGACAATGCATCGGATGAAATTAGACAAGCCTTGATTTAGAGAAATATTTTATAATTTCTATATTAATGTCATCATGGAGTTATCAAATTTTAGAGAACTATAATATATAACCTAATAATTACTGGTTAAATTATATATTTACATATAATGATTTCAATATTCACTCAATAATGTGGTTATCACTGATCAAGGATTATTTTTTATAAATTACCTTATTTAAAAGGCCACAATTATTTGTATCGTATAAGAAAAAATTAATACATTATTAAATATAAAATAATAATTTTTTAGGGACCGATATTAATTTATATTAAATGTGGTGGGTGAAAAACAGCACATTAAGCACTAAAATCATTCCTTTACCCATATAATCACTAACTGATAATCTATTTTTTAATATAAATTCTCAAAATGTGGTTATAAAGAAATAAAAAGAGGATTAATAATTAGTATTTAAACAATGATAATCATATATATATAATATTTCGATCCTATATATAACAATGATCCATGACAAAATTTATAATATAGAGTTTAGATGTGTTTTATAGCCCATATTTATTTATTTACCCTTGATATGTAAAAATGTATTGTGGTACCATTAGGAAATATCTAGTGGGATAACAAGAAAATTAATAATGAAATGAATAAATAATTATTCCGGGATAACCCACATGTTATTGTAAATCTTATGTACTCAAGGTATTACAAAGAAATTAAATATGAAAATATTAAATAGAAAAAATGATTATGTATTTAGTCAAAACACATCTTAAGGACATTAATGGGAATAATTACATTATGTTTCTATGTAATGGAAACTTTGGATTGGGTTAAGGGATGGATTTTGAACTATTCATTACTCTTATACGATGGGGGTATTGGAGATGTTTTGTTTTATTATCCCTACCTTATATGAGGTAGTAATATAATGGATGTATAATATAACATAAAAAAATTGGTGATGAGTTATCTTGTTATCATATAAAAAGTTATACTTACGACATGGTTTGGGGAAGTTTTTTAGAGCCTTAGTATCCCTATTGATTTACCTCAATATTCTTAAGGATGAATTTATTGTAGATTATAGGGTTGTGCTATATTGATACCTATTTATTGTACGAATAAATTTTACCATATGTTTTGAAATGATAGATTTGTGGTGATTGTTTCATGATAATGGAGGGTTGTTATGTATATGGATGTGGTTGATGGGAAATCCTTCCTATAAGATATAGATATGGAAAACCATACAATTATTGTGTAAGAAAGATGACAGTGTTGTGTCCTTCTATTTATATGGTCATGTATAATGACTAATGAAGGTCCAAAATATCCATCATTTTTTTATCCATTTAATCCTAAAGAAACAAGAGCTCCTTTTACCTAATCCTTTCAATCCACATTACATGGATTTTGACTCTAACATCAAGAGATCCTTTTTTGTTGGTATAAAGATACTTTTATCTTGTCTGATAATTAGTAATATATATTCTTTAATTAACACTCTATATTGTGGTTTTCTCTTTATATTTCAATGGTGTCTATAAGGTAATGTCAGTTGTCCCATACTGAGTTCGTTTTTTTTGGATTTTCATTTTCCCATGGAAATGTAAAATTTTATTTTGTCCCTATTGTTATGTTTTTGCTTAATGAATGTGGAATTATTTATTGAAATTTAGTGTACTCATTACCATTAATTTAATTAATTTGAAAGTGTGGGATTATCAAACAAACATAATTTTTGAAATGTTGATATAAATCAAAAAATATAAGAGTACAAAAATAAAAGAAATAATGTTTAGTGGGTTTGGGGTTCATGGCAACATGTATAACTCGCTATATTGTTTTGATTTCATATTCATTTTCAAGATATATAGTTATCTATATGACGAGGAATTATTTGTGTTAAGAATGTAACATTTTCCAAAAATATTATACAATGTAAATATATAATTTTGTGGATGAGATTAAAGAAATAGGCATGAAAAATTATTTATTGTTCATCCATTAATTTTAATAAATATATGTTTATTTATAAACAAATTATAATGATGTTTCATAATTTTTGATTGCTAATATGTTCTGTGTTTTATATTTACTAAATAAAATATTCATTATAAACAATTTCATTCATGATTAAATTAAAAATATTTTTTTCTAAAGATAGCTAGTTTTTGGTCGAGCTTGATAATCCTTTTTCGGGTGAACCATAAGAATTTTTAATGGTCTTAGTGTCATAAAAATTTTATCATTATGAAAATAATTCTATTTATTCTTTCTTACTACCATCTATTAGACCTTGAAATGAATTTTTATTTCCTAAAATTTTAGGTAACCATTATTGAGAAATGAATATGGATACCATGTTTTAATGACGGTCACTAAAAGTTTTTTCAGGATATAATTTTGTATTATGTAAAAAGGTTACAAAAACATGGATGTTGGGAAGTGTTTAATGCGTGTAATTATATTCAATATATTTTTCTAGGATTAATTTTTTTCTGAATGTTAAATTGGTTACATGATTTTCCTTATTTTTTTCGAAATTCCAAACATCGTCAGACTCTCTTCATTATATGTTAATCTTTTATGTGATAGATTATGAAGAGTTATTTGAATAGAAAACATATAATAATGATAAATGGAATAATAATTAACACTATTGGATCTTCCTCTAACAATGAAATAATTAAGTATATGAACAAGATAGTTTCAGGTGCTGAATTCACTAGCTAAGTAGATTAAAAATTTAATCACAAAAAATGATGATAGATTGATATTAATTAATGGTTCATAATTGAATAATCTGAATCATTTATGATTTTATGATTTCATGAGACCTATGTCAATGTAGTTGTATTCAGGAATCATTTGTGTCTATATAAGTCTATGATTCACTAGCTAGTCAGTTTCCCCTAGTGTTGTTTTGTGTGATATTTATTTTATATTTTTTAATGTAATGATTTTTATTTTAATTTCACTTGGGAATAGACAATAAAATAATTTGGGGATATTTTTTCCAAAATGCAGGATACTAATGGAATGTTTAATAAACATCACTATTTTCTACAGTATCCATTTATAAATTAATATGAGTTAGTATATACCAAGATATAATGGATAATGGTATTTGGTATGATCTTACTATGCATTTGTGCATCTTATGTTGACTATAAAATTTGTGGTGGGATGTAACTACATATTTTATCGAACAAACATACATCTAAATGCGGTGGATATAAATTTCTATATCTTTAAAGACATACTATATGTATCATTGATGTTGAAAAAGTTGGACATTTGATGTTATATTCCTTGAATATCCTTGGTCTCTACTAGAGCTGTTGAAATTGAGGATTCATGTTTTAAATATGAATTAATAGATAGGATTTTAATAAATTCGATTGAATATTAATCCATAATTATATGATTATAGGGTTATAGGAATTGGTGATTGAGACTGAAAACCTAGTGCAGAGGTGGATACATTTTACCTTTATTTATATATATCATTTTACATATAATTACATTATTTTATGTGTTAATGGCTGAGTGATATATCATGGGGTCGATAATGTTCAATTACATCTTTTTGTACAGAGTTTTAATCATTTTTTAAAAACTAGTTTTGAATATTTTTGTAAACATTTAGCATGATATGATCTTAGTGAGACTGTAATGTCTCTAAATGAAATGGTATCTTTATATATAAAAGTGTATATAATGATCACAATAGAATGTTTCTGATCAAGGTAGGTGTTACTAATTGGAGGTGTTAATCAAATGATATTGATAATTTGTGTTCAGTAAATTATATTTATACATTCAGTAATTTAAATTTATTTATTCTAGTTTTTGTGTCATGTTATATGTGTTGGTATTTTTCTGGCTTATGCATGTTATTTTTGGTCCCTCGAATATACTTATCTCTTCTTCATGAGTCAATTTGACTATAATGGCATCCATGTGTTTGATTTATGAACCTTGTATTCTAGTTCATTAATCATGGATTATTGTAGGAGGGATATATAATTCATCATCTCCCATTAATTATTTTCATCCTAGGTGGGATACCATTTAAAAAATGGGGTAATGAAAAAGTGGAATCCATGCCTCATGGTTCATTTATTAGGTTGAGTGTGGAGTTATAAAATAGTGATTGTGTATGGGTTAATGGGGATATAACATATTCATGAATTAATATATATTGTAAAAAATGGATACTATATTTTAGAATATACTTTATAGACACTTATGATCAGTCCCAATGACTTTCATTTATGTATTTCACGTCCCATTTGTTATTATCCTCATTTATTTTGGTTTATATTTAATTCTTGGTATTTTATATTGAGATTCATTCATGTTAAATTAAAAATTAGATATTTGGGTTGTTCTTAGGCTCTTTATGGGTTTTTACATGATTAAGAAGAAGGTTTTTGGACATATATCACTACAAGTATTTTTAGTTCATTTTTTCTTTCCCGTTTTGTGTTTTATGAGTAGTGCATAGTATGGGTTTAAACGTGTGGGTCTTAGGTGGATCTCTTCAGGTCTTATAGTTTCACTATATAAGGGAGCACGAATTGTACAAAATTGTTCCAAACTATGTTGAAGGTGTGTGCATGGTTGTTAAATTTTTGATATAACCTAACCGTCGTGTTGTTACACAGTTTCCCAAGCCTTGCTAAAAAATAGATTGTGTGTCATGTGAATTTATTATGGAATGAATATTTGATTCCTGGTTTCAAAAACCATGTAATGTTCCTTAATTAATTAATAATTCAAAATTAACACTTTTTACCTCGTTGAAAATTAACCCCAGACCCACCATTCATACCTTCTTATCACGTGTGTCTTAGGGAGGCATATCACTTTCATCCTCAAAGATCTCATACTATTTATTTGGTGATTCTAAGTGGATTTCAAAATAATTTTATTTGATTCTTCTTTGTATTCTTCTCATATTATTTTACACTTACTTCATCTTTCATTTTCTCATTGTCACCATTCTTTCATTGGTCCCATTAGTTTACGGTTCTTGTTTCTTGGATTATAAGTTATAGGTTATGATTTATTAAGGTTATCCATGGGAATTATTTTTTTCATTGACCATGGTGGTGTGGATTTGAGTAGTTATAGTTAAATCAGCATGATTTTGAAGTGGGATCCCTTTTGTATTGGCTATTGAATTTAAATATTCAATGATATCATTACTTTTAATACATTATTCTTTTATTTAGTGGTGTATTATTTTTAAATTATTTTTTTAATGTGAATTGGAGTGAATTTATTCTCATAATTAAATATATGAAACTATTTTATTAAAATTTACAAACCCTGTCATTTGAAAAATGCTAATTTTGTTATTATTTTTTTGTGCTTCTTAATGTATTTTTTGACATTGAAAATGTGTTCTAGAATATAAATTGTGAATAATGTTTCTCAAATGGATTTTAAAATGGATTTTGGTTACAATTTTGGTGCCTCAAGTTATTTTTAAAATAGTTTTTCATATAAAGAATTTATGATCCTGGTTTGAAATTTTAAAATTTTTTTTATATTGGATACTCTCATTGGGGTATTTACCTTATTTTTTTCTTATTAAATTAAATGGGAGGTACTTGGAATATGATATCCCTTGGGAATTAATGTTATGAAGTAATGTGATTTCTCAATGCTGTATTGTTGGGGTGAAATATTTGTGTCTGTTGATTATTTCCATTATTTGTAAATATATATATATAAATAGTTGGTTACTTATTCACAATTCATGGAACACACACACGTTATAAATTAGACGGGTGTATGTCATGGGTATCAAATTGTCTAAGAATGTTTGATACAAATGTTTATAATGATTCTCCTCCCAGTGTCCCATATTAAAAATTTTATTTTCTATTGGATAATGACCCACTTTAGGCCATGAAGGGAATGACCAATCATGTGGGTTGTTGATTGTAATATGAATGCCTAAAATTTAGATCAATTCCAATATGATATAGTTTATCCCATGATCTCCTATAAATCACTATGTTACCTAAGATCTTATATATCTATGGTAGATAATATATGTGTGTTAACTGATATGATTATGTCTGTGTTATCATCGATTTCTCATGTAGTATGGGTTTTATTTATTCTCGATTTTTAATATTTATCTTATTGGTAAAATTGAATATATTTTCTAAATGTTTCATGGATTTTATTAGAATGTTAAATATATTCCATTTTTGTTTAATTTGTTTCCCACTCTCCCTCTCGTTCTCTAAAAATATAAGCCAATATCTTTGAGAAAAGAAACATATTTAAATTGAAAATTGAATATGGAAATTTATTTTCTTAAAATAGAATTTATAAAAATTTAATTTTATAATTATTATTTCAAAAATGAAGAACATGAATAATGAATTTAATGGAGATTCAAAAGGAATATATTACTTTGGCATACATGATGAGAATTTATTCTCATGCATTCAATTTCATTCATTTATTTGTCTTTAGTCTTAGGTTCTACACTGGTTATGATTCTCATGGTGTGATGCTAGGTATTGGGTTCGGTGTGTGACCCATGAGGTCACATAATGAATTGTTAGGTGGTAAGGTTTGGAATAGTTCAATTCTTAGTTTATGTTATGTTTATTTTTACGAACTTTTATTTTATATTTGGGTGATATTTGATTTTCAATAATAATGATTATATATTGAATGAAATCATTCTGAAATTTTTTTCATTTATAGCCTTTGTCCGTGTTACTATCCTAGGGTGATCAAAAACATTCATTGGGGATGTCATAAGCTTTATTGGGTGATTGGTTCAATATCGATGTAGGTTGGTTCATGAAACTAATTTATCAGAAGAGGTTCTTTATATTACATATCTTTTTCTGTCCCTATTGGTAATTTTTATGTTTACATAGATGGGGTATGAGTGTCCAAATATGGGCTGTATGTTGGTGGATATATCTGGAAAATAAATTATGCTCAAAACTGTGGGTTTCAATGCAAATTTGTTTATTGAGTTATAGTATTTTGATTTTAGTTGCCATTTTGTAATGAAATGGGTGTTTGTTAGTGTTTTTGGTGATATTATAGGGTTTGAAAATCCATTTCGAGCTAAGGGACATGGTCATGAAAGTCTCTTTGTTGGATTGGTATGACAAGAATATGTATTCCAGCCATATAAAGAAGTCCTCAATTGGTATTAGTTACCTCTGTACAAATTTACATTTTGTCCTTACTAATATTAAAAACTAATTTCAAACTTTTTTTTTGAAATTCTGAGAAAACAATATTCGATGTGGTATTGTTTAGGGTTTTTTGATAATATTAATGTGTTTTTAGATTTTTTAAAAAAATTATTAAATTTTCTTTATCTGAGTTGATATTTGATAAAATGAAATTTAATCAAATTATATTTCAAAAAATAAATATTCTTCAAAAATATAACTTATTATTTAAAAGGGAAAATTGGTGTTTTTATTGATTAAATTATTGGGGTTTTAATGTAATGAAATGGAATAGATTGTGGTGTTTGAATGGGTTTTTTAATTTTGTTGTTATTAAACCTGTGGAAAATGTATTGTTGAACTTTTCCATCTGTTTGCAATTTATTTATGGTGTTAAATAGAATTGGTTTTTTATGATCTGTTTGTTTTTTATTCAGATCATCTTTCCTGTAGTTTAGAGTACACCTCCACCAATGATTCAATAGATATTCTATGTGTAACTATTGGTGGTTCATTTTTAGTGGACCCTCCAGTTGAAAAACATTAATACCTCCTCCTAGAGATTCATGATGTGAAACCTCCTCTCTTTTATGTTCAAGAGGATCATTTTGAAGAAGGTGAGTGGATGTAAACAATCAAGAGGATAATTGAATTCCATGGGATTCTGAAGTGTATATATGTTAATTTCTCCACCATAAAGCTCTAATTTCATAGTGGGATGTGGTGGAAGTTAGTCATTAGGGAAAAACATTAAGAATAACTCTCATTGGAATACACCAATGCTTTATTCTTCTGATAGTACATATCTGAGGATGTGAAGGTTGAGAAGGGAATATAGTTTTTCTACCATCAACATGGAGGTTGATTAGTGATTGAAGTCATTCAACACTCTTTTGATGTTAATACCTATCCCCTAGAGTTGTCCATGTCCAATTCATTAAAATCATGTAATCATGATAGTGGGAATCATTTTAGTCATTAGTGTAATGTGACTTAATTTGGTGTTCCCTACTTCTATTGATTTAGTCAGTCAGGTATAATGGGTAAAAATAATGTGAGTTCGGGTTCTCAAATAAGAAAATAATAGTTTAATCCATATATGTGATGTAGGTAAGGGAATACAATGAACAAAATTTTAATATGGCATGATGAATAATGTATTGGCGGTGTATTTTAGACTCTATCTAATCCTTTTTAACCATTTTTCAAACAATTAACCTAGTGTATCATCATTGTGGATTGATTGGTCAAAAGAATCTAGTTTTTTGAAGTTTACTATATATTATACATTTGTGTGGTTATTTGGTTGATCTCAGGAATTTATGCATTTATGTTTTTTAGTCGATGATAGAAGTAAAATCAACTCCTTCAAATAAGTAAACCATTTTATCAACTGATCATTTTGTCAACACCTGTTATTTTTATTGGTTTCATTGTAAATTGTCCTTTTTCAATTGTAGTTATATCATTAGGTACCATTTTTTGTGTGATATAGAAATAATTGCTGGTTATCATTCGGGAACCTTTGTTTTATTGGGAATGACTTTTGGAAAAATTTTAGATTTCATTATTTTGGAATGAAGCATGTGTGGTTGAGTATCATGAATTTTAGTTTCTTTGGTTGTTTTTGTGATGTGTTAATAATTTAAAATGATGGGGTTTTATTGGTCTTGGTTTCTTGGTATTAAACAAGAATTAAAAAAATGTGGTGTGGAGTCCACTATGGGCTCTTGATGATGTTAAAGTGAACACTTTGTTCTCAACCATTTTTATCCTCTTATTTTCCCTTAGAAATATATTATGAGGTTACCTCTTGTGTGTCTGAACATAGGTTACCTTCCTATTTAGAAAATATATCACTCTAGTTGTAGGTTCCATAGTTGTGCTATTGTTATAGTGGGATTATTCATCATTATTCTACCTGAAGGGGTTTGAGTCTTCAATTTTTGGGATTGTAGGCTTTCTACAAGCAATGGTCAATGTGTTGTTTAGTTTATAGAACTAAATCATGTGGGTGTTTGAGCCCTATACTTTAAATCAATTATCATGAAAAATTAATGACATACATGGAATAAATTATATTTGTTGTGATAATTTACACTCCTCAATTTCAGTTTTCCACATTAGTTATGTTTTATGTTTTTATCATTGGATTTCCCAGGTGCTTTGGATGCTTCAGATTGAAATTTGACATTTTGGCCAATTTTTAATCTATTTAACTATTTTTTGAATATAGATAAATTGAAAACATGTGGTCTAATGGTGAATATCCCCATTTTAGTTTATTTTCCACATACATGGTTTTTGATTCACATATATTGAATGATTTTGGTCAATCCATGTGGATCATAGCTGTTACATTTTTGGTCTTAGTGCATCTTGGGAAGAGGGGATACTACTTGAGCATGGATAGTCCAAACCATGTAGCATGAATTCTCACGGTTCTGAAAATATTAATATAACAAAACCACATGGTTGGTTCATGGTTTCAAAAAACATGAGTTAACACCATGTAGGTTACTTATGAGTCCAATAAATAATGAATGTTTGGCGTACGTTTTTTTGAACTATTAAACAAAATCGTGTGTCATGTCCATGTTGATAAAAACGTCAACTTAACCCTTTCCTATTTTCATGTTTTAATCAAAAAATATCATTCCTATACTCCTCAATATTGTGACCTATGGGGGCCTCTCCCTTTATTCCTCGTGACTCCCCACATCATCCTAGGATGATTAAAAGTAAATTTCATCATATTTTTCATTGATTATTCGAAGTATTCAACTATTTTCTTCTTCATATCACTTATCCATTCATTTTTTACTTCTTTCCATTTCTTCCATGGTACTTTTAATCTCATGTTATTGTTTCATAGGATCTTTATTAGGGGTTTTTATTTCATTAGGTTCTACATTGGTGGTCCTAGCTTTATGGTCCCATATAGAGTAGATTTGGGATGTCGTTGTCAAAGAAACACGAGTCTGTGGAAGGATACCTTATGAAATAGAAAATGAATTTATTTAATAATTTATTTCATTCCATTTTCATAATTTTTTGACTAATTTGTCGAGTATGAGTTTCTGAATTAATTATTAATGTGAAATGGAGTTAATTTATCCCTTTATTGAATTGTATGAAATTGTATAATCGTATATCACACACCAATTGATGGATAAAATGCCCTTTTAGAATGTGTAAGTGTTTTTTAGTCCCAATTTAATTATTTTGACTTTTTATACGTGTTTTGGTTCCTAAATCATGATTTGGGTTTCATGAATGGTTTTTTAAAATCGATTTTGTTTACATTAAGGGTGTGTAAGGTTTTCTTGAAAATATATTTTTATATACCGAATGTGTGGGGAATGGTTTTATTTATAAAAAGGATATTTCTTTAGAAAAATATCCTTGGGGTATTAATTTTTCCTTGTTAATGTTATATGAAATGGAAGTTCCTTGGTATATGATATCCCATTTAAATTTATGGTTGTAAGGAAATGGATTTTTCATTGGGTTTGTGTTTGGGGGTGATTATAATGGATTATCCATGAATATTTTTTGCACATGTTTAAGATTATTATATGGATAGTAGCCATTAGTGAAACTTTTCTCTCCTTTTGGATTATTCCCTAATGTTAGGCAAGGTAGCGTATAATCAACTATTAGGGATATTGATTTCAACAGGTGCAATAACACAATGGATCCAATATAGTATATTCCAAAATATACCATGATCTACAAGGATTTCGAATGTTTCACTTGTAATTTTTGATCTTTGGTAAAAACATTTGGTTCATTAGATTATTTGATAACCTGTATGAAATCTATCATTTACCTTATTGTCTGGTTATTATTTCTTCCCAATTTTTTTTGATAAATAATTTCAAAAATATTAATAGTTTGTTTTAATTGATTCACGGAAAATATTTTTATAATGTTTTAAATTATTTTAAATTTTTTAGATGAAAACACATTATTCCTACTCTCCCCCTCTGTCTATAAAATTTTACCCATCCTTCTATTTCAAAATAAACTTATTTAAAATGAACAAGGGTAATGGACTTTTATTTTTTAAAAAGGAAATTTATAGAAACCTATTTTAATAAAAAAATCTTCACACTTAAATGGATATGAATATTTTAATAAAATGGAAAAAATATAGAATATATTACATTGACATGCCTACTATTTGTTAATACTACAACATATACATTTATTATTGTTTTTAGGCTTTGTTTTAGGTTTCAACTTCGATTTGATCTCCACGGGTTACAGATCGGTATTGGGTTTAGTTAGTGAACTATGAGGTAACAAATAGATATAGTTGGTAGTCAGGTTTTTTTGGATTTATTTTATGTTTTTATTTATGTTCATTTATGAACTATTCTATTATATATTGTGCTACTCATTTATTTATTTTTATTTAGTTTATATATTGGAGAATATATTTCGCACTGTCTATATCTAATGCCCATGGTGCTAATCACCACCTTGAGGTGACCGGGAATGCACATCAGGTATGTGATGTTGTTTATGGAGAATATGACTATCTAAGGATCATATATCAAGATGATATTTCTATCGGTTTGAATATGGGTATGAAATGGGAAAATATATTAAAAATAAATAAATAATTTCCTATAAAATAGACTTTTGTATTTGGGTTAATATATAATTACATGATTTAAATTGTAAATATGTCGATTTTTTCAATATACTCAACATGTTTGTGCCATGTAAATTCATTTGGATGTTACCATATATCTCTATACCGTATAGGTCAATTACAATGACATTTAAAGGAGGACACTCTATATTTTTTTGTGAATGGGTTCACAAAAGAACATGAATCCCACAGCTAATCATGAGTCATGGTACTTTAATGATGATATAGAAATATATTTTATTTCAATATATTGTCCAAAGGATCACTATATTTTATTTTCTAAAAAGAAGTTTCATTTTTTATCATGGTAGAGGATGATTTTGTTCCTCAAGTATCCTGAGGATTTGCATATTTCTTGAAGAATGGTCTTAGATTTAATTCAATATTAGTTTTAAATTTAAACATATAAATAGACCCATATCTAAGTGGGTATTAAAATTAATTATAGTATTTGAGAAGTTCATTTGTTCAATATCCACCTCAAGTTCCTCCTACATTATGATTCACTCATTCATATATATGATGTGTATTTAGATATGTATTTTGTGGAGGCATTACAACTAGTTGTTAAGTGGTAGTTCTCTATGAGTATATTGATGTCATATAATGATGTTTTGGAAAAGAAAGAGGTCATTAATTTTAAATTTTCTGTTATTTTTTTCGAATTGGGCCATCTTGAATATTTTTATTACACATCTTGGAACATGATGTCATAGTAACCATGTATGATGTTGATATAGTCAATATGTAAAAGGCTTCATCCCTTTATAACCCGCATCAAAAAGATACTAGTTCCAACGCCATTTCATGTTCATCATGGATGATATTAATTTCATATAGTGGTTATATCCATCCGAAGAGAGAGTTCTCATCCATATAGGTACTCGGACATGTTAATGATGGCCTATTTTTGGAATACCCATTATAGCTATTCCAAATGATGCAATATAATTAGCATGAAATTACTTCTTTTCAACGGTATAGAGATTATGACAATTGTAGAGGAAATCCTTGTGAAATCCCTCAATTTTTATGGACTATGAGTAGAAGAAAACTGGGGAGATGGTCTATATCTGTGCATAAGAGGACATTTAATAGGATGTGGCTAGATGTCTGGTTTATTTATTCCAGTACAATGTGAGTGTCATGAAATATGAGGTGAAATAACATAGTTTTAATCATGTGTTTATTCCAAGTTAGATTCAAGAGTTACATAAAATCATGTCTTCCTTCTATAGTCCAATAATTGTTATATTAGGGAAAAATTCTTTAATTTAAATTGCCAAATACTATTCTTATTAGAATTTAAGATAACTAGTTTTATCTAAGCATAAACTATGAGTTTATATTGGTGAAAAATACTCTTATAGAAATTTTTTATGTTTATTGATAGAAAAATATGACATCAACCACTACATAAATTGGGTGTATTTATTCATAGATATTTTGTTTTGATATAATTGGAAGTTCATACATAATTACACAAATAGTTAAATGACTATGTTTTTAGAAAGATAAACCAATAGATTGGGAAGATATATTTATAATACATATTATCTGGAATGGATAGGATAATGATTAGTTCTATGTAGAAATATCTAGTGGTGTTCCCCAATGTCATTTAAAAGCACCAATGTTCTTCCCCAAACTTTGTGTGCCCATATCCTCGACACTATATACCATCATCGATAAATATATTCACCTTGGTGTCTCTCAAGTATCGATTACTCTAATTGGATAGCCACATAAATTTTTTTGGTGAGATGGAATCAAGTCAATTACTTCTTGAATAAAGTATTTAATTATGTTTTTGTATTACCATGGGGTTTTTTAGTTCTTATTATAATTAATGAATGTGGAAATATTCTAATTTTTATTGATCGTCTCTATTTGTATAGGGTTACGGTGAAGAACATCATTCTACTCCAATAGATTAAATTATCTTCCAGCAATTTGAAGGGAATTAGGTTGTTCAATAAGATAGATCCTTAAATGTATATAATTAAATGATATTGAAGTGTGAGGATATAGTGAATATTACATTCAAATTACACTATAGAATGAATATTTTATTTGGTGACCGCTTTCTATATATACTTCAAGGGGGAATTTTAAGGGAGTATTACTATGACACTTTCTATACTGGTGTGTATTCTTTATTGATTCAATAGTGGGTTATTATATCTTCTTAGTTATGATGGTTAGGACCTCATGAAGGTAAGAAGTTATCCATTAATCTTTTCCTCTAGGGGATGGTGTTCACAATAATTTTTTAGATATATTACATTGCAATTAAATGTTTTTTGTTCATTAAGCATCATAACATTTGGAAGTAATCTTTTAGGTAGAGTGATGTGAATCAAAAAATGGTGGGGTAGATGATGTACTTATATGAAAAATAAATTAATATTTTCTTCACAGTAGGTAAAGGGAGTTTTATACGGAGTAACATGAATGAGAACATCCATAATGGTGTTGTTTATGAGTCCATGGACTCTTTAAGATAGATATATGTTTTCTTTATGATTCACCTTGATATTTATTAAAATAACATTAGTTGTTGCATTTATCAGATGATTCTCCGGTAATCCTGAAGTATCCTAAAAAGAAGTCTTGTAAGGTGTGTTCTATGTTATATGAATATCATGATCATGGTTACCATGGTATGGATACTAGGGTATGGTCCACAAGTGTACAACAAAAGGTTTTATTCTTTGGTAAAATTTCAATTTTTCAACAATGTGTGAGGAGATTCTATATGAGTGAACTTATTCACCAATGAATGTGTATCCGAGTGTGGAATATATTAATCATAATTTTATGATTATATTAAGACTGTATATAAGGAAGTGTTCAGTTTCATAGTTCATCACACAATATTAGTCTTTTCTATATGGTAAATGGTTTTTATCTTGTTCTTGGTGGTATTTTTCATCCTCATAATGTTCCCCAAATATTTTTTAGGGAATATCCATGATCGTCATCACCATGATACACATATCTCTCAGTAGCTACGTTGATATATCTTATTTATCATTGAAATCATAATGTTCTTACCTCACATCATAGTAATCAGTGTGTACAGTTCCTTAGTGGGTTCAACTACGTTGTATCTGGGGGATATTTTAGTGATTTATTGTATTATAAATGAACTATACTAAGATTATGTTCCAATTTTTTATTCTAGGTTTAGGATATATATACTTCATTATTTAATATAACGACCATATTTATCATCAATATATTAGTACAAAATTTTAAAATCAAACTCCATAAAATAATTACACAATGAGGAACTAATGGTATAGTCTCATGGAAAATTAAGACCACAAATAACATTTACTAAATTATTCAAATACACATAATTAATTCATTACTCTGTATATTCATATTGGACATTTAATTCTTGTTAGTAAATCTAATAACCTTATAATAAACTCATAATTAGTCAGATAAAATCCCATTATGATTATAGATAAGAACATGAAACAATATATCATGGATTGATCATAATTATTACATAAACATCAGAATATAATCATTAGAAGATGCTTTATGAAAAGACTTGAAATGTAGAAATGAAAAAGAAACACACAATGTCATTGTTGTTAACTACCGATAATAGATTTAAAGAAATAAAGCATAGTTCTCTTGCATTTTTCACTTTTCCCAGAAGATACATATAATTACCCAAAGCATTGGCACTTTATATATTTCTGGTCAGACCCGTTACATCATAACATTTACATTGCACTATATAATTCTGGGTGCACCCGTCAAATCTTAACAATTACATTATATTTCATGATGCATATAATATATATAAACCATGAACATAAAATATATAATTTAATGTAATTGTTTTCGTTTCATAACAATATATTTGTAAAATTTGTGTTCCCAAATGAAAGAGGGAACAAAATACGTCAATCATCAACATTGAAGAAATAATCCCTAGAAGTAAAAGAAGATTTATTTTGGAAAACATTGTGTTTACCATTAACTCAAGTAGAAAAAATTTATAACCTCTCAAAGTTATAATAATGATTAATTAATTATATTTAAAGAATAATCATACTAAAAATGCAGTTAAATAAGGAGAACACTAAGAAAGCGAGTTGGGATTGAAGATTCCCATTACATTGTGTCTGAAAATTTTATTCACATTAATGTGTTACATAATCCTATTAGATTAAATAATAAAAAATTACAAACCCATTTATAGATGATTCATATTAATTATATTTTTATTAAGTTCATTTATGGTACTATGGATGAGTTATATAATTTTATTTTATCGTTTGAGAGCATTCATTTTCATGCTTTTCACGATCTGGTCACTAGTATTCATGAATGGATGTTCTTGTAAAATGATGATCAATGTATAGAATTATTATTATATTTTATGAATTATATTACAGAATTTTAAATTATCTTATAAATAATTATTTTATATGACATGATGATGAATCCTTAGATAATAATTAACGATGATCATTTTTGGTTAATTTTTGCGATTTTTCGATCACAAAAAACAATTTGTTATATAAATTACTATAATGTATAAATTTTAATCCAAAACATAAATAGGGTTTTATAATAAACATAATTTTTATTTTCAACCATTTAATGGTATTATTAACATTCTTAGTGGTTTTAATGGGAAATTAATGTGTGTTTCCCATGATGTTGATAAATAGAAACATTACAGGTCAGGATTTAATTTTTATAATAAAAAAGTGATAAGGGGAGTTTAATGAAAGATCATCCATTTACATGATAATTTTATTGGATATTTAAGGTAATTTAGATACCATTTAATTTTTATAAATGTATGTGAGGTGGGAATAAAGAAAAAAATTCAATGGAAACTAAAATAAAAAGAGAGATGATTTAAATATTGAGTTATCCTCAAGATCGTCATTAAGGAACTTAATATTGGTCTTCGGATGAGGAAAAGAACTCTAGGATTTTTTGGTTGGTGTTTGTAATATTATTGGGATTAATTTATACAAGGTTTAAAGGTTGAGATATGTGAGGAGAAATGTTTGTGAGGGTGGAATTTATAGTGGAGTAGTTGAGTGTTTTCTCTATAATATTTTCATTTGATTATTATTTTGGATCAAGTTTATGAATATATTTAAGATAATAATTAAATATATTATATTAATGAATGATTTTTTGAGAATAATTTTCTTACATCATCCATACATTATAAATGAATCAAAAATGCATGTATTTATAATTTATTGAAAATTATCATATTTTACTATTCAAAAAAATTCATGTATTTCAAACAAATCCCTTAAATTCACCCTAAAAATTTCATTGATAGTTAGAATTAAAAAAATGAATGTCATTTTATGAAAAAATATTTAATATGATTAATTTTATTTTATTTCATTTAATAATTTACATGGAAACTATAGGTTTTCAAATTATAACTGTTTCAATAAAAAATTAAAAATTTATTTAAGGTATAACAAAGTATTTCGAAATTAGAAGACATAAAAATATTTATCTGTGGATACATTTTATAAAAATAAAATTTCCTTTAAATTATTAAATTAATTATAAAATTGTAATAAAATATTGATGACATACAAAAATTCAAAAAACGTAATTAATATTTTTTTAAAATAATTACATTCTTATACGATGATATAATTATATCAAATTCTCAATAATAAGTTGCAAAAATTTTATTTATATTTTCATGTCTGTGGTTACTTTTAATTTCTCAAGTTTAATATTTATAAAGATCATATTACTATTAATAAGGTGAAGTTACTAATTTATCGGTATTGGTTCCCTAACTTCTAGAAATACTTATTATTTCATTAATTCCTCATTAATAAAGTTTTTTTGGAAAACTATGTGTTTTTATGTGATCTATACTATTTGAAATTAACATAATATGGGATAAATTAAATTGATAATGATTTGGTTAATCTCACCATAGATATTTTGTTTTATATAAATAGGTGAGGTTACTTTTCCCTCATCACCTCCTCCAGTTCACTTGATTCTATTTTATATTAATGGTTTTTTCAAAACACTTTGACATGGTGGGTTTTCTTATTGCCTAAAAGATTATCTATGAAATCTAGAATCATTACTGGCTGGTCCATATAAGATATATCATTATCCAGCTAATCCAACTCGGAGATTAGTACGAGTGAGTTATCTGGTATGTACATTATTAGTAGTGATACATTGAAGTCATAATGAAATTAAGCCATATTCGATAAAAGTGCACGATAATACGCCACGACTCCTACATGATCAAGGATATCAATATGTCTAATGTACAATGAACATAGCTTCCCTTTTTTTCCAAACCACATGAATCTTCTACATAGTTATATTCAATGGATGGATTTATCTCCAATGTCTAACTCTAAGTCACTTAGATTTTCATCAGCTTAAAACTGTTTCCAACTCTAAGTATCATTGTTATATTGTTAGATGGATTGAAACTTTTCCTTCATAAATTGCATAAGATCAGGTCCATGTATTTTTATATGTCTGAATTTATCCCTAAAAGTGTGAGTTTGACTTCTATTTCCATACAAAGCTTCAGAAGGCTCCATATGAATACTCAAGAAGAATATATTGTGTTTTGAGCACTCATCCAATTGGGGATTCTGATCCCATAATCCTTTTAATTATAAATCGCAAGCTATTAAATTATCATTGAGCATCTAAATAGGTCTTTCATATTGAACATTAGTTTGGGGGTGATAGGATGTACTAAAGGTTAATTTAGTACTCAAATAATTATTATTACTGATCTAGAATTTTGATATGAACATGGGATAATGATTAGAGGAAATTGAGATTGGAACTCCAAGAACTCTCACCACTTCATTCAAATATAACATAACAAGTTGTTCAAGAATGATATGTTCCTGAATATCATAAAGTAAGAAGCCTTGGTTAGTCAGTCCACCACAACCGATAACACATTATTTACTTTGGATTTCTTTGGGAGACCGATGATGATGTCCATAGCGAAATTCTATCATTTCCACATGGGTATAGGAAATGGGTTCATCATCCCATTGGATTTATATCACTCTAATTTATTTTGATGAAATCTCTAGAACCATGAGATATACTAATCAATTTCCTTCTTCATATTGTCCCACCAAAATTGTTCTCGTTTATCATGGTACATCTTGGTGCTTCCAAGATTTATAGACAATTATATGTTGTGTTCATTGTCCAATAGATAGTTTATTATCCAATGTGATTAAGTCACAAAAAGCCCCATTTCAAAAGAAATTGCAACATCATCCTCATTATGTAATACTAGTAGAGTCCCTTCTACTACTACACTCACCATATTTTTAAACTCTATATCATCACTTTAGGCCTCATTAATATTATGTTGGATATATAGTAGGGAAGTCATTTCAGAAAGGTAATATTTATTCCATACCATTATGATTTACAAAATTATCCAATGAATATCCATGAAGATAAGGCCTTTATCAATACCCAACCTAGTTAGAGTTGCATGTTCCTTTCTGTTATGAACATCAACTACCATATTTTCCATGATATGATGATAGTCAAAAAAATAAATCATAGTCCATGACTATATCTAAAAATAACCATTGACCAATGTTGTTCTATTTTTGTGTGAATATATACTTTAGGCTCTTTTGATCGGTAAATATGTCACTCTTTTCACCATAGAGGTTTTACAACAATATTTTAAAGGCAAAAGTCACATTTGTAAGCTCGATAACATGAATCAGGTAGTTTTTCTCAAGGATCATCAAATTACATGAAGAATAGGCTCTCACATTATCATTTTTCACGAGTACAAAACCCAAGAAATTATTTGATACATCACTGTAAATCACAACACATTATCCAAATTTCTGTTATGAGGGTACTTGTGTAGTGATCAAAATTTCATTTATCTGTTTGAATATTTCCTCACATTCTTCTATCTCGACATACATTACCCATTTCCCTATTAACATAGTTATTGGGGATGAAAATAATTTAAAAAAATTTCATTAGTACCCAACTAATCCATGAAAAATTGGGATTTTTGTAACCCTAGAGGTTCAAGGACATTCCTCAATCACCATAGTTATTAATGGGTCAACAAACATTCCCTCACATGTGGAAACATGTCCCAAAAATATCACTAGCTATATCTAATAAGTACAATTGAGGAACATGGATTACAATTTCAACTTCCTTAATGACTTCGACACAAGACATAGATGGTCTTCACATTCCTCCTTTCTATTATAGGATATAAAAATAACATTGATAAACACAACAAAAAATTTATCAAGGTAATGTATGAGAAATATATTAATCAAATCCATGAAAAATGTGAGGGAATTATTAAACCCAAATAGAATAAGAAAAAATTAATAGTGTGCATGCCTTGTGTGAAATAATGTCTTATACGTATCTTCCTTCTTCACTTTTAGAAGATTAAATAAGGAGTGGAGAACCACCATTGAGATGTAATGATTTCTTCTAAATTGATTGAACATGTCATCAATCCTTTGAAATGAATATGATTTTGTTATGGTGATGTTGTTGTCTTCCCAATAATTGATACACATCCTCATTGATCCTTGAATATTTTAGATAATGATAATTGCCATACCCTATGGTGATGAACTAGGGCATATGAACCCATTGTCAATGATCTATTGCAGATACTTTATTATGACTTTTTATTCAATAGGAGACAGTCTATAGATCCACTTTTAGATTGGGGTATCTCTAGGTATAGGTTCTATTGAGAAATATACCTAACAGTCTAGGGTGAGTCCTAGTAACTCTTTAGGAAACACATCATTGTATACCAACATGATGGGAATTTTCCATATGTTGATAATAATTTATTACTCAACCAATTGGGTGAGGTATGCTTCTTCATAGGGAATCAACACCCACACCAATGAAATATTCTTTATGAGATATTCTTGATCTTCCTTAAATTTTTAGAGGAGCATGGAATTGTTTCGAATATGAAAATATATTTAATTTCCAAAATAGTTTGATTTTTCTCTATATAATGGGAGAATATCCATCCCCAATATGGAGTTAAATTCCACTAAGGGAAGTTTTATGACATTTTCATGAATACTCTTCCCACATATGGAAAAATGAGAATAGTACAACACTTGTAAGTTTCAATGATTTCATAACATTGTGTTTTTTTGATATCTATACATCATGGTTTTGGTACATTGATTCAATAGTTATAGAAAACATGAAAGATATAAATTAATTCATAGAACTAGAATAAAATAATTCTTTTTTTCATTTCATTAATGAATATGAAGTGTACCTTGTATGATTTCATTTTCTTGCTTCACTTCTGTTGAAGTGATTGAAAATTCATCCATTAATAATTTGGATTTGGATGATATTAATGCTGATTAACCCTAATAAGTAAAGTATTAGTGATCTATTTTTCAATTTTCCCGTACACCCATTAGTTGTAGAAAAGGACCATGGGTGGTGCTCACCTATTCTCTACCATATTATCTGACTTCCTCATGTCTATTAGAACTTCATTTTCATGGTGGAATTATATCCCACACATGATGTATTTCCATGTCCCATTGATATAGTTACCATCATACTTCTTCCCACATTTTTAAATTATCGTGGTCGAGTTTTCTTTCCACATTTGTCAGTAGATCATCTGGCCTCAAACTCCATCTTTCATTTCTTATCACCATACCCATGGGACAATTTTCCAAACTCCATCTCTACTTTGACAGAACATCATACGACTTCATCATAACTCTCGATGCCTCAGATTTTAAGTGCATTTAATTTTTTTTAAAACACAAATGATTCAATCAATTTTTCTATCATTTTTTATAAAAAAACACTGAAGCATTCCTTGGAAGCCTTGTGAATTTTTCTTCTTAATCTATGACAGTTTCATACCAAATTTTTCTTTGGCTATATTAATTAACTAGACATATTTTTATGATGATATTGAGGTAAATACTTATTAAGAAACATTATCTAAAAAACTACCCACCCCATCAATTCAATTTATCCATTCAGTTGGTTGTTCTTAATTGAAGGCCACTATTGATCGACCACTCCATCAAGATCATAAACAAAAAGAGTCACCTTCCATATCAAATAGTGGATAAATAAATAAAATATCATCTCCATTGAGATGACCAACTTTTTAGCGAAAAGTGGATTAAAATATCAATTAAACATTGATTAACATTGTCATATAAAACACATGATATATAGTTGCTCCCACTTGGGTGAGGGTCAATGTTCCATATTATTCATTTTATTATTTTTATCCAATAATTTTTTTGTAAGAATCTCAATTAAATTTTCAACACCACCTTCAATGCGCTGGGTATGTCTTTCGTAAAATCATTTCACTATACTCAATTGGGTTTTTTGGAAATGATTCTCCAGGGTTCCCACTATTTTTATTATAGATTTGCATAGAGTAAAAAATTAGTCTACAAGTCATGATTAAATAATATATTCCATTGTTCATTATAGTCCAACAGAATATCTTATCGAATACCTATGTTTATAATTTTATAAAACGAAATCTCTTTGGTGATTACTTATACATAGTCTTATACAATAGATTCTCACTATGGTTCATTAATCATAATTCCCAAATGAAATAAAATATCCTCGATACAAACTATATCGACCATTCTATTCTTACGTATGATATTATATAATTTTAATGAAAAGACAAAACTATATAAATCAATATGAAGATCCAAATGATAAATTTATTGTGAAAATGAGGACTATACATAACATTTAGATAATAAAACATCAATATTTATTTAATTACTACTTCTCAAGCTTCATATTAGATATTGAAATCATTTTTGTACATGTATTCACCTGAGGATATACAAAAAAATGGATGAGCTAAAATGCCAGAAAGAGGATAGATAATATCATGAAACAATATAACATTGGATGAGTGTAATGATAAAATATACTTATATTCATAATCATGGGAGGAAGCATTACGAAAAAGCATGAAATGTAGAAATTTAGAAAAATAAAACATTATGTCTAAATAGTTCACTACAAAACCTAGTTGTGAACAATGCCAACATCATTTTAACGCTTAGTTCACTTTTATCATGAGATGTATCACATTACCCATTGTATTAGAGGGAGGTTTAATTGAAGGCTCACCTATCACATAATAACATTTTGATTATGCTATATAAAATTGGGTGCACCAGTCGCATTATAAAATTCAAATTATAATGCATGAAATGTAGAAAATATATCATTGATGAACATAAAATAACTCAAGGAATACAAGGTCCCATAATTATATATTACAAAATTTACAGTCTAGTTAAGAATTCTCAAAGAAGATCATTTAAAGTTTTATGTTTTAGATTACTAGGACATGAAAATTACATTATCTTCAAAAATTAAAATGTAGACCCGTCTTCTATTTTCAATTTTTAACCAAAATAAAACTCCTTAAAATCTTAAATGATTTTTTTCTCGATATAAAAATTCAGGAATTCTTTTATTATCTTACCTTACCTTATAACCTATGAATTTTTTTAAAAAAAAATATGTGGTGAGAAAAAAACCTTAGAATGGGATATAAAATATTTAATGAAAACACTACTCTATCAACACATACAAATCAACCAAACCATAATTCTAAATCATAAAACATAAGTTATTTATCATACCTCATGAAATCATATGATTTTTTAATAACTCATTGAAATTATAAATCCCAAAAGAAACAAGTAGAATCCATAACATACATACATTGTATCTTCTATAGACACATAGTGGGTTAAATTTAGAATACCCATCATAGTATATTATATAAATCTTATAGGAGAATTATTAACGTTTACCTCCATCACATTACCCAATGAATTGGATAGCTATATCGGTATCACCCGCCCCATGATTATCACAGAACAAACCATATTTGATTTATCCTGTAACCACCCATCATATGCTGATGTACCAATACCTAATCCAAACACATAAAACATTGAAATTATAAACATTTCACAAATCAATCACAATAAATCAATTCAATATATTAAAATATTTCATACATTTACAACACCACTTAAAACATTTATCAAGGTGATTCTTGAATCAAAGTTTCCCATACCACTTTGGAATATTTAAAAGAATCGTTCGAGGCAGATATTTAAAACATATATGTCTATATAAATAAATCCTTAAATTTGTTTTTGAAAAAATGGAACTTTTTGAGAATTATTTATACTATGAAATCTTCAAAACATTTAAAATAAAGTTTCAGTTAATGAATATTGTACCACATGAGAAACACATGAAAAAATAATTAAATAATAAGATCAAAAAATATATTAAATAGCATTATAATATAGATATTAATTATATAAAATGATAAAAGAGTTATATACACACCTTATAATATATTAATGGTGTGAAATATCGAGATATTACTCAATGAAAGGATATGGAGTTGTAGTCCCTTATAATGATTGTATCATTATATTAAGGATAAATCAATGAAATAAAAAATTGTAGAAAAAATAAATACAAACAATATAATTAGATATTATTTATACAATAATCAGAGGTCATATACACAAATTCATTGGAAAAACAAAACAAATGGAATGGATATTTAAATTAATTAATGAATATTCAGCTATGATTTCCCTTACAAAGATTGTATAAATGATGTAAGAATTAATCAATCAGGTGATTATGTGTTGAAAAATTATATATACACAAATAGAAGTGGAAAATACACCATAAATAAATATATAATGATTTCAAACATAATCTAGGAATAATATTATTAATGAAGTATGTGTAAAACCCAAGGAGTGTAAATTGTGTTTTGAAATTTCCATACGAAAATTTAGCAGCCTATAGACATCACTTAAAAATTAATAAATTCAGTTCAAGTGATAGGAAGTGGTATATCGTCACATGGACATAAAATTTACATACACAAGGATATATAATAACTTATATCCACATAAGAAAATTGAAATTAAAAAAATATCATAAAAGAAAGCATTGACTAAAAGTAGAGGGTGAATGGTTCCCTTACGGTGAGTTTTACTTGTCTCATTCATTCAATATATTCCGGAAAAAATTAGATTTTTTATACTTGGTTCCGAAATCGTTTCAGGTTTATTATTCATTTTATATCACTTATTACCATGTTATATATATTACACAATTATTTACGTTAATATCGGACTTTTTGTTGATAATCAATACTTGAGTAAAAAATGATCATGTTATAATTCAAAATTATACATATGGTCAAATATCCATTATCTATAGAATTAAATTCAATATTTAAATGTCATATATATCTTTTATATATTTTAATTCATAATAGTACATAACATTTGGAGATAAGAAATTAAACGCACCGTTCATGGAGACGGTATGTCGTACACACGCATGAATACTACTTTCAATTCTTCTTTAAATTAAAAGGAAATAAATATAAATGATTCAAAGGTATATATAATTCCAATATAATATCATATTTTATATAAATTAATCATGTTTATCAATTCCATACTTTAAATGTTCCATGTATGGCATGGATGACTCATATCACTTTGAGTGGGCGGTAGTCTGCACTTCCTCAAATGAAATTACCATACTTACACAATATGGATATTATAAATGTGTGATTTAATGAAAAAAAATAAAATCATGGAGAAAATTTAAATATAATATATATATATAATACATAAATATAGCTCAATCATAATATCCACTATGAAAAGTGGTTGGGGAAAATTGATCAATCATTGTTTCGTGAGGTAGTCGTCGTCCACAGAAACTATATGTTCATATCCACTATATGGAGTTGTGTGTGTTAGTGTAGTTCATATATTTCTAATAAAAAAAACTAATATATTTAGGATACTGGTTTTTTAATTTAATTAATGAATATTAATAGAATAGTGTGTGAGGATGAAAAATAATGGATAGGTACTTTAGAGATGATGCTACATCGTAATACGTGTAACTCCCTTTTATTTGAAACAAAGGATTTCTTGAATTGCATTATGCCTAATGTAAGGATCTGGGGAGGAATTTCGGTAAGTTTGTAGATTAATTTGGTAGAGTTTTGAAAATACAAGGGGCTTGAAAGGTGTTATTAAATGGGAATGGTTGATTCCCTTTTATAAGAGGGCGGAGGGCACTTTAGTAATGTTTGGAAGTAGTATTGTATTATAAATTTGATTTCATTTTAAAAAGGACCCATTGTAATTCATTTAAAAGATAAGATTCTTGTGGGATGAAAACATCTCTAAGTGTTGGCATTAGAAAAGAATAGCTTCCAAATTTAACATTATCTTTTAGCATTATCCATTTGTTAAATAATTTAACTCTTTCCATGTCTTCTTATATAATCTTACTATATGGTTAATATAGTTACTCTAAAATGACTATAAAACATCAAGTGGATCATTAATGTCATTTAAAAAATTATTTATGTCTTTTTTAGGGATCATATATTTTTGGACTATTGTATCATTTCATAAATTAATATTTGTTTTAAAAACACTATTATGTAAATTGTTTTACTATTCATATGATGACTTTTTAAAAATACCTAACCACTTTATTCATTAATATAATTCATTAATTAAAATATAAAAAGTCATACTCATCCATAAAATTCTTGGATGTCATAAAAGCTTTAAAATAAATTTATTTTACAACTTATGATCTTATTAATTTTAATCAATAATTTATAATGTAATCAAAACATCATCATTGTGTCATAAATATATTTATTTATTTGATGTCAAAAAATTCTAAATAAAATACCATGATCTAGAAAAATATTTTTATCTTTTTAATGAATATTTAAAGTCAAGTATAACACACATAAAGCCCCATATAAATTTTTTTTACTAAAAGATACATGTTTATGTTATATTTTTCATTACATTAAATTATTTCTTATAAAAAGAAATTATCATTTCCAAGTGGATCAATGGTGTCCAAAAATTGACCAAAAAATTACCATGGCCTATAATATCTAATATAATAGGATTATGATATGTATTAGGTTAGAATAGTATTATTATAATATTATTTCGTTAACCTTATTTTCCTGATTTAACCTTTAACCAAGTTAAATAAAAAAATCTATGAAGTTATTATTCATAATGTTAAATAATAAAAGGTAATTATTCACAAAATATGGACCTTATAATTCAAAATATTGAATATATTTTTCCAAAATCAAACCAAAAATGTTTGAGTAATTAATTTAAAATTAATTTATATTGTAGAAACCAAAAAGTTTGTTTCTATGAAGTAATAACTCTCAAAATATTGACATGTGTTTAGATCTTATTTATATGAAAAATTACATGAAATTTTGAAAATTGGACTAAATGATTAAAATATATTCCAATTACACATTATATAAGATTAAATTTTGAGTCTAAATATATAAATAAATAAGATGAAAATGCAGTTTGGACTTAAAATTATGTATTTTCACTATTTATTAAAAAAACTAACATTATCAGAAAATTACCAAAAATATTATGAAAATTAAATTTGGATCATACATTTCTAAATAAGAGATTTATTGATTCAAATATAACATATAATGTATTCATAAACTATATTTTACAATGGTTCTCTATCAAAAGGTGGAAAAATTACCATTACAAAAATATTAGTGTATTTCATGCTTTAAATCAGATTCATTCTTATTTGAAGCCTCTAAATTTTTTTGGTTAAATATAGAGATATTTAATAATAATATTTTAGTTAGTTATATTTAATTCTAACAATAAAACAGCTATGTGTTAACAACCATTTAAAAAATAATATAATTATATTATTTTTCTGTATAACACAATGTTATGTGCAATGTAAGATTTCATAGAAACTCATTATTCAGTGTTGAGTACACTATCACAAAAAGAAACCCCATTAATGAAAATTTTATATATATTTTTATATGTATTAATAGAAACAAACTATTTTTAATTTAAAAATACCCGGTTCGTTACATCCTTCATCTCTTATGGAAATTTCATCCTCACTATTTTAAAATTTGGAGCGGAAATTTAATTGACTGTACCACATAAGAAAATGTTTCAATAAAACAATCACATTAAAAGAAATAAAGATAAGTATGAAGGTCACATGAGATAACCCATAACTGGATTCCATGTTATAAAAGATAGATAATGTAGAGAAACTAAGCATCATGTTCTGATGGAGGGTCAAAGAAAACTTGATTAGGAGAAAGTTAACCACCAAAAAATGAAAAACTTGTGATAGGTTAAACGTTATTTTATTCCTTAGTACGAAATTTAAATGGAAGAAAAAGTTTTATGTTTATTTTCATAAGTTTGAATAATTTATTTTTTATATAGACTAATAACATAAGATAATATACTTAATTTTTAGGTATAATTTAATCCTTTAAAAAATGCCTACCAAAAACCCATCTTTTTCTTCAAAGGATGTGTATTGAAGATGACAAGGTCACACCTGAAGTGATAGAATCAACATTAATGGAATCACATAATATAAAAAAATGAACTATATATTTTCCCTATCTTTAGACATTATCCAATACTAAAATGGTTTGTATGTGGTCAGATAATCCCCAAAGGATAATTTTTTTTAGAAAGACATACTACTCTTCATCTGAAAATTTTAACAAAAAACACCCAAAGTACAAAAAACACCATTAAATACACAATTATCATTTAAATTATTCAAAATAATTCAACTATAATTTACACACACAATTTAGAAGGATTTGATCACCTAATCATCCATGATAAATCTCAATATTTATCTCCAAATAACATTGATTACTCTTTGATTCTCCTACTAAAAGTAATTAACCTAATCACGTATTCTCAATGAGAGGTTAATCATTTCCATAAACAACCCATATATCTATATGTCCTCAATAAATCATAGATTCTTCCAAAATTATATTTCAAAAATTAGTCCATAAATTAAATCCCATTTTATTCTATTTTTATTAGAAATTTAGTGTTATCAAAAGAGATAAAGTCTTCCAAAATAAAATTTATCACATAATCAAAAATTAAATTTGCTATTCTAGAGACATACATTTGATAAAATAAAAGTTCCAAAATCAACTAAAATTGATTAATAAAATCATTTAACCAGAAATAATATGTCTAACTAACCACAGACATCATGTAGGCCAGTGGTTGGCGATACACCCTTATCACCCTTTGGTTGTGGGTTTCTATTCCTACAACCTTTCATGATTCAAAAGGTTGTCACCCATCAGAAATGTTTTCAATTTTCAAAAACCATATCATTCATTTAACATTCTAAAAAAAGAATATTTTATAAAAAATTACCCAAACCAGCTTTATTGTCAAATGATATCTAATACCTTTAATTTTTCATCCCTAAGGTCATCCAATATTTACACACAGGAAAAGGTAATTATTCATTGTATAACATTTTCACATATAAATCTTCCGAGTTATAGTTATTTGAAATATTCTCCCAAATTAATCTTATCATCAAAAAAGAATTAATACTTTTAAACATTTAATCATCATAAAAACTACATATCAAATAAACCCCTTTTATATAAAATTCTTACCCATTCAACACTTTTCATAATCCATTAACTATGCATTTTCACCTTATTTATTAATAATTCATTATTAAAGATGAATATTCTCTTCACTTATGAATATTAATCCAATGATTCTTCATCATTTGTGGATATGAAAATAAGTCATTGCCTAAATCCAGATACCATGATCTTTAGGATGTTCCTTTTATCATTCCAAATGCACTGATAATTTAAAAAAGTAAATTTTCACTTTCTTTTGTAATTTCACTTTTCAATAGTTTTTTCAAATTTGAGATCATTATATCATATGAAAAAGATAGAAAGACACATAAAATTGTATTAGAAATGATTCGATATTGGATTACTCAAAAAATTTTTTGCATGTGATTTAAATACTAAATATGCTATCAAAATCATTCGGATGGGATTTTTCCATAATAATGACGATAAAATCATCGGGGTTTGATAGGATGTATGTGAATGATATATTTCCTAATATATTGACAAATGATCCTTAAACTACTGAAAATAATCAACACATATATGTGAAACCAATCATTATTATTATAAAAAAGAATCCTTCCTAGGGTAAAGATAACAGACAATATTTTATATTACACTAATCCATCAACATCTTTATATTTCCATTGTTCATGGTTTTATCCCAACAAACTATTTTAACATATCAATCAAAAAATTTACATATAATAATAACCCTATTAGTTAGATGGAATTCTTTATCTACACCCAGATAACACCCTAACAACAAATGTTATCTAAATTGAGCTCTGATACCAACTATACAACCCTAGTATTAAAAATTACATAATCATGAGTTATTCCAATTATTCAAATTGAGGATCTTTTAAGGTTTAGATTTATAGAGAATTATGCTATAACTATTACATTACATCTCAAAAAATTAAAATGTAGACAGTTCTCCTCTATCCTATTTTTTTGAATAAACAATAACTCTTTAAAATAAAATAAGCATTATTTTCAAGATGTAAATATTATTCATTATATTCTTTATCTTATCCTTACTTACATCCCATGAAAAACATTATAAAATATTAGGATGAGAAAAATAAGTCTCATTAAAGGATATAAAATAAGGAATGAAAACATTAGTCCATCAATACATACAAATTGTTGAAACTGTACTTCTCAATAAAAAATCATAAGTTTTTTAACATAACTTATTCAATCATTATAGTTATAAATAACTAATAGAAATCATAAATCGTAAAGGTAAAAAGTTGCATCAATAACATAATTATATTATAGAATTCACAGCCACATATGGAGTTACATTTGGAAAACCCATCATAGTATATTCTCTAAATCTCTAAAAAAACATTAACGTTTACTTCTTCCATTTTACAAAACATATTGGACAACTATATTTGATTCACTCTAACTATTATTATCATGAAACCACTCATATTTCATTTATTTAACTACCACCAATCAAATGTCATTGTACCATTACATAATCATTGTAACATCCCAAGTAAATGATGAATAAGAAATATTTTATATTTATTAATATTCATAAATTAAATATTAATTTTACTATAAAGGGGTTTCTATGTTCGATAGTGTACCTAATACGCAACAACGGGTTTCTTTGGAATCTTACGTTGCACACTAATAATATAATATTATTAATTTAAATGGTAGTTAACTCTTAGTCGTTGTATTGGCGGGAATGAAAAAAACTAACTACAATATGATTATAAATGTTTTTAAATATTTTTACATGTATCCAATAAAAGTTAGAGGCTTAAAATGTGAATGAATCTATTTTTAAGCATAATTTACATTAAAAGGCTGATTTACTGCCTTTTAATGGAGAACCCTTTTTAAATCTAGTTTTGGTCACTTAAATACATTCTATATGCCCAAATAAAATCCTTCTTTAGAATGGGGACATCAAAATTTAATTTCTGTAAATTTTTTAATTTTTCCGATAAAGTTAATTTTTTAATGAATAGAGAAAAATATGGTATTTTAATTCAAAAGTAACATTTCATATAATTTATTTATATGGTTAGATTATCATTTTAATTTGTTTTAAGATGAAATTAAAATATATTCTTACCATTAAATCCAATGTTGATCATTGGAATTAATTTCACTTTGAAATTTGACATAAACAACTATCAATCTTTTGATATTAATTGTTTCATAAAAACACGATATTTTTTTAACAACGGGAATTAATTTTTAAAATAATTAATGTAACTTATTTTTTTTGAATTTGTAAAAATAGATATTAATTTTGAATTTGGAATATCAAATAATTTTTAGGCTGAATTTTTGATATTTTTCTGAAAAACTTCAATTTTTGATGAATAGTGAAACCACTTAGTGGTAGTTAAAAAAACTGACTTTTTTATTTAAATAAAATTTACCACATCAGTGTAGTGAATTTCAAAAATCCGACATACATGGTTTTTATCAAGATGTAAAATTTGGTTCATTAAGATGAAAATAATTTTTCGTGAATAGTAACTTTTGACTTTTATTTACCAAGCTTAATCATAAATAAGGTAATTCAAGGTTAAAAGAATATTATAATAATTCAAAATTACCTTAAAACTTTTATAACCTTATTTGTTGAGTCAATAACGATCATGGGAATCTTTGAGTCGATTTTGGGACCCCATTGATGCACTTGGGAGTGAAAATGATAATTTAGATCAATTAATTTAAAGTAAAGGCAAAATAGACATAATCAAAAATCGTTTAGTAATTAATTTTTATATGGTGTTATATAAGTCATATTTTACACTATAAATATTATTTTCAAATCTAAAAATAATTCCAATATCATGGTATGTTTTTATAATTTTTAGACATTAAATATATTAAATTATTTATGACACAATAATGATGTAGTATTTACCTCATTAATATATTATTTAAATAAAAAATATTATAATGATTAAAATATTATCCAAAACATGTCAAATTCTGATTGGATGATTTTATTTCGAATATTAGTCATCTTAACTTCGACCATAATGATTTTTGGACCATTAGAAACCGAATATAATTATATAATAAAATAATAGTTTCACACTTTCATAAAGAGCGCCACCTCCCCCTTATAAAAGGAGGCCACTTATATCCAAATCCTTACACCTCTCAAGCCATTTGGCTCATCCTAACTCTGACCAATTAATCTCTAAACATCCCTATCCTTCTCTTATAATCCTTATCTTAGTCAGAAGGCACTTCAAGAAGTCCTTTGGTTAAGCCAAACGAAGTTACCCAAATTAAAGGTAACTGTTTCTCTTAAATTGTTTTCTTTTATTTTACATCTCCAACCCATTAACTCTTTTTATTTATTTTCTTTTGTAACAACACCAGTATCCTCAATATACTATGATGTTGTTATGATAATTATTCGAACAACAATTACACACACCTCCATCTAATGGATGATGAACATAATGTATCTGTGGATGGAAAACTAAGGCCTCACAAAATGATGATTGTTCAATTACATATTACCACCTCTCATGGTGGCCATTATGATGGAACTGTATTTATATATGATATATATTATGGTTATTATTTCAGTATGCTTCTGTACTTAACTTTTTACTGCATGCCTTTATGGTTTCCATAGTGGGTAAATACAATAATCTCATTTGAGAAGTGCGGACTACTGCCCCCTCAAAGTGATTTGATTTGTTAATGCCTTATATAGGATGTATAAAGGATATAATTAATGATATTATATATGATATTATACTAGATTTATAATATAATTATGTATCATTATGTTTTAATTCCATTAAAATAATAAATATAAATTAAAGTAGCGTTCATGCATATGTACGGCTTACTGTCTCCATGAACGGTGCATTTCATTTCTTACCTCCAAATGTTATGTACTATAATAAATACATGTATATACTGGATATATATGATATATATGATATCTAAATAATGATTATAATTCTGGATATAATGGATTTTTTACTACATTCACAACATGTAATTATAAGAAGTCCATTTTTTACTCAAGTACCAAATATCGACAAAATGAACGTTATTAACTTAAATGATTAAATAATAATTATAACATGGTAATAAGTGATATAAAAGGAATAATAAACTTGAAAAAGGTTCTTAATAAAGTAGAAATTATCTTTAGTTAATTATTCAGATGATTAAAGAACAATCGAGTGAAGTCGGACACAAGGTAAGGGACTTCATCTCTATCTCCTTTCATTGATGCATTTGTAGTTTTATACCCGACATTATTTTATACAGTGTATAATCCCCTTTGAATTTTAATTTTATTCAAAGGGAATAATTTTATACGAAGTGTTTTACTAAACGACAAAAAGGGATGTTTTTTAATGAAAGCGGTGTCAACGACCTTTCTGCCACCGCATGTATTATTTGATCTTTGGCTTCCTTGACAAGCCAGAATGTTTTTAAAAGGAAAAATTAACACCATATACTCTTTTTATGTATTTTGGTATTGAAAATGATTTTAAGAATGAATTTATTATTTCAATATCTTGAAATGATATTTTATCATTTCAATGTGGAAATGTTATATTTCCTTTATGATTTTGTTATGTGTTATGATTATGTTATGGTTCTTTGGAATTATTTACGTATACGAGTGGTTCCATGATAATCCTAGGGCATGTGATACCGAGATATCTCTCCAAGGCATTGGGTAAAGTGACGGTGGGAAACGTGAATGTTTCTCCTAAGATATTTAGGGAATATAACATGATGGTTATTCCAAAGTAACTCCCTATGTAGTTGTGATAGATACAATGTAATTATGATATTGATGCCACAAGTTACCTATATGATTTATGATTTCTACATGTCTTTCATAAATCTAATGATTTCACGAGGATAGTAAAAGAGTTCATGTTTTGTATGTATTTATGAAAACATGTTTTCATTCATTGTTTTATAACCCTTACTGAGACTTTTATGCTCATCCCAGGTTTAGAAATGTTTTCACAGGACTTAAAGATGAATAGGGTCAATGATGGGATCAAGGAAAAGTCATGATGTCTAAAACATGGAATTAGACATTACATTTTTTTCCAGAGTTTTTATTTTATGAAAAAATGGAAACTGTGTAGAAATGTCTACCTTGTAATATTATGAGATTTAATAGGTATGTCCTAAATCTCTAAAACTCTAAATATGAAAAGATCCTCAATGTGATTTATTGATTTAATTCAATATAATGTAAATTTTAAGGGCGGATCCTTATAGTTGGCATCAATGGTCGGTTTAGATAACTTTAAGAGTTAGGGTATTGTTAAATTAATATCCATAAAGTAATTTATGATGATATTGAAATGATATTTCATTTTTAGATTACCATGTTGCTTCGCCTATGTCATTTCTATGTTCAGAATGGTTTTCTAGAGAGGAAAAAGGGCAGCTATGTTGGGATGACATCAAGAGGATGACAAACTTCCAAATAAGCAACCTGAGTTGGTCGGAATAGGAACTGAACATTTTGTCGCAGTGATTGCACAATTGACTCAGGATATAAATGGTGGTGGTATCCATGTATGAGATCATCCAGATCAACCACAGAGGAACATGTCAGTAGTGGAGCATTTCATGAGGCAACATCCCCCATCATTCAGAGGATCATCTGACCCTACGCTAGCTGAAGGATGGATTAATGAACTGGAGAAGATTTTTGATGTCATGGTTTGTTCAGAACATCAAAAGGTTAGTCTTGTAGTTTACCATTTTGAAGGTGAAGAAGATCAGTGGTGGTCGATGGTGAAAAATATCAGGGATAGTGAGGAGATTGATGCTCTCGATTGGGATGAATCTTGAGAAATATGTTCTTAAGGTGGTTCGTCTTAGGATGGAAAAAAAATTCCTGGAATTGAGGTAGGAGGATGGATCAGTGGCTACTTACGAAAAAAATACACTCAACTGGCAAGGTATGCTCAAAATTTTATATGAGATCTTGATAGTAAAATCAACCATTTTTTACTCTGGAATAAATCCAAAGTATCAAAGGGATTTAGCTTCTCGTGAGTTCAATAGTTATGAAAAACATGTTCGTTGTACGGAGAAGGTGGTAATGGAGTTTGGTGATGATCATATATTATTTGACAAAAAACAGAATAAGAGGTCGATGTGGCAGGCGAAAGGGAAGAACTCTTTAAAATAGTCTGATGGTATGAAACGTAAGTTTACAGTTTGTGAAAATTGTGGTAAAAAGAATGCTTGGGAATGTCTTTTGAATTCTGGTAAGTGCTATCGATGTAGTAAAATTGGACATAAGGCTCGTAATTGCACTAAAAAAGATCAGGGTAATGGTAAGAAAAAATCTGATTTATAGTCATTAAATTGTTTTAAGTGCAATGAAATGGGTCATTATGCAAATTAGTGTCCAACAAAGAACTCAACCAAAGGAAAGCAGCCAGACTAAAAGTAGAAACGGGTGGTGAAATCCTTTGAAACTACTTCAGTAGATGTTGGGCCATCAAATGAAGTTGTATCAGGTATACTGTTTGTTTGTTCAGATTATTCCAATGTGTTGATTGATTCAGGGTCTACACATTCCTTCATTTCTGAGAAGTTTTCTAGTAAATTGGGAATTCTATCCATGATATGAATACTGAACATATGGTAAAAACACATGGAGGAAATGTTGTGACAAAATGAAAACATAAGAACATTCATGTCCTTGTGTGCGGAAAGAATCTACCTTCAGACCTTATTGTTTTGCCTCTAGTAAAGTTTGATGTTATTTTGGGAATGGATTGGATTTATGTTTATCATTCTAAGATTGATTGCAGAGCTATAGATGTTTCTTTTCAGAATAATTTTGAGTTTGTGTACTAGAATGAACCCTTGATTTTGATAACATATCAGGAAGTCGAAAAACTGGTAAAAGATGGAAATGAATGTTACATTACACATATTGTTGAAAATAAAGGAACTGTTCAGATTAATGATGTTCCAGTGTTAAACGAGTACCCTGATTTTTTTCCTGATGAGTTTCCTGGTATTATACCTGATCGGGAAGTTGAATGTATTGTAGACTTAGTTCCCGATGCTAAGCCAATTTCAAAACCCCCTTATCGAATGGGTCAAATTGAACTTTTAGAGTTAAATAAGAAATTGCAGGAATTATTAGATAAAGGTTTCATTCGACCTGGAACATCACCATGGGGTGCACATGTCCTATTTATTAAAAATAAAGACGGTTCAATGAGACATTTCATTGATTATAGAGCATTGAATAACATCACTGTTAAGAATAAGTATCCTTTTCCTCATATCGAAGATTTAATTGATCACCTCCAGGGAGCTCAGTATTTTTCAAAGATTGACTTGAGTTTGGGGTACCATCAGTTGAATGTAAAGGAATCAGACGTTCTGAAGACCGCCTTTTGTAATAGATATGTCTATTATGAATTTGAAGTTATGCCTTTTGAGTTAACCAATTCACTTGATGTATTCATGGATCTTAAGAATAGAATTTTCAGTGAGTTCTTGGATAAGTTTTTGGTTGTGTTCATTGATGATATATTGGTTTATTCTAAAAGTAAGGAGGAAAATGAAAGACATTTAAGGGTTATCTTTCAAATCTTAAAAGAAAAGAAAATATTTGGGAAATTCAGCAAGTGTGAGTTTTGGTTACAACAAATTTCATTCCTTGGTCACATTGTTTCAAAATATGGAAAAATTGTTGATCCTACTAAAACAAAAGTTGTTGAAGAATGGAAAAGACCAACAAATATAACCGAGATTCATAGATTTCTTGGATTGGTAGGTTATTATCGAAGATTTGTTGAAAATTTTGCAAGGTTATCTAGTATAATGACTAAGTTTACTCGAAAAGGTGTTAAGTTCAACTGAACAAAAGAATGGAAGGATTGTTATCAGGAATTGAAAAGAATATTGGTGAATGCTCCAGTATTGGCACTACCTTCCAGAAATGGTGTGTTTGTTATCTACAGTGATGCTTCATTGAAGGGAATGGGTTGTGTCCTAATGAAGAATGATCAAGTAATTGCTTATGATTCATGTTAGTTGAAACCACATGAGTTAAATTACCCTACACATGATTTGGAATTAGGTATTGTTGTTTTTTCTTTAAAAATTTTGAGGCATCATTTGTATGGAGTGAAGTGATAAATATATAAAGATCACAAAAGTTTGAAGTATATATTCACTCAGAAAGAATTGAACATGAGATATAAGATATTGCCAGAATTAATCAAGGATTATGATTTCATGATTCATTACCATCTGGGAAAAGAAAATAATGTGGCTGATGCTTTGAGTCGGAAACGTAATGTCTCATTAGCCATGCTACGATTGAAACAAGATCATTTGGTTTTTGATGTGATAAAATTTGGCATAGAAGTTTTTGGTTCAGGTAATTATTTAGTTTTGTTTCAGGTGTCAGTGAGATCATCTCAATCAGACAGAATAAAGCAAGTGCATAAGGAAGACAGTGAGTTGCAGAAAAAGGTAGAGTTGGTTCATAAGGGTAAGTTTCCTGATTTTAACGTTGATAATCATTGTGTTTTGAGATTTGGAAAAATATTATGTGTACCTTGTGATGTATAGTTGAAGAATGAGTTGTTATGTGAAGCTTATAGTTCTCTGTTTTCAGTTCATCCTAGCAGTACTAAGATGTACATAGATCTTTGCGAGTATTACTGGTGGGATGGAATGAAAAGAGATATTGCTGATTTTACTGTGAATTGTTTGACTTGTCAGCAGGTTAAAGAAGAGTGATCATTACCGAAAGGAATGCTTCAGCCTCTAGACGTTCCAAAGTGGAAATGGGAAAATATATCCATGGACTTTTTGGTGGGATTAACAAAGACATCTTGAGGTAATAATGCAATATGGGTTATAGTTGAACGATTGACTAAATCTGATCATTTCCTTCCTATTAGAGATAATTTCTCTCTAGATCAACTTGCTCGATTGTAGTTAACTCCTAGCTGTTGTATTGGATGGAATGAAAAAAACTAACTACAATATTAGTATACATGTTTGTTAAATATATTTATATTTATCCAATAAAAGTAAGCTGCTCAAAATATTAATGAATCTAATTTTAAGAATAATTTACATTAAAAGGTCGATTTACTACATTTTAATGGTGAACCCTTTTTAAATCTACTTTTGGTTCCTTTAATACATTCTATATGACCAAAAAAATCTTTCTTTATAATGGGGACATCAAAAATTTCTTTGTGTAAATTTTTGGAATTTTTCCGACAAAGTTCATTTTTTAATGAATAGTGATGAATATTGTATTTTAATTCAAAAGTGACTTTTAATATAATATATTTATATGTTTAGATTATCCTTTTCATTAATTTTAAAGTGAAATGAAAATTTATTTTTACCATTTAATCCAATTTTTGTCATTGTAATTAATTTCACTCAAAAATTGGACATAAAAAAGTATCAATCTTTTGATACTTATTGTTTCTTAAAAACACACTATTTGTTTTAACAGTGGGAATTTGTTTTTAAATCAAATAATTCCACTTCTATGTTTTTAATATGGAAAAATGGACATCAATTTTAAATTCGGAATATCAAATAATGCTTAGGCTGAATATTTGGTATTTTTCTGAAAAACATCAATTTTTGATGAATAGTGAAACCACTTAGTGGTAGTTAATAAACTGACTTTTTCATTTAAATGAAATTTTACAAAATCTGTGAATTGAATTTAAAAAATCTGACATTCATGGTTTTTATCATGAAATAAAATGTTGTTTATTAAGATGAAAATAACTTTTTGTGAATAGTATCTTTTGACTTTTATTTACTACGGTTAACGATAAATAAGGTAATTCAAGGTTAAAAAAATATTATGATAATTAATATTTTCTTTAAAACTTGTTCTAACCTTATTGTATGAGTCATAAACGACCATGGTCATCTTTGGGTAGATTTTGGGACCCCATTGATCAACTTGGGAGTGAAAATGGCAATTTAGATCAATTAATTAAAGTAAAGCCAAAATAGACAAAAACAAAAATCGTTTAGTAATTAATTTTTATATGGAAATATATAAGTCAGATTTTTTACTATAAATATTCTTTGGAAAGATAAAATGATTTACTATATCTTGTTTTTTTTATAATTTTTAGAAATCAAATATATTAAATTATTTATGACACAATAATGATGCAGTATTTACCTCATTAATAAATGATTAAAATAAATAATATTATAATGATTAAAATATTATCCAAAACATGTAAAATTCTGATTGGAGGATTTTATTTCTAATATTATTCATCTTATCTTAGACCATAATGAATTTTGTACCATTAGAAATCGAATATGATTAATAATAAAATAATAGTTTCACTCTTTCCTAAAGAGCCCCTCCTCCCCCTTATAAATGGAGTCAACTTCTAACAAATTCCTCACACCTCTCAAACCATTTGGATCATCCAAAATCTTCCCAATTTATCTCTCAGCATCCCTCTACTTCTCTTAGAAGCCTTACCTTATGCAGAAGGCACTTCATGAAGTTCTTTGGTTTAAACCAAAGGGAGTTACCCAAATTAAAGGTAATTGTTTCTCTTAAATTGTATTCTTTTATTTTACTTCTCCAGCCCCTAAACTCTTTTTATTTCCTTTAATATATAACAACAAAAGTATCCTAAATATACTAGGATTTTTTTATGAGAATTATTCGAACCACACTTACACACAGCTCCATCTAATGGATGATGAACATAATGTTTCTCTGGATGGAAAACTAAGGCATCACGAAATGATGATTGTTCAATTACATCTTACCGCCTCTCATGGTGGCCATTATGATGGAACTGTATTTATATATGATATATATTATTTTTATTATTTCCTTATGCTTTTTTACATCCTTTTTAATAGCATGCCTTTATGGTTTCTATAGTGGGTAAATACGATAATCTCATTTGAGGAAATGCGAACTACCTCCCCCTCAAAGTGATTTGATTCGTTAATGCCTTATGTGGGATGTATAAAAGATAGAGTTAATGATATTATATATGATATTATACTAGAATTATAATATAACTATGCATCATTATGTTTATATTCAATCAAAATAAGAAATAAAAATGAAAGTATCGTTCATCTGTACGTACGGCTTACTGTCTCCATGAACGGTGCATTTCATTTCTTACCTCCAAATATTATGTACTATTATAAATACATGTATATACTGGATATATATGATATATATGATATCTACATCATGATTATTATTCTGTATATAATGAATATTTGACTACCTTTACAACATGTAATTATAAGAAGTCAATTTTTGACTCAAGTGCCAAATATCGACAAAATGAACGTTATTAACTTAAAAGATTACATAATGATTATAACATGGTAATAAGTGATATAAAAGGAATAATAAACTTGAAAAAGTTTATTAATCAAGTAGAAATTATCTTTAGTTAATTATTCAGGAGATTAAATAAAGATCGAGTCAAGTCAGACACTTGGTAAGGGACTTCATCTCAATCTCCTTTCATTGAGGCATTTGTAGTTTTATACACGACTATATTTTATACAGTGTTTAAACCCCGTTGAAATTTCATTTTATTAAAGGGGAATCTTTTTATACGAATCATTTTACTAAATGACAAAACAGAATGTTTTTTTAATGAAAGCATTAACAACGACCTTTCCGCCACCGCGAGTATTATTTGATCTTTGGAATCCTTAACAAGCCAGAATGTTTTTGAAAGGAAAAATAAATACCATATACTATTTTTACATATTTTGGTATTGAAAATGATTTTTTGAATGGATTTATTATTTAAATATCTTGAAATGATATTTTATTATTGGAATGTGGAAATGATATCTTTCCATTATGATTATGTTATGTGTTATGATTATGTTATGGTTCTTGGGAATTATTGACGTATACGGGTGGCTCCGTGATAAACATAGGGCGGGTGAGCCTGAGATAGATCTACAATGAATTGGGTAACATGACGGAGGTAAAAGTGAATGTTTCTCCTAAGAGAGTTAGGGAATATACTTTGATGGATATTCCAAAGTAACTCCATATGTAGTTGTGATAGTTACAATGTAAGTATGATATAGATGCCACAAGTTACCTTTATGATTTAGGATTTCTATGTGTCATTCATAAATATTATGATATCATGTGATAAGTAAAAGAGTTCATGTTTTGTATGTATTTATGAACAAATGTTTTCTTTCATTGTTTTATAACCCATACTAAGCATTCTATGCCCATCCCACGTTTTGAAATGTTTTCACAATACATAAAGATGAATATTGTCAAGGATGAGATCAAGGAAAAGTCATGCTGTCTAAAACATGGAACTGCACATGAATTTTTATTCAAGAGTTTTTATTCTATGAAAAAATGGAATCTGTGTAGAAAAGTCTACCTTGAAATATTTTGAGATGTAATAGTTATGTCTTAATTATCTAAAACTCTAAACCTGAAACGATCCTCAATGTGAATTATTCATTTAATTCAATATTATGTAATTTTTATTGTCCGCTCCTTTTAATCATAACACATAAAAGACTAAAATTATCAACATTTCACTTATAAATCAGAATAAATAAATTCTAGATATTAAAATATTCAAAAAAAAATACAAAACCATTTAAAACATTTAATAATGATTTTGGATTCAAAGTTCCCTATACCATTTCGATTATATTAAAAGAAATTTTATAGTTATATGTTTAAGATAGATATATACATATAAATAAATCATTTAATCAATTTTTAAGACATGAAAATTAATAAGAATGATTTACAATAATAAATATCTATATCTTTTAAGACAATGTTTCAGTTAAAGAGTCTTGTAACACTTGATAAATACTTGAATAAAAATAATTAAAGAATAACATAAAAAAAACACCATATATCATTAGAATATAGTTATTCATGATATTATATTCCCAAAGAGTTGTATATACACATTATAGTTTATTAATCATGAATAATATCGAGATATACCTCAATGAAAATAGATTGATATTTAGTCCTTTACAATTATTGTATCGTTATATAAAATGAGTTATGTTTGACTGTGGATGTGCTATTTTTATTCAATTCAGGGTTTTTGGATAATGTATTGACATTTCGTATGCTAGTTTTAATATTAATGTTTATGTTATGTTTCAATGTTTTCAAATGTGGAATTTATTGGACATAGTAAGTGACAGTTGGAGATCGTTATAGCTCCTCGATGCATCGGTAGGACACATGATACAATCTAGTGACTTGGCACATGGCCTTGACAAAGTCTTATTTGTTGTCTTGGCACAAGACCTTGACTGTGTGGTTTTGATAGTCTACCCTTAGGAATTCCATTAATATGAAAGTTGATATTGATATTTCATGTGATTATTCGTCTATTATAATATCCATGTGAATACATAAATGAAATTATTTCATTTTATCTTTGCCATATTATGTTGATGTTCAAGTTTAAAAGGCTTTTTTTATAGTTATACATTCCCTTAAGTTTTAATGTTTATTTATGAATGTTTCCACTATATTGTTATCCTTACTGAGAATATGTGCTCACCCATTTCTTGGTTTTATTTTTCCTTAGATGTGAAGAAGTATTTTATGAATGACCTATAGGGATAGTATGAGGATATGAGTGTGGTATATGGAGACAATATGTTATTTTAGTTTTCAATTTATGATGTAATGTAATCTTTTTGAATGTATCTAGTGATTCCAAGGCTACTAAACTAATCGGTCTTTTGGGACATGATCTTTTGTGATCATGCCAATGATACATAATATTGAACCGAATCAGGGATTCTGGGGTTAGAGAGTTACAGTTGGTATCAGAGGAAGTTTAGTACAAACCATGGAAGGTAGATTTTGATAAACTCAGATTAGAGCACATAACCCTAAGATAGACTTTGAGGATTATAATAGAAGAACATCATATAATTTTTGTATTGTAGAGATTTTGTGAGTTTTCCAATAAATACATCCCTGTATAGATATGAGAAGGTAAAGGTGGATCTGGCAGAGATGTACCTAGGGGTAAAATCCAGAAACACCGCTTTGGGCTAGACTCAAATAGGAACTGGTGCACAACGGGCCTTGCTGCACTCTTGGTTACGACACTTTTGGGACATATGCTTAGGATAATTTACATTTTCCTTACAAACTGATTTGATGTATTTTAATATAAGATGATAATAAATTACCTTTGTTAATCCTACGGTTTTTCAAATTCATAATATGGTGTCATGATATTCCCTACATGATTTTATGACTACTGGTAATCACATAATGATTTATGGTTTTAGTCAATGGATGGATTCCAAGGAAGTAATATTAACTTTTATAATGATGTACAAGGTGGGAACAATGGTGGAAATGAGCATAAAAATGGAATGTTGATAGGCTTAAAAGATATTGTGTTCATGCCAAATTAGTTTTCCAAATATATGATCAATAACATATATATTAACCAACTCCCAGACTCTACAAAGAAGAGAAAAGTGATGAATGATAAGAGCTCAAACAGTGGAGACAATGGAGAAAAGATTCCTCAATTTCTATCATGTAGGAAATGTGGAAGGAGACACCCAGGAAAGTGTTTTAATGGAACAAAGAAATGCTTTACGTGAAGGAAAGAAGGACATAAAGTGAATAATTGTCGAGGAAAAATGAAGAGTACTATGGAATAAAATAAAAATGGTCCCAAGAATCCATTTATAGTCATTTTTCATAAATGTAGGGAACCTGGACATTACCTGAGTGAATTCTCTATTCAATAGGATATTTTTTTGGTAAAATAAGAAGCAAAGTGGAAATAAATGGTTGGAAAAGTTTTTGAATAGTACCTGTACTCCTTGTTGATGGGATTACATTGGAATAATTTTATCTTGTATTTGTAACCCTGTAGTTTGTCATGTAAAAATGATATTTGAGAAAGAATTATCTATTATCTTGTGGATATAGTTATAAATAACCATTTGGTTCTCCAAGATCATTGGGTTTTAGGAAATTATAAGTTATTCTATTTTGGGATTAAAATGCAAGGTATGAGATAACATTTGTGGTTAAATTATGTTATGGTTATTTTGAGGAATTTATCTCATTTTTGTAATGTTATAAAATATAGTATTTGAAAAAGGAAAATAGGAAGACCGTGTGACAACCTGTCACGTCGAACAAAGCTATGGGAATCGAACCCCCAACCAAAGTGCGATTTGGATTTATCGCCTACCACTGAGCTATGTAATGTCCCACTTAAGTGTGACTAATTATTTTTAGTTAAATGATTTTATTTATCAATAATAAGTTGATTTGGGGTCTTATATCTTATCAAATGAATACCCTGAGTATAGGAAATTGATTTGGTGATTAAGTGATAAATGTTATTTTGGAAGATGTTTGCTTTGTTGGGAACACTATATGCCCAAGTAAAATAGAATACTGTGGGATTTCATTCGAGGAGTAATGGTGGATTTTTATCTGTGTTTTTATTATGGATTTATAGTGATTTGGGTTATTTATGGAAATGATTAACCTATAAAAGAGAATATGTGATTAGGTTAATAACTTTTAAGTATGTGTCTTTAAGAGTAGTTGATTTCATTTGGATATACAATTTAACGTGGAAGTCTACATAACCAAATTCTTCTATGTTTGGGGATTCCATATTAGTTTGGATTATATTGAAGTATTTTAAGGACAATTGTTTATGGAATTCTATTTATTAATCTTTGGGTATTATTGGTTTAATTTTAGAAATTAATATTTCTGTTTCTTTCTCTAATGGAATATCATTTTGGGGGATCATGAGATTTTATACTAACCATTTTGGTTTGTATTAATCTATAAAGGCAATGTAATTATATAGTTTATCCTTCGTGGATCATGTGATTCTGTAAGAATTTTATTCTATCTCTTCTAGTGTAACCAAGTCTTCTAGAATACTCATCCTTTAAAAATTATTTAGTAGTATAAATTTATAAATAATGATACTTTAATTAAAAAGGAAATATATCTCTTTATGTTCTTAGTCAATATCAGAAATGAATTCCTCATCTTTATTTAATGTAACTTAAATTTTTAAAAAATAAAAATGATGACCGTTTACTTTTCCTACTTGAAAACTAATGACCCTTTGTCCCATCACAAGTTTGTGTTTTTCTTGTTGTTAACTCTCTCCTGATCATGTATTATATCCCTCTCCACCTGAACTTTACACTTAGTTTATCATCCATATCCATGTTTTTCTACATGGAATCATAGTATAGGTTTTATCGTGTGACCTTTGTACTTCACTTGCTTTCTTTTAAAATGGTAGTTTTATTGATTCTTTTTCTCATGTGGGATATTCCATTATATTCCCAAGCCCAAATTTAAAAATTTTGAGGAAGAAATTTATTGAAGGAGGAGAGAATGTAACACCCCAATCTTCCACGGTATGCTTCTCTTTGAATAATACATTAGCGTGTGTTGCACGCAACTTCGAGTTCTAACACACACAACAACCAATCAAACTAGCCGTTATGAATAGTAATACCCACTTTATGAAATATTATACATTTTATTTTTCAAAATGCAAATAATTTTTGGATTTGGAATATCTAAATTATCTTAGGGTGAAATTTTGATACTTTTCAGATTACTTTTATATTTTGATGAAATGTGAAATTTACTAAATTTTAATTACAAACAACATTTTTAATCGAAATAATTAATAGTGGAAATTTATGAATATAAGTGGTTATAATGTATATTTATAATATATTTTTACCATTTAATAAAATTTTGGTCATTGGACATAATTTCACATTTAAACCGGAAATAAACTAGTGTAAATCTTTTGATAGTTATTATTTCTTAAAAACTAAATTTTTGTTTTTACAGTGAGAATTAATATTAAGTTAATTTATGCAACTTCTATGTTTTGAATTTGGAAAAATGGAATACATATTTTTAATCAGGATTTCAAAATTGTGTAAATAGGTAACTCTTATTTTTAGACATTTTGAATAATTACTGGTATATATTTTATTTACCGTGGTTAAAGGGTCAATCTGGTATATAAGGGTAAGAAAATAATATTATAATAATATTTATTTACCCTAAAACGTGTACTAAACCTATTGTATGATACATGACAGACAATGGGCATCTTTTGGTATATTTTGGGACCCTATGGATCCACTTGTAGGTGATAAGGACAATTCATATTAATTAAGATAAAGTAAATACAAAAATGACATAAGCATATATCTTTTAGAAATAAAATTTTTAAATATGGTTATATATGATATATTTTAGACTATAAATAATCATTATAAATCTAAAAGGATTTTCTAAATAATGGTAATTTATTTATAATTTTTTGAATTTGAATAATTAAAATTATTTATGACACAATAATGATGCAACATTTTACTTAATAATGATAGAATCAAATAATTAGTATTATAAATGTTAAAATAAATATAATTTGAAAGTTTTGATTCGATAAAAAAATTATATTGGTTAATATGACATGTTAGGATTTATTAAATGAATTTGTTTTTAGTTAATAAACATTTTATGACTTTAAAAACATCAATTATTAAATATTGTCAAAATTGATATAAATGAGTTTTTAAAACACATATTATATTATTAATTGATATTCAATTCGTAAAAATCTATGGTTCTTCAAAATGACATATATAATGATTGGTTTATCATTAATGTACAACTTGGGGTACTCTTGGATGTATATTGTAATATTATTAACTATATAATATAAATATACAAAGTGACATGGTAAATGTCAAACTAATTCACTAAGAGTTAAAACTAAATGATAAGGTTTATATAGTGACCCAAACCTGCCTAAAATATATTGTTTGAAAGTATTTCGACCCATTCCCACCATAACCTTTAATGAATACACTTTGGATCCTTTATAAACAGAATATGAATTTATTATAAAATAATATTTGTAGCTTTTCCTAAGGTGCCCCTCACCCCTCTTATAAAAGGGAAATCCCCCTTCTATCAAATTCATATCCTCAATGCCTTTCGGTTTGGCCAAAACCTTCCCTCAATTTGACCTAGAGGACTTATTTTTATCATAAATCCAACCTATGGAGCCCTTTTGATCAAATCAAATGGAAGAACCCGAAAAAAGGTAATGTTTTCACCACCCCCTTTCTAGTTCTTTTCTTCTTCCATTTCTTGTTTCTTTTTTATTTACATTATAAAATAATAACTAATGTATCTTTTATATACTATGATGTTATTATAAATATGGTACAACCATATTCATTATTCTATACATTCTTTGAATGACATTTCACCACACGTTCGTACGTACGACCTACCGTCTCCACGTCGTGGTCTTATTTTTATTCAATATATTATTATTTGGATGGGTATAATAATGATCGGTAATTCATTTAAATAACAAATATAATATTATAATGATTCTTTATATATGATATAAAATCCCATTACATATTATTTTAATATCAAAATAATGATATTGTCGCACGTGTGTACGAACGGATTACCATCTCCATGAATGCAATGAGATTCATTCCCCATCATATCCATTCAAGACTAAATTTCATTTTATGATTAAAAATAATTTTTCAAGACAAAATATCATTCTAGATATGAATAAGATACATCCCATCCATAACAGATATGGCTCACATAACAATGAATATAAAGGAAAACGAATCCGCTAACAACCGAAACGACGGTAATACTAAGATATTATCCACAAATAAATGTTAAATGATCATATATGATATTATATTAATGTATATGATTATTTTATGATTTGATAAAAATTATTTCACCATTATTCAAGAGGTAATACTACCCTCTACCAATGAAGAAGTAAAAGTAAGGGGTTTCTTATCTAACTTTATATCAATGAGATTTCCATTATTCACCAATTATTTATTCCATGTGTTGTGTGTACTTCCCAAGATTGTATTACTTTTGTAATATACTCCAATTTATGGATATATACATCATCATTGTATGATCCTTCTTTCATGGGTGTATGTTTCTTATGTTACCAAATCTATAAGTGAATTTGAAATTTTAATTTCCACTCATTCGGTTTTACGCATACTTCATTGATTATTTTATTCCATGATTATGTGTGGAATCACTATTCATTTATTTATGTCAAAATTTCCACTCCACATTCTATGGATATACATTTGATACACAAAATCACTCCACTGATATATTCTCAAGTCATCGATATGAACTTGACAAGTGTAATTTTAACTCAATCTCTATTTATTGGGTTAAATATCCAACTCATTGGTGTTGTTTTTACCAGAATATGTGTGAATGTCATTTGATTGATTTACACTGAATATTCAATCATATTGAGTGTATTTAAATTTTTCACAGATAATTATGTTGTTTATTTATCCTTAACCTAAGGATACGGTCATTGTAAGATATTTCATCTCAATTTACATTTTATTGAGAATCTTTTATTATTATACACCAAATCACTATTATATGGTGTATATAATGTACTTTGACATAGTATTTCATGAATCATTTTATTCTCATGATATTAAAAAAATTTATTACCATAATTATTTGTATTCAAGTGTCTCTATTTTGGTTAGGAAGTCAAACTAAAATATCATTTTAATTTTTTTAAAGATTTATTATTTTAATCTTTCTCATCAATGGCGATGTTTTAAAAATGGTTTTAAGGATTTATTTATATGGACATTAATGTTTTAAAATTAAAATTCCTTTTAAAAGTTTCAAAGTGGTATGGGACACTTTGATTCAAAAATCTATTTTAAATGGATTCTTGACAAATAGTGTAACTTTTTAATGATTTCAAGATAAAGGTGGATATTTCTCTCTAAATGTTTTGTTGATTATTTTCATCTATGTCAATATACTTCATTATTCATGATTGAGGTTAATCTAATACAATCAAATCATCCATATTGTATCGAATGAGTTATGTTTGACTGTGGAAGTGCTATTTTTATACCATTCATGGTTTGTGGATAAAGTATGGACATTTCGTATTCTGTTTTTTATACAAATGTTTATGTTATGTTTAAAACGTTTAATATGAGTAATGCATTGGACTTAGTATGTGATGGGTGGATCCCTATATATCTCTTTGATGTATCAGTTGGTCTCATGAGACAACCTAGTGACTTGGTACAAGGCCTCGACAAAATCTTATTTGTAGTCTTGTCACGAGGCCTTGACTATGTGGTTATGATATTCTGGCATTATGCATTAAATTATTATGAAAGTTGATATTGATATATCATGTGATTTTTCATCTAGTAGAATATCCATTTAATAAGTAAATGGAATTATTTCAATTAATATTTTCCATATTATGTTGAGGTTCAAGTTTAAAAGGTTTTTGTTTTAGTTATACATTGCTTTAAATATTAATGATTATTTATGAATGTTTCTTATTTATTGTTATCCTTACTAAGAAACTATGCCCACCCCTTTCTATGTTTTATTTTTCCTAGGATGTGAAGAATTATTTTATGAATGACCTACATGGATAGTATAACGATATGAGTGTGGTCTATGGAGATGATATTTTGTTGTAGTTTCTCACATTATGATGTAATGCAATATTTATGAATGTATATAGTGATTCCAAGGATACTAAACAAATCGGTATTTAGAGACTTGATCTTTTGTGATCATGCCAATGATAGGAAATAATGCACCGACTCTAGGCTTCTGGCATCGAGGCGTTACAATAAAACAATCACTTTTAAATAAATAAAGAGAAGGGAAAAGGTCCCACTAGATAACTAATACTAGGATTCGATGTAGAAAAACATGGATATAGAAGATAACCTAACCATCATGTCCTAACAATGATTGATTGAAAAAACGATCATGAGAATGATAACCTCTAGAAAATAACAAACATGTGATAGGATAAATAGTAATTGATTCCCCACTAATAAAATTAATGAAACAATTTTTTATGTTTCTCTTCATGAAGACTGATAATTTATTCATGTTACTGAAAATGTAAATAAGGATATATACTCCCTTTTCTATTTTTATTTCATCCTTTATAAAATTTCTACCTCAAAGGCATTTTTTCTCCAGATGATGAGTATTCAACATAAATTGGTCACACATGAAGATCTAGAATCAACATCAATAGAATCACATAATCTAAAAAAATGAACTATATATTTCCAATATGTTTATACATTAACCAATACCATAATGAGAAGTAAGATATCATATAATCCCTAAAAAAGATAATCAATTCAAAAAAGAAATAATACACTTAATCTCCAAAATTGATATGATGATATCCAATGTTTTAGAAAGACCATTCGAAACAAAATTTCATTTAAAAGTCTTCAAATCAATCAAAATAAGATATAATCCCAAAATTCAAATGTATTTTGTCACATAGCCTTCGATGATAAACCATAACATGAATCTATGAAGAACACCAATTACTCATAAAGTCTAATACTGAAAAGTAATAAACATAATCACATATTCTCTATGATTGGTAAATAATTTTCATAAGTAAACAAAATATAAAAATTTTAAAAAACATTGATTCTACCAAAATAATATTTCAACCATTACACTAAAAATTAAATCCAATAATATTTATTTCCAAAGGCGTATAGTGGTCCCAATAGAGAGAACATATTCCAAAATAACATTTATCACTTAATCACAAAATCATTTTACTATAATATAAATATAAATTTGGTAAAATATATGTATAAAAATCAACATATTAGTGATTCATAAAATCATTTAACTAAAAATAATAAGGCATTCTAAGAAGGTACTTCATTTATGATAGTGGTAGGCAATGCACACATGTCACCCTTTGGCTAGGGGTTCGATTCCTATGGCCTTGACAGATGCGACAGGATGTCACCCATCATGCGAGTTTTCCTTTTTCTAAAACCATATATTTTGTATAACCTTCTAAAAAATAATATAGTTTCATCGAAAATTTATGTAACCTTATTTATCCTCAAAGATTATCTAATAAATTTCATTTTGCATTAGAAAATGAAATAACTATTAATCACATAAAAATAAATGATCATATAAACCCCTAAGGTTATCCATTATGTCCATAATTTAAATGATAATTATTACATTAATAACATTTTCACATATCAAACATTAGGGTTACACATATTATAAAAAGTCTACCATTTTTATTCCACCATCAAAATTGAATTAATAATTTTTAAACATTTCATCATCCTATAACCTACAAAAAATCATCAATCGCTTATATTTAGACTTCTTACTCATTCACCACTCATCATAATCCATTAAATATGAATTTACATCTTATTTCAAAATACATCATTCATTCAGATCTAATATCATCCCAATTTATAAATACCAATCCAATGATGATTAATTTGTTATTGATAAGAAAATACTTTTGATAGAGAATCTTGATATAATGATCTTTAGGATGTTACATTACTATTTTGGAATGTTTTCATACATTCAAATCATAATAATTATGTATACATATATAATATCACATTTAGATAGAGTTGGAAATGTTGAGATCATGATAGCATATGAAAAAATATTCCATGACCCATAATATTGATTTAGAATTGAGTTGGTGTTGGATAACTGAACCAATTTCTTGTAGGTGATTTGAAGACTCAATAAGATATCAAAATCATTTGAACATTAATTTTCCATAATATTGATGATCGAACCATCAATGAGGTATAATTATGTTATTCAAGATCACTTTCCTTCCATCTTGGCCAATGATCGTTAATCTGTTGAAAAGATTGATCACATAAAATAAAAATGAAACATTATTATTAAAAAAGTAATTCTCTATATTCTTACTATAACACAAAAATATTTAAATTACTCCAATCCATAAACCTCCTTATATTTCCATTTTAAGGTGTTTATCCAAAAAACCTATTTTACCATAACCCTGCAAAAGTTTCAAAATGATAATAACCTTCTTGGTTAGGTGGTATCCTTTAACTACACCCAAAAAACACCCTAACCTCTTACATTATCTAAACAAATGCCTGATACCAACTATAAGGACACAACCTTAACCATTACACAATCTTTAGTTAAGTCAAGAATTAACATTGAGGATCATTACAGGTATAAATTATTACATATTTAGGTCATAAATATTCTGTTACATCTCAAAAAATTACAAAGTAGACACTTCTTCCCTATCCATTTTTTATAAAAAAATAAAACTCCTTAAAATAAAACAGGAATTATTTTCTTGATAGTAATCTTATTGAATTATTCCGTTCCATTACCCATCATTATACAATCTGAAAAACATTTCAAAAATATGGGACGAGGAAAAAGATCATAAATGGATATAATATAAGAAACGAAAACATTATTCCATCAATACATAAAAATAAATGAAACCATATATTTCAATAATAAAATATTAGTTTTTTTTCATACCTCATAAAATCATAAGATTTATGAATAACTCATAGAAATCTTTAATCGTAATGGTATCATGTTGAATATATAGCATACTTACATTGTACCTTTCATAGCCACAAAGAGTACTACGTTTGGAATACCCATTACAATATATTACTTAAATATATTAGAAGAAAAATTAATGTTTACCTCCTTCATGTTACCCAATGAATTGGAGGTATAGCTCAGGCTCACAGTCCTGAAAGAACTCTGTCGTGTGTGCCATCAAATGATTACTGGTTTTTGGTTACTTAGGTGTAGCAGAGTGGCTGACCAAGGTCATCTCTCAAATAAGGAAGTAACTTAAAACAACTACTTAAAGGTATTATAAAAGTAAAATAGAATAGAATTACAAAACTAATTAAAAGGATGGGGGTGTTTGTTTATCATTTATAAAACATGAAGAAGTTTTCTTGAATAAGAATGCATATTTTTTTTAATTTTGAAATGAAGTTTGATTAAAAAGACGCAACAATAACATGTATATTTAGAAAACATTTAAAAGGTGTAATCAATATAACTCTACCACTTAATTTAATTATTAATCATTATCATTATATCAATATCCACTTAATTTTGATCCCCTAATTTGTTAATTGTTGAAACCTACAAGAGTTAACCTATCCACAAAGATGAAATTACTTCATCCCTAGGTTAGCTTTAGAACACGCAATCGCAGCACCATAAATTGATTTTTTTTCTAAGGTTATCTTATGTTCAGTGGTTAATTAGAGGACAAATAAATTCTATAAATGAGGATGTATTTTGTTTAGTGATTATATTTGAACTCTTTAAATTTATCTCATGTGGTCTTGTATTACCGATTTCGATTCCACTCTCACAATTTACACAAAGTATTCACCACTTGTGTTGTTATGTTAATTATTCAATTTCTTTCTTAGTTTATTATAATTTAAAAACACAATTCATGGATCATATTATGTTAATTATAGTATATAATTGATTCAAAATAATTAAATGAAGAGGTTATAAGATAGATCTATCACTAAAAAACTACTCTTCAATGGGCAGTGTGGTCATCGTGGAGACGTTTTGCATTAGCAAGGATTGAAAGGGTAGAACCCAATCTTGTCTTCACTCTTGATTCAAACCCAATTAAGATGATTTAGAGAAGAATAAAAGGGATTAACACATAATATTATTGTATGAAAAATTCAAGATACAAACATGAAAGAAAAGAAATACAAAGAGGAGGTGGGAGAGGAGAGCCTTTTTGGAGAAGATGTTTTCACAAGAAATAAATCTTCCTACTGTTTTGAGGGACTCCCAAGAGACACACATTCTCACAAACATTTTCAAATCCCTGAAAATCCCTCCCAAATATTGAACCCCCCTTTAAATAGTGTTTTTGAGGGCCTCAGTTACATATCTTTTTATGTGTGAAAGGAAAACTCGGAAAAATATTTTATTCTATGTTTCACCGCATATTTGACCTCAAAATCCATGAATTGTGGTCCTTATAATGGTATTATTTGTGCCAAATCATGTCCTAGAGATTTCCTCAAAATGTGGGCTCAATCTAATCCCGGATGAAGACAATATGACCCAAGTGGTGAAGTGATGTCCAATCTGGATAGTTCAGTCCATCTTTGTCTTAATGGCCCATTTAATCCACACATATGCACGATCCAGCTCCCATGTCATGAGTAAAATATGTATCTCATTACGTTAGGAACACATTTAAAGAAATTTAAGTAATAATAATTTTCAAAAAAATATTTAGGCATGAAATAAAAATGTGAATTTTAAAAGTGTAAAACTGGAATTTTCATTAAATTTGCAAATGAATGATCAAATCCAAAATATTCCATAATTGAACATTTCTAGCACAATGGTAAGAAATAATATCATTTATTATCAATAAAATATTCAAAAAAAAGTTTTTTATCAACTATTACACACTTACACTTTTTCACCCCTCCGAAAAACCTCATATCATGTAATCATCAATATCAAATCAAAATAAATTTTAAAACACATATCATTGAGATCCATCAATAACACACCAAGAATCAAAAGATGTCATTCCCAATAAAAAACCTTATTTAATGATCTATTTTTTATCATTAAATATATTTCCACTTCATTTATCCTCCCATCCACAAAACACTTACCTTGCTTTAATTTTCTCTTATCAAACAAATAAACAAAATCGCATTGTCTTTCTCATACAAACTTATAAAAGAGTCACCATAGGCTTGATAAATTCCTACATCACCACCTGATGTGAGTCAAGGACATATGTTTATAATGGGGACATTTCAGGGATGTTTTGTGGCTTTCGGTTGGTAGGATTTATATGTGAAAAACTCTAAGGATGAATGAGGTGGGCTTGAATATTTTTGAATAAAAATTGCATTAATCTAATTTTTACTTAAATATGGTCTCCTCATTAATCCCCAAAGTATCAATTTAGTCCCATCATCATGAAAAGTCATTGAAATTTTACACCATTCATCATTTAGAAACTAAAATTTCAATCTTCTCAAACATGATTTTCTTGAAAGAACCAGACAGGCACAACTTTCTACCTCAATTAGAAGCTCTAGAAAAGGCACAGCTTCACTTATCATGAAATATCTAGAAAAGGCACAGCTTTCAATATTATGAATTTATTCAACAGAAAACACATCTGTTCAGTATTTATTTTTCCACCCAAAGTATCATCGATTTTTTTAGTACAACAAAAGATAGATTCCCCCACACTTAAGAACAATTAGATTATGCAATTTCACTTCATGAGATGGTTGGGTAGGGAAAATTGGCAAGTAATGTGGATAACCTAATAGGCTATTCATGGATTCTAAGGGATAAAAGGATAAAATGTTCATGGTAGGACATTATAAGAAAGGATTCTTTGAAATGGGGGCTTTAATACCAAAAAAATGTCTCAATCATTTAAACATAAGTACCTCAATCCCTAAAGTTTTGACAGGAATAAATCAAATTCCGGTTACATCAAGCATGGATTGGTTCTCTCAAAAAGTGAGGTGAAAGTAATGAATATGAAAATAATGGTTTAGAAGCCTCACAGGAAAGTGATTTCAAAAATAATGATAGTGATATGTGGCATGGGATTCAAAATTCAGTGTAATTTTCATGAAAATACGAAATATTTGAACTTAAAACAAAGTCATTTTAGCATTCCTTTAATATTAGTTTCTAGGGATACATTGATTCAATTATTGACATGGATTCATGAAATTGTTGTTGAGAATAATTTCAGTTCATTTTTTTCAAAAACATAATGAAAATTGAAAAATAAACACATAGAATTTGAAAATCATACAATTTTTTTTGTTTTAAAAAAAAACTGGAAAACAATTGAAATAAATAAACTAAAAGGTTCCCTCCTCCACACTTAAAATAAAGAATTTTCTTCAATGTGAACCCATGAGTTGATATATGAAAATTAAATGTTTAATTTTAATTAGGAAAAATAACAACAAGTTAAAGGGTTAGGAATAGTCTGATGTGCTCAAGTGATGATGGGGTCATGCAGTGTGATAAAATCCACTACATCAGTAGGAAGTCCCTCAATGTATCTATTCAAACGTTTCCCATTGACTATAAAGATATTTCATTTGTCCTCTTGTGTGATCTCCATTTCACCATAAGGTAAAACATTAGTCACAACATAAGGACCTAACCACCTGGAACACACCTTACCAGGAAACAGCTTCAGTCATGAACTATAGAGAATGACTTTCTCTCCAACATGAAACTCCTATTGTAATAACATTATATCAAGATCTACTTTAGATTTTTTCCTTTTATAGAATTGAGTTTTCATATGAAGACAATATATTCTCCTCAAGATCTTGAATTTACATCATCCTTTGGAATCCATCTTGGGACAAATCCTTGTTGCATTTCTTTATAGCCCAATAAGCCTGATGCTCAACCTCCATGGGGAGATGACATGATTTACCAAAAAAAACTGAAATGGGGACATACCAATGGGGGTCTTGTATGAAGTCCTATAATCCCACGATGCATCATCCAAAAATTTTCTCCAATATTTCTTATTTGGATGCACAATTTTCTCCAAAATCTGGTTCAATTCCCTATTTGAAACCTTATCTAAGACAATTTGTTTGAGGGTGGTATGGTGTTGATGTTTTGTGTGTCACCCCATACTTCCAAAGAAGGGATGAAAATTTTCTATTGTAGAAGTGTGTCCCTCATTCACTGATTATGGCCTTCGGTACTCCAAACCTACAAAAAATATATTTTTTGACAAAGTTCACAACATCATGAGAATCATCAGTCCAGGTGGCCTTAGCATCCACCCATTTACTCACATAATCAACAGAAACCAAAATATATAAAAATAAAAATGAACTGGGAAAAGGATCCATAAAATAAATTCCCCATACATAAAAAATCTCACAAAATATTATGGGGTTTTAGGGCATCTCATGTCTCCTAGAAATGTTCCAAGTGTGTTGGCAACGAGATAATGACTTACAAAAAACATAGGCATCATAGAATAATATAGTCCAATATAATACAGAGTCCAAAACATTCATATTTATCTGTTGGGGAACAAAGTGTCCACCACAAGCAAGTGTGTGACAAAAATGTAAAATAGACTCTCATGATCAGGAACACACCACATAATAACTTGATCACTACAGATGCGTCTTAGGTATGGATCATCACAACATAATATCAAGACTCACATTTTAATTTTTGGACTTGATTTTTCTTTATATTTGTTAGGATTTCATAGGCAACGAGGTAGTTAACTAAATCTATATACCAAGGATGCATACCTGAGATGGAATAAAGATTCTCATCGGGGAAAGTGTCCTGAAGTGGTATATGGTCTAATGTGTCATCCTCTAGTATGTGATTAAGCCTACTCATGTGTTCCGCCACCATGTTTTCTGACCAATTTTTTCCTTTATCTCAATATCAAATTCTTGAAGAAGGAGCATCTATTGGATCAGCCTGGGCTTTCCATCTGGATTCTTCAAGAGGTACATCAGTGTTGCATGGTCAGAAAAAACAACCACTTTAGAGCCCAATAAATATGAACGTAATTTATATAAAGAAAATATGATTGCAAGAAACTCCTTTTGTGTGGTTGTGTAGTTTTATTGGGCTGAATCCAGAGTCCATGGTGCATAGGAGATCACATGTGAATGTTCCTCCACCCTTTGAGATAAAACAGCTCAAACCACGAAGTTGGAGGCGTCAAACATATGTTCAAAAGGAATCTCCCATCGTATGGGCTTTATGATAGGTGGAGTGGAAATAAAATTCTTTATCTCATTAAAGGAAGTCATACAAGAATCCTCAAACAAAAAATCAGAAACCTTTTGAAGTCATCGTGACATAGGAAGAGAAATATTACTAAAATCATTGATGAATCGCCTATAAAATCCTGCATGCCCTAAGAAAGATCTATAATCACACATACATAAAGGATAGGGTAAAGAGGAAATAATGTATATCATAGATCTATCAACCTCTATATCGTGTTTTGACACTATATGCCTAAATGCAATTCCATGCTCTATCCTGAAATGACACATTTCAATGTTTATGACCAGATTCTTCTCAATACAATAATTCAACACCTTTCCCAAACTACATAGAAATTCATCAAATGAAGACCCATACACTGTAAAATCATCCATTAATACCTCCTTGTAGGTCTCAATAATATCAGAAAAAAATACTCACCATCCATCATTGGAAGGTACCTGGGCCATTGAGAAGTCCAAATGGCATCCTAAGGTAGGAAAACATATAGAAAGGACAAGTGATTGTTGTCTTTTATTTATCATTTGGTGTAATAAAAACCTGAAAAAATCCGGAAAATCATTCAAAGATACAATAATGTGTTTTCCCAGCAAGTCTCTCAAGCATCTAAACAATAAATGGTAGGGGAGAAATGGACCTTACGAGTAGATTGATTTAGTTTCCTATAATCAATAAACAAACACCAACTAATTTTCACCCTCATTGGAGCTAACTCACCTTTCTCATTTTTAACAATAGTAACACCACTATTCATAGGCACAACCTGATTAGGACTTACCCACTGAGAATCTGAGATGGGATATATTATACATTCCTTGATAAAATTTTCATCCTCTTTTTTAAAAACCTTCAAATGGTTTGGATTGAGTCTCCTTTATGGATGCCTAATCAGTTTAGCCCCTTCCTACAAAAGAATCCTATGCATGCAAATGGAGGGGCTAATACCTGATATGTCAGCCAAGGTCCACCCAATTTCCCTGATGTTCTCCCTCAAAAGATTAAATTTTTTTCCCATAGTTCAAAAGAGATATTGTTAGCAATGATAACAGGTAATTTCTCACCACTTGACAAGTATGATTATTTGAGAATTGGTGGGAATGGCTTGAGTTCTAGTGTAAGGGGTGGTGTATTGATGGAGACATAGAAGGAACTGAAATATGTATAGAATGTGCATCAGTATCATAATATACATCATCAAAATCAGATAATAAAGAATCAAATCCATCTGCATACTCAAAATCCATGTCAAAATTAGAGTTCACATGATCAAAATCAGAATATGATTCCATTTCAAAATAAAATATAAGAGAGTTCTTTTAATTAGAAATAGTTGTGGAAGTGCTCTAAGACATAAAATTAGAACCAATACTCATAATATCCATAAGCATAGGGCAATCAAAATCCATGTGGTTTTTACTTTGTTGTTCAAAATGGAAGATAAAATATTCAGAATGATCCTCTGAGGGGTACTCATGGAATCCATAACATTAAATATCACAACATCATCCCCAAATTCCATGGAAAGTGTACCCTTATTAAAATTTATGATTGTTTTTGTAGTTTTGTGGAATAGTCTACCTAAGATAACGGGGGCATGAGAACTTACCTGATCATCCTCAAAGTTAAGCATGTAGAAATCTGCTGGAAAGATCATGTCTCTTACCCTGACAAGTACATCTTCATGGACTCCCACTAGATATGTTGTAGCTCTAATCACCAACTGCACCACAAATCACATCTGTTTTAGCTCACCAACCTCCAATGACTAGAATACATAGTGAGGCATCACATTTATGGAAGCTCCCAAATGAAAATGTGCACCAGAAAAGTGCAACTCCCCATCGGTGCATGGGATGGTGAATGTCCCTGGATCCTTGCACTTTATCGGCATTTCTAGAGTTGGTGTAATGAGAGCTCACACATTCCTTCCAAGATTTAATCTTTTATTTCCCTTGATCCCTCTTTGATTGGTAAAAAGTTCTATCAAAAATATTGAATACCTTGGAATTTTCATAATGGCATCAAGTAGAGTATTGTTCCTCCCACACACTTGAATGTGTGAAAAACCTCCTTTTCCATTGCTTATTCAGCCATCTTCTTGGTTTGAACAACCCTGTTTGGAAAAGGAATGGGTTTAGGAGGAACATCACTAGTATTTTTTATACCTTTATCTTTATCCTTGGGTTTCTTATCTGTTGATGTGGAATTCGTATTTTTTGTAGTTGAGTTGAATCCCGGTGGAATGGTAAGTGGAGATGCATCAGTTGTTTTCTTACCACTTCTCAATATGATGGAACTGACATTCCCCATTATATTTGGAGTTGGTTGGGAAGGAAGATTTTTGGAATTCTTACTTACATGTTCATGGAGGGTGGTGGAAATCTGGCTCATTTGAGTCTTCAACTCCCTCAGCTTCGAACCATGACTCTTCATCTCATTCAGTTGATTAAGAATAATTTTTTTCAAAATATCATCAGTATTAGAATCTACCTTTGGTGGGGGATTCCCTTGTTCTTCACTTATTGATTTTTGGGCTTCAAATATTTTTTGGGGTTGTTGGATTCCCTACTAGTACGATGGAGGCTACTGGAAGTTTTTTTGAAAAGGTGGACTTTGTTGTTGCCCAGAGCCATACCTCATGCCTGATTTATCCTTCCACACTTGGTTGTATGTTGGTGAAAATGAAGCAATATTCTTTTGGGGATATGGTTTTTGCTGCTGATATGGTCTCCCTGGGAATACTGATGTGCAATCCTCTATCTCTTGTAGTTCTGGGCAACAATTATTTGAGTGTATTTTCTAAATTTAAATTCCACAAGGCCTTGAAGGAGTGGATTGAGATGTATTTTTATCCAAATCAATCAGTATCACCATAGTTTTCAATTATTCTAACTTGGTATCAATAAAATGACTCTCAAGAGAAGAAAGACTTACCTGATGTACTCCCCGGACATGTGGTGTACCTCGATAACCAAATTTTTGAGTGTTTTGGACAATTTTGTCGATCAAAGCATGTGAAAATACTGGTGTCTTGTCCACCAATGCTCCTCCAGCAACAGAATCCATAATTCTTCTCTCCATAGTTGTGAGTCCTTCATAGAATTACTGTTGGTGCAGTTTCTTGCTGATTTGGTGATGTGGGCAGCCTGCACACAACATCTTGAATCACTCCCTATACTCATACATTGGATCCTCTTGTTCTGCCTTGTTCCCAGTGATCTCTATAAGAAAAAAAGTGGTCCTTGATGATGGAAAAACAATCTATATAATTGGTTTAATAAATAACATTCCTCCTTCACAACGACACTGATTTGATAGAATTCTGCTTTGGGAACCCTCAAATGAGTAGTGGTTTTTGGGTACTTAGGTGCGGCAGAGGGGATGAACAAGGTTGATTCTCAAAAGAAGAAGTAAATTAAAACAACTTCTTAAAGATATTCTAAAAGTAAAAAATAATAGAATAAAAACACGACATGAAAGAATGGGGGTGTCTTTTTATCATTTATAATACTTGAGGAAGTTTTCATGAAAAATATTTCAATTTTTTAAATTTTGAAGTGAAGTTTGATTAAAAAGACACAATCAGAAGATGTTGTTTTTAGAAAATATTTAAAAGGCATAATAAATCTAACTATAACTCTTCATTAAATTATTAGTAATTATAATTTAAATTAATATCCACTTCATTATGATCCCATTATTTCTTAACCCTCGAATCTTATAGGACTTAACATACCCACAAAGACGAAATTACTTAAACCCTAGGAAAGATTCAGATAACGCAATCGTAGCACCCTGATTTGATTGTTTTTCTAAGGCTAGATTATGGTTAGAGGTTAATTAGAGAACATATCCATTCTAGAAATGAGGATGAATCATGTTTAGGTATTATATTTTAACTCTACAAATTTAACCTGTGTGGTCTTGTATTACCGATTAATATCACGCTCTCCCAATTTACACAAAATCTCGACATCGCGTGATTTTATGATAATTATTCTACTTCTTACAATGTTTCTTATAATTGAAAAAAAAAATCTATGGATCATATTATGTGAATTACAATATCTCATTGATTCAAAATAATTAAATTAAGAGGGTAGATGATAGATCTATCACTAAACAACTACTCTTCTATGGGCAGTGTGGTTATCATGGAGACATTTTTCATAAGAAAGGATTGAAAGGGTAGAAACCAATCATGTCTCCACTATTTATTCCAACCAAATTATGAAGAATAAGAGAAGAAGAAAATGGAATAACACATAAGATTATTTGTAGAAATATTCAAGATAAAAATATGAAAGAAATGAAATTACAAAGAGGAGGTGGGAGGTGAGAGCCTTTTTGGAGAAAAGGTTTTCATAATCCTTACTTCTTCACAGAGTTTTTTGGGGATCTCAGTAGACACCCTTTTGAACACACCTTTCCAAAGCCTTTCCCATCCCTCCCATTGAGTGAAAAAAAACTTTAAATAGAGTTTGTGTGGGATAGGGTTACACAACTAATTAAGTGTGAAATGATAACTCATCCAAATATTTAATTACATGTTGCACCGCATAGTTTACCTCCAAAACGCAGGAATTGGCCGGACATTCAAGAATTGGATTCGTGAAAAATCTTACCCCTGATATTTCATAATAATTTGGGCTCAATCCTATCATGGATGAAGACGATACGGCCCTAATGGTGAAGTGATGTCCAATCTGGATAGTTCAGTCAAGCTTTGTTTTAATGGCCCATTAAATCCACTCATTTTCACGATCTATCTCCCATGTCATGAATAGATTTTTTATCCCATTATGTATGGAACACATTTACAAAATTTTATGTCATGATTATTTACTGAAAAATATTTCTGCTCGAAATACTATTGTGAATTTTAAAAGGGTAAAACTAGAATTTTAATCAAATTTGAAAATGAATGATGTAATAAAAAATATTCCATAATTGAACATATATAGAAGAATGGGAGGAAATTATATCTATTATTATCAATAAAATATTAAATAAAATAGTGTTTTATCAGCAACGAAGGATTATCATTGAACCACCCATATTTGGTTTACCACGTAACCACTAGTCAAATGTACAAGTAACATTACATAATAATAACATATAAATGAATGCGATTATAAATATTTTTATTAAAAATCACAAAAAATCAATTCATGAAATTGAAATGTTCAATAAATTTCTAATAAACAATTTAATAAATTAAATAAACATATTTTTTAATCCAACTGCCTCATATTATTTTTAATCATGTAAGTGATATTTGAGTGTTAAAAATTTAAAACATACAAGGCCATATAAATAAAATGTGATGACCGTTATGAAAACATGGAAATTAATGAAAATTAGTTATAATAATAAATATTATAATCATATAAAATGATGATTCAGTTAAAGAGTCTCGTAACACATGAGAAACACTATAACAAAAATAATTGAATAATAATATCATACAATACATTAAATATCATAAGAATATAAAAATTAATCATATAAAATGTCAAAGGAGTTGTATATAATCCTTATTAGATATTTTAGGTTCACAATATCATGATAATTCACAATTAATGGAGATTGAGACCTAGTCCCTTACAAAGATTGTAAAATTAGACTAATGATAATTCAATTAGATTATTATGTGTGAAAAATATAAATACATCCAATATAAGTGGATATTTATTCTAAAAAAATTAGAGTTCATTTACACATATTCACGGAAAAACAAATCCAATGACATGGATATTTAAATCAATCAATGGAGATTGAGATATGATTTTCCTAATAGTGTTTGTATAATTGACGTAAGAATTTTTCCATTGGGTGATTATGTGTTGAAAAGGTATATCCATAGAAAGAGAAGGGGAAATTAAACCATAAATTACTAACAAGTTATTTCATGCATAATAATGGAAGAATATAATCTAATAAATATGCGTAAAACACAATGAGTAGAAATAGACCTTATAAATTCCCTTATGAAACTTTCAGAGAACAATGACGTCATATTAAAATTCAGAAAATGTAATGATCAGAGGAAAAATGATCTATAATCAGATGCACATAAAATGTACATAAATAAGTATATTTTAGAACATATCACCAAATTTTAAAATTGAAATTAAAATATATAACATAAAAAAAGTCTTTGACTAAATGAGGATGGTGAAAGGTACCCTTACCTTGTGTCTAACATGTCCCATTCATAATTTGTATTCCTGATAAAAATATTTGGTAAATTAATACTTTATTAAGATCATTTTATATATTTATTAGTAATTTTAAATCACTTATTTCCTTGTTAAAAACATTATAAAATTATTTAGGTTAATATTGGTCGTTTCATTGTTATTGGGTACAAGAGTCAAAAATTAACTTGTTATAATTACAAATTGTCCATGCGGTCAAAAGCCATTTATCTCTAGAATTATATTCATGATATAAATATTGTATATATATAGTATATATATCTATTAATAATTGTTCATAATATTTTGGAGATAAGAAATGAAATGCACCGTTCATAGAGATGGTAATCCATACGTAGGCATGAAAGCTACATTCATTTTTTTCATATTTAAATGAATGAAAACAAAATGATAAATTGGTATTTTATAAATACATTATAATATAATATTATATATATATATATTACATAATTTCATTAACTTCATCCTTTATACATTCTATGTATAACATGAAAGAGTTATAATAGTTTGAGGGGGTGGTAGTCTGCACTTCCTTAAAAGAAATTATTGTATTTACACATTATGGAACAAATAAAGGTTTGATTTAAAAAAAACAGAAGCATAGAGAAATATTAATATGATATAGATAATATAAAATTATAGTTCCATCATAATCTCCAGCATGAGAGGTGGTAGGGGAAAATTTAACAATCATTGTTTTGTGAGGCAATAGTTCACCATCCATAGGAACAATATTTTCATATCCATTAGATGGAATTTAGTATGTTAATGTACTTCTGATACTTCTCAAAAAACATCCTAGTGTATTGAGGATTATTTTATTTATATAAAATCAGTTAATAATAAAATAATAGGTAGTGGTGATCTAATATAATTGAATGGTACATTAGAGAGGACACTACCTCTTAAAACATGATACTATTTAGGATTTTAGCCAAAAGGATTTCTTGAATTTACTTCATCCTGAAGAAAGGATTCATGGAGGAAGATAGGGATGTTAGAAGATTATTTTGGTTGATTTTCTATTATTCATTGGGACTGAGAGGTATATTTAAATGGTTAGGGGTTATTCTCTTTGATATGTTAGAGGAGGGGGAATTTAAGAAGGTTTGAAGTGTTATATTATTTGGTTATTCTATATAAAAGAATTTGATGTTTCCATACATTTTAATTATATCAAACATGGGAGTAGTTAACCCATGTATGCGGTAACAACACTTTAACCCACGGTGGGATTGGTGTTCTTGATTTTTTCTGTTCGAGTTGAATGTTATTTCAAATTGCCTAATTCACATAATAGGTGATGTTATTATTATTATGAGATTCCCATCATGGACTCATATAGAACATGAGTTGATTATGCATGAATCATTATAGGAACTCATGATATTAATTGAAAATAATATTTTTAAGAATTCATATAAAAACCTGATTGGGGTGAGTTGTTGAAATGAAAATTATTTTCTAAACTTGTGTAAATTAAAATAAATGGTTCCCAATAATGAATTTTAATAATTTAAATGATACTAATGTGGTAATTTAAAATGTATAAAATGAGTACCTTATGAGAAACATTAACTGATGGATATTTTTTATCCTAGTATATCTATGACCCACCTATGAGAATCCTAAATCGATGGAGGAGGAGAACGATGCACTGCTTTGTAAGGTGGGGTTGATACCTCTCCCATCAAGAGGTATTTTCCTTGGGGATACCTAAGGGTCAGAGCCAAGGAAAAAAACATGTTGGCTAGGCTCAAAGTGGAAAATATCATGATCATGGGCTGGACTGGGCCATTACAAATGGTATCAGAGCTATTGTCCATTTTACATGCTAGAGAAGACGTTGGGCCTTTCTAGTGGTGGTGGGTGTGAGAATCCAACATCAAAAAGTGAGGATAAAAAGAACCCCTTTATATGGTGGTGTGGATACCTCACCCATCATGAGGCCTTTTCCTGGTGGATTGTTGAGGGCCAGATCCTAGGGAATGTAAAATCATGTAGGCTAGGCCCAAAGAGAAAAATATCATGACCATGTGAGGGACTAGGACATTACACCGTGTGAGGGATGATTGTGGGTTGTGATAATGCCTCATATTTGAATGTGTGGTAGAACCCAAGGGATGAATTTTTATAGCCTTTTGTGAACCCCTATTATATAATATTTTAATGATATATTTTATATCCCAGTGCACATGATTGTGATTTTAGAGTCTTGAATCCATGAGGACACTAGTTGATAGGAACATAGAAGGACATTTCTAGAAATGTACCTCCAACTGTGGAACCAAAGACCTTGATAGTTCTGTGTGAGGTGATGAGAGATTTTTTGTGTAATAAATTCTCATTTTTTCTATAGTTCATCAATAGATACACATAGTAGAAAATGAAGAAAATGTTTGACCTGACACTGAAGTTCAAAGTGCAACACCCTCTATCCATTACATGACATGGTAAAACTGATGAAACAGATTTATAGATTGTGCTTATCTAGATGGTTCTTGACCATTTAAGGAAACAAAATGAGATGATATTTGGGTTGTTTTTTTACCATTTATAATAATAATTTATGAATTTTTGGGGATACATGGACCGAAATTTGATGTTGGATGATATGTTATGAAAGGACTTATAAGATATGTTCCCACAAAACATTTATCTTTATATAATGAGTTAGGAGAGAGAAGCATAGTTTGTGAGTTTGGAATATGGGAGTATTAACCTGATGTAATATATTGGTCACATTAATGATGTTATGTTCTTTTTTATAAATTTGGAATGATATGAGGAATCTATGGTGATACTTTTTTGGATAGACATAATTTTTTTCTTATTCCAGAGGTTAACATCTTCATGTTGTAGTAGTTTTCTAACATGTTGAATTAGAAACACATTTATGAGGGTAAAATAAAAGTAGGGATATGGTAGAGTAATGTTATTTTTTTGGATGGCCATGAGATAAGTATTTTGGGTGTAGGAAGAATCACTATGAGAATGATAACTAGATTAGTATAATGAAGAGTGGTCAGGTGGAAGGATCAGTTATATAACACACTACTGGAATGATTTACATTATTTCGGTGGGTTGGGACTCTTCCATAGATTTCCCCTAACCACCAGAAGAGTATCGAGATTGAGGAAGTAATGGTAATATATAGTGGTTCTGCATGAACATATGATATATGTATAGTTATGTAGGAGCTAGGCCAAAACAGAGTATGATAATGGGGTCTTCAAAAATGTACCGTTCTTGTAGTTAGAGTAATTCATTCCATACTGACTAAGGAAGTGGACGTGGTACAATAGTGAATGATATCTCATATTATCATAGTTGTGTCGCTCAGGGAGTCATAAAATGCCACATGGGAGATTTAGAAGACATTTTCATGTTATTTTTCCTTTTCTTGTGGATAGGAAGGTTGGGCCATCAAGAGTCACAAGTAGTATTACTAATATTTATATTCTTAATAGTTGTTTATTTGTCTCGTTGTCCTAAAATACTTTATTTCCTATCAAATTTTGAGTGGTTTTGAGTATGTTGGTGGAATTTTTGAGGGGTCATGTTTATTGACACACTGTTGGATGGATTTATTATGAAAATCTACTTATTTAAGGGGTGTCCTATTGAGGTTGGTGAGTTTTTTTTATTTAGGGATCTTTACATACAATGCAATATAGATTTTGAATTTATTTTTTGTCTGGGCTGGTTGGTATCATACCAAGCGCAATTCATTTTTTTCTGTAAGATATTATCCATTATTTAACATGCGGAAAATAGTTTTTTTTTATAATAATGATTGGGAAATCTTGGGAGGCTAGGTAGTGAAGGGTTGTAAAATACAATGGGATATCAACACATAGGTTTCACGTCTTTTATGGATGATGTGTGCCTAAAAAATTCTATCTTCCCACACATAGTGGATTGGTTTGGGTACATGTTTCCTGATAAAAATTGAGGAATACAAACAGAGAGAGATGAGAGGTTTCCAGTTGAACTAATATTTAGTGCTAAATCTGTTCCCTTTCTTCCTTACAGATTGGTTCCAACAAAGCCTCAAGATCATAGGACATAGACAGTTGAGTTTATGAAAAAAGATTTATTATTTTTAGTTTCTCTTCTTGGTGTTCTAAATTTTTATTATCTATCAAGGATGAAATGACATTGTGTTTTTTTATTATTATGAAATGTTCAACTGGATGATCGTTACAAAATTTTATACACATCCATGAATGATGAACTCTTTTACTAGTTTAGGGGGTCTTTTTTATTCTCCATGACTTAATTAAAAGCAAGGTTCAATTAGTTTATAGTTATATCTTAATATAAACGAAAAAAAATTCTCTTAGGAATGGAAAATATTAATTCATCATCATGAAATTGTTGACGAAGAAGAGTCTGTGTATGTTGATAGCCTTCATGAATAGAATCGTTCACCATAACAAGAAGTAGTTTGTGGTTGTTTTAGTTGATGAAATTTTAGTGTAATCCAAAACTCATTATGATCATGACCAATATTTTGACATTATCCTAAGTACACTAATAGTAAATCTTATATATGATAATATATATATGTTTCAATTATGGAACAATAAGTAACAATACGTAGGTCACATCATCTATGAGGATGGACATTTAGTGGAGTCATAGAATGTGAATAGAGGTTTTAATTTGGAGCATCCATAGAATGTTTTTGGATATCCATAAATTTATTAGTTAGGTGGTTATTATTATAACATCATCTATTTATTTTTTCATTTTGATGAATTAATTTTGTGATATAATAAGAACATGAACAATTTTTAATAGTTTATGACATGTGGAAACACATTCAAAATTATAAAGTGAAATTTGAGTACTATTCTAATTTTGTTCCTACTTGAGAAATGTAAGGAATATTTCATCTTTTATTATGCATCTAGAGACATACTTAGAGTAGTGTTAACGAAAATGGGAAAAGTTGTGGTGTATGAGTCATGATAGTTGAGGCCACATGAATTTAATTTCCCTATGCAATATCTTTTATTTTCTACAACGGTTTACAACATAAGGTGTTGGCATACTTTCCTATTAGGTGAACTTTTTTCATTGTATATTAACAACCACTGATTAAGGTAAATCTTTTCACAGTGGTATTGGAATTTTTAGTAGCATATATGGATACAAAATATTTATTAATTTTATTTTATAATACCCTATACAATGAGGAATATAATAATTGTAGGTATCTATTTGTGTAGGAAGATAAATAATCAGGTTGTTCATGATTCCAGTTCTGTGCGAATATTGGAGACTTTGCTGGATGAGATGCACATTGAGGTATAAGATGCCCATTAAAATGATACACATTATATAAATATAAATTGTGTCCAAAATTCCAGTTCAAATAAGGGGGAGGTAGTTTACGGATCGATAATTATAGTACATTATAGAAATCCTCAATGGTTGGGAGTCACCATTCGGTTGGACTACACAGGATCATGAGATAAACTATGTCCTGAACAATGATATTGTGTATATATGCATGTGTTATGAGATAATGAATGAGTTTCATCCCACTACGTGATAGGTAAATACTATTTGTTTTAAAAATGATCTATGACCTACATTGATATTATTGGTGGAGGAGCGTTAAAACATTGATTTTCATGTTTGTAAGACTATGCTACACCGATAAGTACATGAAGGCCCCTCATTAATGAAATGGACAGTTATTATCATCATTTCCCTCTTCAGAATATATGTGGGATAATGTTAATGTGCAATTCGTTGTGTGTTTTCTATAGAATCCTCGAAAGAATGACGGTACATGGTTCACTTTGGAAGAGTTGAAAAAAGTAACCAATTTCCTACCTATCTAGTAAACATAATAATATGACTAGTTGTGTGAATTATATGTTAATGGAATACTATATTTAAATAGGTTTCTATTTATAATAGTTTTAGATCATGAATCCTGAATTACTTTATGCTTCTAGAATGTATTGTATAATTTTTTGGGTACCCATCTGTTTCCTAGTATGACTTTTCATGTAGAAAGATATAGTAAATTGGAGGTTACTAATCTGGTTCTAGTAGAAATAATTATGAAATTATAACTTAATTTAGGATTATATCGGGAGAAGAAATTAATAATCATTATGTTGGAATATATTAATATTTTTCAGTATACTATACTGATGGAACAATATGAGTCTATTTATAGTAGGCCATAAAGATCACTTTTATGTATAATGGAGCTATGTGAGACAGATTAGTTGGGAGAAAAGTATAATGTATAAAATGTTATAATCTTTTAATTTGATTAATAAAATTATGGTTATGTCTAAATGTAGGAAGAAGACACTTTCTATTCATCATTATCAATCACTTGTGATTACTGAGGGAGATCATTTATTCCAATGGGTGTCACTATGATTGGAAAAGTGTTGGAATTAAATAAACGGAATTTCGGTGCCCAATTATTGTAATGATGGAATATATATTGGATAATACACAGTGTGATAGTTTTACAAATGATGTTATTCATGTCTCAAATCTTCATTATTATCAACTGACCCCTCACATGTGACCGATGCCGATGACTTTTATTTCAATGAAACTACATCGATTAAAAGGAACATGATTTTTAATGTAAATTTTTGTGCAAAGGTGTGGTGGGGATTGATACTATCGTTGGTCTGAGAAATGTTCAACAATGGTCTTGTTAAATAGGAATCATTGAGATATTTGTAGATATTTAGGTCTTCCAGACAAACCCGTTTATTTAAGAATCATAGTTTCGCTTGAGAGTATAGCTCGATGATGAGTTCTTTTAAGGTTGGGATATTGTAAGGTCTCGAAATTGATATAGAAATATCATGAACATTTTAGGTATTCTTTAACCCATGTTATGATATAAATAGCTATTTATTTTTTAGATTTTCATATGAATTTTGAGAAATTTGGAATCCATTGGGGCTGTGCATGGTTGGAACATTGTTAGGGAAAACATGGCTATTTTGTTACAAGATATCATGTTCCCATGTTGGAGTTATAGGAGGTGGTGCATGGTTTGACCAAACCATGTGGACTTCCTCCCCAAACCATGCACCCACATACAGAAGACTTTCACATAGTTGGTGGATGGTTTATCAAGATGTTCACTCACAGAGGAGAAATTGTGCACCCCATGAGAAATAGAAAACTATTAAGAAGAATGTTTATGGAAATTGTGAACCCCTCCAAGGAAACTATTGACACAAGATTTTAAACACATGAATTTCTATTTTAAAATTACGAACCTATTTTCTTATCCATAATCACCCTATTTTGGCATAACATGATTTACAATTTGATTGTATTCTATAGTGAGGTTTCCAAGGCTCATTAATCCCCATCCATTTTGAATCAATGATTTGGTTGAAGATGATTTTCTCTCCCCAAAATATTATCTTCATGTTTTATGATTTATCTATATCTTGTAGTTTTTTCTATTTGGAGAGGGGCGGTTTCCCTCAATTTTGATGGTTTAGATCTTGGTTTTTTATTTTGTTTCATTTGATCATTTTCATTGGTTTTGAGCTAATATCAATTCTGATATAATGAATTCGATCAATCAACATTGAATTAAGGAATTTGGTTTTTGATCTTTCATCATTGGTCATGAGGAGGATGGTATAATAGCTAATTCCAAGATTCATTATTGTGATCATGTGTATATAATTATGTCATCTAATTTCCAAAGTGTGAAATTTTATATAAATAAAAACTGTTGATATTAATTTATGATATTGGGAAACCCTTCATAAATACAATAGGACCCATTATAGATTATGAGACCATATAATATAAAAACCTATGGGTTGTTTCAATAAACTTGAGACGATGATTTATGATTATTAAAAATAGTAATAATGGGATAATTGAAATGATATGAGTTATTATTTCAATGTTGTAATGGGTTTTAAAGGAACGATTTAATTAACATTGTTTATTAAATGAATTAGGTGATTAAATTGTGACAATTGGATTAATAATTAATTATCCATATCATTTAATAGTCATTAAAGAAATAATATATGGTCTTTAATTATAATTTAAATTGTTAATTATGACGTGAATGTCAAATAAAATGGTTAACCATGTTAAACATTGATACGTATGTGTCATATGAGATATTTTCTCCTTATTGATAAATCGGGTTTCGGTTAGGGACTGATGTTCCCAATAACTATGGGGTTGTGGAGTGATGCCCAAGGACCCTAAATGGATGAATGAAAACAAAAAATTAGGTTACATGGATTGAGGCTTCTTTTGTACAAGGTTTGGGGGTAGATATTGGTGCTCTAAATATCAAATGGGTGCCAAACTAATTCTCAAGGAGCCCAAAATATTGGCATTGGATTGATGTTCTAATTCATAGAGGTAATGGTACATGGAATGATTCTAAAATGTACGAGATTTGAATTTTGAATTAAATTATTGATGAAATCGCATGATAGAATTGATTTTGATATTACAATTATTTTTTTCAGTTGTTTGAATGAGATAAAGTAGGTATTATTGGTTTGTGTGTCACCATAAGCCTGAGGTTCTATGTGGTTAATTAAGGAATAGTTCTATGTTAAGACTATTAACATTTTATTTTTTATTATTAATTTTAAAAAATCATTCAAATTAATAGACGTGATATTTTTTATACTATGTTGCAGGTGTCCTCCTGATTTCTACTCATGAATTACTGAAGGAGTTTGATAAGTACTCTAATAAACTTCATATTTGGAGGAATGGTTAAGGGAATGAGCCCTATGATAGGTAGATGGGTAGGGATTTGTTATATAGAATTTATGAAGGAAACATTCATTATATGATGAACTTCATGGATGATGTTAGTGTGTCATGATTTGGGGTTTTCATTTTAAAATTGACACATTTTTGGTATAAACAATTTACAACTTTGGTTTTGGTTATTGTTTACCCATTTTGGATTCATACTGAGATTCAAGGTCATATATTAGCTAAGAATAATTATTAGATATTGTGTATTATCCTTTGCGAACATAATATTTATTTACATTGTTTTCCCATATTGAGAAAGAGGTTATAATATCCGTAGGAAACAAATTTGTACCACAATACTTGTCTGTAGCCCCTGTACAATGTAGTGCAACACCTAATGTCATGTATGAAACTGTCTTAGGCAAGTGACATGTGGAACCTACGTTAGGATGTCAGGAATCTTCCCACTATGTTCTGTATATTGTAAGACCAATTATATTCAATTTATGGTGTGATTAATTCCCCACTCTTTCCTCCATTACAATGTTTTAGAAAAAATTATGGTGAGAATTGAATGATTGGAATCTGAATTGAAGATACATTTTTAAATTTGATCATTTTTATTTTATTTATTAATCATAGGATTATAGGGGGATTATGGATGACTGAAAGTTCATTTGAGATGAAAATATAAAATAATGATGTTTTTATGGAATTGAGCCTCAGCCGAAATTGTAAGGATTAGTTATTGGTATATCCATGAACCACAATGAATTTGGTTCTAGGGATAATATTATTTTGGGGATCATCATCATGGGAGGTTTATTAAATGTATATTAATGTGAATTCATAGTGGCCTCGGGTCTCAGTTTTTATCACTCCAGATTGAGAAAATGTTGTGGCTTGGGATGTGGTTGTGACATGGTGTCTCAGTAGATTGGATTCAATTTATTTTATATATTGAGTGTAACTATGGTTTGATGTATGGTTCAATGCCGTAATGTTAGGAAAGTTTGGTAGTATTGATTTTCACAAGCTTTTTTGAATGTTTTGCATATGCCATGGGTTTCATCATCTAACATGATGATCCATATGGAAAATTATTTTAAATGTGCGATCATTCATTAAAATCAATTGTATTAGGTAAAACTATTATTATTACTACATAAATGGTATGGTTGTTTCCAATACATCTATTTAAAAATATAGCAATAAATTATAATGTGATCCAAAATTAATCATGATTTCTCCCTTATCAAAAAAACTCATAAGAACCCGATTCCCTTGGTTGTATTATTTCATGCCATAGTGAAATTCTTAATCTAATATATATTAAAAATCAATTTTTAGTGAGATAATGTTATTTTACTCTTATTTTATGGTCTGATAATTTTTTTATTCATTTTCATTTCTATGGTAGCTTTTATAATAAATTTTTTGTTTCTAAAAATTAGTAATATAGGTATATTTATTGGACTATTTTTTAAGAATAAATTAAAACCTATTCATTATTTATCTAGTTTTGGGAATATGGTGTTACAAATTTTAGGGGAAAACACTAAGATCATCATTATATTGTACATTATTCATTACCAATAATTTATTTAATTTTAAAGGGTGGGATTATATTATATTATTATTTTTGGGTAATAATGACGTTATCATAATATTTATATGAAAATAGAATTAAATAATAAATATTTTGGGATTTTGGTTTTCTAGGACTCATGCATATCTATCTACATTATTATAGTTTCCTGTTCTTTTTCTAGTCTGTTTTCCAAATATACTTCATTATTGATTTTCTATTAAACATGTTCAATTTAATTTCAATATGCTAAATAAAAAATTTTATGAATATTTATTATTTATTATTAAATTGATTCATGTAAATTATGAACTACATATAATTTAATTTTGGGAAATATTAGGGTAAGTATAAAAGGATTCTTATGTTGATCTATATATTTTGATAAAAAACAGGTTCTTGGATGCTTATTTCTGAGAATTATATTCAAAATAAAAGAGTTATATATATATGAAATTAAAATTGTTTTTTATCAAAAAAATGACTTTTGGTTGAGTGATCGAATCCATATTATAGGATGATTTAATGCCTTTATTCTAAGAATTTAGTTTCCCAATGAGTCAATTGCACATAAAATAATTTTTTTTCATTGCTTGAATTATTTAGAATCATAAAGCATTCATGTGATTTATAATTTTATAATATTGTTTGAAATAGTTTCAATCAGTGGTATGAGTCCCTTTTATAAAGTAATGGCTAATGACAGTGGTTACACGAAAAATTTACGTACTATGTGAAACTGTTTGGGACAAAGAGCACTTGGAATGAGTTGGAAGAATTACATTATCATCATTATCATTATCTATTCCTTCCTTGTTTTAAATTATTATATGTACATATGAACTTTATGTTTGGATTCCACTATATGATGGGTTCATAATCCATGAACTATGAGGGAAACTATATGGTTTTTTCATAGAATATTTCCTAGAATACCAATATAATTTATAAATGAAAAATTAAATAATAATTAAATCCATGATACAAAGTGATTAGATGAAATATATATTAATAAATGAACCATAAACCATACTGAAAATTCAACTAATATCTAATATAAAAATGTTTATCGTTGGCCATGAAAATGGAATTATATTAATTAATGGTTAATTAATCACTTTATTTGGAACATAGCTTCTAGTATTAATTCCAAATAACTAGACCTCAGTTGTGGAAATTGGGTGTCCTTTATGATGATAATAAAAGAAGAGTGTGAAAGTTGGTATTTTCCCTTAGTGTCGATGTATAGAATTTATATTCTTATTCTTTTTATTTTATATGATCCAAAACCCACAACGGTATAGAAATTGAAAACAAAATATTTTTGGTTCCATTTTCCTACATCCACGACTGAGTGGGAATGAATGGATGTATTATTCAAAAATTTAGAAATTCATAAAGTCTTAATATGATTAAAAATATACTAGGATATAATATCTTTTTTTATATGTTATGTTCTAATCCTATCTACAATTACTCTATATTTTATTATATATTTATGAGTGATCAAAAACCTAGGTTTTTAGGAACATAAATTTATCCAAACATGGTATCTATGGATTCTTATCAATGTAAATGAATGGGATATTATGTCAACATGAATAATAATTTACACAAACACTACTGGATTCTAACAATTACATAGATTCCACTATAGGTGATGATGATGTGGTTTTAGTATGTGTATGATTTAGATTTCAAATTGATATATATTTAGAGAATATAGGATTATTTAAATAATTCATAACTATAGGACGTGTGGAATTTGGGTGTGAGATGATAAACCACGATGGAAGTGGATTTTTCTTAAAGTAAATTTACATTAATGATTAAAGATATAATATATTAATTTTAGACATTACATGGTTATTTATCCATGGTTAGGATGTGATATACAAGTATTACCTATAAATATGATTAGTATGTATAATTGTTTTATTCTATAAAAGTTAAAATGATTTTTTCACATTATGGATGATGGGATATGTGAAGTATCATACAAAGTACACATATATTTCCTACTATTCTTTTTTAATCATCCTTTCTAGTCCATAGGGATTGGCTGATGAACTACTTAGGTGATACTAGTTCATGGTGTTATGGTGTTGTTAGTCCTTTTTAGTCACTATCATTAAATTATTTTACATTCCTTATTTATTTAATTTTAATTTGTTCATTTTTTATATAAAATTACATGTCTTTGGATAGATTTTATTCAATTCATGGTTTTATTTGTAATTATTCACATATTATCTATTTTTCCTTACACTATAACAGGTAAATTCTTCCAATACTATTGATTTATATACCCTCAGTTTTATCTAAAAAACAATGTACTATTAGAGTCCTGATTAAAGGTTTATCATTTCCATTTATTAATTATAATCCAATGTAAGGTACTATTAGAGGGAGTGGGAATTTCATTGGATGATATTTTGATGTTATTCATACTATGAATAGAAAGAGGATCTGATCAATATTTTTTAGTCTCATTCCCATGTAATAATATTTTTTATACATCATTCATATTTTATTATATAAGGCTTTATATAGTATGATATGATGATAAAACATGTTATATGATGATAAAGGAGGCATAACGTGTTCACGTCTTCATCGTTCTAATGAAATTACATGGAGGATTAAAACCATTCAAAAATGTTTTAATTCCTTAAAATTTTAATTACTAATCCATGATTAAAATCCCCAATAAGATACCATGTTTGAAGTGGGGAACAATTTATTCCTTCAATTACCACTATTTAATAGAGTGATGAATTTTTAAATGTTGAGAAATTTGATCCCTATGAACATTAGACACTACAAGATTAATTATCATATAAGGATTATGTCTTATCAATCAACACCTCCACTAATCATCTTGTTTGAGCATGATGTTTTCTATGAATTTTTGTTGAGAATGTGGATAAAAAATCATCATTTGTATAAAGCATATAGTTTCATCATTTGTAACATGTTAGTTATTTTTTCAAATAACTAGTGGGAATATTAATTATTTTTTTGAGTTTCTATTAATACGTAAAAAATCATGATCATTGTTCAATGGGGTTATCAAATCTATGGGCAAGTAATATAGGAATCATAATATGTAAATATATAAATTTTAATAATCAAATTTCATATTTGTAAAAATATTCATGAAACCTTTTCTAATGAGTGTATTCTATATGACCCCATAATATTATCATAAATTATTTTCTTTACACAAAACAAAAAAATTAAAGATATAAATGATATATTTTTTAAAAATAAATAATTAAAATTAATAAATATTATAATTTCATTATGAAAAATAAATATGATAGATAATTAAAAAAATATAGATGACTAAATGATGAAATAAATATGTATTTTATAAAATATAAATATTTGTCCACATGGATTTCATTATTTATCATACCATCAATCACAACTACTATGGAAGGATAGAAATTGTCAATATAATTGTTAATATAATCGTGATATAACTTAATATGATGTATTATTTTTTGTAGGTATGACTATATATATATATATTTTTAATATTTTGGTTGGTTATATGTATATAGGTCATATAATAATAATATATATGTAGATTGGATATATGGTTGTCTGGAAGAAATCTATTTGACAGGTATGTTGATTTTTTTATAAACAAATTAATTGTATTTGAAACTTTATATAAATAATAAAATTGTTATGCAATTAAAAAAAGAAAAAAAATATTTCGGTGAAATATTAGATTAAAATTACATTCTAAAAATATAATTTATTTAAATGAAACTTTTTATTAATGTTATGTAATTTAATGAATTATTTATGTAAAATTGTTTGGAAAATATACAAAAATGATCACTTTTAACGTAGGTGTGTGTAAATACTATCATCATTTATTGATATTTGTAAGGGGAGATATATATTTAAATAGTATAACCTGAAGTTTTATTTGATTCAAAAAGTAGGATCATTTTATGAGACATAAAATAGACAATTTGAAGTAAAATAATATCTAATCTAGTGGAATTGGAAATATATGGAATTCAAAGGATCAAAAGATTAAAATAGACGAGTCATTAATCAATGTTTTAATTTCACAGTATTTTGTAATTTCATTGTAATACAATTATTTTACGTGGTTGGTATTCCCATTTAAGGGCTTTCAATTCATTGGAATAATGAGGTTAATATATTATTATCAACATTATATGAAAAAATTACAATAGGTTGGTGAATATTTATTTGTTTGTGGATTATATGATATCATGTTAGTGTAAACATTTATCTATATTAAATAACTTATATAGGGAATATATTTTGATTTTTCATATCATGTTACTAGAAAAACCGATTTCAATATTTGTTTTCTCTCACTTCATGTATCAAGGAATAATTCTCTAAGGATAGATGATGAAACCAAATATATTGGATACATTCCATATTAGATATTTATAAGGTGTTTATATACAATATCATTTCCCAATTGTATGAAATAACAGACAAATTCAATGTTGAAATCTAGTATGTAGAAATTCAATGAAGTTAACTTTGAAATGTTGTGATGAGGTCCATTAGATCATGAATCAGAGAGAATACAAGTCATTATGATTTAAGGTATGAATTTCATTATTGATATATATATATATAGAACAACAATAAAATTGATAGAATAAATAAATATAAAAAATGATGTTTCTACTTGTTGTGGAATAATTTTGAGTTAGGGGCCACATTTAGAAAACATTAAATTAATGTTTATAGTGGTATCTGATAAAAAATAAATTAAAAAATCATTATGTGAGATGATTTGGATGAAATTTATTTTTATGGAGTTAAATATGGTACAATTAGAGAACTTATTGTTCTCTGGAAATAAAAGGGATATAAATACTTTGAATAAAATTGTTTTGTAATCCATGATGTGTAATACATAAAAGAAATATATTTCCTTAAAAATATTATTACATAAATGTAAAATATAAATTATGATAATTCATAAGATATTGTACTCAACTGTTATAATGACTATAGATAAAATAGTAATTAGTTTTGGAATTGTTGAAACTTAATTTGAAAATATAGATGATGAAGGTGTTATGACATAAATAAAATGATCACCATTAGTTTATATGTTTTAAAAAGGATATAATATATTTAAACAGTCAATCGATATATGAATGATTTACTATGTAGATCCCAATTTTTGATTTTCTATATTTTAGACATGGGTTTATTCTTATAAATTTCATGATGTGTCTATATATAATATGGACTGTATTTTTATAAATTCATGAGTAGTTTATTATAGTATATAAAAACAAATTTTCATATATTATATAAATTGAGATTTTAAGGTTAAAATTTTGATATTGATATACATTGGAAGATTTTGAAAATTTTATTAAATTTGAAAAAATATTTTAAACTTAAAATTTATTTCATGATGCCTATTATTCAATTAAATTTATACATAGTTCGTATAGTGTTTGCTGATTCATTATACAAATAATCATTTTTCTTATTGAAAAAAATTATATTGTTCCACCCATCATTTTATATATTTTTTTCTACCCAATTAACATAAATAAATGTGTTGTATTTTTTTCAATGTTTTTTTACAAACATGTAAGTATACAATTTAGATACCCTTCCCATTATTATATCAATTTTTATGTATATGAAATATACTATGTTTAAATTAATATTAATTTGTATCCTCAGTTAGAGAACATGAGGATCAATTATAGATATTTTTTTATTGTGATTTATAAAAATAGTGACTGGGAACATGGACTCATTTATAAAAATTTTAGCTCAAGATTATTTTTGTCATCAAAATTCATATTTAATTAAATAACACTATATGTAATATTCTTTCTTGGAAGAAGAATTTCATGTGAAATGGCAGTACAATATAAATTTTTGTTTAGAATGGTAATAAAAATACATTATTATTTAGTTCATCCCCTATTCTGTATTTTTTAATATGGTAGACCCCCAAAATAGATTTTGTGTTGGGTCTTGACAGTCTATAATGAGATAAATGATTTTATTGTGAGATAACGAAATTTTGTTGTGGGTGGGGGGGGGGGGGGGTTAATGAAGCATTAAATGAGTAAATAATTTTCCCCTTATATTCTTTTATTTGTTATCTTGTTCCCTTATTCGATGAAGAAAATTATATTATTCTATTCTCAATTGAATCCACAAAAAAACATTCTGATCTACTACTTACTACCAAATATGAAAAAACAACATATTTTTCCTAGTTTTCTTAAACTAGGAATCATACTAGTAGGATACTCCCCAAAACATTATCTTATTCCATAATCCATCATATCATTAAATTTAAATTGAAACAAATATTTTATACCCACAATTAACATTGAAATTCACTACCTATACATGTTTTACAAAATATTCGTTATTCCAAAGGATAAATAACTTTATAATAGTATAGTTGTATGTCACTACTTTTCAAGGGTGATTGCATTCAATATGTATAACAAAATGATATAGAAAACAATTTTAGGCATTTAAGTATCATCTCAATGTAATGTTATATAGGTAGTATCTTCCTAAGAATATTTAATATATATTATAATTGTTTTCTATTATGATTCAATTAATTATAATAACAGTGTAATGATTTTTTATTGAAGGTCAAAATGTAATATCCTATTTTTTTAAGCTTTGATGAAATATATCAAAAAAAATTCAAACATTAGTTACACTCTATACATAAAAATTTTAAAATTAGGAATTATATATCATCTTGATCTTTTTGATTTTTTACAATTAATTAAAATCCAAAAATAAATATATTAACATATTAAAAAAATCCTTCAACAATTATAATAATAAAAAGAGGTAGTTTTTTATCATTCCAAAAAAAATATTGGAAAAACTAATTCTATCATATTCTATATTCATTATTATATCAATTTTATGTATTTAAATAAAATAAAACCAATCCCAAAAAAATATGGAATTTTAAATACGGATAAAAATTAATAACTACAAAAAAAATTCTCATTTTAAAATATAACAAATAATTTAACACATATATATATATATATCTGCTATTTATTTCCCTTAGATATATTGAAATACCCTACACAACACTCAAGACAATTCAAAAGGATAGAATCCTTAAAACAATAAGGGGGATATTGTTTTTCACTTACATTAGCATGTTATATTATAAAAATACCAATCCATAGAACTAAATCATTTCAATCTTATGATTTATAGAAAGAAACCATAACCCGACTATTATCTAGTTTAGAATATGATTTAATATGACTGTATATATGCTGACAATATCATTTCATATTCAGCTCCAAAATCCCAATTCACATAATGCATTTTAATATAGCTTGTTACATATTAGTTCATTTTCATTAAACTTTTATGTTCCAATTACAACCTCATTAATTCAACCCCATCTTAGAAAAAACTACATATGGTCCTCCCAATTTTGAACATGGATTCTTCTAGTGAAGATTTCCATGTGCCACAACCTGATACTAAAAATTATCTCATTTTGATTAATCGAGGAAAAAATAAAACTACTATAATGAATTATATATAAAATATCCCATATAATATTTTAAAACTAACACTAAGAAAGTAATATTATGTACACCGTTTCATTTAAAAATTCATTACATCTACATGAGATTCAATGAATTTGAACATCACATTTAAAATCATCACCTTTTTCTATAGGTAAAATTATCCATTGAAACAGAAAATATCAAATAATTGAAGGTAATATTATTTTGAATTGATTTACAAATGTTTTAAATATTTTTTGTAAACCTCACATATCATTCAATCTAAATATTTCAATATTCACAATCGTCACAACCCGCCTTTACCAAGATGAGTGAAGGGTAAATACATTTCCAAACCCATCCTTCATAAAATTTATGGAGAGATAATGACACCCAAAACCCACCTTCAATTGGTCCCAGAGAAGTGACTAGTACCATGGTTATTGAATCACACAAAATATAAAAGGCATTACCCTTTTTATTTAGTAGGATTATGAGAGAAGATAGTAAATCACAAACAACACAAAACATGGAGCTAAACATAAAACCAAAATAAACCATTTCCATTTGCATGTTTGAAAAGTAAGTGCTACAAAAGTACAATAAAAATCCAAAGGATAGTACCAAGGAAAAGAAAAAAAACAACATCAACTATCCCAACTTCCATACTAGTATGGTCTGCAAAATCCCCAATGTCCTCCTTGATACCTGAAAGATGTTTTATATACATAGGGTTTGTATAAATGTTTACACATTTTGGAAAACCAAATTCTCTCAAGAGCTAGTGTGGAGACAATATAATTCCCCATGAGAAAATAGAGATAACCAAAACACCTAGAAAGTAAAACTATCAACATACCCTCACCATAGCACACTCTACAAATAACACAAGTCAGGTAATGTAATAGTAATAACACATCGACATCTGGGATCCCCACACCACTTTCCCAGTGGTTATTGAAGACATACTACATGTCATACCTCCCCCGCCATTCTCACCATAGTCCCACTTCCATACCATTCCCGCACACACCTCACCCAGTACAACTACTGCAACACATGAAACCAACTAGTCCTTATCCCAAAGACACTTAGGAAACAACCTAACTGCACACACATAAGCCAACCACCACAACGTACCCTTCTTGGAGAATATTGGGCTATAATGGGCCTTAGAAAATCATAGCCTACCCCGAGAATTTTGGTTTACTCGAGAAAGGGATCAGAAATGGAGCTAATAACCGGCCACACATATGAGTGTTTGGAAATACACCATCCCCATGAAATGGGGTTGCATAACACGAATTACTCAACGTGGTTGGGGGAACGAATAAGAAACATAATAACTACATTATACATATAGGTAAACAATCACTCTTCTCATCCTATAGGTTCCAAAACCTGCCCAAACACAAACACCCTCATTACAATTCATTTAGAAAAATCACTGAATCCACAACCAACTTACAAATCATTCCCGAAAAACATACCCCATTGAACACATCCTTTTTTCATGTTAAAGTGATTCCATTTTCATAATTATTCACTACTAGGCATCAAACAAGAATATCCAAATGCCAAAGATGGAAAAACACATCCATGCACTATATTAATCATTTATTCCCAGTTCTCTGGTAATTTCACTACAAAAATGGATCCGTGAGATCCCTCGACGTACTGGAACCAAACCAAGAAACATTATACATCCCTTCAAGGCCTTAGATCCACCAACCTAAAACTGTTCAATAGTAGGGGATCCCATCCCCATCCATTTCAACCAACAAGCATCAAGCCGGACAACTACACATGACAGCAAGACAGAACAATAGAGTAATTAGATTCAATCAAACCATTTTTTGATTTCATTATTTTTGTTTGGTTAACCGGGGTGACCCAATAAGGATTCTTATTCATTGGGAATCCATCTAATGAACTGAGTTTACATGATCAACCAGTTTCAATGTTACAACAATTCAATTATAGAAATATTTAGAAAACAGAGGTTCATTAGTGGGAAATAAAGGTCCACCAACGACCATGATTTTAAATGGAAAAAATCACATAGAACTCAAAACATATAGGAAAACATAAAATATTACAACAACACCATCAAACATACCCCTTCATCATTTTAAAACCTTTTATTATCATTGTTAATTTTTGGTTTTATACATAATAGAAGGAAACATTATAATACCTAGTCTCATTATACACATTAAAGAGAGATGAAGGAAAAATCCATACATGGTGATCAATGATATGAGTTTTTTCCCTTGTGCCGAGAAATGGGAATTCACAACATACATGGGAGACTCTACGAACTCTAAGAATTTTTCGGTAGAGGTGCACCACTATCCTTAGGAACATGGAATCCAAATGCACCATGGATAGAAAGAAACCATCCAAGAAGAAGAAGGAATGAATTATACTTCAATTAAATGGTTAGATCCTTGAGTTATGGGATATGAAAATCTTGAAAGACCTTAAATGAGGATTGTGGTTTCACAACGTGATTGGATGATTACACACGATGGTATATATTTTTATTTAATAATTACAATCGGAGAGGTTTCCATAAATGATTTTCATTAAATTATTTCATTTAAATAATGGAAAATGAGTCATCTTAATGTCTCCCCACTATTAGGGGATTTGAATCATTGTTTATGGTGTTAAAACGGCCTTAAACCACATAAAAATGATTAAAGACTGAAAAGTGGCATTACAGGAAACTAGGGAAGGAAAACCCCAACATCCCTTACCCCTAGGGAACTGTTCGATGAAACAAAAATGGGTGAAACATTTATCGGTGATGCATAGATCAGTGATGCACTGACTGGTGACACACTAATCAGTGACTCACCGATCAGGGACACACCGATAGGGGAGATCGATCCGCGAGTCATCCATCTGCAACTCACCGATCAGTGTCATCGATGGGTGACACCATGGTGACATCCTACCCCCAACACACCGCCCAATCCGGGCGTCCCTAATATCAGAATTGGAAATGTAAGTGACTGGGAGGGTCTAAGCCATTAAATTAGATAACTCTCAATCTATTCTCATCCCCAGTAATAAAAAAACACAGTGTAAAGAGCGGGGTATGAATAACCACCCCGAAAGATACCTCCCATGGGAAAACCTCCCAAGGTATCTGGGAACACTACACCCTTATGAAATCATACAAACATTTAAAGTTCACATCATCCAGACATATTGATTAGGGAGTCCCTTTCTCCATGTAAATATACTATCCGTGTTGGGCTACACTGAGTCACTCATACGAGTTTATTCTCATCAAAATTAATTCATCTTGATTAGGTATCAAGTCCTCCCATCCCCATAGTCCAGACTCTTCGCTCACATTGATTGAATAAGAAAAAAAAAACATTTCATATTTTACAAGGTCAATCACTACATCACATTCAGGTACAAAACAATATAGAAAAAAACTCAAAACATCTCTTGGTATTTGGTGCACATATGTGTCTCCCGTTCCCAGATACTCTCCTCATAGACACCACACATTCATAACACAAAAACCAAAGGGATGATTCACCCATGTAGAACCTTCTCTCCATGATCCTCGATCCCCACTGGCCACTCTAAAAACATCATGTTTTCCTCAATATCTAGCATCCCCTAGTCGAGAATGAGTGAATCATCACGTAGACACCAAAAAAGCAGAGACATGTTGAATATGTCATGAACCCTCTATAGCAGTGATAGTAGTTCCAGCTGATATGCTAAATCCTAGATCCACCACAACACCTCAAAGGAATCAACGAACCTGGGAGAAACTTACTCTTCTTTCTGAACATCCGTGGTCCACATCGAGGGGAGACCATCATGAAAACATGGTCTCCATACTCAAACTCCAAGGTCCTTTTAATAGGATTGGAAAATGACTTCTACCTTTCTTGTGTTTCCTTAATCCTCTCACGCAAAAGATAATCCTTTTTGTTGTGCTCTATACTACCTATGGGGCAAGAAAACCTTCCTCTATAACCTCGGTCCACCATATGGGCGAACGACACGACCTCCTAAACAAGGATTCAAATGGTGCCATTACAATAGTAAAGTTATATATATTATTTTAGGAATACTCTACTGAGGTAAAATGTCATTACCGTGATCCCCAAAGGACCAAAAGACTTGCTCGTAGCATGTCCTCCAATGTCATGTTAATCCAATTTATTTTCCTATATGGTTGGAGGTGGAACATAGTGAGAAGACATAGATGGGTGCGAAAAGAATGCTTCAATCCCTTCCATGCATGTGAGGTAAACCATGCATACCTATCCGAGGCTATGGACCTTGGAACTCCATGCAGTCACACCACTCATCCACATATCACTGTGTTAAGGCATCCACCGTACTCAACTCCTTGATCTCTAGGAAGTGTGAAGATATGTCAGTCGATCAAACCCTACCCAGCTAGCATCATAGCATCATTGATCCTTGGGTAGTCCAATGAATAAATCCATCAATATGTCATCGCACTTCCACTCAGGTACATCTAAAGGAAGAAATAATCCTGCTGGGATCCGGTGTTCATCCTTCACCTACAAACACACCAAGCACCTTTCCACAAACTCCACCACTACACATTTCACCCTGGGCCACCTAAACTATTTCCTCAAGTCCTAGTAGATCTTGGAAACTATTGAGTGTACCACTGAAAGTGGTTTATGGAACACATGAAGAACTCCCCCGTGAATCATTTCCATGAAAAAACTACTTCCCTCGAAAAAGAATCTGATTCTATCCATCTTCTAACAATCCTTCCGATGCATTGAACTGACTAACACGATGGTGCACCACTTGACCCTCTAAGTCACCTTACCATGAATCCAACACCAACCATAATTGAGTAGACTACACTGTAATCTGGAACAGACATCCTCTGACATCCTCCACCCTTGCTACCATGTGTTGTCATTCAGCACGTCCATCGCTTTCCTTGTATCTGCTGATTCTCCAACAATGTCCTTCCGTGACTTCTGGCTAAAGGCATCAGTGACCACGTTCCCCTTTTCTGATGTGTAGGAAATTTTGACCTCATAGACCTAAAGAAACTCCATCCACATCCATTGTCACATGTTCAGGTCTCACTGGAAGAAGATATATTTCATTCTTTTTGTGATCCATGAAGACCACGAAGAAATTACCAATGAGATAATTCCACCATATCTTTAGTGAGGACACAACCTCTACAAGATCCAAATCATGGGTTGCATAGTTACGCTCATGGGGACGTAATTTCATATACCCTTAAGAGACTAGCCCTGCTCTTGCATCAGCACACACCACAGACCTTGGCCTGAAGCATCACATAACACCTGAAATATCACCCCTTCATCTGTCAACCTCAAAACTGGGGAACTAACAAACGTCCCCTTTTGATAACCAAAGGATGACTCACAATTCAAACACTATAAAAATAAATGGTCTATCTAGGTAAAATCTATCAAATGTTCTACAACCCAGGAGAAGTTGGGTATGAATCTATGGTTGTAACCTGTTTTCCCCATAAAACTCTAAACATCTGCCACATTCTTGGGTACTACCCATGAAACAACAACATTAAACATTAACATGTACACTATTATTCCGTAATTGGACACCATGTGTCTGAGGAAGTGAATCTCTCGTGTCGAGAACGTGTACTTGGAAAACTTCCAGGAGATGGGGTGCTGCCAGAGGAACTTTAAAACCATCCACAGATGCTCGAAATTATCCTCCTTTAATCATTAGTGGCTAAGGATAAAATAAATAAAAATGACTACGAACCAGTCCAGATATTCTAGGATGACAGAGTTCATGGACCCCATGAACACGACTGGTGTGTTCGTAACACCGAACAACATGACAATGACCACAAACAGCTCATACCTACACCTGAAGGAGGTATTTGGGATTTCACCCACCTTCACCCCCAACTAGTTATATCTTGACCGCATGTCGATCTTGGAGAACCATCTATCCCCATTCAGCTGATAATAAAGGCCGACGATCTTTGGGAGGGGGTAACGGTTCTTTATCGAAACCTAGTTCAGCCTCCGGTAGTCTATACGCAACCTAACACCGCTATCATCCATTTTTGTGAACAAGACTAGAACACCTCAGGCTGATGTGCTTGGTCGAACAAAACCATTTTCATCAGATCATCAATCTGAATTTGTAACTCCTTCAACTCAGAATGTTCCATTTGATAGGGAGCCATTGAAATCAGACCGGTACCAGGTTTCATGTCAATCCCAAACTCAACATCATGACGAGGGGGTAGAGTCACCACCTCTTCAGGGAAGACATATATGAACAAAATAATGATCCCAATACTTCCAAAATATTAGTATCCACTTACTCGAATGATAGGTTAGATAAAAAGTAATGGAGGGTCTCCGATTTCTCACTTCCCGGCAGGAAATTCTTTTCTCCAAAAAAAGTTACATATTGGTCATCCATATCGGAAAACACGAACCTTATCCCAAAGAAGACGAAAACATAACACACATAGAACTACCAGTTGATTCCTAGAATGACATCATACTACTTTATCTGTAGAAAAATAAGGTCCCCATAAGACTGATGCGGTCTCAACATCAGTCTACATCCCAGGAAAACATGAGACTAGCTTGTCTGACCTCTGACTGGAGTGCTCCAAAATAAGGGAACATGAATTCTCTCTATGAAAAGTCTCAAACCATGTGCTAGACTAGGTGTAACAAATGGGATCAAAGCTCTTGAATCAAACAAGGTACATGAAATAGTGTTAAAAAAACATATAATACCTCAAAGGACTTCTTTCCCTGCTAGAACTATTGCGTCATTGGCATGAAACTTCCCACTCCCATATTCTATACCCCTAAATATTTGGCCTCCTCCCCTACCTTTCCCTAGTGGAGGTCCTCGAGTAGAACCCTGAGGCCGACCTCCTCCTGAAATGTCTTCCCTCAGAAGAGCAGGTGCCGGTTGTCACTACTGTAGATGTTGATAGGGCATGGCTGGATAGTGCGGCTATTGAGGTGGACGCTGAACCCACCCACATCCACAGTATTATACCCAGTGTGGGCAGTGATCCCAAGGGTTGCCAAAACTACCACAGATGATGCATCTCGGTCATGGGCCCGCATGGAATTGTTGTGGACCAGGAGATCAAAACTAGAACTGTTGGGGCCTACTCTCCACAAGCTAAAACCTGAATGGTCCTGACATTGGAGCCCTGGCGATGACCCTCCATGTACGTTGGTTGGGTTAAGGAAGTAATATAAAATGTAAGAAACAATCGGACTACCACCTCCAAACAACTCGATCAAGACTCCTCATTCAGAAAAAGCACCAGAGAAAAATGAAGGAGATCTATAAATTTGATCCACAGCTCCCTCAATGACATACTTCCTTGCGGAAGAGATAGCATATCCTGCCACTTTCCAGCCTTCGTCATAGAAGAGATGGATTTTGCTCTGAACTCCCTCTCGATGTCAATCCACAAAACCTTAACCTCACTCCTCTCCCAAAGATAGTGCGTCCACCACTGACGTGCCAGTACCCACATCTGGTTCACAGCTAGAAGAACCTAGTACTCCATTAGAGTCCGGATAAAGCTGAAATCTATCACCAGCTCCTTGAACTAGCTCTCAACCTCTATGTCTGAGATGCTGTCATCGTACGTCCCCAAGGTCTACTACTAAAAGGAAAGAAGCTTCCTAAGCCTCTAGTCATCCTCTTCCACTCTATCATCCCTATTTTGATCAGAGAAACATCCTCCTATGCCTCGATCACCCGAACTACTCGTGGTTGTCGTCAGGGTGCTATAGCTGCAAGGTAAACAAAGAATGCCTAATACCGAGTAGTGTAAAAGATTTATTTAAAAATTTACTTACAATTTTTTTATATTTTATATTCCCACAACACCAAGAAAACAAAAGAACAGTAGTCATTATGATGCATATACATTTCCTAGGGTATCTACCCTGCAATCCATGTAGCCTTGATTCGTTGTTCTGTTGGTCCTGTTTCCTTGAATCAGATCACGGGGGCCCTAAAATCCAAAGTCCTAGCCTATCCTCCCTAACATATTTTACACCCAAAGATTTCCTAACATGGTTTCCCTACCATCCCATGCATTCTTCACTGTTCCTAACCCCGAGCTCCATCATATCTCTCGACGACTCCTCTTATGCTATTCAGTCATGACCAACCTTCATCATGATGAGGGAAGGGACAAAGGATTTCCAGAACCTCCCTTAATCAAATTGATGGAGAGATAATGACCCAATGAAACCTGCCTCCAATATGTCCCAGAGTGGAGAATATCCCCAAGGGTATATAATCACTCACAATATAGAAGAAACTACTCTTTTTATTTAGTAGGATCATAAGATAGATAGTAAATAAGAAACAACACCAAAACTGTAGGTAAACGTAAATTTCAAAAAACCATTCCCATATGATTGTTCAAAAATTAAGTGCTATAAAAGTTCAAGAAAACTTCAAAGGAATGTACCAAAGAAAATAAAAACAGCAACATCAACTGTCTGAATCTCTGAACTAGTATAGTCATGCACGATCCCTGAAGTGTTTCTGGAATCAAGAAAGAAATTTTATATAACTAGGGTGAGTATATACGTATACTCAGTAGGCAAAACCAAAATCCCTTATGCACAAGTGGAAAGACATTCTAATGAACCATGAGAATATAGAGACAACCAAAACACCTAGCATGAAAAACTATCCACCCCACCTCACAAAGTAACACTCCCAAAATAATGAAAGTCAGGAAAAGTAATAGTAATAAACATCAACATTAGGGTACATCGCCCCACTTCACCAATGGATATGGAAGACAACCTATATGTTAGATATCCCCCGAAATTTTCACCACAGTCCCACTACCATACCACTCCCACACACACCTTGTCCAGAACATCTACAACCACATCAGAAAACACTTAGCACTCATACCAAAGACACTTGGGAAATAACCTCACCAAACACACCTGGGCGAACAACCCCAATGCACCCTGACAAGATAATATTAGGCTATAATGGACTTCATGCCATCAAAACCAACCCAATTAATCTTGGGATAATCTGGAAGGGAGCAGAATAGGAGCTAATAACTAGACACTCATAGGAGTAATGGAAAAAACACCATCCCTCATGAAATGGAGGTTCATGGAATGTACTTCTCAACATGGGTGGGGTGAGAATAAGATACATAAGAACTAAATTATACATATATGTTAACTTTCACTCTTCCCAAACTAGTGTTTCCAAAGCCAGTCCATACAAAACCCCCCTCGTTACTATTCATTCATCAGAAGCACCACATACAAAACAAAGTCACAACTCATTCCTAAAAAACAATTCCCCACTGAACCTATTCTTTATTTAATATTAAAATGATTCCATTTAAATATTTCTTTGCTACCAAGCATCTAACAGGAATAGCCATAATCTAGGTAAAGAAAAACACAGCCATGCACGAAAATAAGCATTCCCACCGAGCTATCTTGTAATGTTAGAACAATAAAAGTGATGTGTGAGATCCCTCGAAGAACTGGAACCAAACCAATCCCAAACATACGACCCCACAGGACCTCATATCCACAAACCAACGACTAATAAATTGTAGGGGATCCCATTACCATCAATGTTACCCAACAAGCATCAAGACGAACCACCACACATGCCACCAAGACCATGAATGGGATTCATTAGTTCCAAACACACTGTTTATTAATTTCCTTTATTTCGTTAAGTTAACCGGGGTGACCAAATAAGGATTATTTTTAATTGGGAATCCATTTATTCAACTAAATTTACGTGATAAACAAATTTTCATCTTACTAAAATTCATTCATAGAATTATCCAGATAACAAAGGTTAATTAGTGCACAATAAATGGCCATAAATGGCCATGATTTTCAGTGGACATAGTCCCCTAAACTTTACAAAATATAGGAAAAGATAAAAGAGTAAAACAACCCAATCAAACACATCTTATCATCATTTAAAAACCATTTATTATATTTTTTATGGTTTGGAGTCATCCATCCCCAAAGGAAACATTATCATACCCACAGGAATGATAGACAGTAAAGAGATACGAAGGAAAAATCCAAAAATGATGATCAACATGTTATGTTTTTCTCCTCATGCCAATAATTGGGGATTCACGACATGTAGGGTAGGAACTCTGAGGACTCTTGGGATGAGCCAACACGAGCAGACCACTAGCCTTAGGAATGTGGACTCCAAACGCAGCACATAATGAAATAATCCTACCCAAAAGCCGAATGAAATTATTCTAGTGCGATAAAAAGGTGAGATCTGAGAGTTACATGATATGAAAATCATGAATGGATTTGAAGGTAGATCTTGGTTTCACCACGCAGTTGGACGGTTACCCACGATAGAATAAATTGTTATTTAATAATTTTCATCGAAGAGGTTTCTATAAAAGTTGTGTGTTAAAGGATTTCATTTAAACATGGGAATACATTCAGTTTAGGGTTTCCCCACTTTTATGATATTTAAATCATTTTGTATGTGGAAAATGGTATTAAACCACTTAAAAAGGTATAAAATTGTTCAAAGTGGATTTATGAGACATTGGACAAAGAAAACCCTGACAACCCCTGACCCCCCCCCCCCTGTGGAACCGATCTGTGACGTACCTTTCGATTTCACAGTGATCGAAGACCAAGTGATCAATGACTCACCGATTTGGTACACACCCTTAGGTGAGAGTGAGCGATGTCTCATTGATCGGTGTCCCTGAGGGGTGGCACTATGGTGACATCCTATCACGGACAATCCACCCTCTCAGGGTGTCCCAAACACTCGAATTAGAAAAGTAATGGATTAGAAGGGTCCAAGTCATAACAAAAATATGATATTTAGGCTGATGATAATGGAAAACCATGGCATCATGATTGGAAATTTGATTGCTTATTTTTTAGTCTTCTCATAGATATTCCACATATTTTCATATGATTCAAATTGTAATTATATCCAAGGTATTGCATCTTATGTTTGAAAAAATATCCTCTATTGGATTTAAAAATGAAAAATTTCTCAATATATAGTTATTCCATCTATGATACATATTTATGGGTTATGTTATAACCTTTCCCCCACAAAGTCATTATATTAAATAAAAAACATAACTTTGTTGATTCACCTTATGATAATATAATATTTTATAATGAGTGATAAAATACAGAAAGTTTCATTAAAAATATCACTATGACAGTGTTATTCAACAATCATTGAATGGAACTTTAAAAGGAGTTAATTACCACAATAATGTCTTTATTTAATGAGTAATCATCAAATCTATTGAAAATGTACCTTGTATTTTTATACCATAATTTTATCTTTCTCAATAAGAGGTATACTACCATAATAAAAATAAATATCCATGTGATGTATTATATACAATGGGAGATGGTATATAAAAGTCTCCCAAGCATGAGATGATTTTCTAAAATCAGAAATACATCATGTGTTATACTATCGTAGAAAAATATTCTCCTTTTTATATTAATAGAATAATTATTCTTTTGGTAAGCCACTATATACAAGATAAAAAATTTTCTCCATCCATATAAAACTGAGTTTCAATACATTAATGAGATATTTTAGATTTTATGGTTGAATGTGATATTATATCAAGATTCAAAAACCTAACATACATCATCTTTTTTTTCATAAACCATAATTATAGAGGAATTAAGGATTCATCCATTAGTCTCCATATACTCGTGCCATACAAAATTATTTATATTTAGTGCCCCATTGTTTCCATTTTGATCTTTTCCATTTACTCTAACATATATATTCTTGGAAATATTAATATCACTCATGCGATAGTATATGAACCAACTATAAATAATTTGAACACTACTATTATTAATTCAATTAATATATTTATAAATTTAAAATTGATTTTCTTCTACTATTTTATGACATATATTTCTATAAAATTCCTGAAAAAGATAATATGTATATCAATCTCTTCTAATATAAATTATCATAAGAAAACACATAAATGTATTATTTATCATTTAAATAAAAGAAATTATATAGGGTAAAAAAATGTAATTATCCTACAACCAATACTTCTTTTCATACACTCTAAAGGACACCAAATATTTTCCTACAATTAATAATAATATAAATTCAGAATGAACTTCTTAAATAATAAAAAATAGTTCATTATTTTAATATGAAGATCATGTTTCATTTAAATATTTTTAATCCCATTATATCTCAAATGTTGTGACATTTTGTTTCACTAGAATAATAATTTTTCAGTCCTAGAAGATATAAATTTTTCATATCACAAGAAAAAATATCATATTGTTTCAATTTCATCGAATTCCTCAAATATTGAGTAACAAATCGATTTTAGATACATTCTTGCTGATTTTTAATTTTATCCATTAATATATTATCCATTGATAAAAATATTTTTAAATATTACATAGTTTATTGATACTCATATAAGAGACTAAATATACTCATAGAGATGTTTAGTTTAGTTCTGCATTCAAAATTTTCTATTTTTGGTAGTCGGAAAAAAATTATATTAAAAATTTATTTAATAAGCATAAAAATTGATGTTTTTTTATGGAGACATTTTTTATTTTGAACTCAATGTTATTCATCAAGAATAAAATAAATTTATTGACTGCTTCAATATTTTTTGTTTTCTTATAAACATAAAGGTAATGATTTCCAATGATTTATTTCATGTCCTCAATATTGATGTGATATATCACACCATATTAATGTGTTATAAATTATTTCTAATGATCCAAAAAATATTCACTAAATGATAAAACAAATATTCATGATTATTGATCAGTGTTTATGATTCATACAAAATACATATAATATTACATAGGTTATTTAATTTTAAATCAAAATCCTCAAAACTGTAATGACCCAGACCCTCATGACCCAGTCCTTTCCCAATTATCGGCGAGACCGATTGGTGTCACCCAGCCTTGGTCAGTTCTTCTCCTGCAGCCTCCCCCGTAACCCCACTTTTAGGCCCTTTTTTACTTTGGAACTGTTTCAAGGCCGTTTTTAATCGATAATTAATATCTAAAAAATCCCTTGAATCCTCCCGATTAAATCACAATTAATCCAGTTGTGTGTAACCACCCAACCTCGTGATACAACCACAATCCGACTTCCATGGAGTTCAAATTTTATATTCCATAACAAAGGGATTTTATCTATATATCACATAATAAGTTCTTCTTCCCCCCTTCTTCTCTTTTTGGAAGACTTCTCTCTTCATTCTTGTGTGTTGGAAGTCCTTTTTTACCGAGGCAAGTGGTGAACCTGTACCGGAGCCCTGCAAGTCGCACATCCCCTATTTCTTGAGCGTGGAGAAAAACATCGATCATTGTTCAATCAAGTAGGGTTCACCTTCATCCCTCCTTTCTGTTCGTCATGCAGGGTGGGTATGCTTTGGTTTCTGTAGAATTGGACGAACCAAACATTAATGAAGATAATAAACAGATTCTAAATAATAAAGGATAAGGGTGTGATCAATGATTCTTTGTTTGATGATTTCAAGATTGCGTGGGCTTAAACCTTCTGAAAATCAAAGCTGTTGGTGGTATTTGTCTGTGCACTAATGAACAATTACCTACAGTGATGTTTAAATGGATTGTATTGTGATTGTGAACCTCTTCTATGTAAATGAATTTTGTTAATTACGTATATTTGGCTGATTAATTTAAAACACCAGTATCATCCCTTTCTTTGATAGCCCCGGCTACAGCACCCCAAGATTGAAATCATGGAGTGTGTAAAATCTTTTAAATCTAAAAATACCCGCATGGTATTTCATTATGTTGTTGGTGGTGGTTTGGTTATTTCAATTCACGGGCCGATTTCTGGGTGATGTGGGTGGGGATGGGATCCCCTGTGGTTATGCTTTCAGTAGTGAATTTTAGTTCGGGTAGTTACTTTGATTATATCACAAATTGGGGTGGGATCCTTTGTCGTTGAGAAACCATCGTCTCTTGGAATTTGGGGGACATGGGGCAGTGTACTATGGTTTCCATTGATTCTAATACTTCGAGGGATCTCACTAACCCTCTTTGGTTGCAGAAGGTGTAGGTATACCATGGGGTTTTCCTTGGTTCCATTACTTTGAGGGACCCTTTTACCTTTTGTTGATGTGACTTTACAAGAGAAGCAGGTGTGAATGTTTAAGTTGATGTTTGATCGTACTCTTCCCATGGCTCGTGCTTATGCTTACTAGTTTCCTAAGTAGGTGAAGAAACTTATTTAAACATTATTACCAAACATGAAAACAAGAATGAGACAAATGGGTTTTTGGTTTGGTGAGAGTTGTGACTTGGTCATGGCTACTGATTGTGTTCTTTAGGGTGGCTGAAGAAAAATCTAAACTGGGTGAGTGCTTACTACTTATACATATACTTTTAGTTTTTGTGTTTCTTATTTGCGTCCCACCAATGTTGAGAACTTAGTTCCGAACACCCCCATTCCATGGGGGAGGGTGTTTTTCCCAACACTTCTATTAGTGTCTGGTTATTAGCTCCTTTCTGCTCCCTTTCCCGGATAGACCAAGTATCTTCGGGCAGGCTGTGATGGCCTGAAGTCCATTATTAGCCCAAGAACCTTCGGGCAGGGTAGTGTAGTAGTTGGCCCAAGTGTGTGTGGGTAGGTGGTTTCCCAAGTGTCTTCAGATTGAGGCCCAGGTGTCTTCGGGTGTGGCATTAGATCTTCTAGCCCAGGTGTCTTTGGGATTGGTGGTGGTTGTTCTGGCCTAGGTGTTTACAGGCGTGGTTACGTGTGATAGTTGTGGCCCAGGTGTATGCGGGCGGGGTTTGGCAGTGGGACTGCGTGAGGATATTGCCCATGTGTGTGCGGGCGGGTGTGGCAGTGGGACTACATTGAGAATGGAGGGATTCGTTCGATGTGTAGGATGAATTCAATAACCAGTTGGAAAATGGAACGTGGTACCCAATCATTGATGTTCTTTTATTATACTTTACATGCATGCATTATTTGGTGAGTGGGGCCGGTGAGTGGGATGGATGAACTCCTTTATAGTGCTGGTTATCTGCATCTCACGAGACTTTAGTACGTCTCTCCACTTGTGCACGAGAGTCTTTGGTTTTTCCCTACTGAGTTTAATGTTATGATCACCCTACGTATATAAAATTGCATTCAGGTTTCCAGGAGGATTTCGAGGATCGTGCGGGTCCTTACTAGCATGGACTTTTGGGACAGTTTCTATTGTGGATTTTCTTTTCTTCATATTCCTTTTTTCCTTTGGGGTTTTGGGGCTTGTATATTTTTCCATTGGACATGCATGTGGGAATGGTTTACTTCCACCCATACTTGTACTTTTAGTTTTGGTGTTGTGGTATTTTCTATCTTATCTCCAGATACTATTAAAAGAAAAAGGGTAATGTGTTTCATTTAATTTGTGATTCTATACCCTTGGCACTGGTCGCCACTCCGAGACCTATTGAAGGCAGGTTTCTAGGGTCATTATCTCTCCTTCAACTTAATAACGGAAGGGCTTGGAAATCTGCTAACCCTTCCCTCATTTTGGGTGAAGGCGGGTTGTGACAGTTTGGATGGATGAACTCTTTGATGGTGTTGGTTTTATGCTTCTCACGGGACTTTTGTACGTCTCCCCACTTGTTCACTAGAGTCTTTGGTTTTTACCTACTGAGTATACTTGTATGCTCACCCTACGTATATAAAACTGCTTCATGGTTTCCAGGAGGATTTTGGGGACCGCGCGGTTCCTTAATTGCGTGGACTTTTGGGATAGTTCCTGGTGTTGCTTTTATTTTCTTCGAATCCCTTTTTTCTTTTGGGGTTTTGTGGCTTGTATCATTTACCATTGAACATGCATGTTGGAATGGTTTACTTCCAACCGTACTTGTACATTTAGTTTTGGTGTTGTGGGATTTTCTATCTTATCTCCCAATCCTATTAAAATGAAAAAAGGTAATCCCTTCCATTAAATGTGTGATTCTATACCCTTGGCGCTAGTCGCCACTCCAGGACCTATTGAAGGTGGGTTTCAGGGGTCATTATCTCTCCATCAACTTAATAAAGGAAGGGATTGGCAATCTTCTAACCCTTCCCTCATTTTGGGTGAACGAAGGTCGTGACAGAATGGTATCAGAGGTAGGTTGAGAGATAGGATGGAGTCTGGAGTTAGGAACGTCAAGTATTTCATGGGATGGTAGGGAAACCATGTTGGGTGACCTTGGTGCGTGAATTAGGCCAGAGAAGACTGACTGGGACATGGGATTTTAAGGCCCCCCCTGTGATCCGATGAAAGGACTCTAGACCTACCGAATGACCAAGTGAGGCCATGATAATTGCAGGGTAGAGACCCTAGGAAAGGTACTCGCATCACAATGACTTGGGTTATCATTTTTCATGGGTGGTTTGGGAATTGGAATCAATAAGAAGATTTAGAAAATTTGATGAACAATATTATGCACTACTTGGGCTTACACATTCTTTGTTTACCTTGAAGTTATGGAACCTAGGAGGCGACCATGTGTGGTGTGGGCGATCGAGGCCCAGGAGACTACCATGGCCGATCAGCAGAGAGTTGATCGAGAGGAGGAGGACAACCAGTTGAAGAAGACACATCGGGTCTTCTAGAGACATACCCTCGTGAAATATGATGGCATCACTTCTGACATGAAGACGAAGAGCTGGCTAGAGGAGGTGGTGGTAGACTTCGGCCTGATTCGGGACCTGACCGAGTATGGGATTCATCTAGCCATCATCGAGATGCGGGGAGTGGCTCCTCAGGGGGGGATGCTTTATCTAGGGGAGAGGGGAGAGGCTGAGGTGGCAAGGGCTGATTTCAAGAAGGTGTTCCGGGTGAAATTACTCTCCTCTACAATGAAAGCGGGGAAGAGGTAGGAGCTACTCTCCCTCCAGTAATGTAGCTAGGGATCAAGTTCAAGGACCTCCTATGTTTTTCTCCAGACCTCTTTCCAGACGAGGAGTCTCGGTCAAGGCATTTAGAAGAGGTGCTCCGACCCTCCCTCCAGTACACTATTACCCCCTTCACCTTGCCGACATACTTGGAGGTCCAGAAGAAGGAAGAGGTGGTGGAGATGATGCACACACTGGGCAGTGTGTCACGAGAGTGGATTCAGGTAGGCTCGTCAAAGGGAAAGGTAGTTAGCACCATACCTCCAGCGTCGGGACCCTCTTGGTTCGGACCAGCAGGGAGTAGGCCGCAGCAGTTCCAGTTCCGGTCCCCTGGTCCTCGCCCATTCCCTTTGGGACCAGGACCAATGTGTTTTGTCTATGGGGGCCATGGACATCTCTAGAATCAGTGTCTGGACCGAGTTCAGTACGGAAGTGGCGGACAGTCCCAGCGCTCACCTCAAGAGTAGCTTCCAGTGAGGCATTTCCAGCAGCAGCAGCAGCAGGGGTAGTGAGCTCCCTCTCCTCTGAGGGATGACGTTGCGGGGGGAGGCCGACCCCAGGGTTCTCCACAGGTAACTCGACCAGGGCATGGTCGAGAAGGTGACCAACAGCTGAGGGGAAGATGAGATGGGTGTGGACAGTTGCATGCCATGGAGGAAATAGTTCTAGATGGGACAGAGGTTGTTCGAGGTGTGATCAGTTTATTTAGATCCCTTTCTTATGCCTTGTTCGATACCAGAGCTTCACACTGCTTTGTTGCAAACTGTCTAGCCCATGACTTGGGTATTGATTCCGAGAGACATCCATTGCCCCTGGTGCTGACCACACTAGTCGGAGGTCAGACCGACTTGTTATATGTTTTTTCGACAATGCAGACTGATGATAGGGCCACATCAATCGGTCATGGATTTACTACTACTATAGATACAACCATATGATGTCATCCTAGGCATCAACTGGTTGTTCACTGTGTGTTCCATCATCGAATGCTTCCAAGGAAGGGTTGTGTTCTTAGACTTGGGTGTCTGGCGTGTTACTTTCACCGGCGAGCCAAGCAGTCAGAAGGGCAGCAGCGAGAGGAACCTCTCCTCTCCCTGTTAGTCGAGCTGTCATTAGAGTCAGTAGATGCTGAGATGGTGGAGGTGCCAGGAATCATCAGAGAGTTTATGGAAGTATTTCTTGAGGAGTTAACGACTCTACCCCCTCGACATGATATCATGTTTGGCATAGAAATGTATCCTGGTGCTTGTCCGATTTCGATGGATTCTAACCAGATGGAACCTTCGGAGCTATGAGAGTTGTAGATTTAGATTGACGATCTCATGAAGAGGGGGTATGTTCGACCAATTGCGTCACTATGGGGTGCTCTAGTCTTGTTCGCAAAGAAGGCAGATGGTGGTCTCAGGTTGTGCATAGACTACATGAGGGTGAATGAGGTGACGATCAAGAATCGATACCCTCTTCCAAGGATAGACGATCTTTTCGACTAGCTAAAAGGCGCATGGTGGTTCTCGAAGATCAACCTGTGGTCTGGGTATCAAAAGTTGAGGGTTAAAGAGGGAGACATCCCAAAGACAGCCGTCAGGTGCATATATGGACACTTTGAGTTCGTAGTCATGCCTTTTGGTGTTACGAACGCCTCGACTGTGTTCATGGGGCTTATGAACTCCATCATCTGGGAGTACCGGGATCAGTTCATAGTTGTGTTCATCGACAATAACCGGATCTATTCAAGATCAGAGGAGGACCAGGCAGAGCATCTGAGGACAGTTTTAGGGGTCCTCTGACAGCCCCAAATCTATGGTAAGTTGTCGAAATGCAAGTTCTTGACGTGGGAAGTACACTTCCTTGGGAACATAGTGTTTGGACTGGGGGTAGCGGTTGACCCACCAAAGGATGAGGTGGTTGTTTCTTGGGAAGCACCGAAGAACGTGGTAGAGGTCTGTAGTTGTCTCGTGCTAGCAGGTTACTATCGGAGGTTTTTACCTGACTTCTCTCAAGTTGTAGCACGTTTGACAGCCTTGACCAAGAAGGACTAGGTATTCGTGTGGAGCGAGCAGTGCGAGATAGCCTTCAGTTATCTGAAGTAGAAGTTGGTTAGTACCCCAATGATGAGACTACCAGAAGAAGGTGTGGCGTATGAGGTGATATGTGATGCTTCAGGGAAGGGCCTATGATTTGTTTTAATGAAGTGACAAGGGGTGATCTCTTATGGGTCTAGGAAACTACAACCTCATGAGTGTAATTACGCCACCCACGATCAAGAGCTTGAAACAGTCGTGTTCTCTCTAAAGTTGTGGTAGCATTACCTCACCAGAGAACGCTTTGTGGTCTTCACATATCACTAAATCATGAGGTATATGTTCTCCCAGCGGGACCTAAACGTATGACAGCGAAGGTGGATGGAGTTCCTCTAGGATTACGATTTCGAGATTTCCTACACCTTAGTGAAAGGAAACGTTGTGGCTGATGAATTGAGGACGAAGTTGCAGAGGGATGCGGTCCGAGAGTTGGTGGACACTTGGAGGGAAATGGAGGAGTTGGCTGCCATTAACCTGGATGTGAGGATGGATAGTTGTAGAGGTTTCCTATATCAGACGATAGTACAGTCTTCTCTACTATGTCATGTGGAGGAGTCTTAGTGGGGAGACATAGAGTGCGAAGTGATGCGTGACCGATTTGACCATTGCAATGCTCTGGAAGGGTGGGAGGAGGATGGTCATAACTGAATGTTTTTCTGGGAAAAGTTGTTTCTTCCAGAGGCGATGTGCGGCTAATTCCTTAGTGAGTTTCCAAACTCACCCCCGAGCAGTACACATGGGAGTTTCCATGATGTACCAAGGTCTGATGTGACTATTTTGGTGGCCCGGAGTAAAGCGAGCAATGGCAGGGTTTGTGGCAATGTTCCTAGTGTGTCAGTAGGTGAAGGCTGAACACCGTGTTCCAGGCGGGTTGTTGCATCCTTTAGATGTCCCCGAGTGGAAGTGGGATGACATCTCGATGGATTTCATCATGGGACTACCCAAAGTGCAGGGAGGATGTGACTCCATCTGGGTAGTAGTGGACCGGTTCACGAAGTCAGCTCACTTCCTAGCGATTAAAGAGTCAAGTGGAGTGGACTCTCTAGCACAAAAGTATGTAGATGTGGTAGTGCAATTTCATGGATTTTCTAGTTCCTTTTTATCAGAAAGGGATGAACACTATACCTCATGAGTCTGGGGGGGATAGCAGCATGCTTTTGGAATCCGGCTACGTCTCAGTAGTGCTTTCCACCCCCAGACAGATGGGAAGACAGAGTGCACCATCCATACCTTGGAAGACATGTTGGGGGCATGTATTCTGGACATTGGTGGATCATGGGTGATACAATTTACTCTATTAGAGTTCAATTATAATAATAGTCATCACATTGCTATTAGCATGGCTCCATACGAAGCCCTGTATGGAAGTCCATGTAGCTCACCCGTGTGCTGGGCTGAGGTTCGGGAAGAAGGTGTTCTTGGCCTAGAGGTGAGGCAGAGCACGAAAGAGAAGGTTCAGCTTATATGATAGAGGATGAAGGCGGCTCTGGATAGGCAGAAGTCATATGTCAATGATAGGAGGAGGCCCATGGGGTTTGAGGATGGAGACCACATGTTCTTGAAGGTCTCCCCGTGGCATGGACAACAGAGGTTCGGTAAGGGGAGTAAGCTTTCTCCCAGGTTCATCGGACCCTTCAAAGTATTTTGGCGGGTCGGCGATGTGGCTTATCATCTAGCATTACCACCGCTGCTTCTAAGGATACATGATGTCTTCCATTTTGTCACGACTCTGTCGGTATCTGCACGATGAATCACATGTCCTCAAATGGGTTGTGCTAGATGTCAAGGACGACGTGACCTTTGTGGAAAGACTGGTGATGATCGAGGACCTCAAGGAGATGGTGCTTCATGGGTGAACCATTCCCTTCGTTCGTGTGTTACGAAGACATGGTGGGCTTGAGGAGAGTACGTGGGAGGGGGAATCACTGATGCATTCCCAGTACCCAGAGTTGTTTTGAGCTTTGTGGTGTTCTATTTATACTTGTTGTAGTGGAGAGTTTTACCTTGTCGGCTATGAAATATGTGGTTTTTCTTTCATATTTGAATGTGTGTGAAAATTCGTGGCTACGGGGAGTGATAATTGGACCCCTAATCAAGACGCATTAAGGTGGATGCGATTAAACTCGTGTGGGTGAGTCAGTGCCGCTCGAAGTGGATAGTATCTTGACATGGGGGAAGAGACTCCCCAACCCACATGACTGTCAGTTTGACATGGTATGTTGCTTGGTTCTTAAGGGGGAATGTATTGTCAGTTAAGAATAAGGTTCACTCTAGAGAGGTGTCTTTCAAGGTGGTTTTTTGGACCCACTCTTTCCTTATGGTTTTTTATTCTCGGCGGTGAGAATGGTTTGAGAGGTATCAAATGTAACGACCCAGACCCTCATGCCCCCGTCCTTTGACAATTATCGGCGAGACCGATCGGCGCGGCCGATCGGTGCGACCGATCAGCGCGACTGATCGAGGGGACCGATCAAGGAGACCAATCAGCGTGACCAATCGGCCTGAATGATCGGCGTGACCGATCTCTGGGACCGATCAGTGTGACCGATCGGTGAGACCGATTGGTGTCATCCAGCCTTGGTGGGTTTTTCTCCTATAGCCTCCCCCATAACCCCACTTTTAGGCCCTTTTTTACTTTTTAACCATTTAAAGTCCGTTTTAAGCCATAATTAATATCAATAAAATCCCTAGAAGCCTCCTTATTAAATAACAATTAATCCAGTCATGTGTAACCACCCAACCATGGGGGATAACCATGATCCGACTTCCAAGGCGTTAAAATTTCTTATTCCGTAACAATGATATTTTTTCTATATATTGCAGAAGATGTTTTTATTCCCCCCTTCTCCCCTTTTGTCCGACTTTTCTCTTCTTCTTTGTGCGTTTTTAGTCTTTTTTTACCGAGGCAAGTGGTGCACCTGTGTCGAAGCCCTGCAAGTCGCACATACCCTGTTCATAGAGCGTGGAGAAAAACTTCGATCCTTGATCAATCTAGTAGGGTTTCAACTTTTCTATCTTTTCTGTGCATCATGTGGGGTGGGTATACTTCGGTTTCGTAGAATTGGATGAACCAAACTTTAATTAAGATAATAAATAGATTCTAAAGAATGAAGGGGAGGGGTGTGAGCGATGATGCTTTGTTTGATGAATTCTAGATTGTGCAGGCTTACGCCTACTGAAAATAAAGGTTGTTGGTGGTCTTTGAATCTATACTAACGAACCCTTACTTCTGGTGATGTTTAAATGGATTGTATCGTGATTGTGAACCTCTGCTGTGTAAATTGAATTTTGTTAATTATGTATATTTGGAAGAATAAATTTAAAACACCAGTATCAACCCTTTCTGTGATAACCCCAGATAAAGCTCACCGAGATTGAAATCATGATGTGAGTTAAATCTTTTAAATCTGAAAATACCGGCATGGGCCTGATTTGTTTTGGTGGAAGTGGTTTGGTTATTTCCATTCATGGGCCGATTTTTGGGTGATGTGGGTAGGGATGGAATCCCCTGTGGTTATGCTTTCAGTTGTGAATTTAACTTCGGGTGGTTACATTGATGATATCACGAATTGGGGTGGGATCCTCTGTCATTGAGAAACCGTCGACTCCTGGAATTTGGGGGACACTAGGCAGTGTCTCGGGGATTCCTTTGCTTCCATTACTTTGAAGGATCTCACTATAACCCTTTGGTCATAGAAGGTGTAGGTATACCATGGGGTTTTCCATGGTTATAGTACTTTGAGGGACCCTTATCCCTTTTTTTGTTGTGACTTTACAAGAGAACCGAGTGTGAATGTTTAAGTTGATGTTTGACCATACTCTTACCTTGGTTTGTGCTTATGCTTAATAGTTCCCCATGTAGGTGGAGAATCTAATTTAAACATTATTACTGAAAATGAAAACAAGAATGAGAAAAATGGGTTTTTGGTGTGGTGAGAGTTGTGACTTGGAAATGGGTACTTATTGTGTTATTTAGGTTGGCTGAAGAAAAACCTAAATGGGGTGAGTGCTTGATACATATACATATAATTGTAGTTTTTCTGTTTCTTATTCGCACCCCACCCTAGTTGAGATCATAGTGCCGAATACCCCCATTCCATGGGGGAGGGTTTTTTTTCCAACACTTCTATTAGTGGTTGGTTATTAGATCATTTATGCTCCCTTTCCCGGATAGCCCAAGTAACTTCAGGCTTGTTGTGATGGCTTGAAGTCCATTAATATCCCAAGAACCTTTGGGCGGGGTAGTGTGCTGGTTAGCAGAAGTGTGTGCGGGAAGGTGGTTTCCCAAGTTTCTTCAGGATGAGGCCCATGTGTCTTCGGGCATGGTAGTAGATCGTTAAGCCCATGTGTCTTCGGGCATGTCAGTGGTTGTTCTGGCCAAGGTGTTTGCACGCATGGTTATGTTTGAATGTTGTGGCCTAGGTGTTTGCGAGTGGGGTTTGGGAGTGGGACTGCGTGAGGATATGTCCCAGGTGTGTGCGGGCAGGTGTGGCAGTGGGACTCCAGTGAGAATGGTGGGATTGGTTTGATGTGTAGGATGACATCAATAACCGGTGGGAAAGTGGTGCGAGGTACCCAAATATCGATGTGCATTTATTATACATTACTTTCTTATGATATTTGGTGAGTGTGGCTGGTGAGTGGGATGGATGAACTCCTTGATAGTGTTGGTTGTCTGCTTCTCATGGGGCTTGAGTATGTCTCCCCACTTGTGCACGGAAGTCTTTGGTTTTTCCCTACTGAGTATACTTGTATGCTCACCCTACGTATATAAAAATGCTTTCAGGTTTCCAGGAAGATACCAGGGATCGTGCTGGTCCATACTAGTAGGGGATTTTTGGGCAGTTGCTGTTGTTGCTTTTCTTTTCTTAGTATTCCTTTTTTCCTTTGGGGTTTTGTGGCTTGTATCATTTACCTTTGAACATGAATGTGGGAATGGTTTACTTCCAGCCGTACTTGTACTTTTAGTTTTGGTGTTGTGGGATTTTCTATCTTAACTTTTGATCCTATTAAAATAAAAAGTGTAACGCCTTCCATTATGTGTGTGATTTTATACCCTTGGCATTGGTCGCCACTCCGGGACCTATTGAAGGCGGGTTTCAGGGGTCATTATCTCTCCTTCAACATAAAAAAGGAAGAGCTAGGAAATCTTCTGACCCTTCCCTCCTTTTGGGTGAAGGTGGGTTGTGACACAAAACACACTTCTAATTAAATCTAGAGATAGAAATCTTACTATATATAGTCAACATTGATTACATTATATTTATTTTTAAACACTTTCAATACTATTTAAGTATCTGTATCACAGATGAACTAAAATTTGAAACATTGAGAAGGATCATCCACAACATCTTTTTCTTAATTACAGACAATGTTATTTGTATCATATATCAAAATGAATACATAGAAATAGTTATCTTTATAGGGAATACCATATATATCAAATTAAATCTAGAATCAAAACCACAAACCAATCCATGAAATATTTTATATGAAGTAAATCTATTTAATCCAATCATTATACAAATAAAAATTTGTAGGTTAGAATACAATTCAACGTAAAATTTCATATTTAAATGTACATTTCAATAAGAGATACTAAATCATATAAAACATATTCCTCAATTTATATATAATTATCTAATTTCTTATTTAGGTATATCCATGATGTTTTTAGATTAATGGTCTAATGTTCCTATGAACTTCTCATGAATTTAATATTTGACTTTTTTTATTCATAGATCACAAATTGAAAATTCTTATTCATTTACATTTTTATGTTTTCAATATTTTTATTTTTTAATTGATTGTAATATTTGTTTGATATACTTCACTATATCAGTATGTTTCATCTCAGGACCAGATAAAAAAATACTTCGTACTATAAGAATAAGATTATTGATGAATCCATCCCCAATATCAAATAAATTAATCAATATGTCTTTAAATATATTTTTAATGACCCATTTATTTTCCTCCTTTACTATACTTTCAACATTTTTTTGAAATATTATTCTCACAAATAACATTTTCATTAATAAAACTTATCAAATTTATATTAATTTATTTATAAGTTCCCATGTTTAAGGATTATCAGAAATTATAAAATTATTTCTTAATTCCATATCTTTTTCAATAATTTTCCATCTAATTGAATCAAATACTTGAATTTTATATACTCATAACAATCAACCCTCAATAATAAGATATTTGAAATTTCAAATAATTCTACTAATCCACACATAGTTTTCTATCATATATGGGTACTAGATTTTCTTTTCGAAAAATATCCATGATAATAAATTTCACTGAATGGTTTCCCATAAAATGACAAGTGGATATGATAAAATGTTTTATTACCACGTGACATATTCCATGTTGGGTATATTAAAGTGTTAGAATATTTATATTTCATACTTCAATCATGTTATTAATAATCTTATTTCTGTTTTATATGGAATATAATTCAAACATTTTGATTTATCTAATTAATCCACTTAGAGAACTTGCACAATAGTAGTATGTAAATAATACTAGGTCACTCAGATATTGAATGGTTAAATCTCCCCAGAATTAATTAATTTTTTATATCATTATCAAATATATGGTTTATTGAACTAACATATAAAACAATATCCCTATGAATTGAAAATTTATTTAACGCATCACATCTAAAAATCTCTCAAATTATAAAATTTTATCAAAAAAAATACTAAATTCAATAAATCTCTAGATATAAAATGTTTTTTGAAAATATAATTTCAAAAAATTAGTGAATAATTTTATTCCAAAATTGGGAACCAATCTGAAAAAAGTAATTTATAGATATATATAAAAATTTCATATATGAGTAGGAAAGTCCATCTATAAAATGCATATTTGGTATTATAGTTCCTTGATATGGTATTTAAATGAATACAAATACAAGCGTACTTATCTAGAATTAAAAAACACAATATTATTAACTAATCTTTAAATGTTTTAATGAAATAATTTCCCCCAAATATATTATATTATAAAAAAATGAAACTACTAATTCAGGTTTTGTAAAAATCATTCTCTCCCCCCTTTAAGTATATATACATTAACATCCCAATATAATCATTAATTTACTCTAATTAACTCACAATTATGTCTCCCTATAATATTTTTAATCAATAGAGACTATTTTTCCTATTTTTCATACATCCCCTCTTTTAATACATAGTTCCATAATCATCACTATTTTCCCTCGAAATTATGTACTTTTATATCTTTATGTATGATACCTAATTTTTCATTGGAATTTGAATATAAAAATCCTTTAATTAATATCCATAAAATATTGGTACTTCAAAAAATGTAATGAAATAAAAATTATGTAGACATAATCTATTACGTTCCATTAGATATATTGATAGCTATTCCATAACAATCAATATGTAAATGTTGTTCTAATTAAAAAAATGGTGGGTAATGTCTAGTTTTTTTTCAAACCCTATGGTACTATATTTGATAATAATTACCATATATTGAAACAAATAAAATAATACAATGAATTTAGGTCCAAATATTAGGATAAATCTCTTTTAATGTTGAAATCAACACATAATATGGTTGAAAAACAACTCACATAAGGGTTTCCACTTCTGTTCTAGAAACATTGGTCTTTACATTCCTTCTTAAATGACATAATTCAAATTAGTTCCACATTATGATTTCCATTATTAGATTTAGTTTTTCTATCAATATCAAATAAATCATGAATTACATAATAACAAATCGAAACATCTCTATATTTCTCAATGACTATTTTTTTAAAAACAATTACTCATTTTACAATGTTAAAGTTATATTTATGATTTAATGATTCATAAAAAAATTATACTATAACCCAAAAATTAAATATTACATTTGTTTTCCATTTTCTTAATTTTGGTTCCCCTTAGACTAAAAAATATATTACATATAACATGAATTTTTATTAATATGCATGAAATCCTACATAAAAATGTACTTGAAATATATATGATTCTCCGTTTTGGAATGGAGAAATTATCAATAAAAATGTCATTTTCAATAAAATATAATATCATACGTTTTATAATTTAATTATTCTATACGAAAATTGGTTAAAAAAAGATGAATAATTAATAGTATATTAATCTTATTATTAACTAAAACAAATGCAAACTCCCCATGGTGACTCACCAAAACATGGTGAAGACCAGGTTGACAGTATACTCCATTAACCAACTCAGCAACATGTCTCATTTTTAAACCACCATCTTATTGAAATGAAATATAATATATGAAAAATATATTTGAAAGTGATCGTATTATATGAAATGATCATGGAGTACAAACACAACACAAAGTGAGGTAAATAAAATTCAGGTGTTGATCCCACAACATTATGGTTCCAAAATAAAATGAATCTCTTCCATAATAGTAAATATTATATTAGAGGAAGATATGACTAAAACCTATATGATATTATTCCAAAATTAACATGATCTAAAATTTAATGACAATATACCACAAGGGGAGATACCAATGGATATAAGAATATTTACCTTATTTATTTATGGTTGATTTATTACAATTACCTCAACAATTTAATCATGATTACTAAAAAATATTGGATACCAACATGTGATAACCTAAAAATACAAAGAGGAAGAGGTGTGTTCCCTTGATCCAAATAGTTAGAAAAACTAAAAACTATTTCTCTAAAACATAATTACAGTGCTAATGTATTCATTAACTTTCTCTTTAATATATGAAATAATTTTGGAGAATATGAAAAATAGAAGGGGGGATAATAGTCCCGGAACAAGTGGATTAATAATGAATGAACATTATACGTGAATAAATATAGTAAATTATTTAGAGTAATCATTAACATAAAATCAAAACTATCAGATAATAATGAAAATGATGTGGATATTATATGAAGGAGACATGTATTGTTACAAATGTATAGAATAAAACACCATAAATTCTCAGATAAAAACCACATGTTATTTGTTAATAAATACATCATCATGTAGACATATAACAACTCAATCCGATAAGTATTGAATAAAATATTGATAATGATAAAATAATGTTCATAGATAATATTCTAATGATATAAATCACATTACATTTATATTGAATGGAATTATGGTTTTATTCTGCAAAATTACAATATAATATCCTCACAATCTCACTGATAATGTATAATGAAATCATATATCAATCATAATAATGATGAGCGCCCATAAATATAATGGGTTTCACGATATCATCGTGAATAATATAATTGTATGTAAACATAGATATTCTAAAAATATTAGGAGATTTCATTATTTTGGACATTCAAGGGTACCATTGATAATAGAAAATCATGTATCTTATAGAGAAGAATAATAACCCTATGAATAATAAATATTTGATTTAACAATTTTTTTTTATCAAAATCCTAATAGTGGATATAAATTAATCTAAAACATTTATGGAAATAAATATCCATTTTATTGAAAATGAAATTTTAGAATAATAGCTACATAGAAGGGTTCTTAGGAGAAACTAGTGAAAATACAAAACAAAAGATGTTGACAATAAAGGAATGTCTCGTATTCTTAAGTTTAATTATGGATGATCCCTTTTCCTTGCTGTAAAATTTTCACCATCGGTATATTTTACATACATATACTAAAACATAATTTAATAATTGAATAACATTTATTGTAGTTATTGATAAATTATAGTAATTACATTTTTAATAATATTATGTTGTTTGATAATGTGTTTAATTAATCTATCCTATTACATTTATGTTTACCGGTTTCAAATAACACTACATATGATGTTTTTAAAATATAAAATTTATAAAACGTATATAATATTATATATTTCCACCTTATTTATTGTTTATATAATCCATATATAATTGTTTTTATGTGGTATGATTTATCGATGTCCTCATCTGTGATAAAAATGACAATTAGGGGTATATATAAAAATAGTTGATATAGAGAGATTATATATATCTTGATTGAATTATAAAAATTATTCATTTAATAATAAAAATATATGTTATAATCCTTTTAAAAAATATTTTGAGAAATTTTTAAAATGAAATTAAATAGGATGATTTTAACATCCCATGGTTTTATGGAATGTTTTCATTAACAAAACTTATATTCATATATATTATAATTTGTTACATTATTTTTTTGTGTTTATTAAATATGATCTATCATCAAATCAACTTAAAAAATATTTTTGAAAAATGAACTTTTACCACCGTTAGATGGTGCACCAATTTGGAATCTAGTTTTTGAAAAAAATCATTTTTTCATATGAAAAAATAATTTTATGCATTGAATGAGGGATATAAAAATTTAATTTGGAATAATATTTTCTATTATTCTGATAAATGTCATATTTTATTGAATAGTGAAAAATTCTATATTTTATTGGAAAAATGATTTTTTTTCTAAATTATTAATATTGATAGGATATAAATTTAATTTATTTTTATGTATAATTTGATTATTTTTTATGAATAAAACCAATATAAGTAATTTTTATTTATTTTAATTTTAAATTAGACATAAAAAAATTTCAATCTTTCGAATAGTTCACTTTAAAACCCCACTTGTTAGTTATATCTATGTTTTTAATTCTAAATATTATATTCCCAATTATGTGAATTGTGTTAGGAAAATTAGATTAATTATTTGAAATCATGATGTCCCAATTAGATTATAAGATCAATTTAAATTTTAATTATAACAAAACATACCATGGTAAATGAATAATGTTCTATTGTATAGGTAAAATTTTGATAAGGGTTAATGTAAAAAAGCTAAAAGCATAACATACTTAAAAATTGAAAAATATTATGGTTGTTTGAAGTGTTTATAAACCATAACTGTCTTGGGAAACATTAAATGAATGTATAATTAGTTTAAAATAATTCCACCTAATTTCATGTTTTTTTAATAAAAATTAGTCAATATATTAATCACTTAAACCGACCTCACATCAAGTATAAATACAACCCCTAACATCCCCATTTGACCCAAAAAACATTATAGATCCTAAAAAATATACACAAAACATTCATCCTCATTATCTGCACATAAAAATTCTCTTAGTATCATCAAATGAATAAACCAATGGTCCTCTATATTTTTTCAAGGTGGGGATATTCTAGAGGTAATTTTATCAAAGTACCTCTCTTAATTTCTTTTCTTTTTGTATATTCTGCTCACCTCCTTCATCCATATGTGACGGATAACTCCAGAATAATGTATACAATGGAGTGTTTTCTTATTTTAATATCATAAATCTTTTTCATTTATATCCTTCTCTTATTCAATTGAACAAAATTGTTTTACAAGTTATGGCATCTAATCGACTCCATGAATATTTTTTTTTTGAAATTTATCCATTACCAGCTTAATTTTTGGAATTAATACTATTTTATGGTCAAATGTAAATTTAATATGTACATTATAAAATATTTTAATTTATGTAAATTTTATATTAAACATATCTGGATTCTTTCAATATTTTTGATATATGATGACATAGTTTTTGGAAGTGGTGACTACATCCCCCTCAAAGTGACATGATTCGTTCACTCTATTCATGGAATGTATTAAAGATAATTTTAATATCCATTTGTAAAATATATGACATATATATGATAATAAAATTATAATATAATTATTTATCATTCAGTATTCAGTAATTTAATATGACAATGAAATGAATGTAGCATTTATGTGTATGCACAACCAACCATCCCAATGGACATTGAATTTCATTTGTTATCTCCAAAAATAACTCATTATTCTAAATAACTATGTACTCTATATATAAGAAAATTATTTCATGGTTTTCCTTCATGAGATGATTAAATCATAATATATGTAATAGATGAAGTAAATAACAAGTAAAAACATACTTGAGAAAACAATGTAATTAACACACAAACTAGTAAAATAATGAATGATTGTTTACAAATGTGTAATAATATATTATAATGATATGATTTAAAATATTATAAACATGATTATGGTTTTATAAAAAGAAAATAATTATTTTTAAACCATTATACATGTGGTTAATTGATGATCAACCACATGAAATCATAGGGTAATGGTAAATTTTATAATATCATTGTTATTGGAATTTGTTTATAGGTAAATATCTACTAGGAAAACTTAATCATCCTTGTACATGTTTCAAAAAAATGTATTTCATAATATTATTAATATTACATGATAATTTGTTAGAGTCATTTATACCCATGATTGAATTTTTTTAAAATATTTTGAATGGAATCTTTCATTCATTTTCCAAATGATGTAATTTATGAGTTTTCCTAAAATTAACTTAAACAATGAATGCCGCTATTTTTTCTATTATAAAACCTTACAATATTGAGGCTGCTATTACAAGCATATATTCTTATATTCAATATGGAATTTTTATATTAAAATTTTCCGGCTTTTAAATGATTTCAATGCGGAAAGGGATATATCTCTCATAGAGTATTAATGATTTTATTATATTGTATTCATATATATAAAAATCCATTATTGAATTCGATTCATAATCTTTTGGAATTATTATGGTAAAATATTACATATTTCATTGAATGTATTATAATATGATTGACTTTTGATGTGAGATTTGTATACCATTCATGGTTTAGGGTAAATGTATTATTATTTTTTATGGTTGTTTTAATACAAATGATTATGTTATGTTTCATCCTTATCATATGATTATTATATTGGACATACTAAGTGATAGGAGGGGCCAACTACAACCCACTGATACATCAACAGGTCTCGTCATATGATATTACATGGCAAAAAAACCATTGCATTTGTTTTCCAACTGTTTTAAAATTTTTATGAGGATATTACATCACACCGATCATACAGGTTTTTACCCAATGATAAAAACTATATCATGGAGATAATGTATATATCTCGAGGGTATATATTGTCTGCGTAGATGTTTGGAATTATGCATTCCATCATTATGAGATTAGTTATTACATGTTTTTTTCTACTAGTAGAATATACATGTCAATGTTTAAATAGAATTATTTCAATTTATTCATTCCATATTATATTAATGTTGATGTTTTTAAGGATTGTGATTCAGTTTTACACAATATTTAAGATTTTATTATGTTCTTTTAAATTTATATATCTATTATTTACTCTTAACAAGAATCTGAGATCAACCCTTTCAAGTGATTTATTATCCTAGGATGCCATGATGTGTGTTCGCATTGATATGTAAGGTTAATATCAGAGAGCAATGGTGTTCTCAAATCATTATCTATGTTGTATTTTATGATATGAATTGTAATGCAATGATTATGTATGTAAAATGTTTTTCGAGAATGGTAAACCAACCAGTCCTTCAAGATTCGACTCTTGTAATCATGGAAATGTTTTAAAATAATACATTAGCTTATGGATTTTAGGATTTGTGTGTTATAATGTGTGTAAGATACTGACCTTTTATAGAGTTGTATCAAACTTTTTCACATTTATAATTTTTTATTGATTATATTTCATTTGGGTTTTAACTTGGGGTGTGTTTGGTTGAAATTTGTAATTTTTGCAAGTAAATGGGAAAGTTCATAGTTGGCACACGATTCTCCAAAAATATGTTCCCATCTCAGGAAACCATACAACACTTGATTCTGGGGATATTTATTTTTGGAAAATGAATTTTCATAATTTTTTCTCCTATAGGAGAAACCATGGACCCCCTGGAAGAGGATCATGGGTTCAACACATGGTTAGGGGAAACCATGCACCTCGAGAATCCAATCACGCATATGAGATTTTTATCCCATCAAAAATATTAAATAATTTTATAAACCCTTGTCTAATACACCAACATTTACTAATCCTACCCATAATTGATTTTTCTCAATTCAATACCTCCTATATGGATTTCAAGGCCATCGGTCATCCATTCTTGGTGATTTAAAGACCTTTTGTAGAATTGCAACTCTTGTGGTATATTGTTTCATACTGATTGTTTTTTCATTCATATCCCATTGTTTTGGTGATTTTTTCTTCCAGATTTGGGTTATATCTACAACAATATCTATCGATCAAGATATATGATTTCGTATCTACATCAATATTTAAGAGATCTAGGTTTACTCAGTAATGGGTTTCAGTTTTATATTTGGATATCATTCTACATCCTTACTCTACAAAAATTCAATATTTTTTTGGTTGATTATTCACCAAAAAATTGAGGTAGATTTTCTGTTACTCAAATATCATATTCTAGATTATAATAATTTGTATATAATAATATAATTTTAATTAGATTTTTCGAAATTTATTACCAAATTTAATTATTTATCTTTTCCTGAATAATTAGTTAATAGAGATGTGAAAATGGGGATATTTGATATTATAAACTTTAGATAATTAATTATTGAATTAATTCAGAAATATTGATTTTTTTAAATAGATTATTAATTATGGAATTAATTATGATATATAGAGATATTTGACTTGTTTTAATTATTTTTTTGAATAAATTATGACAATCTATGATAATTAATTTGCGATAACTAATTGAAGAATTAAATATGAGATGTTGATATTGTGAAGTGAGATAATTAATTATTGAATTAACTATGGAATATTGATCAATGAATAATTTAATTACTTAATATATTTTAAATGGCTAATTATATAGGTAACTAATTAAGGGTATTGATGTGATGAACTAATTTTTAATTTAGAAATTTTGATGATAAGATTAATTAATTATTAAATTAATCAATGGGATGATTTGAATATATGATTGTAAAATTGGGTTAATTATTTTTTGAATTAATTAATGTGTAGTTTTCATATATGTGAATTCTAAGAACGAATGGTAAAATATACATTAAAATGGAAATTATGATTATGAATTATAGCATGGAAATTCATTTAAATTATTGAAAATTTAATTGCAATAGTGGAAATCAAGTGTTAATTGTGGTTATGAATGGTAACGTAAACATTAGTACAATTTAGAAAAACAAATTGTAACTATAGAATTCATTTTTTAATTTTGATTATGAGTGGTATCATGGAAATTCATATGATTTATAATAATTAAAGGAAATAATGTAATTCATATGTTAATTCTATGTTTGAATGGTAACATAGACATTCATATGATTTAAAAACAATGAATGGTAACCATTGATGTCATGTGTTAATTGTTTTCGTGAATGCTAACTTGGTCATTCAAAGGATTTAGAAATATATAATTAAAATATTGTAATTCTTGTGTTAATTGATATAAGGAATAGAAACAATGAAATTACGAGATATGATATCCCCCAAACATACTTTAGGATACTACATGAGCTAAATAATGTACTGAGGTATGAATGTGCAAGAGAACCTAAAGGTTTAGTTGGATATGTAATAATTATTTGATAATGTGTAAACTATCTACTTATATTTTTTTTATAAAACTACATAAAATATTTTTGGACTAGAAATTATTATAGACGATGTTTGTGTTGGCCAACTGAGCAGTACTCGCACCATTCTGGGGCATCCTGATAGGTACCTTAATAGACATCATGACTGAAGGATAGGATAAGGGAAAATTCCTTGTGTTATATGGATGATTTAGGATGGAGTAGAGATGATGAAACCGTACCTGTTTTGGCTTCCTCGTAAGAGTTTTCAATTTTGTAACTTTTGAGTTTGTTTTGGACACATGGAATTTATCTTAGCCTGGAATATCTATTTTTAATTTTCATATCGATTTTCATGTATTTTATTATATTTTTATACAGGTATTATACAATTTATTTAATATCATTTGGTTATTCACATATATTTTTTCTATTGTAAAACATTGATAAAGATAGTATTGTCTCCATTGATCAATATTAGACCATTTTGTAATAGTCATAAACCTATGGTGTATTGGGAGTAACACATGAGGTCATGTGACTAACCATCTTAGGGAACCAGTGTGTGGAACCTAGGATGGGATGTTATAAATAAGATAAAGAGGGTTTTTATTTCATTTTTTTCTTATTATTTTGGAAAGGTTGAAAAGAGAATAGGATGAGTCAGGACTTGGCTATGCGCACATGCATGGGATTAGCTAACACATTTATGTGTGAGAACCCAATTCCTAAGGGGGGGGGGGTTGTATATATTATTGTTTAAAATTACTGTTGAATATTATTTCACCTTGGGTGAAGAAATTAGTATGTGAAGTGATTTTTGTTCCTATGATTTTATGGGAATCAAATCATATCCTGATATGGCATGATATTGGAGTTTTCAGAAATTATTTTTAGCACTTATATTTTTATTGACATATATCATATTAGACACACATGGAAATTTGGCATTGCGTAAGTTATTGAAAATGTAATTCTTTTCCATTCATGAGAAACTGTATTGAAAATGGTGCCTAAATATGATATTGGTTAATATTTTATAGTTATGTAATATTAGAATAAATGCTTTTATAAATTTGAAACACATATAATGAGAATAATGTTATAATTTGATAACAATGACCTTACTGTAGGATGATTAAGGGTAATGGTAGAGCCTCAAAATTGATAATGTGGAGGGGATGTAGGGAAAATACATTTTTTTCTTGTTATGTTGTCCTCTTTTTAAAATATTTTGGTGATGTGAAATTTATCCTAAGGTGAATTTTTATAATTGTAGAGATATTCCTCTATGATAATGTAGGTTGAGAGGAAGACATGAGGTGATGGTTTGAGAGGATCAACATGTAGTGGGTCATTAGGCACCAATTGTGTTATGTGAGGAAGCTTGGGATATGTTCTTAAAGAACATTTCTCACTTCATGAAATCCATTTAAATAGACCCAGTCAGTATTGTGTAGAGAATTTCAGAACCGAACAAGAATTTCTAGTGGTAGCAGCCACTGACATTTACTAGTGTTGGTAACCTTGAGGGTGTTGAGTTTTTAGTTGAGTCCATTTATACAATAAACATGACAATTTTGATACTCCTTCTTATATGACGATCTAGATAGATTCTTATAATCTATGATGACAAGAGAAATGATTCCTAGAAGATCTATTTTGGAATTAACATTATAATAGTACGTTATTGAAGGAATTATTAAATAATTTCATAGATCTCTTCTATCTGTGGATTTTTTGGCAGGAGATACATGCTAGGCTTATTCTATGAACTCCTGGGAGTATTTCAGTGATTGACTATGAAAGTAATTTTATAGAAAAGTATTTATTTCCCCTTGTGTTGGAAGGGTATGAGTTAGCTACAAAGATACATTCTATTGTGGTATTAAATGTGAATTTAAGACCCATGATGACCCCATTCAGTTAATAAATTTTTTTAATGTGTTGGATTAGGCTCTCATATCTATTGTTAACCTAAGAGAGGCTTCTAGTTAATGATATGTGGTAGCTATTGGATGATAATGAGACACATCATCTGAGAATAACAAGCATTGATCCTAAAATATTATCCAAGGAAATGTGAAGCGGAGAAACCAGATAGAGGGATCAATTGATGAAGATTTTACATGAGTGATATATCCTCAGTATAGTAGTTAGAAACACATAGAATGACAGTGTCTGCAAAAACCAGTAGAGTGTCAACTCCATAGACATATGGGTAATTTATAGAGGTTTATTTGGAATCAATGATAAATTGGCAGTGACAATAACGATATAGAGAACCTATGTGTTATAAGGGGACATTATTCCACATACCATTCTTGAAGTTATAGTGAAAAAGTGAATGGTGGTAGAGGAAGTTGATGCAGTGCTTCTAGGAAATAGATCTGATATTAATAAACTGGTGTATTTTAGGGGATTCACACTACATCACAAGAAATATTGGCATTGTATTTTCATGTGGTTAAACCTATATTTTTTATAGCCATGCTAGACCATGGATAATGACTAGAACTATTCATGATACTTCAAAATTATCTTGTTCTATAATTGATATGGGTTCCTTTCATTCCTTTATTTCTACACAACATGTGAATGGTTTGAGCATGCCAGTAGTGTTCATGAGAGGGGTGTTAATAATAGACATTCCTCTGGGAGTATGTTCCAGAGATATTTTCTTTTTTTAGATGTTTTCTCAAGAAGGCAGAGAGTATTTTTTAATACGTGATCTATATATTATTGATATGTTAGTATTCGAACTAGTTCATGGTATGGACTGGTTATCTTCAATATAATCCTAAATCTATTATCAATATAAGAGAGTATATTTTTTCATCTTTGAAGAGTGACAATTAAATTTACCATCGATATTTGGACATACATGAAATATGATCATGGATAAGTAAATAGAAACTAAGATATATAAAAACTACAGAATCATGACTATTAATTGATAATAGAGGTGTGATTAGATATGTATTTACACTCACATATTATAGGATTTTGTATTTTTTTCCACATGTCTTCCTAATGCTTCGACATGAGAGAGATGTCAAATTCAACAATGGGATCATGCTTGGGGTTGATATAGTTTTTACTCCACTGTAAATAATTGAACCAATGCTCTTCAAGAAATCAAGACATAGCTTTAGGATTTCGGGTATAAGGGAATTAACTAAAGGAGAATGACCCCTTGGGGTTCCCTATAATTGTTTTGAAATAATGATGGTGGGACTATATTCTTCTATGAAGATTTAAATAAGTTGATCTAGGTGAAAATGGAGTATTGGTATCCTCTACTATGTATCAACGATATATTTGACCAGTATAGAGTATCTTTTTTGTTATCAAAGATGAACTTGATGACCTATTATAATCAGTTATGTGTTTTGAATTTTGGTATACAAAGGCCTGCAATTAAAAGAAGGTATAACCTCTATGAGTTCATTTAAATTCCATTTTGGGTTGAAAAATCACCAAAAGGGACTATGGACATGATGATAAAAATATTACATCATTAAAAGGTTTAATTTTTAGTGATGTATATGGATGAAATCTTGGGGTACTATATGACTCAAAAAGATCATGACCACACATTGAAAATGTCCTGTGTTCTTTGAGAGAGAATAAAAAATAGTCAAATATATATGTGTCCCTCTTTTATTCATCATGTACACACCAACTGTCACATATTCTCTGAGGAAGGTTTATCTTTGGACCAACAGAATGTTTAAATAGTGGTGCCTTAGAAGCAGCCTACGAAAATTTTAGATATCTGATGAATTCAATGGTTTGATGGTCATTATTAGAGATTCAATTATGATTTTTCTAGAATAGTATTTCCTATTCTGGATAAACCAAGACAATGATAATGTTTGAATATACTAAAAACTGTGAGAATTCATTTCATGAGATGAAAAAGAATTTGACATCAGTGCTAATCAGGATCCTACATGTGCAAGGTGAGGTTTACATGGTGTATTGTGGCACTTTTGTGATTCAGAATGGAGTAGTATTGATGTAGTTGATCGAGTTGTGGTATATGGTTCTTGGTAGTTCATGTCACAAGAATGGATTTATGTTAAGCATAACACTGATTTAGTAGTAGTATTTTACTACATGATGTATTTGTGGGATTATCTGTTTTGAGAAAAGTATATTGTGTTTACAGATCACAAGACCAAAATGAATATTTTTTTCCAATGATACATGAATATCATGAATTGATATTGGGTTGTGTTTATATATAAATTTAATTTTGAGATAGCATAGATGCCCAAAATGGGGAATAGTTTGGATGACTCATTCAGACGAAAAACATAAGAATAGGCATTTCAAGAGTCTAGTGATGAGTAAAATATGACAAATTTTCTGGTTGATTTTTTTGTTCTGATACAAGAGTGTCTGAAGATGATTATGATTGAATATGTTTCAGTTGAGTCTATATAATAGAGATGGATCTTTGATAAGATGTTTTAGGGTAAAAAGTGAATTACTACAAAAGAAATCCTTGTAGGATGTGGGTCACCATTTAATTGGACCATAGATGAGCATGATATCATCTATTATAGGAATATGGATGATGCTTTTATCGGAGTAGATGATTAATGAGTGTCATGCTTTGTAGTGGGAGGTACATATTGGGGTGAAAAAAAATTTACCATGACCTATGTCGATGATTATGGTGGCCATTCATGGAAAATGAGATATAAGGGATCATGAAACGCCGATACACCTATCTATAGGTGAAGGTTGAACCTGAATGGACAAGTACTTATTAATAAATTTCCAATTTTTTAATGGAAGTGGGTGGTTGTTCACATGGAAATTTTTTTGGGTCCCCTGAGTATGCCTTAAATGAATGATTCTAGTTTGGTTGTGGAGAAAATACTGAGGAAGGTATAGGATTTCATGTCTGTATGAGAAACTATCGCAATATAATAGTTTTGAGAACATTATTTTTAGGAGAAACTCTATCTAAATGGGGTTCTTCATAATATAGATTCATATTTTGATTAACACATTACTTCTCTCTTCTATAAGGACTTATTGAAGGTCCATGGTATGCTAGTCCTATTGAGTTCATATTTCAACCCGTTTAATGTTGGGTAGTCAATGAAAACTGTACATGTTATTTAAGACATGCTATTTACATGTTTCCTTGAAATTGGTGTATCTTCGGTGAATCAAAAGGAACATGAGAAGTTTAATAATAAAAAATAGTTATGAGGAGACTATTCACATTTCACTATACAATGTTCTCTATGGAAGGTCATAAAGATCTCCTCAATGATCATTGAAGGAAGGTGAGTTAGAGTTACTGGCATTGAGTCACATGATGATGATTTCAGTAGATTGTTAGATTTTTTTGAAGCTTATGGTTGTGGATAAGTGTTGAATGATGTAATATTGCGATAGATGATAATTAACCATAGTTTTTAAAAATGGAAATTGTGTATCCCTTCTGGTGTTACATAGTTTGTGTCCCCTAGGATACAAAGATAGTGAAAGTGAGCACCCATGTTTATTAGACCGTTTGATGTAGTGGTGAGAATTTTACATATGGAATACTAATTGGATCATACACATATATACAATTTTATACAGTATTTATTACATGTGTCACATCTTCAATAGTATCACCCTGACCATTATCTTGTGACTAATGCAGATTGTGTTTAGCTTGAGATAGATGCACCCTTTGAGAAGCATCTAATACATGTGTTGGGATATAGTGAAAAGATGTTGATGGGAAAGATATTGTTGATTGTTTTTCATATTGTGAAAGGATAGATGGGTTAAGGAGGAAACATGGGAGAGAAAAATAGATTTGAGGGCTTATTGGCACAATCATTCTCACTCAGAATCTTAGAGATTCTGTGGACCACAACACGAGTAAAAGTTGATATAAGGCTTGTAGATTGTATGATGGAAAACAATTCTGGATATGTCTTGTTATTATTCACTAGAAATATTTTCTTAGTATTGAGTAATTTTTTTTGTTTATTTACAAAGGGGTGAGTTTCAAAGAAGTTATAAAATTGTTGAACGAAATCAGCTTGTGCATGATTGGTGCACATTTTTCCACATCATGAATCTTTTCCCAAGAAACTGTATGACCCTTGATAATGGTTATTTTTATATTTGGAACACGATATGTAAAATAGTGTTCCCTAATAAGATAAATTAATCACCCACTATAATATAATGCAATGATGATTTTAATCTCATGATAATTGTTAACATATTTCCTTAACCCATGTCTAATAGCCCAAAAGACCCAGGATTGACCCATAAACATTTTTTATCAATTCCTATTATTATGATTTGGACTTCATTGTTGTCTGAACTCCATTCATGGTGATTTATTTTATGGTTAGAAGATCTTCACTGATTCGGGTACATGGTTTCATCCAGATTGATTTTCAATATTTCACCAATTTTTTTTGTGAGTTTTTATGCTATATTGTGTTACTTATAGATCTCGTGGTGCAGATCTATATATAGATTTAAGATATCATGTTTTCTTTTAAATGGGGATTAGGTTTTATATTCATATCTTGTTTAATATCATTATATTGCCGAAATTGGGGATTTTTGATGGGCGATCGATCATCAACGAATTCATGTAGGTGGTCAATAGTTGAAATCCAACCATCTTGATTGAAATTATGTTCATTTAATTGTATATTTTCAATTTGATGTTTTCAAATTGAAATCCTGGATTAGTGAATTATTTTTAAATTAATTAAACTTCGAAGATGTGAATTTGGGGATATTTTAAATTATAGGATTGAGATAATTAAATATAAAATTAATTTTTATATGTTGAGATTGTGATTGAAATAATTAATTGTGGAATTAATTATGACATATTAATATATGTGACATGACATGATTATGATTTTAATTAATAATGAGATATTTAGACAGTTAACATAAGATAATTATATGATTAATTCATAATGAGACATTTAGATTTTGAATTATGGTAATTAATTTTTAAATCCATTATATAAGAAAGATTTATTAATTTGGGATTCCCCAAATGGAATTGTTGATATTAATTAATTTGGGAATTAATATAGGGATGAACGTTATAATGTAGTTGTCGAATTAGTAATGGGACTGAAAATATGAAATTAATTATTTAATTAATATGTGGGATGATGTCAATATCAAAATTTTATGTTTGATTTATTAATTTGTAAATTAATTAATTTGCTTTGTGGTAAATTTGAAAAAATGAAAATGAATGGTCTTATAGAAATTCAAATTCATGTTGTGATTATGAATGGTAACATGGAAATTCATATTGTGTTATAAAAAATGAATTGTAATAGAGGTATTGATGTGTTCATTCGGATTTTAAATGTTTTCATTTACATTCATATTATTTCTAAAAATGGATGGTAATAATGTAATTAATTTTTTAAATGATATTATGATTTTTATGAAGGAAATTTATTTGATTTAGAAAAAAGGATGAAAATAGTGTAATTTATAAGTTAATTATGATTATCATTGGTTAGATGGAAATTTATATGATTTAGAACAATCAATATAATAGTGTAATTCATGTGTTAATTGTAACTATGAATGGTAAAATAAAAATGAATATGATTTAGTACAATAAATTGAAAAAGTGTATTTTATTTGTCAATTGAGAAAAGGAACAATAATAATGTCATCTTGAGAAATAATATCCATATGAAATAATTAAGCCTTTGGATTGATCTGAAGACTGTATATAAGTATGAGTGTCCACAAGAACTCAATGGTTTACATGGTTAAATAACAATGAATTGATAATGTGCTAGCAGTTTATTATTCATTGTAGTTATTTCTTTATGAAACATTACAAAATATTATTTGACTTGATATTTGTTTTAGATTTAATTGGTAGTTTATTATAATGTTTACTCATACAATTCATGGGATTCTATAATGTTACACGAATAAAATTCATGTTTGTTGGATAGGATAAATGAAATGTCACTATGATAGATGGATCATTTGGGATGGAGCATGGATGAGGACACCGAACTTAGCATGTAATCTACATTAGTGTTATCATTGTATTTACATTCATAGTTGGATTTTAACACTTGGAGCCTAATTTAGGATGATATATATACTAATAAATTTTGATATATTTTTTATAGTTCGGTCATCTTTTGATGTTGGTATTTTACTATCTATGTGTTATCATTTGGTTATTCCTGTTTATTTCTATTGTTCCCCTACTTTGAATAATAGGGTATAGTCTGTCTATGATCAAAATAATTCAACTAATGCTAGTTAGTTACATCAAGAATATGGGGTGGTGTGATTGTGGTCATGTGACTGACCTGCTCCGGGAATCGGTTTGTGGCACAAAGTTCAGGACGTAACAATGTGTTCAATAGAAGAATAAAAAAATGGCATTGTAGGGACACATCATCATTAAAGATCCCTCATTTTCTATATAACTAAACGCATAAGGGGATGGAGTTGAATGAAATTAACATGTAAATTATAATTCCATTAGGACTAGAAGACAATAATACATTATATATTTTGAAATGAATAGTGTTTGGGATGTTATTTTTTCATAGAAAAGATTTGGCATTTTATTAATTGTTGGAGGGGTATATTTATGTAAATCAATTCAATAAAATATTATATCACATCCATGTCTGAAATTATTGGTCATATTTGAGTATCTAATTATGATGATATTAAATACAACTTCTTTATGACTATATAGATAAATATTCACTGAATATAAATTTTTTAATTAAATTAAATTTATAAAAAATGGAAAAGTATTTCTATTTGAAATATATATCATTATATAAATGATAATATATATTTTTGTTCAATAAAATATTTTTTAAAATTTAAATTTTTTAATAGTCTTCATAAACCTGATTTAGATATTATGACCAATTTAAAATTCATATGTCCTTGAAAAGATCCTTATCGTGTCTAAAAACATGATGTAATTTTAAAAAATGATTTTTAATAAAAACTAAAAAGTAAAAAAAAATAATTTAATTTCAAAATTTGGCTCCTGGAAAATATCACCAATTTATTTATAAAAATCATAATATTTTTAGAAGATATTTTTACATGACAAGTGTTTATAAATTTTATACCATAATATAATGATTATCAATTTTTTTCTGTGAATTAAATATTTACATTACTACAAAGAGAAACTAATTTTTTAATTATGTTTTGAAATTGCAATATTTAAAATTTTGATATCCAATAAATATATTTAGTTTTTTAACATTAAATAATATTTAAATTTCATTATACTTTTCATTTTTTAAACATTATATTCTTCATATTTTTACTATTTTTAATATCTAGGATATTATTCCTAAAATAGTATAACAATTTAAGACATCTATATTCCCAAAAATTGAATTTTGTCTTCCCATATAATCATGTATATATAAATATTAATAATATAACGTTTCTTAAATGGTATTTTATTTTCATTATTAATAATTTTTTTATAATAATAATAATCCTTAAATTTTTTTTTTCATCTATGGTGTATTTTTGCAAAAAAAACCTCATGGATTTAAATATTATAATTATTTTATATTCTAATAATATATTTTTAAAATTTTAAAATTTATATATTGTGATTTTCTATTTCATGAAATGTAATTTTTATGATATAATAATATAATGTTTGTTTATATTTTTCATTAAATGTGTTTTACTCTATATCATTTACTTAATATATATAATTATAAATATATATATATATATATTCTGAAATAATATATCATATAAGAAATCTTGTATCTTCATATTATCCCCCGTTGAGAAATTAGATGTTAGATATTTCACAATATATCTTCAATCAATAATAAATCTGGGTAAATAAATTTTCTTACATCCATAGTTATTTATAACACAGAAAAATATAGTTTTTAAGAATAAATAATCAATATATTTCATAAAATTCAACAATAATATATAATATAAATGAAATATATTTTTGAAAATTAATTATTAAATAGTTACCCATGTAACCTGTCAATATGTTATAATGAATAAATTAATTATTAAATATTCTTATATTGGTCAAAATTAATAAAAAATTATTGATGACATTTAAAGAAATAAAGACACAATTTTTTTGTTCCAATTTCATGCTTCAAAAAAATTTGTTTATAAGAATAAATATTTCATTATTTTTTTTTTGGAAAATTATAAACAATTAGTAAATTTAAAAACAATTATAAAATGAACAAAATTTTTAGAATTAAAATTTTAAAATTATATTATGTGGAAATTCAAATATTACATATTATTACATTTATTTTAAATTAATAATGTAATTTTTAATTAATATTGTATTATTTATTTGGTAATAAAATTAAATATAATTAATTTCATCAAAAATAATATCGTTATATCAACTTGAATAAGAAATAATTTTTATTTTGATATATGATAATTTTTAATTTTAAGAAATCATATCTAATGAAAACTATTTTCCATTACAATTTATGTATTTATTTTAATGTTAATTTATTAAATTTAAATAATTTACGAAACGGGATATAATTTTTACATTTATAATTTCAAATAAATCATGGGATTAAATTTTGAGGATTTTTGGAAGATGTTATTTTTATGGTAGAGAATTAATAAACATTGTTTTCATAAAATAAAATATCATTTATTCTATCACCAAAATATAAATTAGAAATAAAATATTCACATCATTTGTAATGAATCATTTATGAAAATATAATAATAATATCCAATGATTTTAATTCATAATTATCTATTTTAATTTATTTCATTATAAATATGAAAATCATTTTCAGTATATATGCAGAGATCATGCAATGATGAATAATTAAATGTGGTGTCCTAATAATTATTTTTGAGAATGATGAAGTCATTACCCTACTTTTTTATTACGTACAATTTACTTTAAACTATTTTTATGTATATATATTAATACTATACTTTTATATCATTTGAATTGAACCTATGTTAGTGGAATTATTATGCAAGGCTTGAAATTTACAAATAACCTTTTATAAAATATGTCATCACATATGTGTGAGTAAATATAATATTTGAATGAATATAAAGGTTTAATATTAACTTAATTTTTTTCTTTTTGGGATTTTAGTTTTTTTAATTAATATTGGGAAAATAACTTCCGGAAATGCTTACAAAACACAGTGATAGTTCTTTTATAAGATGTAAATATATTTGGAATAGTTTTTTAAAAACATTGATGTCATATTTATTTCGGAGATATAAATGGTTCCATATATAGTGGTGATAAAAATAACATATTAGGGATCTTATAATGGTTTACAATTTAATTAAATCATTGTAATTTAGTTTTCAATGTCAAATTATTTTAATTATTCTTAAAATTACATTAGTAGTATTATTTGATAAATATATTTTTTTGATTACTAAAATCTTATATACATCATGAAATATGTCAATAAGGATGATAAATGGTCCAAAATTTCTTAAATTTTAAATTGTTTATCCAATTTTAAAATTAAAACTGCTATTATCAATGGATGATATTGAAAATTATTATTATTAGAGGTCATGTAAAACAAATTTAACCATGTTGGTAAACATAAATATATCTTTTTAAAAAAATATATAAAATTTTCAAAATAATAATGTATGATTATATTAATACCATATCATCCTTATCATATAATCCATGTCTTTCTGGAACAATTTCACTTGAGTTTCAATATTAAAATATCATTAGTTTTCATGTAATTCCAAAAATTTCATTACTGATATTTATAACTATTTTTTAATTAAAAGATATACACTTACATAACAAAATATCATAATCTAGGATAATGGATATTTTTTAAATTATCATATATTGTATATTTATGGGTCATATTTTCGGTTATAGTAACATTCATTGACCCCAAGATGTGAATATATTGTTTATCATGGTAATCATATTATGTGTTAACGGGAGGGGGTGTTACAATTATATGAAAAGGGTAAAAAATTAACTAAAAGTTTTATCGCAATTATTGTATGAGATTAATTCAAAAAATTATCACCTTATATTTAAATATTATATATTTTTACATTTTTTTCGAAGAGATATAATTTATTTTAATTTGATACTTTTATTAAATCAGAGAGTTATCATCCTTTGAGTTGTAAATAAACAAACTCCACTCTATTATTTACACATTCTTGAAAAAACTAGATAAACCTATCTATACAAAATATTCTTTTCAACAGAGATATAAATAAATATAAGGTTCTTATATTCTCAAACAAAAATATAAAGGGTCCTTAAGATTAGTTCTAAAAGAGTTCAACTAAAGAAGTAGTTGTCAATTATATTGAATATTTTAATTATAATTATACTTCCACATTTTATAAATCTATTTCGGTCATTATAAAATAAAATCTATAATATCATAAATATTCTAAGTAATTATTTTGATTTTGAAAAAATACGAATTAATTTCCATCCAATGAAAAAATAAAAAACAATGGTCATGAGTACTTTTGGGTTACCATATTTCCGTGTATAGGTAAATATTTTCTCTTCACTACATTACATGTTTGGTTAAAAATATATATCTAATGAATATTTATAACAAAATAATTCGTCTATAATTATAATATCTTATCTACATTCTTACCATCCAATCAATCAGAGAATTATAAATCCCTCATGTGTCCTGGTGGGAAACCATCTCCATGATGTGATGTGTTCCATATTATATTCTATTGATGATTGACAGAAATATGTGTAAATCTATTATATTAAAATGTTATATATGATTTAATTATTATTCTATAATTATTCAACATTATTCACCTTTATTAGCCTCCAGCTATTAATAAATGGAAACTTCATCCATGCGTACATACCTCCAACCATATCCATGAACATTATAACCGGTTTTTATGTATCTGCATTTTATGTGTAACTACATATACTATGAATAAATATTATAATAATTAAAAAAATATCCTGATGGATATTATAGAGTAATAATAAAATTAAAAGTTACAGAACAACTTAATAAATATATAATGAAAACAGAAACAACTATCTCAAGGAAATTGGGATAATAATTAAGAATATATATGTGTCAAAATGTTATAAATGGAAATAAATTATATTAAAACTATGTATATGAATGTAGTATATAATTTTAATAAATTGAAATTTAATATATTCGATCTTATGTAAGAACCTAACCTTATACATGAAATTAACTTGTCTCCTTAAACTAGAATTTATGTCATTATTCCCAATTAGTCATTTAGTTTTATAGTTTTAGAGTGTTAAATTATAACACTTTCTTAGAAACCCCATATATTACAATATGGTCACTATTATTTAGTATCACATGTTACCACTAAACAAAACATTATAAAACAATGTTGTTTTATTTTCTTAAAAACTTTTAATAAGTATCAATATGAAATCTTATTTTTCATTTACAGACCTTACACACTATAAAAAACATTTTAAATTAAGAGATAAATGAAATAATACCAACATTTTACATAATAAAATTAATTCCATTAGTAAAACATAAATCATGAAACCCAATAAAATACATACCATTATCAAATTATTCTATTATCATATAAAATAAATCAGTTAGGAATGAAAAAAATTATACTCAATGACATATTTTAAAAAATATTACCAAAATAGATAATATATGTATGAAACTTATGATTCATTTCATATCACTCTTAAATATGTTGTAACCCTCACGGGTACACTTTGAATAACCATCATAGTTAAAATTGTAGTTACCAATATTCTTATTTTTGAAATAACTATAATATTTATACATATAATAACCATATATGTGTACTCTAAAAATTTATTATTAGAAATATATTTGGATAACTTTATCCCATATTTGGAAAAATAATTTTAGTGTATTCATATATTCTCTTAGGTGAAGAATAATCATTTAATAATATCCCAATACAAAATTAAATGGTTGATTTTAAGGAAATTATATTCTATTGGTTGATATTAGTTCCACAAATCCATACAAAAACTTCCCATGACCAATAAGAAAATGCATAAAATCTTACGTTACAAAAATATTATCTTTACCTACAAGAAAACATATTCATATAATTACATATCCCCTAAGTTAAAATCACAATTTTCCAAACTATAATTAACATAGAAATAGAAATTTATATATATGAATAAATAATTAAATAATTCAAAGGATGAAGAATAGAAAATATTGGTTAGAACAGTTGGAAAAATATTTGACACTATATATGCCAACAAACCATCATGTTTCGTTTTTTAATGAATGTCCAAAAATTCCCTAAAAATTATTATTTTTCAAAACCTCTAAATTTTAGTCAAAATAAAATTTTTATTTATATTATAATTATTATATTTCTATATAAATAAAACCATGAATTATTTATAAAAATATGAATAAGGATTGAGAATTCATATTTAAGGGAAACATTAAAAAAGAATTTATAAAATAAAATCCATTATATTGAGAATAACACATCACATATGTTATATATCATAAAAAACAATAAAAATTTAATAATTATATACATTCATGAGAACCGTTTAGATTATTATGACTTTTTTCTATCTTATTACAAATTTATTTCAATTACTAAATAATTTAGGTTCACAACAGATGTTTTGAGGATATTTAGTTTATAATCCCAAAATGAATTCATTTAGTTACTATAGCTAAAGAGATAATTATTAAATCCTCATTAAAATAATAATCATGAAATTATAGTCATTATTATTTATCAAATTTAATTTTAAAAACTATCGTAAATGATGTTATTTAAAAATAAACCATGTTACTATCTTAGATATGGTTGGTCATATATAGTAATCTAAAACATTTTCCTTCTACAATTATCATTAGGGAAAGAATGTATGATTCATTTTATTTTTCCAGAATGATAATGATATAATAAATTTCATAATATTTAGTTAATAATACATATATATATATATATATATATTATTCATGATTTTTGGAAATGAAAAATGAATCACAATACATCATTATGGTGTAATTTCATTCATTAAAATGAATGGAATTTAAAATATTCAGTGAGTGGGATGGTAAGAATGTAAATTATATATTATCATTTCAGAAAGGAAATATTTCATGAATATGATATAAATTCATTAAATCTATAATTAATACAATCAATGATAAATAGTAAAAGAAAAAAATACATCAGTATGTGAGGCTGTAGTCCCCCATTCACAATAACGATGAATTCCTTTCCCAATTGATCGATTTCAGTGACAGAACGAGGTTATAAAATTAAAATATTAACATATAATTATATATATAATACAAGTGTATTTATTTTATGATTTTGAATATTATTTTATTGATGTGTATGTAGATTAAAACCAGAAAACATGTGATTAAATACTATAACTCTTATTTAGATGGTCTAATTTTCATAATACTATAAGACCTCTAAAATTGATATTCTAAACAAACTACATCTTATTTATGTGGAATGGTTTACTAGTATAGGATTTTTAAGTACTTGGATGATATAAATTGAATTTATGTAAGTAGGAATGATAAAAATTGGTGCCCTTTTAAGAGAGAGAGGAGACACACACTTGTAAATTTTTATAATATGAAATTAATATAAATTAATATATTTTCTATATTCTAGAATACTGATAAAAATAGAATATAATATTTTTATCAATAATAATAGTCTAACAAAAAAATTAGTTAATTTTTAATACATTTGAGCTATTATTCTATTGTTCTTACCATTTGTTATCCCATTCGATAAATATTGTAATTTAAAGTTTTCAACGCATTAATAGTTAATAATTTTATAATAAATATATGAAAAACATGAAAAAGGATCATAGTAGATTTTGGTTCCATATAATTTCATTGCCATAATATATGTCTTTGTATTTTTTTTCATTTAAGAAAAATTATTTATTATAAAATATTATCAATATAAAATTTCCAATGATTCATTTATTTTTAATTTAATAACATAATGAAAACCATTGAATTTTAATGAAATCTATGAAAAACTGATAATATTTCCTATATATATATAATATATAATTTTTATAAGTTTTTTAGAATTATTCTACTTTTAATATTTAAAATATCATTTAATTTAATTTTCCATTAATTGAATAATTACTCCATATGTTTTATGGAATCATATAAGGTGATTAATTATTTAGTAAAATTAAATATAAATTCATATGATACAGAAAAATCATTTATATTTAATATTTATATTTCAAAAAACACATATTCTATTTTTATCCCTGTTTTAAAAATAACATAGTTTTTAAAAATGAGATTTTCAAATTTTTGAGTTCCACATATTTAAAATATTATAAAAGTTATAATAACATCCAAATAGAAATAAGAAGCCATATATTCACAATTTTATAATTATTGAAGATAAATAGTCATGTAATAATAATAATATAATTCTTACGTCAATGCTTTAAAACATATCATTTTATTTTTTCCCTTATTTAAATGATTTAACCTTTCCCATTGTAATAACAACTTCTAAAGATACTATTTATATTGACCAAAATATAAAGAGGCCAATTTTGAAAATTTGGACCCACTAATTCCAACTATTGAATCTTTTATTATAAATTCAAAACAAAAAAAATTAAAAAATTAATATTTTATTGAAATATAAAAAATCCAACGGAAATCAATTAATCTGAAAAATCCCCTTTCAGTAAAATATTTGGTTATTCTAAATTAAATTAAAAATATAATTTAGAAACATTATTTACATTATTATACATTAGAAGGAAATAATTAAAATTTAAATCTAATATAAAATACTGTTTTCAATTATAAATATGTTATAATAAAATAAAATTTTCAATTTAAATTTTAATTGATCAATATTCATGGAAATTTATATCATTACAAAAAAATTTCAAAATTTAATATAATGTGATTTTCTAGATTATGAATTAATAATGAATTTAGTTTTGTAAAATTAATTTTATATTTTTTTAATTAATATTTTATTAAATAAAATATATTTTAAAAATCTCCAATGTGGTTAGAAATAATCTCTCTTTTATCATTTGATGAAAAATTACCTAATATTTTTATAATGAATATGGCAGTATAATATATATTAAAATAATATTAATAATAAATTAAATGATTTCATCATGATATTAACCAGATATTTATATTCATCTTCATTTTGGATATTTCATCCTCATAATTTTATTTACTTATTAATGTAGTGGGGATGCCGTTCCATCAGATCAATTTTGGATTCCAATATTTATCCTTAAACCACATGGTTAATCCAAAAAATAAAAACCTAGTTAATTATAATTTTCGAACATATATTATATCTATGATGAAGAATATTAATTGGTTATTCCACATCAGTGATATTATATTCTAATTGTACTACATGTAGGTTTAAAAGAAGAGATCATTATGATAGATATTTTCTAATAATGGAACATGAAAAAATAATAAAACTAGGTTAAACTCATAGACGATTCAATTTATTAGAGAAATTTATATAATAATATAAATTAATTTATACATTAAATTGAACAATTTAATTTACATCTACTTTTTTCCAAAACAAATAACACCTTTCCATGGAGATACATTATGAAAAATATGATCGCTTACAATGAAAAAATATCTTTTTAGGTATCTATATTACTTTTTCTCCCACTGTAGCCCATACACATATTTTTGAATCATACATACATTCTCCAACATTTACTCAAACAATTATGGACCATTAAAATGTCATTCTACTACATTAACAAATATCAAAGATATTGAACCCTATTTATATAAAATGACCCAAATTGTTCCCTTTGTATATTTGAATTATTTTTTTAAAAGAAAACAAAAATAATGAAATGAGATGATTAAAATTTACAAATTATTATTTTGAACAAGACTGAATCAAGTCTTAAAATGATATAAGGATTTGTTTAAAATATAAATCAAATTGAGGAATAAAAGCTGTAATTTAATTTGTGTTTGTTCTCAATGAATTTTATCATCATTTCTAAATATTATTAGTGATTATGGGATCAAGATATGATACAAAAGAGAGTGGGACTCCATGTATGTTAACTATATCATAATTTAGTAGGTGATAAACTTTTCCTAATGATATAATATCTCTAATGGGTTGTATATGTGAAAATTAATTAATTCGTCATCAATAACTGAAATCAAATTATTATATTGAGATATATTAGTTAATACAAGCACATATTCTATTGATATAGATTCCCTTTTCTACTTAATCATTTTAAATGGTATAAGAATAACTTTTAAAAATTTTCATTCATCCTAAACTTATTGAAAACATATTATTTTAATGGTAAAATAATTAATACCTCATTTATTTCCATCCAAATGTGAACATTTATAAGGTATCTATGCCTCCTAGTGCCACCACGATGACTAAAAAATGTGGAAATATGAGATTGATGAAATTATTCACGATTCATTATGTATTTATAGGTACATACAATCTAAATAAAATTCTAAAGACCTAATTTATATGAATGTTTAATTTAGAAAAATTACTATTGTAAACTAATTCTACATTTTCCGATAAATCAAAATTTTCAATCTCAACACTAATTCTCCCATTTCAAACTGTTTACTACAAAAAAACCGATATATAAATAGGGGAAGTTATAAAATCTATTATTTATTGGAAAAAATTCATCAAATCATTTACTTGAGGGTTGACCCTTATCTGAATATTATAAAAGCACCAAATGTGCAGTCAAAGATTAATTATTTTCTATATAAATTTAAAAAGTGATATAAAAGGAATTATAAATTTTAAAAATATTCTCAATAAAGTAAATAATTATAATTTTTTTGTTATTTTGGATGAATAAAAACATACATGAAGAACCAGACTCAATGTATGAGAATTTTTAACTAATAATCGTTATTTTAACAGTATGAATGATTTTATGTCCTAATATATCTCATTCGTGTACATGTTTTGGAAATGATTATTATGAATGATTTTAAATGTAGATAAATTTTTTTAAATGGTTATTTTTTAATTTATCTCAAATGCTTTCAAAAAGTAATACTTTTAATGTTTCAGGTAATGGACTTTCATTTGAATATTTTCTTTTAAAAATTTCCTATAAATTCATTTAAAAAATTTTAAAAGAGAAGTTTTTTAAAATATACAATATGAATGTAATTACCATCATTCACAAAAATTTACTTCTTTACTATTTTTATTATATTTGTTCAAAGTTATAAAAAGAAGATTCATTTTAATGTTCACGATTTTCAGAATTTAGAAATAATTTTATAATGAAATCGTATTTTTGATATCTGAAATTGTAGTACACATGGTATTAAAAAAAACTTTAAGTGATTTATTCATTTTTTATTCCTTGGATATTATATATGAGTTGTTGATACCCATTATAAATTACAATTGGGCCATATATTGCTTATATGAAGTGTTGATCCCCATTATAGATCATGAGAAATAGGCGATACTAATTTAAATTATATAAAGGTTGATCCCCATTATAGATAACCAATGCATTGTGAAATATGGATATGGAATTTTTCTGTATAGATATACCATTTTCATGTTTAATTTTTTAGTTATATTTTTATTATTTCGCATGGAAACTATATTATTTTTATATCCTTGATAATGATAATTTAATAAATAGTATTCAAATGTTTTTCATGTTTTCAATGGACTAAATACAATATTTCATTATATCACATTGTGATAATCCAAAGATTTATTTTTTTGTCTATATGATGTAAAGGATAAAAGTGGTAGGGATTTGATCAAAGTAAAACTTGTATTTATTTATCTTTAATAGAATCTTTGTTCCATTTTAAAAGGGTTTCCATTCGATAAAAAAATTCATACTGATTATAAATTCCTTCATTTAATTAATGATTTTTCTATGTATGATTATTTCATAATTATTTAAAACTCTAAAACTAAAATATTTTTATAAGAATAATGTGATGGATAGTTTTAAAGCATCCAAAATATAGAATGTTTGAGGATTGGTCCTTAAAGATGGTTATAACTTCCCAAACCAATTATTTTGAATTTTGTGATATAAACATGATATTTATTGTTTAAATGTTAATAATAATAAAAAGAACATTATAAAAAGGGTAAAATTTCCATGTCTATCATTTATATATTTTAGAAAATTATGTAAATATTTCAATTTTTTAAAATAATTTTTTCACGTTCTTTGACTTCAAATAAGTTTTTCATAAAACATTTTTTATTCATATGAAAAAAATGAAACTGGGGATGATAATTAAATTCAATGTAAGGGTTTTTAAATATAGCTTAAACCCCTATATAAAAACACATTTAATAACACATTAATAAAATATTAATATTTTATATATAAAAAACATTTTTAAAATACTTATTTTCAAAATTCGTTTTAAAAACAGTTTAATGAAATCAATTGTATTTATCTTTTGAAATTATTTAAAAATAATAATTTATTTATGGATATTTTTCATAGTAGGAGGACCCATTGAAAACCCATATGTCCATGAGCAATATCACTAGTAGGTTGAACGTTTTTTGAGGTCATTGGTTCACTCCACGATATTCATTCTAATGTTTGATACCCTTGTGTCATCTAATATTTTAATGAAACATTTAAATGATCATCCTTTCTGAATCATGATAAATTAATTTTTTTTAAACATAAATCAATTTTTTTCATAAAAGAAAATTATTTTATTTCATCGAACACGAATAATTCAATTTTTCAGAAATTTTCTAGAAGAAATACAGGTTTTATAAAATGATAAACAAGTGTAAATATTTTTACATATTACATGAAAACAATTTAATACAGTCACCACTAAAAATATCTTATAAAATGTTTAATATGAAATAATTTATAAATCTTACATACATAAAAGGTACATAATAATAATAAAACACAAAATACAAATTAAAAAAATAAAGAAACTAATGTTAAAAATTATATATATGGCCAGATGTTATAAAAAATATAATTTTCATTAATGTATAATGATGTATCAATTATTATATAATTCACTATGTTAATTAAAAAAAATTTATATAGAAATTATAGATAATATAATAACATTCTTATCTAATATATTCAAAAAATAACTTTTATACTTAAAACTATAATGATTTCCTATAAAATTGATATTAATGTAATTTTTTTGTTTAAAATATTGTTTCTTATATTTCATTTCAAGAAAATGATATCTTTACAATTTTTGTTATCAAATAAATGAATTATTTTTTCATATAAATCCAAATTCATTACGAAATAGTTTTTTATTATAATTTCAAAAAAATGGAATCATAAAAAACCCACATAGACACTTTATTGTTAAATTTGAATAATAATATACACATATATTTGTTTTAAATTTAAATATAATTTTTATGATAATAATGTAAATATTATAGAAGATGAATTATATTACAAATAAATCTTATCATTAAAAGAAGTATATCTAAAAATAATTAATTATTTGAACATATAAAATATTGCATACCTTATCAAATAAAAATAAAGGGTCTAATGGTTCTTTTTGAATGAAAGGATGGCATACTGTAACATGAATGAAATTTTAGGAAGTGATATGTCTCACATGTATATGAAAAAACTGTCTTATTGAAACTAATGTTATTTGTTTGTTTGATAAAGGAATAAGGATCAAATTGTGAGGTTTTAGGAGTTTTTTATATTATTCATTGGATTTATTTGGTGACCTATATTGAGGATAAAACAGTGTCTTAAGTTGCTACTAATATGATCTTTTTTATATAATATCTCATGGAAAATCAGGACAAAATGATTCTAGTGGGATTCATCGTCATAGTAAAATCAAAGGTTGAGTTTGTATATAAATATTTTTATGGGAAGATAGATTATTTGTTTTAGGTGTATGGAACTTGGAAGACTGGTCTTTATTCAATAAATTGAGTTTTGATTAGTATTTGATGCATTTTGGAGACATAAATGAAGCATTGGAAAAGATAATTATTTATTTTTGAACTGATGGAGGAAATGATTTTTTTGGTTTTAATTTAATTCACTAGGTCATAGTTAGATTTGTTGATGGTGATAGTGGTGGAGAAGGAAGGTTATGTCAATGGTTTCATTTCATCTATGAGCAATGTTGATGAAGATTAATGAAACTGATTGAATGGTCAAGATTATATCAAACAAAGGTGATGATATATTTAGTTAATTTATGGGTTAATAGAAGACCATGAAGGTTGAATAAAGGGATATAGAGAAAACAAATCACATTATATAGTTATCAGATGGATTGATGAGATCACGTCTGGGAATTTTTGGTTTCATCCCACATCAAAACGAGCTCCATTCTGGAGACACCTTATAAGGTTGGAGGCATATTCAAGGCCATAATAATAGAAGACGACACACATGGGGTATTATTAATCGGATCCATGTGTTCATTGTCTCCTACCCTATGCTCGAACATCTAGTGCACTTTTCCTAAACCATACATGCCTATTAAGAGTTATTCCTTTTCCACTACGCTTTGGTCGATGCCTCCCATGGGGGATGACCCCATGCGCCCTCCATCTTGTTGGGGTTTTCCCAACAAAAAAACAATTTTGTAACACCCAGACACCTCTATCCAAAATTTGGTGCCTTATATAATCAATATTTTATTGATATTATACATGAATCCCAAAATAATGATCAGTTTAGCAATCTTGGAATCAATATTACATTCATGAACATTTCAATAATCTTTAAAACGAAAGATACGTCATAGAAAATACTTTTTAATTTCATTATTCAACTATATTAACATAAAATATCAGTTATAAGTTCATCTTTGAATCCATAGATGATTAAAACATAAAAAAAGGTGATCTCAGATACTCAGTAAGGGTATGAAAACAATATGAGATATTATGAATTATATGCATAAACATTGTGACATGATGTATAACTATGAAAAAATATATCCACACATAGTCTTGAGAATATTATTGAATGAATAATAATTACATATAAAATAATCACCTGAGATAGAAAACATAACCATATATATTCTAGTAGTCTAATAATCACATTGGCACATGAGGCTCAACCCGGTTGGTGAGGACTCAACAATTACATCCAACAAACATAACATCAAATTTAGGTGTAGGAATATTTCTCGGTTACTGTAGTAGTGCTATAATACAAACTGTTTGGAACTGTAGTTGCTAGAATTATTCATCCGTCTAGGCCTCTGGGCCACCCGTTTGGCCCTTGGATCCTGCATGGCTTTTGACCCACCGCAAGGCCTTTAGGCCACATGATGCAGATGTATCATTCAGAGAACATGGTACAAGGATTCAAATAATTATTTAGGATAATCAAATTAACTAGAGTAAGGCTAACTTGAATTGGATGAATGAGAGGGTATGATATTGCCATCGGTAGCAGGCCTGTGTAAATTTTCATAGGAAAGCTAGCTGACTTTCCCAGCGATGTTGGAGTCTTGATATCATGCCATATGCTGGGGAGGAGTTGTTCAAATATGTCTTGCCTGGGTGATTCCATCTATGTCCTACATGTCAGGTAATTTTCTCTAAACCGTTAGGTTTTATAAGGGTTCCACATCACCACTTAAAAGGTGGATTATTAAAAATAACAAAAAATTACTTCATTCATTCCATTATATCTAAATAATCACATAGAATATCGATAAAAATCAAATAATGTGGGAATTAATAATATTGAACATATTAAAAACATTTTCAAGATACTGGCCAAGACCACATATATAAGAAAGTTCTGAATAAGAGAATACACAAATTAAGTTTTCTCATGAGTCATACCAATGCAATGAGGGACAAAATAAACCCCCAATAGTCGATTATTATGTCCTATACATTCTTCATGGGAAAATAGTGAAACATAAACATTATAAATAAATATACTGAGAGAGTGGCCTAAGAAATGTGAATTCATTAACCATAAACCCGGAATGGTATCAAAATATCAAATCCGGAGACCAAATACAGATAAAACCATTAAAAATATATATTGTATGGTATCATAAGAGATCAATGTTAAAAAATTATATGATCCAACAAAGGATGTTTACATAGTTGAAAATAATCTAATAAAAACATTAAATATTTCTTGAGATAAATTCCCTTTTTTAATTTAAAATAATTCAGAAGATTTATAATCATGAAATAACAAATTAAATTTTGAATATTTTCTTGAAATCATTTAATGGATGGTTCAAACCATTAAGGGGTCATAATGGAAAAAATGTATGCTCATGACACATTATTTAAAAAAACTCATAAAGTATCTTTTTTTAAAAATGAAAAAAATTTCAATTCAAAACATTTTAAAAACATTAAACCATTTGTAAAATAAATTAATCCATTAGAAGATAATTTATTAAATATTTTGGAATTATTTAAAAAATGTGGACATGGATGATAAATATTATCTAGTATATACGTATATATAAAATGTATAGAAAAAAAATGTGATTGTGAAATTATCCCAACCTAAGTATAATCTATAGGATAATTTGATACATTAAATACATAAAATTATATGGATATTAAAAAAAATTTCTTTAAAATAAAAGTCATAAAAGTAATTAATGGGAATTATATATGCCACAAAAATGAAACAAGTAGTAAATATTTCATTTTGTTGAACAATCCATAACCTCATATATAATGGTCTTAAATATGGTTTTAACTTATACCCTAACGTTATTCATATTTATTATAACATCTATTGTATTTTAATATTATTTTCTTATCCTTTTTGGATAATATTTCATTACTACCCTTATTTTTGGTGTTAACATCTTCTTATTCATATGGATGTTTTTTCATTAATTTATTATTTATTTTGTGTAGAAGATAAAAAAAATATTTAAAATTATATTAATGGTATAAATATATTATTTATTTGTTAAATAAATGTTTAGAATCATTCATAAATGGATAAAAAAAATACACATCACACTGTGTAGATGTTAGGTCTTATGTACGCATGAGCAAAGATATCATCCCCATTATGGTAAAGTGGAAAAAATAGCTTGTATAATAATTATAAAAATTAAATACAATGTCATACATAATATTTATTTACATTACACTCATCATTATACCCTTTAAAATAAATTGGTTACGAAAATGAAATCACACCAAAGTGTTGTGACGAAAAGTCGTAAAACCCATGCATGGCGATATTATTTTTCATAGTGTGGTTAAAATGTTGAATATGGTTTCCCAATAATCCTAGTAAAATCTCAGAATATATATGATTATATATTTTAGATTTAGTGTAGAAAAAAATAGTTAGAGGATGCAGATAAGGAGATGAACTGAAAATGAATTGGGAAAAAAATTACTTCATATGTGGAATTCTGAAGGAACTCTTCCTACAGACACTAGGCATGTACTTTTTAGAATATCAGGACCTCAATAAAAAAACTAATAATATTTTAAGGATAGATTATTAGGTTTTGGTAATGTTATAAGGCTCTATGTGATGTGATAAGTTGAAGAAAAAGGTTCTATTTTATTAGGGAGGGGTGGGACACTCTTTTAATCCTCGAGAAAATTAAATTATTTTAAATTGACTGTCACTTAGAAACAGATAAAAAGTGATTTATTTATATTATAAGATTATTATGGCTATAAATCCCCCCAACCAATTATTTTTATACTTTTTATGTCACAATGTTAATAATATATTATGGTTTTATCCCTTAGTTATACCCTTTAACTCTTATGGTGACAACTTGGATATTTTAAAATTTAGGGTTAATATAGTTACTATAAAATTCCTAACTAACACAAAATTGATCATTGATGAAATATTGAAAATTATTCTTGATTTTTGGATGAATTTTATATTTTTACTAATTTTATATAATTTAATGAAATATTTTTTATTAAATATCATTAATGTCAACTATGATACAATTCAATATTATTTTTACATATAATAACAACATGGTAACATCTAAAATACACTACCAATATATCATAATGATTTTAAATTTATCTATAAAAATCATTTATTTCATTAATTTTGTAATTTTATTATTTTTTAATATTTCTAATGTCATTTATTTGATATTTCCACAAATTATAAAAATATCCAAATCAATATTTTTAAAGTAGAGAAATGAATAATTTATTACCCAAAATTTAAAAATAATTTATACCTATGAATTTTATTTTATTATATTTCAATTTGATATTTTACGTAAAATTTATCTTCTTTATAACATTATTTTAATAATATTATATTTATAAAGAAAAATTAGTATTATATTTTTAACATATCTTTCTATAAAATATTATAAATGTCATATTATTACATATGTGTCCTAAAAAGGTTATATGTTAATCCTGATGTAGATTTTGGTTGGATCCAAATTATCAAATGAAATTTTGAAAAATGTTTTTGTAATTTTATAATATTATAATATTATTTTTAACATTTAATTACATGATTTTTCCTTAATAAGGGAAAATAAAAATTTACTAAACATAAAATTAATAATACCCAGAAATAAAATGATTCGATAAGATGGAAATATCATAAATATTACATCATTGTATGTCTATTTTTCTATATTCAATAACCAGATGTGGAAAAATTATGATTAACAGTTATCTTGATGATTTGCAAGAAGAAGGGTAAGTGGAAACATTCAATAGAGAAATAAGTTTCTAAATCTTATGTCAAAAAAAAAGTATTCCAATAACCTATATTAGATTTATATATGTATTATAGATCAATGTTTTCATTAAAATTCAATTTAAATAATAAAGTATATTTAGATGAAATGTATGTTTTTTAACTATGATGCAATATTTTTCTTTATTCATCAAAAAATTAAACTTCTTTAGAATATTCAACAAATTCACCCTAAGAAATTTATAATATTTATATATCAGAAATTAATTTGATTTTTATATATAAAATTTTGGAAACAACCAATATTTACTCACATAGTAGGTGTTCCCTTAAAATGTGTCAAAATACCCCTTAAAATATATTTTTTTATTTGTAAAATTATATTTGTTATTATATAATTTTCAATGAAACACATAATATAAATGTTAAAATTTTATGGAATTTACATAAGAATTATAAGTTGTTTAACAATACTCATAACATCCATATAAATTTCTTTGTTAAAATTTTTTGTTGTGCTCGACCATATTGTGTGTGCAACACAAGTAATTGAATTTATTTAATAAAAAACATATTTTAAAATCATTGGTTGTTACATTCTTCCCTCCTTCAGAATTTGTTTTTACATTTTTAAATTCTACTTTAGAAATAAAATGTGTATACATAATAATTACATTGTTATGACACCCACTTAAAAATAGAGTTAAAAAAAATTACAGTTTAAAAAAAGATATGTATGCACATAAGTCAACAGATATAAGAGAGACTAAGGTTCCATGTTTTAAATCATGGACATAGAAGTGAAATCTAAGAATCATGTTCTGATGTAGAGTTCTAGAGAACATGGTAATGAGAAGTGTAAAAATCAATATGATATAAATATATGATGATCTACAAGACCATTTGATATATTAGAAATGAAGGTACAAGGATAATATTTTTGGATTCATGATCATTTCACTCAAGTTAATGAATTATTTTACATCATACATTATGAAAATAAGGAAACATACATACTTGACATGTAGAGATTCAACCTCAAATCAATTTCCCCCAAAAAACATATTTTTCTCCAACTGATGAGTATGTAAGATGAATGTTTCAAGCCTTATGATTTTGAAAAACATCTTGAGAACACCAAATCAAAAAAAATTATATCGATATATTACTCATCTATTAATAAATTAATGGAAACAAAAATGGTTAGGATAATATTATATAATTCTTGATAAATAATTCTACAATATTAAATTGGAAAACCAAAATTTCAATATAGATTATTCCCAAATAACAATCCTTCCACATCAATATTTTGGACTATGATTGACACACAAAATAATGAGTATTTATTACTATAGGGTAAGAAATAATAGAAATCACTCTTATTACCTTATAAAAAAAATTAATTTCCTACATCTCATAGTCTAAAAGGATTCATAATCAATTTCATAAATACCATGAATCACAAGAACTCCAAAAAAAATCATTTTTTATTCAAAAATATAATACCCTATGTTTAAATTAGTCTTATAGGATTCCAAATACATAGGTCTTCAAAAAAATAACATTAATTACAACCAAATAATTTTCCCATCAGAATGTTATATATTTGATAATGAAATTCCATAAAATCAAAATAACATCGATCAATAATATATTTTTAGAATCATTTAAAAAGGATTTATCACTAGGACTTCATACATGCTAGTGGTAGGGTATGTAACATTTTTTATCATTAGTTTTGGGTTCCAAACCACGAAATTTTACAGGATGTGACGAGTTGTCACCTGGTATATAGGATTTTCTTTTTATAAAACAATATTAATATAACATTTAAAATAATTATGATCAAAAATCTGAAAATAAGGTTAATCAATAAATTATCTATTAAATATGGTTTTAAATAAAACCCAAACATCTTCAAAAATCATACAATTATTTCAACAATGGTTCTTCCATCTTCTAAATTTCCCTTATAAAATTGGTCGTTTACGTGGTTAACTCCTAGGTTCCCCCCATTTATGGAATTCAACTACAAATATATTCGTTTTTAATTTTTATTCCCTTCCATTTTACCTCCCTCCCACACATAAATCATTTATCACCTCCAATGAGACACATTCGTGTGCGTATCCTTTAACATTTCTTTCATGATGGAAATGAAATCTTCTTTTCTCCATGATCTTCGCCACTGGATATCTTAGAAGAGACCATCCTTATCTTCTTTTGGTGAGTTTTTAATTTTTTAAGGTATATATTTTTAATGATAATTTAGGAAAACTAATTAAGAGTGAACAAAAAATGTTTCACTCATATCAACATCCCATTTGGTTACTCATCACCAACACCTTGTTAATCGAGTTCAATTCTAACAAGAATCCTTGATATTCCATATACTGATTAAAACAATAAAGCAGGGTGTACGTAACAATTTTCATTGTGAGAATACCCATTCACTAAATACAGAAATAATAGTATAGGTATCAATAATCCTAACGTTAAAGATATTTAATCCTTTATAAAATATAAAGGCACATTTTGTTCAATCTAAACCAACATATTTTAATCATAGTTTATTTTTTTCATCATATATTCAAATAATTCAAAAATAATTGTACATAAAATTTGAATAATTATATGAATGTACCTTGGGAGTTTTAAACCATTTTCATAGTTAGAACAATTGTTGGGAACCAATTTACTCTGAGAATGTCCTCATGCACCTTCTCTGATTTTTTACCCTAATGTATATTAGAGATTGTACCATGTCCACATGTAATATATATATAGGGATTTATTTCATGGAATACAAACCCAATATATATGGTATAAAATTTCTATAAAGTTATTATATACATATCCACAATGAATGTCCTAATGTTTTGTTCCATGTTCTATGTTTTCTAAATATAGTATTCCCGATATTTACTAAGCATCGTCTGGTAAAAACATTATGACCCCGACTCTTTTTTCATGAATTCATTGCCTAGATATATTACATTCATATATATACAATACTCAAATCCCAATTTGGAAATCAATTTATCATTCTTTGGATCTAGATAAATTACATGAACCATTCATTATACATTAAAATATAAAATACAACATATAAAATCATTTTTATAATACAGCTATTATCAAAGATTATACCAACATATATGTTCCAATATAAATCTTCATATCATGGAAATTATAGTGAATAAGAATGTGGTATGTTCTTATGTTCAGTAAGGTTAAGCATACAGTTGAAGATATGATGAATAATAAGCCTAAACATTAATGTATGCTGTATAACTAAAACTCAAGCCATTCAAACAATGTCTTGATCATAATATGACAATAATAAATAATTCCACATAAGATAATCACATTTTAAAGAAAACATTACCATGTATATTCTACTAGAAAAATAATCACATGGAATATAATGAACTAATCTCATTTTGAGTAAATTCATTTTTCCAACCATCATAAACAATCTAACAATTATTCAGACACAACCCAACTTATAAAAGGAAATGTCAAATTCTAATACCGAAAATATTTTATCTCAGGAGTCCTACTGATGAATCAAGTGGATTTAATGGGCCGCAAAAATCACATACTAAGATCAATATATTCCTAATATCAAAGGGATGAAATGTAAACATTATAAATAGTTGTATTCACAATATAGGTTAAGAAATTTGAATACTTATATCATAAACATTGAATTATATCAAAATATAACTTCTACATGAAAACAAATCATTAAACATCTAATAAAATATGTTATAATATATCATAAGTGATCAACCATAATCAAACATATGCTCAAATAAATTTTGTGGATATAGTTGAATGTAATCATACACAACCCTAAAAAATTAATTGATAGAAATACACCTTTATTACAGTGAAAAAATTTAAAATCCTCATAATTATAATTGAAAAAAATTCTAATGAAAATATAATTGTATGATTTTAAAGGAAGATTGAAAATGTTATGGATTCAAAATGACATTAAAATCCTCTCACACCGTATAAGATAAAATACTTCCTTCCATAAAAAACTAATAAAGTACCTCAGTTGGAAAACAAAAAATCGTTCCACTTATAACTTTATTATATTATGTCAAACATGGGTAAAAAATACAACTGAAAATTGCAGGGAAATTTTATAAATATTTCACACTTTTTTAAAAGAATTGGTATGGGTGAAAACTATTCCCATGTAGGTACATATGTATAAAAAATCATGAATAAAAATGAGATATTCAAATTAACCCTACAGTATTATCATCTATAGAAAAATATTCCCAATGAGAGACATGATATTTTAGGATAATTAAATAATTTAATGCTAAAAATAATATCTATAAAATGAATTTATTGGATGAATATACACCAAACAAAAGAAACAAGTGGGGAATATTAAATGTATCTCACAAAAAAAGAGATGAATTTCCCTTAAAATACACTTCCATTAGTCAAATGTGATTTAAAAACCTGTATAATAGTTTTAAGAATGTTATTACGATGTATTAGAAACTTATTCATATTTATGATATCATATTTTTTCATCTTGTATTATTTTTTCATAACCTCTTGGAAAATATGACATTTTAACACATGTTTTGGTTGTTAATGTATGTCCACAGATCTTCGTTTCAGGTATGTCTTTCCTTTTCTAGAGTTTTTGAGAAAAAATGTGTTTTATGGAATGTTTTGAAGTGCACGACGTGTACTTTCTAAGTACACGCTGTATACTCCCTTACCGCTCGAAGCTGTGTGATGGCCGTGTCCGGGCCACACACACGGTGTGTAGAGGCGATGTGGAGGCCACCTAAAGTGGAGTACATAAAAACAGAGTACACCCAGTGTACACTATAAGTACACACTGTGTATTTTTTTTCATTAAACAGACCGGGGTCGCGCCTGACAGACAGAAAACACACCTTCTTCAGGTTCTTTGTTCGAGAGCGACCCGTACGGCCGCGATTCTTCTACAAATTCCCTAGCCTTCATCTGATCTCTATTTCAGCCGCGGTCAATTGCATTGGAACTGAAGCTCTAAGTTCTTCCTTCTCCTAGAGCCTTGTTTTCCAATTTCTCCTCTTTCTCAATATATCTTTGGTTTAACGTTTTTGACATTTTCTCAGATCCTCGACGTTCAAAGGAGAATCAATGAATGTGGTTTAGGTATATCCTTCTCCTAGATTTATGGTAGGTGGTTTGTTCCTTTCTGTAATATGTCTGTGAGTATTTTGTAAAAATTCCACCAATACCCTTGAAAAGGTTAGTGTGTGTTTCCTATTTTTCCCTTATTGTCGCATGCTTTGCTTGATTGCTAGAGTAGAGGAAATTTCTTGTGACTACTGTAGTTTTACTGTACTCTGTATTTTTTCGATTCTTGTTTTGATTTTTTGGCATTTTTACAGTTGACATGCCTAGTTCTAGGATAGTGGAACTATTGTATTGTTATGTTGTTGTTCCTTAGAATGATAGCCATGTAGTTCTTGAGGTTTACATGGGCCGATACGCATGCAATGTATGTTGTTATACACAGGTCTGCAAGAACCTAGTGCAGTGGACCATAGGGATAATGTATGTAAGGGCTTCTCCATAGTTTCTTTAATTACGATGTGAGACCATATGGGGAATTGACGTTGAGTGCTTCCTTAGAGAGTTTGTAGTTCCTCGACGTGGGCCACAGGGTGAATTGACATTGAGTGCTTTCCCAGAGAGCCATTATTATGTTACAAGACTATAGGGGGAATTGATGGAGAGTGATTCCTCAGAGAGTCTATTATTTTGGCAGAACCGGAGGGGTGATACTGTGTGTGCCTACAAGAGGGTTTCTAGTACCAGTGGTTTGAACCTTAAGGGTTAGGATATGAGAACTACACAAGGGATTTCTTTTTATTTACATTCTTTAGTGGATGTTTCTCGTTTTTATATTATATTCTAGAAACAATGGTTTGTTACTACTGTGATGTATCCTGCTTACTGCTTAATGTATTTATTTACTTCCATGTATTCACTGACTGTTAGGCACAGATCTTTGGGTGGTTTCCTATTCAGACTTTGTCTCACATCATGTTTGGGTCATGCTTTTGGCCCCAACAGATTATGTTGTTGTAGGTATAGATAAGGGAAAGAACCCTTCTTCTTCAGGTTCTTGATGGCACTGGAACTGGAGAGAGTGGGACCAAGCCTAGTCTTGCGATGCTGAGGAGTTGCTCATCTGTTTTCATTTTTACTTTGTCATAGTAATTTGTTAAGAATTGTGACTGTTTTGGCTATTTTTCCTAGACATATATGTATCATTCATAATTTACATATGCTTCTTCTCCAGTTGTTTATTTGTTAGTATTCTGTTTTTTAACGTTTACTTTTGTATGTATTTCTTCTGTTTCTGCTATTGTTGTTGTTTGTTTTCTCATTCGTTGTATACTCTACCAATGAGGGCATATTTTCCCCACTATCTCACCCAAGGCCCTCGTTGCTAGTCGGCAGCCTCTGGCGTTTGGTGTAATGCGCTTGAGGCCATGTGACCAACTGGGTATGGGGCGACTCTGGGTGGTTTCTGGAACCAGGATGTTACAAAGTGGTATCAGAGGAGATATTTTATCTTGATTTACTATTTGGACCCTTTATCCAGGGATACAAAAGATTCTGTAATTGGTATTAAGTTGTACTCGGGAGTATCTAACCCGTGTACAGGGAAAATCCATACTACCTTGTATATTGTAGTTTTCTGGTTTTGTGATTTTACGGTTGATATCATTTCACCTAGAGTGATCCATATTCCTTATGTTGTTATTGTTGTTGGTATTATGTTTCTATTTCTATCGCAACATGATGATATGAGGGTATGCCATCTCATGAATCATATATACACTTATTAGAAATCACATGTCATGCATTCTTGACATTCCATCTAGGGTGCATTGGCAATTTCATGTTGTTGTGATAGTATTTTTGTAGATTATGCATACTATTGTGATAGATGCTTTGTTAGAATCTCTGCTGTATATTAGAAGATTGTTTTTATCGTACTTTTCTTAAATTAATTTCATGCTTTGATTCATGGGGAGTATAGGCCCTCATGAATCGGAATTTGGCTCCTTTATGCTCATTTTTCTGTGTTTTCTAGGATTCATTGTAGTTTCAGAGCTACTGCCTGGAAATATCCAGAATACAAGCCGTGTAATTTATATATACACACCGTGTAGTTTTAAACCATGTCACTGACTATGTGAGAAGAAACACGGGTTGTGAAAAATCTCTAGGAACACGCCGTGTATGATTGGTAGATGCCGTGTAGTAGTGAGCCTGTACCCGGCTGTGTAACTAACAACACAGGTTGGGGAAACTCATCTCATAAATGCCGTGTTTTTTATGAACACACCGTGTATCTTTGTCCTCTGTACCTGGACATGTCAGAAACATCACGAGACGTTGTTCTCTCCTCCAATAAACACTGTGTTTGTTCGTAAAAAACCGTGTAAGGGGAATCCGTTTACTTGGCCATGTTGCCAACAACACGGTTCAGGAGGATCTTCAAGTACACGTCGTGTTGGTTCGGAACATGCAGTGTAGTCTCCAACGTGTAGCCGACCGTGTAACTAAAAACACGGGTCATTGAATTCTTGTCTACTACATTCCGTGTCCACGGGGAACACGTCGTGTAGTCTCAATTTAAGATGACCGTGTGGGTTTTATGTGCAAGGAGACACGGGCATGGGGGTGGAGTTAAGTACACGTCGTGTAGTCATGTTTAGTAAATCATGAGGGGTTCCTTCTCCATTTTCCATTTTTTACTCCTTTTTTCTCTATACTTGTTTTTCTAATCTAAGGTATGATTTTTATCTTTCAGGGCTATGCCTATGAGACATCCTCCAGTTGTACGTCAGTTGTTAGGCAGTGATGAGACACCAGAAATGGTTGATCATGGACTTCTTACCGATCCTCCGGTCGGGCCAGCCTTGCCACCGGCTGTTATACCAGTTGCAGGTGTTGATGCACAGTCTAGGTATGGTTTTATGAGGATGATGAAAACCATTGAGGGACCACTTTCTCCTACCATGACTATGGCAGACTTGACGGAGGTTTTCCAGCAGCAGCATCCTCCTACTCTCTCGGGGGAAGGAGGAGCACAGGCTGCAGAGTCATGGCTGGAAGCCATGCTGACAATATCCGAGCATCTAGAGATACCTCCAGAGAGGCATGTCATGCTCGCTACCTACATGCTATGAGAGTCCCCAATGAGGTTGTGGGACATGATCTCATAGGCTGGTCATCAGGAGGTTATAGATTAGGAGGAGTTCCAGCGCGTGTTCTATTACTACTTCTACCCGGAGACCCTGAGGACTGATCTAGCTCGGGAGATCATGAGTCTAGAGTAGGGTCCACATTCTGTCTTGGTGTTTTCCACTCGTGTCACCTATCTGCAGTGTTTCACACCACTCCGGGATTGAAGAGGGGAGTTTTTAGTAAGGAATTTTGATGATGGACTCAGGCGGGGGATCCTCTCACAAGTGAATATCATCCAGTTGACTTTTATCACTTCCATCGTCAACCAGGCACTGATTGCAGAGTGCAATCTGAGAGACTCCAGAGCTGCGAGCTGGGGCGGTTCTACTTCCAGAGCTATTGTTCCTCCATTTGATATTAGGAAGCATCGTACGGAGACTACATGCAGTGATCCGAGGAGGCGAGATACATCTTCAGGTAGCTAGGAGGTATGATACAAGTGTGGAAGGTCAGGGCACACGAGACATAAATGCCATAGAGACCCAGTGGAGTGCCGATCTTGCACCACGATGGGTAAACATCAGTGTTTCTGCCAGGTTTTCTCACCAATAGGTTGTGACGAGGGTACTTCCATGACTCCTCATTCAGGAGCAGCTACAACAGTTTCTCAACAGTTGGGGAATTGGAGTTCTTCCATCCGTTCGGTCCGAGGTAGAGGTCGAGGCCATGGCATTCATTCACCATTCCTTCATTCCCAGCATGGAGGATCAGCTCAGAGTGGTCAGGCAGGGTCACAGGGACGTGGGGCAGGCCAGACTTTTGTGGTGGAGTAGTCCTATCAGGAGTAGGATCCCAAACCCTCTATCGTTCGAGGTTCGATTTTAGTAGCTTCAGTTTTATATTTATCTCTTTTCAATATTGGTACTACGCATAGCTTTACCTCTGTTGCTATTTTGGAGGGTCGAGGGATCTGTATCTTTTCTTCTACCGACTCTTTGACAATAGACACAACTTTGGGAACGAGGGCATCTAGTGTACGTCAGTGTAGTGAGTTCCCTCTCAAGGTTACAGGGTATCGTTTCTTATGGGATCTCTATTCCCTAGAGACGATAGGAATAAGGCCCTAGCCTTAAACCTTACTTAATCTTGAGTTATTACAAGATTACACATTGAGGATCTTTTTAGGTTTAGGGTTTTAGAGAATTAGATCATAAAACTTGCCTTACATTCCACATTTAAACAAAGTGGTTACATAATGATAGTATTCATCAACGGAACATATTTAAAATAAAACATGGATTCTTTCAAGACACTTCCTTGACACTATCATCATATCATGTACCTTTCCCTTGACCTGTGAAAAACATTTCAAAAAATACTTGGGATGAGCATAAAAAGATCAGTATGGGTTATATAAAAAAAATATGGAAAGGGAACATGAGTTCATATATAAATAAGAATGAAATCATACTTTACCCATAAAACATAAGCACTTTAACATAACGCATCAAATCATCAATAAATCATAGAAATCATAAGACATAAAGGTAACTTGAGGCATTCATAACATAATTACATAGGGAGTAACCCTCTTGGTTACATTTGGAATACCCATCACAGTATATTCCCTAAAACTATTTGGAGAAACCTTAACGTTTCACTCCTTCGCGTTACCCAATGCATTGGAGAGGTATATCAGGCTCACCCACCCTTAGTTTATCACAGAACCACCCATCTTCATAATAATTCCCAAGATCCTCAACATAATCGTATCACATTAAACATGCATAAAAGAAACATAACATTTCCACCTTTCAATCACAAGATATCAATACAACACATTGATATAAAAACATTATGAAAACCATTTTCAATACCAAAGTAAAATAAAAGTAAAACATGGTATTTGTTTTTCTTTTAAAAAGAAGGTATGGCTTGTAGAGGAAGCCGAAACTCAAATAATGGTCACGGCGGAGGAGAAGTCGTCGTCGCCGCATACGTACGACAAAAACAATCCCTTTTCTCATTTTGTAAAATGTTTCGTATAAAAAATATTCCTTTTGGATAAACGTAAAAGTCAAAGGGTTTTATACACCGTATAAAATAATGTTGTGTACAAAATAAAATATGCCTCAATGAAAGGAGATTGAAACGAAGTCCCATACCCCGGGTCCGACTTGACTCGGTCGTTCTTTAATCTCCTCAATAATAAACATGAGTTAATTTTTACTTGTTTAAGAACCTTTTTCAATTTCATCATTCCTTTTATATCACTTATTTCCATGTCATGAACACTATGTAATTATTTAAGTTAATAACGGTCGTTTTAACGATCATTGATACTTGAGTCAAAAATAAACCATTTATAATTGCATGTTGTTCATTATCCATTATATCCAGAATTGTATTCATGATATAGATATCATATATTTCATATATATCCAGTACATGCATGCACTTATAATATTACATAATCATTTAGAGGTAAGAAATGAAATGCACCGTTCATGGAGACGGTAAGCCGTACGTACGCATGAACGCTACTTTCATTTCTATTTCGTATTTTATAGAATGGAATCATAATGATATAAAGGTATATTATTATTCCAGTATAATATCATATATAATATCATATTTCAATCATTTATACGTCCCACATATGGTATTTAACGAATCAAATCACTTTGAGGCGGTGGTAGTCCGCACTTCCTTAAATGATGATATCGCGTTTACCCATAATGGAAACCATAATGGTATGCCAAAAAATGAAAAATACAAAAGCTTAAGGAAAACATAAACATATTATATATCATATATAAATATATTTTCATCTTAATGGACACATTTTAATGTGTTAAAATAATGTTTAACAATCATCGTTTCGGGAGGCATAAATTCACCATCCACGAAAACAGTATGTTCGTTAACCATTAGATGTAGGTGTGTGTAAGTGTAGCTCGTATCCTTCTTATAACAACATCCTAGTATATTTAAGATACTGGATTTGTTACAAAAGAAATGAATAAAAAGAGTTTATGGGGTTGGAGAAGCAAAATAAAACAAAAGGACTCAAGAGAATACATTATCTTAAAATCGGGTAACTCCCTTTGGTTTGAGCTCAAAGGATTCCTTGGTAAGACTTCTCCCGAAAGTGAGTCTTCAAGGAGTAAGTGAGGGAATTAAAGAGACAAAATGAGAAGGTTTTGGCCGAGCCAAAGGCTTTGGGAGTGTGGGTATGGTGGTAGAGTTGTGGGCCTTTTATAAGAGGAGAGGAGGGGCACTCATGGAATGTAAAAAAATGTTACATTATTTTAAAATGTTTTTCGGATTCAAAAGGTCCCACATTGATATAATTCGAGGGTAAGGTGATAAGGGTTAGAAATAAACCCATCAAATAGGTTTTGGACATGTGTAGGTCATATATTTTACATTATCATTTCATTTTATTTAAATCCTTTATTAATGAGGTAATCGTTGCGTCATCATGATGTCATAAATAATTTAATTTATTTAAAGTCTAAAAATTATAAAATAAATATCATGATGTATTAAATCTTTTTATCTTTATAATGAATATTTATAATAAAAAATATGACTTGTATATCCCCATGTACTAATTGTTTTAGTAAATCATATCATCTTTGTGTTATTTTTACTTTTAAATTAAATAAAAAGTTATTTATGTCATTTCCCAACCAAAGTGGCTCCATGGGGTCCCCAAGTTTACCAATGGATTACCTTGGTCGGCCATGACACATCCAATAATGGTAAGATATGTGTCAAGCTCATCTCATATTATTAAAAGATTATTTTTACCTTAAACTACACTAATTTTCTCTAATCGCGATTAAGAACTTAAAAGTTACTATTCACCAAAAAAATTATTTTAATCTCATTGAACCAAATTTTACTTCTTAATGACAACCATTTATGTCTGATTTTTGAAAAACAAATCACAGAAGTGATAATGTTTCATTTAAACGAAAAATCAGTTTCTTTAACTACCACTTAGTGGTTTCACTATTTATCAAAAATTAAAGTTTTTCAGAAAAATACCAAAACTTCACCATAAGATATATTTGAAATTCTGAATTAAAAAATGATGTCTATTTTACAAAATTCAAATCATATAAGTCACATTAATTAATTTAATAATTATTTCCCGCTGTCATGACAAAAAGTGTGTTCTTATGAAACAATAAGTATCAAAAGATTGACACCAGTTTAAGTCCAATTTCAAAGTGAAATTGATTCCAATGACCACAATTGGATTAAATGGTAAAAACGTATTCTAATTTTACATCAAAACAAATTCAAAAGATAATATAATAATATAAATATATTATATTTAAAAGAGTTTTTGAATTAAAATACAACATTCTTCACTATTCATTAAAAATGATCATATTCAGAAAAATACAAAAAATTCACACAAAGTAAATTTTGATGTCCCAATCATAAATAATAAGTTTATTTTGACAAACATAGCTTATAAAAATGTCAAAAATAGATTTAAAAATGGTTTTCCATCAAAAGGATGTAAAACAATATTTTAAAAATAATAGTGTATTCCATGCTTAAGATTGGATTTATTATCATTTTAAGCCTCTAAAACACTATCTTAATCATTAATAGACATAGATAAAAATATTTATTATTCTTTACTTACTTGGGATGTTACATCATTCCCCCCTCTAGAAAATTGCATCCCCGCAATTTATTTACTTATCAAATAAATGGTGGTAAGTATCCCTCATTGCATTTTCAGATTCACATGTTGCCTCTTCCATCATGTGTTTTTTCCACAAATCCTTTACTTGATTAATCACCTTATTCCGTAACACTTGCTCCCTGTGGTCAAGAATCTGGACTAGTTGTTCCACATAAGATAGGTTCACTTCCAGCTGAACTACCTCTGGACTCAAAACATGATATGGATCTGGAATGTACTTTCTCAGCATCGAAACATTAAAAACATTGTGTACCTGAGATAAAATCGGAGATAAAGCCACTAGGTAAGCAACTGATCCAACTTTCTCCAGAATTTAATATGGTCCAATGAACCTTGGACTCAGCTTTCCTTTCTTACCAAATCATATCACACTTTTCCATGGTGATACTTTGAGAAAAACATGATCACCTACCTCAAAAGATAGATCCTTCCTCATGTTGTCTGCATAACTCTTCTACCTACTCTGAGCTGTTATCATGTGTTTCTGTATCAGCTGAACTTTTTCTGCCAACTCTTCTACCAATTCTGGTCCCATCAACATCCTTTCATCCACTTCATCCCAGAAAGCTGGAGTTCGACACCGCTTCCCATATAACGCCTCAAATGGTGCCATCTGTATACTGGAATGAAAACTGTTATTATATGAAAATTCAACCAAAGAATGATGTTGGTCCCAACTTCCCTGATAATCCATCGAACACGCTCGTAGCATATCCTCCAAGGTCTGAATTGTTCGTTCTGAATTCACATCTGATTGAGGATGAAAAGTTGTACTAAAATTTAATTCAGTACCCAATGACATCTGAAGGCCTTTCCAAAATTTATAAGTAAACCTGGGATCACGACCAGATACAATGGAGAGAGGATCTCCATGTAACCTGACTATCTCATTAAGATACAAATGGGATATTTGATCTAGGGAAAAATTATCTCGTATAGCAAGGAAATGAGTAGATTTGGTCAAGCGATCAACAATAACCCAGATTCCAATATTACCTTGAGATGTCTTCGGTAATCCCACAACAAAGTCCATGGATATATTCTCCCATTTCCACTATGGCAGTAGTAATGGTTGAAGAATCCATTTCGGTAACTGCCGCTCTACTTTAACCTACTGACAAGTCAAACGCTTCACAGTAAAATCATCAATATATCTTTTCATTCCATCCCACCAGTAATACTCCCGAAGATCTCTATACATATTAGTACTGCCAGGATGAAATGAAAACGGAGAACTATGAGCTTCACATAATAACTCTCTCTTCAACTGTGAATCACAAGGAACACACAATATCTTCCCAAATCTCAAAACACAATCATTATCAGTGTTGAATTCAGGCAACTTACCTTTCTGAACCAGCTCTACATTTTTCTACAACTCAGTATTTTGCTCTTGTGCTTGCTTGATTCTGTCTGATAGAGAAGATTTCACTGAATTCTAAAACAAAACAGAAGAACATACTGCACCAAAAACGTCTATTCCAAATTTCATCAAATCCTTAACCAAAGGATCACGTTCCAAACACAATATTGCAAATGAAGCATTACTTTTTCGACTCAAAGCATCAACCACTTTATTTTTTTTCCCAGATGGTAATGAATTGTACAATCATAATCCTTGATGAATTCAAGCCATCTCCTCTATCTCATGTTTAACTCTTTCTGAGTGAATATATACTTTAAACTTTTGTGATCAGTATATATTTCACACTTTACTCCATACAAATGATGCCTCCAAATTTTTAATGCGAAAACAACATCAGCTAATTCCAAATCATGTGTAGGGTAATTTACCTCATGAGTTTTCAACTGTCGTGAAGCATAAGCAAGTACCTGATCATTCTGCATTAGGACGCAGCCAAGTCCTTTCAAAGAAGCAACAATGTATATAACAAACTCACCATTCCTGGAAGGTAGTGCAAAAACTAGAGAATTCACCAATCTTCGTTTCAATTCCTGAAAACGATCATCACATTCTTTTGTCTAGATAAACTTTACACCCTTCCGAGTTAGCTTAGTCATTGTACTAGATAACCGTGAAAAATTTCTAACAAACCTTCGGTAATAGCCTGCCAAATCAAGGAAACTATGAATCTCTATTACATTTGTGGGTCTTGGCCATTCTTCAACAAACATTGTTTTTGTAGGATCAACTGTTATCCCATATTTAGAAACAATATGACCAAGGAAAGAAATATGTTTCAAACAAAACTCACACTTGCTGAATTTCCCATACAATTTCTTTTCTTTCAAGGTTTAAAAAATGACCCTTAAATGTCTTTCATGTTCTTCTTTACTTTTAGAAAACACTAAAATGTCATTAATGAAAACCACCACAAACTTATCCATGAACTCATGGAAATTTATATTCATTAATTCCATGAATACAGCGGGTGCATTTGTTAGCCCAAAAGGAATTACTACAAATTCATAATGGCCATATCTTGTACGAAACACAGTCTTCGGAACATCTGCTTCCTTTACCTTCAGCTGATGGTACCCCGATCCCAGGTCAATCTTTGAAAAATACTAAGCTCCCTGGAGCTGATACAACTTCATTTGATGGCCCGACATCTGCTGAAGTAGTTGCAAAGGATTTCACCACCCCTTTCTGCTTGTAGTCTAACTACTTCCCATCACTCAAGCTCTTTGTCGGACACTCGTTTTCATAGGGACCCATCTCATTGCACTTATAACATTTCACTAACTTTAAATCAAATTTTTTCTTACCATCACCCTGCTCTTTTTCTGTGCAATCACGAGCCTTATGTCCCATATTACCACATCAATAACACTTTCCATAATTCAGAAGACATTCCCCAGCATGCCTTTTGTTACATTTATCACAAACTGGAAATATAGATTTCTTACCATCAGAATTTTTTGAAGAATTCTTACCTTTCTCCTGCCACCTCGGTCACTTCTTCTGTTGGTTGTTATAGAACGTTTGATCCTCAGAAAACTCCATTTCCACCTTCTCAACACATCGAACAAGCTTTTCATAACTTTTAAACTCAGGAGATGCTAATTCTGTTCGATATTTTGGCTTTAATCCTGAGTAAAAACGGTTGATTTTACTATCAAGGTCTCAGATAAAATTTGGAGCATACCTTGCCAATCGAGTGAACATTTCTTCATAGGCGGTCACTGAGTCTTCCTCTTGCCTCAATTCCAAGAATTGTTTTTCCATCCTAAGTCGAACAGCCTTAGGAAAATACTTCTCAAGAAACATACCTTTGAATTCATCCGAGTCGAGAGCAACAATCTCATCAGCGTCCCTGATATTTTTAACCATCGACCACCACTGATCTGCTTCACCCTCCAAACGGTAAATAGCAAGACTAAACTTTTGATTTTATGAACACCCCATGACATCAAAAATCTTCTCCAGTGATTTAATCCACCCTTTAGCTAGAACAGGGTCAGATGATCCTCTAAATTATGGGGGATGTTGCCTCCTGAAATGTTCCACCACTGGCATATTTCTCTGCGGTTGATCTGGATGATCTCGTGTAGGGATACCACCACCATTTATCGCTTGAGTCAACTGCGCCATTACTGCAACAAACTATTCAGTTCCAATTCCGACCATCTCAGGATGCTGATTCAGAAGGTTATTTCATTCTGTATGCCTTCCTAGCACTCATTCCTTGTTTCCTCTGCGGAAAACCATTCTGAACAAACATGTCTTAGATGAAGAAACAAGGTAATATTCAAATGCTATATCCTTTAAAATGTTTTTTTGGATAATCATTTAGTAGAATTCTAACTCCTAAAGTTTTCTAAACCGAATTTTGATACCAACTATAAGGCCCTAGCCTTAAACCTTACTTAATCTTGAGTTATTACAAGATTACACATTGAGGATCTTTTCAGGATTAGAGTTTTAGAGAATTAGATCATAAAACTTTCCATACATTCCATATTTAAACAATGTGGTTACATAAATATACTATTCATCAACGGAACAGATTTAAAATAAAACATGGATTCTTTCTTGAAACATACTTGACACTATCATCATATCATGTACCTTTCCCTTGACCTGTGATAAACATTTCAAAATCGACTTGGGATGAGCATAAAAAGCTCAGTATGGGTTATATAAAAAAGATATGGAAAGGGAACATGAGTTCATATATACATAAAAATAAAATCATACTTTACCCATAAAAAAAATGCACTTTAACATACCTCATCAAATCATGAATAAATCATATAAATCAAAAGACATAAAGGTAACTTGAGGCATTCATATCATTCTTACGTAGGGAGTAACCCTCTTGGTTACGTTTGAAATACCCATCATAGTATATTCCATAAATCTCTTCGGAGAAACATTAACGTTTCACTCCTTCGCATTACCCAATGCATTGGAGAGCTATTTCGGGCTCACCCACGCTTAGTATATCACGGAACCACCCGTCTTCATAATAATTCCCAAGAACCTCAACATAATCGTATCACATAAAACATGCATAAAAGAAACATAACATTTCCACCATTCAATAACAAGATATAAATACAACACATTGATATAAAAACATTATGAAATCCATTTTCAATACCAAAATAAAAGAAAAGTAAAACATTGTATTTATTTTTCTTTTAAAATGAAGGTATAGCTTGTAGAGGAAGTCGAAACTCAAATAATGGTCACCGCGGCGGAGAATACGTCGTTGCTGCATACGTACAAAAAAAACATTCCCTTTTGTCGTTTTATAAAATGCTTCGTATAAAAAAGATTCATTTTGGATAAATATAAAAGTCAAAGGGGTTTATACACCATATAAAAGAAAGTTGTTTATAAAATAAAATATGCCTCAATAAAAGGAGATTGAGACAAAGTCCCATACCTCGAGTTCGATATGACTCGGTCGTTCTTTAATCTCCTGAATAATAAACTTGAGTTAATTTCTACTTGTTTAAGAACCTTTTTCAAGTTCATTATTCCTTTTATATCACTTATTTATATGTCATGAACACTATGTAATTATTTAAGTTAATAACAGTCGTTTTAACGATCATTGGTACTTGAGTAAAAAATAAACCCTTTTTAATTACATGTTGTTCATGTATCCATTATATCCAGAATGGTATTCATTATGTATATATCATATATGTTATATATATCCAGTACATGCATGTACTTATAATAGTACATAATCATTTAGAGGTAAGAAATGAAATTCACTGTTCATGGTGACGGTAAGCCGTACGTACGCATGAACGCTACTTTCATTTATATTTCGTATTTTATAGAATGGAATCATAATGATATAAAGGAATATTATAATTCCAGTATAATATCAAATATAATGTCATTGTTCCATAATTTATACGTCCCACATATGGTATTTAACGACTCAAATCACTTTGAGGGGGCGGTATTCCTCACTTCCTTAAATGAAGATATCGAGTTTACCCATAATGGAAACCATAAAGGTATGACCAAAATGAAAAATACAGAAGCATAAGGAAAACATAAACATATTATATATCATATATAAATATAGTGTCATCTTAATGGACACCTTTGAAAGTGTTAAAATAATGTTGAACAATCATCGTTTCAGGAGGCATAAATTCACCATCCACGGAAACAATATGTTCTTTAACCATTAGATGTAGGTGTGTGTAAGTGTAGCTCGAATACGTCTTATAACAACATCCTATTATATTGAAGATACTAGAGTTGTTAAAAAAGAAATTAATAAAAAGAGTTTAGGGGGTTGGAGAAGAAAAATAAAACAAAAGGACTCAAGTGAATACATTACCTTAAAATCGTGTAACTCCCTTTGGTTTGAGCTCAAAGGAATCCTTGAGAAGACTTCTGCACAAAGTGAGGCTTCAAGGAGTAATAGAGGGAAGTGGAGAGACAAAATGATCAGGTTTTGGCCGATCCAAAGGCTTTGGGAGTGTGGGTAAGGTGGTAGAGGTGGGGGCCTTTTATAAGAGGAGAGGAGGGGCACTCATGGAAAGTAAAGAAATGTTACATTATTTTAAAATGATTTTCGGATTCAAAAAGTCCCACATTGATATAAGTTAGGGTAAGGTAATAAGGGTTCGAAATACACCCATACAATAGGTTTTGGACATGTGTATGTCATAGATTTTACATTATCATTTCATTTTATTTAAATCATTTATTAATGAGGTAATCACTGCCTCATCATGATGTCATAAATAATTTAATTTATTTAAATTCTAAAAATTATAAAATAACTATCATGATGTAGGAAATATTTTTATCTATCTAATTAATATTTATAATCAAAAATATGACTTGTATAACCCCATGTAAAAATTGTTTTGGTAAAACATCCCATGTTTGTGTTATTTTTACTTTTACATTATAGAAAAAGTTATTTATGTCATTTCCACACCAAAGTGGCTCCATGGGGTCCCCAAGTTGACCCATGGATTTTCGTGGTCGTCTATGACACATCCAATAAGGGTAGGACATGTGTCAAGCTCATCTCATATTATTAAAACATTATTTTTACCTTAAACTACACTAATTACCTCTAATCGTGATAAAGAACTTAAAAGTAACTATTCACAAAAAAAAATTATTTTAATCTCATTGAACCACATTTTACTTCTTAATGACAACCATGTTTGTCGGATTTTTGAAAATCAAATCACAGAAGTGACAAAGTTTCATTTAAACGAAAAATCAGTTTCTTTAACTACTACTTAGTGGTTTCACTATTCATCAAAAATTGATGTTTTTCAGAAAAATACCAAAAATTCACCGTAAGCTATATTTGATATTCTGAATTCAAAAATGATGTCTATTTTACAAAATTAAAATCATATAAGTCACATTAATTAATTTAATAATTAATTCTCGTTGTCATGACAAAAAGCGTGTTTTTATGAAACAATAAGTATCAAAAGTTTGACACGAGTTTAAGTCCAATTTCAAAGTGAAATTGATTCCAATGACCACCATTGAATTAAATGGTAAAAAATATTCTAATTTCACTTCAAAACCAATTAAAAAGATAACTAATCATAGAAATAAATTATATTAAAAAGAGGTTTTGAATTAAAATAAAACATTTATCACTATTCATTAAAAAATGATCATTGTCAGAAAAATACCAAATATCCACACAAAGTAAATTTTGATGACCCAATCATAAATAATAAGTTTATTTTGACAATAATAGCTTATAAAATTGTCAAAAGATAGATTTAAAAATGGTTTTCCATCAAATGGCATTAAAACAATCTTTTAAAAATATTAGTGTATTGCATGATTAAGATTGGATTTATTATCATTTTAAGCCTCTAAAACACAATAATAATCATTAATAGAAATAGATAAAAATATTTATTATTCATTACTTACTTGGGATGTTACATCAGGTTATGATTTCATTCTTGGGATGAACAAGTTGGTTCCCTTCCAGGTAGTCGTCGACTGTTATCACTGCAGGGTGAGTTTTATTTCACCAGAGGGTGAATCTTTTCTTCATAGAGGAGAATGAGATGTTCAGGCGAGTCGAGAAGGACTCGAGCATCTTGGGCTAGGAAGGGTGACAACCCAGATTTCTAGTCTATATCTGGATGACCAGGGGACTTCACAGTTGCACATTCCTCTAGTGGTGGATCGTTTTAGGGTTGTCTTTCCAGAGAAATTTTCAGGTTTTCCTCCAAAGCGTGAGGTGGAATTATTTATTGAGATCATGCTAGGAGAGACAAAGGTGTCCATTCCCCCTAATAGGATGGCTACACCAGAGATACAGGATCTCATGAAGTAGTTGGAGGAGCTACAGGTAAATGGTTTCATCTGAACCAGTAATTCTACTTGGGGTTCGCCTGTCCTGTTTCTGAAGAATGCAGACAGAACCCTTAGACTCTGTGTGGATTATCGGAAGTTGTACTAGTTGACAATCAAGAACCGATATCCCTTGACATGTATTGATGATCACTTCGATCATATTTGAGGATACTAGGTGTTCTCGAAGATCGATTTGAGGTCCGGTTATCATCAGTTGCGCGTTAGACCATCAGATATACCTCTGACAACCATCAGGAGCAGGTATGGTCTCTATGACTATACAGTTGTGATGTTTCGTCTCACAATCACTCCAGCATTTTTCATGGAACTGATGAACCTAGTGTTCCTTCATTACATGGACTCCTTTATCGGGGTCTTAGTGGACGATATTTGGGTTTACTCTCACAAACGACATGACCATGCTACCCATCTTGAGATCGTTATGAGTACAGTGAGAGAGTTTCGGATTTGTGCTATACTCTCGAAGTGCCACTTTTGGATGGACTAGATTCACATCATGGGCCGTGTCATCTCAGAGGCATGAGTATCTGTGGACACAGAGAAAGTGAGAGATGTAGTTTACTAGGATAATCCGAAGAACGATTTTGAGGTACAGAGTTTCTTAGGACTTGAAGGGTACTACAGATGCTTCATTCATGACTTTTCATGCCTAGAAGCACCTTTGACGTGTCTGACCAAGAAGGGGGTGAAGTTATTTTGGTCAGATTCTTGTGAGTCAGCCTTTCATGAGCTGAATGGAAGGTTGACGTCAACACCGATAAAAGTCATGATAGATCCAGGAAAGAGCTATACTGTTTATCGTGATGCATCAGGTATCGGGTTAGGCACTGTGCTTATGTAGGGAGATGGAGACATTGCATACGAGTCTCGGCAGTTGAGGCCACTTGATAGGAACTACCCGACGCACGATCAGGAGTTGGATGACGTTGTTCATGCCTTACTCTATTGGAGACATTACCTTCTGGGAGAGAAAATTGTGGTATTCACCGGCCACAAGATTCTTGAGTACATATTCATTCAGTGTGATCAGAATATTAGATAATGCAGGTGGTCCAAGTATCTTCAGTATTTTGATTTCGAGATTTCCAATACGCCAGGAAAGGGAAATGTAGTGGCAGAGGCATTGAGCAGGAGAACACAGATTTAAGAAGTTTAGGAGGACAACAGTGAGTGGAAGCTTAAGGATCTGTTCTCTGAGACACATCTGGAGGTTCACAATAGACAGGGACAAACCTTCCAATCTATTTTAAATGTTACCTCTACACTACTCGCTCGGGTACAGATTAGGCAGCTATAAGACATAGAAGGCTTGGTCCTGCGGGAGAGTGTGTAAAGAGAGGACCCTCTTCCTAGATGGACAATGGGTGAGGATGAGATGTTGCACTTCCAGGGACGTGTATGCGTGACATATTACATAAGCGAAGAGCTTATGTGGGATTTTTATTCCTCAGTTTGGGCAGTTCATCCTAGCATCACCAAGATGTATCGAGATCTTCATCGCTAGTACTGGTGGCCATGTATGAAGAGGGATGTTTCTAGTTCTTCCTTGTGGTGTTATACTTTTCAGTATGTGAAGGAAGAGCACCAGTGACCAGCATGCCTTTTACAGTAGTTACCCATTCCAGAGTGGAAGTGGAACGATGTCAAGATAGACATCATGACCAGATTTCCGAGTTATCCACGAGGGAACGATGCTATATTGGTTGTCATCGACACACATACGAAGTTTTCTCACTTAATTCTAATAATGGAGACCTTCACTGTTGATGATATAGGATTACTATACTTCTGGGAGATTGTTTGTCTGCATGGAGTTCCACACTCCATTGTTTCAGGAAGAGATGTGCGCTTTACTTCTCAGTTCTGGAAGGGACTTCAGAATGCCTAGGGAACACATGTAGTTTTGAGTACAGCATGCCATCCCCAGACTGATGGCCATTCCGAGTGTACAATCTAGGGGCTTTAGGATATGATCCAAGATTGTATCCTAGACATTGGTGGTTCTTTGGAGAATCATATCCCTCTGGTGGATTTCACCTACAACAACAGTTTTCCGGTGACTATTCAGATTGCACCTTAAGAGGCTTTGTACGGCAGGCCATGCTGATCACCATTATGCTAATAGAAGGTAGTAGAGTCATCTTTACTGGGACCTCGTCTTGTTCGATAGACATCAGAGCACATAGAGTTGATTCAAAAGAGGATATAAACAACACAGTCTCAACAGAAGTCTTATGATGATCAGCAGAGATGACTAGTGGAGTACGAGGTCGGGGATCAGGATTTAGTATGCGTCGCACCAAGGTTGGGACACAAGAGGATTTAGAGACATGGTAAGCTTTCACCATGGTACGTCGGGCCGTTTGAGGTTTTGGAGAGAGTTGGGCCGGTTGCCTATTGGTTGCAATTACCTCAGAGGTACCGGTCCATGAACGACGTCTTCCACGTCTCTCAGCTTCAATGTTACTTTTCAGACATGTCTAATATCTTTCAGCCCGATGAGGTTGAGCTCGAAGAGGATGCATCGTTTGACGAGCATCCTATCTGGATTTTCGATCACAGTACAAAGGTTCTCCATGGGCGGTCTGTTCCTCTAGTATGAGTGGTATGGAAGCACATGCGTGTACAGGATGAGACTTGGGAAAAGGAGGCCGATGTACGATCATAGTGGCTGGATCTGTTCAGGGAATCTTCTTCTCTGTCTCATTAGGGAAATTTTGGTATGTATTTTATTAAGAGGGGAAGTTTGTAAGATCCAGATCTTTGTTTTAGGTATGCCTTTCCTTTTCGAGAGTTTTTGAGAAAACAATGGGTTTTCCAGAAATTTTTTATGTACACGCCTTATAATTTCTAAGTACACGCCATGTACTATATTGCCGCTTGAATCCATGTGATGGCTGTGTCCAGGCCACACACACGGTGTGTAGAGGCGATGTGGCTTCCTGTTAATGGGGTGTATAGAAAAATAGAGTACATTCTGTGTACCGCAAAAGTACACGGCGTGTATTTTATTTCTATAAATGGACCAGGGTCACACCTGACGGTCATAAAACACTTCTTCATCAGGTTCTTCGTCTGAGAGCGACCCGTACGAACGAGATTCTTCTCCGGATTCCCGAGCCTCCGTATGATCTATGTTTCAGCCGCAATCGATTTCATTGGAACCACATCGATATGTCTTTCCTTCCTTTAGAGCCTTGTTTTCCAATTTCTCCTCTTTCTCAATATATCGTTGGTTGAGCGTTTTTTATATTTTCTCATATCCTCGACGTTCTAAGGAGAATCAATCAATGTGGTTCACGTATATCATTCTCCTAGCTTTGGGGTCAGTGGTTTGTTCCTTACTATAGGATGTTTGTGAGTATTTTGTGAAAATTCCACTAATACCCTTGAAAAATGTATTGCATGTTTCCGGTTTTTCCCTTGTTGTTTCCTGCTTTTCTTGATTGCTAGAGTAGAGGAATTTTCTTGTGAATACTGTAGTTTTATTGTACTCTAGATTTTTTTCAATGCTTGTTTTTCTTATTTGGCATTTTCCTAGTTTCCATGCCTAGTTGTAGGATAGTGGAAATGTTGTATTGTTATGTTGTAGTGCCTTAGAATGATAGCCAAGTAGTTCTTGAGGTTTCCTTGGGCCAATACGTGTGATATGTATGTTGTTATACACATGTCTTCAAGAACCTAATATAGTGGACCATAGAGAGAATGGACGTAAGGGCTTCTCCAGAGTGTCTTTAATTACGATGCGAGACCCCAGAGGGGAATTGACGTTGTGTGCTTCCTCAGAGAGTATGTAGTTCCACGATGCGGGCCATAGGGGAAATTAACGTTGAGTACTTTTCCAGATATCCTTTAGTACGTTATGAGACTATAAGGGGAATTGATGGTGAGTGTTTTACTCAGAGAGTCTATTATTTTGGTAGAACCAGAGGGGTGAGACAGTGTGTGCCTCCTATAGGGCTGCTAGTACTTGTAGGTTGAACCATGGGGGTTAAGCTGTGAGAACTACCCAAAGGTTATAGTTTTTTTATACTTGCTAGAGTGGTTGTTTCTTGTTTGTAGATTATATGCTATAAATTGAGGTTTGTTACTATTGTGATGTATCATGTTTACTGTTTTCAATATTTCATTACTGCTATTTATTCACTGACTGTTGGGAACTTATTTTTGGGTGGTTACCTATTGGGAAATTGTCTCACACCCTGTTTGGGTCATCCTTTTAGGCCCAAATAGATTATGTTGTTGCTGGTATAGATAAGGGAAAGTGACCTTCTATTTTAGGTTCTTTATTGCACTGGAGCTTGAGAGCATCATTCCATGCTGAGGCTTGTGATGCTGAGGAGTTGTTCATATGTTTTTCTCTGGTACATTGGCTTATTACTATGTTCAGTATTGTGACTTGTTTGGCTGTTTTTCCTAGAAAAATATGTATCATGAATAATATACATATGCTTCTTCTCTAGTTGTTTATTTGTTAGTCTTCCGCTGTTTATCATTTACTCTTGTCTGTATGTCTGCTGTTTCCGCTATTGTTGTTATTTGTTTTCTTTTCCGTTGTGTACTTTACCAATTAGGTCATAGTTTATCCACTATCACACCCAAGACCATCACTTCTAGTCGATAGCCTCGGGCATTTGGGGAAATGCTCTCGAGGCCATGTGACCAACTATGTATGGGGTACCTCTAGGTGGCTTCCGGAACTGGGATGTTACAGTTAACTACAGCATTTTCTAAGGAATGTTATGTCATTTATTTTAGATTTATTTTGTATAAAATATATACCCATAATTTCTAGAGTTATATAAATTTTATAAATTTAATATTAATTCATTAAATACAATTTTTTATTCATTATTAATTGGATAACAGAGAAAATGTATCACATCACGTCATGGATATTGTAGACTGTACATTTTCACAAGAGATGGTAAGATTCCCATAATGGTAAATTATTAAGGAGTTGGATGGTTTATTAATTAATAAGATTCAATATAATGTAATATGTATTTGCTATTTTAGTTATATTCATCATTAATAAAATCATAATTAAGTGTTCATCAAAAAACATTACACCAAAATGTGGAGATGGTAAGTTGTATATACACTCGCATTGTAATTTTTTTTCATTGGTTGGATAAATTATGGAATTTAGTTTTCCTATAATCATAATAAAATATTTGAATATATATGATATTGTAGTTATTACATTCATATAGAAATAATATTAGAAGAAGAAGTAGAATTTTAAATGAAAATAAATTAATTGGTAAAACAATTACCTCTACTTTGTGGCTATCCTTTGGATCATATCTTATATACACTATTGGATGCCTTTTGTAAACAAAAAATGCATCACGAACCTAATTGAAATTGTTGGGAGAGGAAATTGGTAGGGTTTGGTTGAGATAGAACTGTCAATGTTGTGTGAGGTAGTGATGGTGGAGGTTCATTTTTATTAGATAAGGGAGGGTCACTATTGTATTATTTTAGAATAAAAAATTAATATAAATTTATTTTCATTTTCAAATATATAAAAAGTGATTTAATATGAATATAAGATGATTTTGGGTTTCAATGTTCTTATATAATTGTTTTTATATGAGTATAGGTCAAAATTATAACCATACATATTGGTTTAACACTTTGTTAAACAAATTTACTCTTACCATGAAAAGTTGGATTATTTACAAATTTGGGTTAACAAATATACAATAAAATGCCAAAATAACAAAAAATGGATCATTAATTACATATCTATCTTTTTACGAAATATTTTTCTAAATTATATATTTTTTATGAATTATAAATCATTTAATAAAACATTATATTTTTTAATTTATCATTTATCTCAATTTTAATACTATTTTGTTTTAATAATACGTCAAAACTAAATGATTAAATAAAAAAAATAATTATAATATACCAATAAAAGTTTATTTTTCTATAAAATAAGATGATATCATTATTTATGTAAAATTATATTAATTTTAGTATTTATAATATATATTATTTGACATATAAAATAATTAATTAGTTATTGGATCATTATTATGGATCCCTTTAATTGAGGATTGTATTCTATAAAAATATTAAATAAATTATCATGATAAAGAGATATTAATTTTCATTAAAATTAATTTTTATATTTCTAATTATATTTTTCATAATCGCGTATTAAAATTATAATGCATATTAAAAAACAAGAGTATGACATTTTATCGTATCCTTAAATAAAATAATCGAAATGAAAAATACTATACTATGTGGATTAAAAGTTTTATAAATATTGGATAATGTTGATTTTGGTTGAAATCCACTTATCTGATGACATTCAGACTCAGTTTTGTATAATTTTAAAATAATATAATATTATTTTTACATATATTTACCTCATTTACCAACAATCATGGTAATTTCTTAATGTTACTATTAATAATATCCACAAATTATTCTTATAATATTGAATCTGTATATCATACTGATTACAACAATTTATTTCAGTTTTTTAAATTCAATTAAAAGAAGTAGATAAATTTTGATTAACACTAATCCCACAGATTAGGCATGAAAGAAGGTAAAATAAATCGTTTAAAAGATCAATAAGTTTTTATATTTAATTATAATTTAATAATTAATATAATAATTTAAATTGGAATAATTTAAATATTATTTATCAACTATGAAATCATAAATAAATTAAAAGTATAATAATTATTTAAATAAAAAGTCAGCCTTTTAACTAAAATTTGGTATTTTCCACTTTTCATCAAAAAATAAACATCTGATAAAAATACCAAAAAACACCCTTATGTATTTTTAATATTCCAAATTCTAAAATTAATTTTATTTTAAAAATACAATTTATAAATCTTCTAAAATTACGTTCTAAAATATATTTTCCATGAAGATGTTAAAAATTCCAATTAAAAAATAAAATTTTTATGTGTAAAATCAATTTTTTTCAAATATAATTCACTAAGAATCATATATAAAGAATGTAATAATTATATGGAATATAATTAAGATAAATAATGTGGTAAATACTATTCATAACTTCTATTCCAATTGATTTGTTAATAGATAGTGGTACCCTAGGACTCAGTGTAGTGTGCAACACATGCTATATAATTTATTTAAAAAAACCATAACATAAATTTTTTGGGGTGTTACCGGAATGAAAAATGTTTTACAAATAACAGAACAAAATAAATATTATGTATTAATATCATAAAAATTTCATATTATTAGAAAATATTATTTTTAAAATTAATAAAATTCATAATTTGAAATCAAAATTATGTTCTAAAAATAATGAATATTTAACTTTAATAATATCCTTATTAAAAAAAATAAGTTAATAACATGTTATTTTCATTACACTTATCGATTATATATTTTAATTATAAAATATTTTAACCATAATTTTTTCATTAAATATGTAAATATATTACTGACTATTTTCTAATGGTCGTAACAGAAAACACAATAAATATCAGTTCCATCAAAGTTATTTATCCTCCTAGCATTATGATTATACTCTTTAATATTTCTCTTAATATTTTAGCTCTTCTTCTAATCATTGTATTTCTAATTATGAAAAATCAACTCCTTGGTATTCCTCTATTTGTTTTGTGTATTTTCATTTATACTATTTGTATTAATTTCCATTGATAACTAGTTTTCAAAATTTTATGTTTATTTCTTATATCACTATTATTATTTTGAAATAGAGTTCATTAATATAATTCTACATGATGTAATAATATTGAACAATTATTAATGATTCTTCTGGATACAATTTTTCTTTTTAAATATATTCTTTTACCAATGTTTCTTATATGTCTTAATCACTGTTAAATTATAATTCTAAGAGTTATATTTTTTAACCATCGAAAATGTAATATAATAAATACATATGCCATAGAGAATCATGAACGCTCATAAGAAACATCTGAAATTCATTTCCTTATTTTTTAGTTGTTTTATACATAAATTTTATTCTCATTATTATTTATATTTTATATGCAATCAATTTTATGGTGGGTGATGATTAAGAAAAAAGTGGCCCACTCATTCGGCCTTCCTGTTTTACTCGGTGGTGTTACATGTGTTTTCATTTTTTTATAGAGGGATTGGTGGGTTATCTAATATATGATTATGATTTATTAAAGTTATATTATCAAAAAAAGATTTATCATTCCTATCATTCAAAAAAATCCTTATGCTATTTTAATGATTTTAGAGAAAATATACATAAAACTCAGGGAAGTTACACTCTCCCCCATAACTGAATTGCAACCTCAAAATCATTTTGGATTATACTTTTCAAACATCAATCTTGGTCCATGACTGGGATCATATTTCTCCTTGGTCTATTTATCATTCCATGTCAATAGAGCCATTAATTTCGGAGACCATCATGGGATGTAAGATTTCTTCGAATTAGAGATAAATCCATGGAATCTTCAAATTCTTCTACTTCCCTTGACCATATGCATCTTGTGAATATGGGGTTATGATGATTTAGACACTAAAAAATAGTTCTTAGAAGAGAAGATACCATATAAAACACTAAGCATTTAATTTGAACTCGATTCCATTAAAACATTATCATAGACTAGTATTTGAATGTTTCAAAATCATCATAAATTTTTCATTGAATAAAAAAAGTAATTAAAGATCAAACAAAAATGATGCTCAAATAATTCCACATTCGAATGGTATGTAAAAATAATATTGTGATTCATGTTCCGTAGATATATTAATGAATTAATGAATTCATACATTATTTTTTCTGTAGTGTTTATTGTAGAAATTATGCATTAGTATGAGGTCGTATTAATGAAATCATGATCATTGATAATGATTTAGAATATAAAATATATAGGAAATGTGATAAATATTATTTCTAGTAATCCCCAGGACACGACAAGGATGGAATATTTAATAAAATTTCATTTTAATGATCCTAACATGTAGTTCATTTAGAAGGGATAAGATATATTTTTCCCCCTAACTTTCATCAGAAAATTATAGAAGTGAATGTTTTAATAAAAAATGATACATATTTGAGTGAATAGTTATAATTTTACAAAATTATCTATTCCATTTTTTATACCATATGTAATACCTTACTCCCATGATTTTGGATTTAGTTATATAGACATGATATTTATTTATTAAAAATAAATATTGAAAAATTCATAGATCTGTATAAAAATTTAGACCTTTTCCAGTCTAGTTTCATTATAATTAGAAAATATTATTAAATTTATAATAGTATAAAATATTTTTCTTCATATTCTCTATAACCAAATAGAATATTCTTAAATTAGTTATGATACATGTGAAAAATATTTTAAACAAGGGATACACATTAAATTTCCAAATAAGGGGTTTTAAGACCAATGTATCCCCTTTTATAAACAACCCTATTAAATAATTTTATACTAAATTATAATATCTTGAATATTATAATTTTTATTTTTAGATATTCTATATAATGAATTTGAGACATGGGGGTAATATGACATGCGATTCTGAGGCCCAGTGTTCTTTAAACAAATTATTGGAATATATTAATATTTTTAAAATCACACACAAAAGGATTTATTTAAAATGTTTAATATATCTTAAATAGTTTAATAGATAAATTATTACATTACATAGATGGAATTAGAATGCTTACTTTACCATGGGTGTGACTAATACTTATTTGGAATGAGTTATCGGTAAAAAAACTCAAGGAGGACATAACTTTAAATAAAATAAATAAATAAATTAATTAATTTGATGTAATGACATTCTTTTTTACTATATCCTTGATATAACCTTAGCAATAGATTCATAACCATTTAATTTCTCAATATGTTTGTTGAGATAACCTATGGTAAAACCATTGTCGGACGTTGATGGAATGATCGAACAACGAACCTTAGATTCTCCAAACTATTCCATTGATGACAATGATGTTTCATTCCTTGTCAGTGATGGAACAAAAATGATTCATGACCTATTGTATTGAGTTTTTTCCTCATTATTTAATTATGATATTAACTCAGATCTATCAAAAAATATATTAGACCATAGATCGATCATTGTCGTAGGATGGGATATTATCTACCCGATTATCAAGAGATTTGTTTTTATTCCTCTTCATTTATATATCTAACATAAACAGATTGAGGATGAAAGGAAAAAATTATGATGTTAATTCCTCATATTTTCTCTTTTATTTTCTGACTCTGTTCGATGTGTTATTCACTTATGGATCCCTATGGTCATCGCTTGACCTTTTCGAGTGTCTCCAAATGGGATTGGACTAATGAACTGGATAAATATAAACTGAGGACTCTACAGTGAGGATTGAGACTCATGCATCCATGATCAACATTCACTATCATTTTAGGGCAGCACATGAGTATTTATATCTTTTGGAAGTGGAGATTGTGGAACCCAACAAAGGCAGTGACACACGGTGGCGGTGCACGGTGGTGCATTTGGACCAGCGTAAGCGGCCGATGGTGTGGGCGATGAAGCTTCTTGGAAGAAACATTGGTTATTTGGGAGCCATTGGGGCAGGTGAAAGTAGACCACAGATGAGACAATGTGGAAGATGGATGATAGATGTGCGGTTATAGGCCGTAGAACCGTGACAGATGCATGAGGCCACATTGGAGATGGCCAAGCAGAATGCATGAAACAACACTAGATACCTCTATTCATGAGAGGGGGGATGAGTTATACATTCCATTTAGGCCATCTCATGTGGGATGGGATTAGTGGGCCTAGACCATGTGGGATAGGTCAGAACTGGCCAGGACCCTGGGTGACTAGGCTGGAGCAACGCCATAGTTGACTGTGAGGCACATAATCTCTAGCTGCCGCAGGAATATAGTTGGCATGGCTGTGACCATTGACGATGGAATATCACAGTCATCCATTCAATGAGTAACATCTACCACGTTCGATCCATGGTGGTAGGTCAAATGGAAGGTCAGCATCCATGGTTGGTGGATTGACTGTGTCATAGGTCCACGGGACAAGTGAACCCCTATAAAACATTAATTACAAATAACATATAAACAGAACATCCAATCGACGATTCATCTACTGCATTGAGACCATGACTTTGAGAACATACTATTGACACAAGTGGTGTGTTTTTTATTTGGGCCAATATAGTTTTAGAGAATTTTCTTTGACCATTCTTCAATGGATCATTTGAACATTAAATCAGCTACATTCGACTGTAATCCCTTATAGAGGTCAGGTCCTAGATAGAGTATGATATTCTTCATTGTTACTGGGGTGAGATCCTCTATTACCCATAATGGTGTATTTTGGAATGATGTAACCACCAACTATAGGGTCATGGTATTCCATCTCATTGGTCGTGTCAGTAGGGTCAATGGAATTCCATAGTATGTTTGGGTAGGATCCCCTCTCTATGTATCATAGAACTCATCGACCTATGTGTTCTCCTTCAATTGGGCCCAAATGGGCCATACATATTCTTGAGTGTCTACAATGATATCACGACTCGAGCAGTGAGTTCTCTTCGATTATGCATGATTCGAGTCAAATAATGAGTTTGTTAATTAGTTTGGGATTAACTCTAGACTGTGTTTCTTATATTGATTAGATATCTAGATGTTCCTGATTTATGCGGTGTCTCCCTATTCCAATGTAGATCTAACTATACATTCACTTTTGGTACTTCATTGTGGAATTTCGTTTTTTTTAAGGGTGTCATACATAGAAGTGTTATAATAATCACTACACTGGATTCTCCGGCACGTGTCATGTATTGCACAGATGAGAAGACATTTTACAGAGTCCCATGAAGAGCTAGACCAGACAGTGTGTTGTGAGACCGGACAGACTGAGTTGTCATCCTATGGATTTTCAGACAATAGTCCGAATAACTCTATTCTTATATGATAGACATGTTTTAATATACACTTGTAAGTAGTCTTGTATTTGGTTGTGTTTTCATTCACTATTGTACACTAGTTGGGGGGAATAATGGTTTTCAGGTATTTTTTACACAGTGGTTTTACATTTCATCATTTGAGGATGGTATATGTGGGCATGTGTACACATACATTATGATGATTCCTCCTATTTTTGGGATATGCCTACTAAGTACTAGTCGCCAGACACTGTCCTGTTTTAAGAGGGATTGGGTTATTCATAGCATGGGCCCCTCTTTGATAGGTGATGACATAAATATAAATATTTTATATATAAAATCAATTTAAAAAATTACATATTTTGAAATTTCATTTAAAAAATAGATCAATGAAAATAATTAGATTTCTCCTCTAAAATTATTTTTAAAATAATATAGTTTTTACTTATAGTTTTGAAACTGGGATGATCCTATGAAAACCTATATGTCCACAAGGAATATAATCTATAATAACAACATACTATTAGGTCATGGGATCACTCCCAATTTCACATCTTCCAACCTAATACTCGTGTACTAGATCAAATTTCAATAAAAAATTCTCATGATAAAAATTTCACAAAATCAATCCATTGAAACACAAGAGAAATTAAAAATATTATTTTCAATACATAAAATAATTTTATAAATTCTTTCATAATTCACTTTCTCAGATAATTATTATAAGAAATACTTATTTTAGAAAATGAATAACATGGATTGATATTTTCAAAAATTATTTGAACAAATCTTTAATACATTCAACACTAAAAATATTCCTTAAACACCTTTTCAAATATTTAATTCATTTAAATTATTACTTAAATAGAGTGAAATTAAACATAAAATAAGATATAATAAATTAACTAATGCATGAATGTAATGTAAAAATACATAGATATGGACCGACCTTATATATATTATGACATTCAAGAATGTATAAATACTTTTCATACATAAAATTATACCGACTATTAATTAAAAAGAATTTCTATAGAAAATAAAAAAACATATTAATATTTTTATATTATATGTTTGTAAAATAACCATTATAGATAACAGTAGAAATATTTTTTATAGAAAGTTTATCAAAAATTTTACTTTTTTCTAAAAATGTAGTTTCATATAATTTATTTCTTAAAAATATTTTCTTACAAATTTCATATTAAAATTCATAATTTTATTTCATAATTTAATAATAATTTCATTCTATAAATTATTTTTATTATCATCTCAAAACAAATAACCAAAAATACCATATATAACTAAATTTTAAGACACAATTTCTTATAAAATTTTAAAAACATTTTTCAAATATATTTTTTTGAAAGAAATATTATACTTCATGTAATAAAATATATATTTGAAAATAGTAATTCTCATTCAAATTAAGCTCATTTAACAACTATATAATAATAACAAGAATTAAATATTTGATGTTAGAAAATATACATACCTTATCTAATGGAAATAATGGTACTGCTGGTCCTCTAGACATGACAGGTTGGTATTAGTTGGAATGAATGGACTTTTAGAATGGGATATATCTCCCTTAAAGATAGAAATTATTATCCTATTGTAACTAAAAATAATTTTTAGTTTCATAAAATAAGGGAGATAAAATGGTGGGGTATTCATTATTCATTTTCCCTTATTATGTAGATTGATTATGAAATATAAATTTTGGAAATCATTATGTTTTAAAATGATAGGAATATAAAAAATTTATATACATTATCGTGCAGAAATGAATCCAACAAAAAACATTGTGATACAGTAGTTCTGAAAAATCTAACATTGGTTATGTGTTCACTTTTTATATAGGATGATTTTTTATGTTAGAGTTGTAGACACCAAAAAAGATCGATATTCAATCATATAGTATATATCAAATAAAATAACATGGTGTGGTAATGATTTGGTAGAAAAATGTGTATCAATGATTATTTTAAGTATAATACTTCAGTATATGATGCATTTTTAAAATTTAATTTATGTTTTTGGACCATAGTCAACGTGTGCGTCAATTTTAGTGGAGTAAAATGATGGATGTGTTGAGGTTTTAATTTCATCCATGATCAAGATTAAAGTATATTTCTAAAACAGGGAAGATGATCTAAATTAGGTATAGTTGATGTGAAAATCATTTCCACTGATTATTTTGTCAATAGATATGCGGGATGGTCCATTGAAGGGAAAGGGATAAACATGTTGGATGAGGTAGATCTTAGATGGATTATTGAGATTACATAGACACACACACTATGGTCCTTATACATGGACTTGAATTGTTGTGGGATTCATGCCCACCCTATGTTTCACCCTTTGTCTCTCTCTCTATCTTCCCGACCCATACACCTCTAGAGTTTTCTTTTAACATTCTGATTGTCTTGGTTCAACTCTTCTAATTATGGTTGACCCCTTATGGTTTATAAAACTGATTTAGGTGTTCTGAACTAGAAAAAATTTGGATTTATTATTAACAAAGGATAAACTAAAATAAATTCTGAATTGTGTTATCATAACATTATCAAATTCTTGAAAAGTTCAAATATTCAAATATAAAATCATTCAAAATTTGTAAAAATTTTTATTTTCTAAAAATAAAATGTAACATTACATAGTGAAAAATTAATGAAAACAATATTGTTTAATAACATGGTTAATTATCATTATGGTTATAAATTTTCACTTTAAATTATAAAATATTTTAATCCTATGTTTTCATTACATAACTAAATATAATAATGAATAAATTAAATTTTAAGTTGACAAAACATTATAAATAGATGTTCTTACAAATATATTTCAAATCCTAGTATAATGAATCTATTCTTTCATATTTATCTATGTATTTTTTTATTCTTCTTATCATTATTTTAAAATTATGACTAATCATGTACATGTTATTCTTCTATGTGTTGGTGTATTTCATTTTTTTACTAAAAGTATTAAGATTCTTTGATTCATAGTTTTCCAAATTTTATGTTTATTTCTTATATAACTATTTTATTTTTTAAATTTATTTTATCAATATAATTATCCTTAATTAAATAAAATTTAAAAAATTACTAAGGATTCTTCAGCCTGAAATTGTTGATCTTAATATATTCTTTTATCAATGGTTATTATATTTCTCTATCACTATTAAATTAAAATTCATATGATAATATTTTAAAATGGTAAAAAAGTTAGATAATTAACATTGTATAAGGGAATTATAAACAGTACTAAAAACCCTTTTTAGTTTCTTTCCTTCTTGGGAAATGGTTTATACATTCCTATTATTATTAATATTACTATTATTTTACATACAATCACTTATTTGATCATGGTATATTTATATTTAGTGGGATACTATTTCATCCTTTTTTTTTACTTAGTGGTGATCAAGTTCTATTACTCTCATTCATGGTAGGTTTGATGTGTATTCTATTTTTTGAATGTGATGTATTTGATTTAATGTTTCAATAAAACTTTATTCACATCTAACATTCAAAATAAATTATAATTGAATTAATTTATTTATTTAAAATAAATGATACATAAAAACCATTGATGTTAACATAAGGATCCAACCATAAAATGTTTCATAATCATTAGTTATGCCATGAATTTAACATTAGTTTTCATTATAGTGATTTTCAAGATTATATGTTTAGAGAATTATTCAATCACTCATACATAAGAAATCCCTAACAAAAAAATGTTGACACCTCATAATAGTATCATTTATTCTCATATTCTAAAACATATAAAATAAATCATCATTACTATAATGAAATCACATAGTCCTTACTCATCCATAAGTCATGTGAAAGAATAAAAAATATGGGATGATCATAAAAATATTAGTGTTGCATATAAAAACAATGAATTCCATATATCATATATATCCTTTAAAACATATTAGATTTTTATCATATATTAATTTATTTCACCCTTAATAAGTTTTAAATACATTATAATGAAAATATTTTCGTTTCATAACAATTTCTAATCAAAATGTAACCATAAAAACCATATGAACCATAGAAAATGCGTAATGGTACCTTTGGAAAAAATTAATCTAGTTACTCTTATAAATGGAATAACCATGTTGTCAAGTTCCATACATTTCACTCTTACAAATTGAATAGTCATAAAACATACTTCCATAACCAATGAAATATATTTTATAATGAAACAACCTATCATTTTTTTATTTTACAACCACCCATCTTTGGATAATCTTTTAACCACCGATGAAATTTCTAAATACCATTATTATATATTGTAATTTTCATCATTACACCTATAAAATGTTATTTAAAATCATATAAAATCATTTAAAGATACTAAAAAATAAATCCATTTTCAAAACCGTATTCACAATCAAAATACCATGAAATGAGAGTGATGAATTTTTTTTATATTTAAAAAATTAATGATTTCATAGAAATACAAAATCAAAGGTTATTGAGGTGAAATCACTTAACTTGAGTCAGATTCATCATGTATATTCTTTATCACACTGAAAAATAATCATATATTTACTATATATGTTATGGAGAACATTTTTTAATTTTATTATTCCTATTATTTATCTTATTATCATGTTATATGAATAATTAAATATGTATCCTCACATTGGTCGTTTTGAAAATGTTCAGTAAATGAGTCTAAAAACAATTTGGTATGATGTTAGTAGTCAAAGTATAAAAAATAACATCATATCCCAAAATATATTAATGAAATAATAATTTATTAAATATATAAATTAATATTTTATTTCAATATGTTTTTGTATGATTATGAAAAATGTGGAACATTATATTCATGTAGATACTAGGTTGTACAAACACCCGAGTAACGTTTTCAATTTTCAATGAACACTATGGGATGAAGTTAGTTAGAATTTTAACATTCTAGAATGATAATCATATCATTAATATCATATTATTACCTCAAATATTCACATATATATATAATCCTTATGATGTGGTGAAGATATACAAATTTCATTTCTTTGTTGATATGATAGATTAGTCGCTCGAACGAACAACATTATCACATTCACGTTCATGGATTGTGAAGAATGTAAACTACATATAATATTTTAATAATTACTAATATTTCAGGAATATCATATATTAAAATTGTCTCCATCATTATAACATGTATTGGTAGATGGTGATGGAAAATGGATTATATCGGTGCGTGAGGAGGTTGTACATCATATACACAAACGAAAATTCATTTCATATTTTAAGGAAGTGGAAATGGATTTATGTTATGATATTAACATAATTCAATCAATAATAAGAATAATAGATTTATTAATTCATCATAGTTGAGGAATAGTTTATGGATATGGAATATGAAATCAAAGAGAAACACTTAATTAAAAACGAAACATCTTCTTCGAAATAATTCCATTGATTAACAACAGAACACCTATATAGAGAGTGATGTCCATAAAAAAAGACACAAAGATTTCAGGGTGGTATTATATGATTGGTATTTCGCCTAGATTTTTTTAAAAAATTTACTTATTTTTGAATAAAATATTTGAAAGTGTTCCCTTTTATAGGACAAAGGAGGGGAGCTCTTGGAAATCATTAAAATATTAAATTAATATAAATTAATTAAAGATTCCAAAGGGATCCAATCATATTTATTTATAATAAAATATTATTTTTGGTAAAAATAAATTCATCCAATAAAAATTATATAATATTTATAGTTTTTAATTCTTATCTTTTAGCATTATCCATTATATAACAAATTTAATTATTACCATAGTATCATGTAATTTACACTTAAGTGTAAAAATAATTACTATAAGATGAAAAATTACTAATAAATGAATAACATTGGAAATTTCTACACATATCCCAATAAGATTGTTAAAATGGGTATTTTCATAGATTTATATCATTTAATCCAATTTTTTTTCGAAATATCAATATTGTATATTTTGACAACATTGATGACATGACATTAAACAAATATCATTAAAACAGGATATATTCTAACCATATATTTAAAATATTCACTAAAATGAAAATTTAATATAATAAATTTTTGGAAGATAATAATCTTCTAAAATTATATTTATTTTAGTATTTTAAATTTGATTTATTTGATATTTCTTTCAATTGATAAATTATTGAATCATCGTTCTACTAGAAATTAATATACATTTTTATTCTCTAAAAATTATATATAAATTATCACTATAAATAAAAATATTTTAACTTTTAGGATACTATTTATAGTTAATTATATCCCCTTTATAACCCTATATAACAAATATTTCTATTTTTTAAAAACCTTTGACTAAGTTGACTTTTCTATTGAATAATACATTATAAATGTCTTACTCTAATTTAAGTGTCATATAATGGTCACAACATAGACCCAAGGATTGATTTTAGAAAAAAAAACATATCATGTGATTATAGTATAAGTATGAGGGTATTTTAAAAATATTTATTACATCATTTTTACAATAAATTACCTGATTTAACATTATCTGTGTTAAAAAAATTGTTACATAAGATACATTAAATTTTTCACAAAAATAAAATTGACCTATATAATCAATTGGGTATTTTTATTCCAAATATATAATAAATTATTTCAAATTTAAAATAAATAATTTTTCAAAATTAATTTTTAATAAACCTCATTGACAAAATGAGAAAAATGTTTTCAAAGAAATTTTATTTTAATTTAACAATGTTTTAATATCCAATTTTAATATGCAATTAAATTCAATGACCATAATTTTATTAAAGGAAAACATTTGATCTAATTATTATTTAAACCCATGAAAATATAATTTAACACTATATATAAATTTTATGAAAATGAATTTTTCATTTAAAATACACTATTTTTTTGAACTTTTAAACAAAATAAGAAACTAATAAACAAAACAAATAATTCAGCAAAAAATAATGATAATAATTCTAAAAAATGAATAATATTTTCTCTAATAAAATTTTAAATGTGTCAAATTTAGATTTAAGATGATTTTATAATCAAATGTTGACAAAAATAAATTATTAAAAAATAATAATTATTGTATTCATTAAATTGGATCTGTTCATATATTATTATTGAAAAAACATAAGTAGAATGATAAAAATTAAATTTATGTATATATTTCATTAGTATAATAAAACAATAGAGATTTGTTAATTTTTTTGATAAAACCTACTTGTTCACATTTAAATTTTTTTCAAATTGTTTTTATATTAAAATTTGTATTAAATTTATTTATAATTGACTATTAATAAACGGATTAATTATATACAGATGGATCAAATATATCTTTATAATTTAGTTAATTAAGTTAATTCCCTTATTCTAATTAATAAGGGATGAATATCATATAAAATAATGATTTTTAGTTTATCATTTAAGCACTATATGGAAAATTATGTACAAAATGGAACTTAGGGTTTCCTTATAACAACATGAGACGTTTCATTTTACCCCTACTTTAATGAATGCCTTCCTTAAATTTTGAAAATGTTATACAAAACAGGGGTTTTTAATTATCTAAATATGTTTATTGAAATAAAAAATTAGAAAAAGGGCCAATAAAACATCCATAATAAAGTAAATAAAGTGATATATAAAGGTCCAATTATGTATAATATAATTGGGTTTAATGTAGGAAAACATGAACATTGAGAACAAAACAACATTTTGTTATAATGGAAAGTGATAAAGAATATTTCCATTAGAATATTAGCAATCAAAAATATCATAAATCATTGATGGGTTAAATGTTACATGATTTCGTAGTTAGAAATTTAAACGGATAACTTTTTTTTCATAATCGATTTCATATAGTTGTGTAATTATGTTACTATTTTTACGGAGAACATAAGGAAATATACTTACATGAAATGCAGTGTTTCATCCTTTAATAGAAGGTCTTAATAGTAATGGATATCTTATAACTCTCATTTGTATCTAAACCCATATATAACATAACTTCCTAGTTCAATGAGTACTGAATATCACGAAATATAAAATTTCTTCTATGTATGATTTAATGAATCTAGGACAAGAGGAAAGAACATCATAACATGATCTAGGTGTCCATCTGATTTCACCCTAATTTTGTTTACAAAAATAAATTCATCAGTTATTTCAATAATTAATTATAGTTTATTAAATGAATTTTTCTTCCTTTACCCAAATACATCTAGTAAAATGTTGGTTTTATCAGTTTTCTTAGGGTATTTTTGAAAAATAATTTTTTATAAAAAAAAGTTTCAAAAGGATAGATAACACAAGATATTTTAATAACATTTAGATAGTGTTTATTTTGAAACATTCATTCAAGGGTCCATTTAAAAATATGTAAGTATGTTTTCAGACAATATAAGTTAACATAAAATATAAATTTGGTACTGAGGGTCTCCTTCCATAATGACCCATACTTTACATACATGGTTAATACTTCAAAATTGAATCATACATATTACAACATATAACAAAACAATGAATGGACCGTATAGGCATAGTGTCTTTAGAAACTGGGAAACATAAAAAACTGGTTCATAAGGAATCTACACTGTCTCCCATTTATTTCATCATATCAATAGTCCCTTTTGAATATCATACATAATAATCTTCTTCCTGACCTGGGGAAAGAAAACATACAAAAGGGTCAGCTCAAATTCTCATTAAGGGTAAAGAAAAGAAATATCAATCGAATCATATTCATAAGAACTTGACATTTTGTAAATCTTACCCTTCAAAAGAGATTATAATTTCATAACATGGGATAAATCATGGAAGTGAAATGTAATCAGAATAATCATAACATAAAACATGAAGCTTTTTGTCATACACACATAATCATAGATAATCATTTCTTATTAGTCAAGACTCATTTCCAAGACTATCTTAGTAGACAAAGTCCATTTCTGAACTGAGTTCACTCCTCGTTTTAGTCCTGTTTCACTGAACCAGTTTAACCTGTCGTTCCAGCCATGTCTATCTCATGAGATATAAAATCATTACCCAATGAATTGGAGGGAGATATAGGTACCACCCATCTCATAATTATACCATTCTTATGTGTGCCACAAAATCATAAACCATACATCATAGCATAACCCATGTAATAAAAATGGGAATTTTAATCATCGTGACATCATAAAACAATTCATATAAGATAAACGAATTCATAAAGATAATTCCATCCCAACATAAAAAAATAAATGTAATTATATGGATATAAACATTACCCTTTATTATCTTATATGGAAAATAATTTTGATAAAACACTTGAACTCCATTCTTGAGGAGAATATCCTTTCTACTTAAAAAACACTTTTCATTTATTAACATGTCATATGATATTAAACTAAACGAATTTGATCAAAAATAATCTTGAAAACATGTAAATTAATAATCTTGGAAATAGTGTTTTAAAAATCCATTCATTCCGTATATGTTAAAAAAATATTCTTCTCGTACTGTTGTCGAAAAAGTCAAAAAGTACCTCATATGAAAAACGACAAAAGATTCCTTTCATATCTTTTACTAAAAACTCACCGACGGGTAAAATTGTATTTAAAAATTTTCGGGTGGATGGAAATAATATTATATATTGAGGAAACATGTATGTGGGTGATAAATTACACCCCAGTAAATTCCAAAGTATAAACAATCTCAGATAAAAATGAGATTGTGATATTTCCCATACCTTAGGTCCGATTTGCTTCGTAAGTGTCCGAACCTCTTGTATAATGATTTAAATAATGTTATTTACTTATTAAAGAATCATAATTATTTTTATTATATCATATATTTTTATATTCTTAGCTTCTTATTAGTAATATTTCATTACTACTTGTTATTCGGGTGTTTATTACTTTTTGTTCTTATGTGTGTTTTGTCGAATTAATTCTTATTCTTATCTTTAGAATATAGATACCTCATTTCAAGAATGGTATTAGTGTAATATATATCATATTAATTCATTAAATTCATTTATATAATCATTATGCAATAAAGATCATGTAGAACGAGTCGTATCACATTGTGGAAACGGTATTCCGTACGTACGCACGAGCGAAGATATCGTTCCCATGATCATGGAATTGTATTGGTGTGTATGTATACTATTTGAAAAGAAATATCACATTATAATAATCATATATAGTTATTATTTACACCATTATACCCATCCAAGTAAGGTGGTGGGGGAAAATAGATTACACCACAGCGTGGAGACGGTATTCCGTTTGTACGCACGCACGATGATTGTGTTTTCCATAGGATGGATAGATGGTGAAATAGGGTTATTTCATACTAATAATAACATATTAGTATATGAGTGATACTGATGTTATTACTTCATAATGAAACAACTAAAGAAGAATAATTGGAAGAAGAAATAAAGATGAAAGAATCGGTAACAGACATTACCTCTTCTTTAAAGCGCATCTTTGAGACCTCCTCTTAGGGCACTACAATTGGTCTTTGAAGGATACCAAGACATCTAGAATGTTTCTAGGGATGTGGGTAAGTGAAATGTTTGGGGATTGGTTGAGAATGAAGGCTAAAATTAGTATGAGGAGGATACGGAGGAGGTTCCCTTTTATAAGGGAGGAGAGGGGCACCTTTGGAAATATATGAAATATTAGTTTATATTAAATCCTAACCCCACATAAAAACTTTCAAAATGACTCACATCCAAAGATTAAATGATATAGGGTTGTCATCTTGTCAACCAATAAAGTTTATACATGTTAGGAATTTATTTTAAACATTATAAACTTGATTTATCCTTATTTATCAATTTAATTTAATTAGTGGTAATAATATTCTAAATTTTAAATTATTATAAATAATTACACAATTCATTTATTTGAATTTAAATAAAATATATACAGAATATATGTTTGAACTAAAAGATTTAATAGATCCATAAAATGTCATATGTATCTAGAAAATTAGTGGAGCACATTAAATAGTTCATATAATATTTATTTTAATATATTTTCGAAACCATTTATTTGATATTTTAATTAATAGAATAATTTAAATATCACTGTTGTGTCATAAATAATGATAAATATTTAATAACTAGAGATTATAAATAAATTCCTATGATATAGATAATTTTATTAGTATTCTGGAGACTATTCATGTACGAAGATTCATTAATTTTATCATTAAATTAAAATTATTATACTTATAAGATTTAAGAAAGTGACATGTTGTCACATTCTTTAGTTTTAATAAAAATTATATTATTTTAATGGAAAAAAGTCCATTAAATGAATCTAATCTTACCCTTAGGTGATATGGGTCGACTTTTAGTCATCCAATAAAATTTTGGCAGGTTTTAGGGTAACTTTATAATCTTATATTTACTCTTAATTACCCGATTTATCTTTAACTATGGTAAATAAAATTTACCATAGTTACTATTAATAACGCCAAAAAAATTATCCTATTAACATAATTTGGACCCACTGATTCTAAATATGGAATCTATTTTTCAAAATTCAAAACATATAAGTTGCAGCAATTATTTTAAAATAAACCCCGTTGTTAAGAAAACGGGTTTTAGAAGTTAAAACATTGCAAATGATTGAAATGTTTTTACCTATGAATTCAATGTCAAATTAGTGCTAATGAAAATCATTATATTAAATGGTAAAAATATATTGTATTTATAATTTAAAACCATTCAATATTATAATTTATCCATATAAATTATCTCAATGAAAAAAGATCTTTTTATTTAAAAATTAGCGTATTTTTACTATTCATCAAAATATGAAAGTTATCAGAAAAATATTATAAATTTATCCAAAGTAAATTTTTATACCCTGATTCAAAAGAAGAATTTTATTTTGTCAAATTGAACTTATAAACATGTCAAAAACTATATTTAATGTGGGTGCACCATCACAAGGCGGCAAAACTGCATTTTTTGAAAACATACTTATTTTACCTGAAAAATTTATTTTGTTCTCTTACCATGTTCTTGAAAATGTGTAAGAAGAATAATAATTTTATAAAATTAAAAAGGTAGTTAATAATATTCATAATGTCTATTCTATAATAATATATCATTGTTTAGTGAAACCTGGTATTTCGTAGGATGCAAGCTATCGGGGAAGGTCGCGATTGCGTGTAAAGCCAGTCAAGCTAGTGTTGTGTGTAGCAAAAGATTCCTTTGATGATTTATATAACATGAAAACAAAATATTTCTCATAAACATCTCGGGTGTTACATTCTACCCCCCTTAAAATTAATTTCTCCCTCGAAATTCTTCACTTTGTAACAAACAGATGAGGATACCTCTCCCTCATCATATCCTCAAGATCCCATGTAACTTCTTTAATTGGTACTTCATCCATAAAACATTCACCAAGAGAGTGGTCTTGTTCTGTAGTACTTTATCGCTACGATCTAGAATCTCTATCGATTGTTCTTCATAAGAAAGTTCTTGCTCTAGCGGTATAACTTCTGAGCAGAGTACATGTGATGGATCAGGTATGTACTTTATCAGGAGAGATACATGGAACACAGCGTGAACATGAGAGTGATTCGGTGGAAGTGCCAATTGGTAAGCTACCTTCCCAACACGATCCATAATTTCAAAAGGACCAATATATCCAGGGCTCATTATTCAATTCTTTCCAAATCTCATGACCCTCATCCAGGGAGATATTCGTAAGAACACTTTATCACCCACTTCAAACTGCATGTCTTTTCATAGGTTGTCAACATAAATTTTCTGTCGACTCTAAGATTCTCTTATGTGTTGTTAATAGATCTGAACTTTTCTTCCATTTCATCATTGAGATCAGGTCCTAATAGCTTTTTTCCCCAACTTCATCCCAGCAAGTTGGAGTCCTTCATTTCTTTACATAGAGATCTTCATAAACAGCTATATGAATACTAGAGTGAAAGCTATTATTATAAGAAATTCCACCAATGGAAGGTGTTGGTCCCAATCACCTTTGAAATATATAGAGCATGATCTCAACATATCTTCTAGAGTTTGAATTGTCATCTCAGACTGACCGTCTGTCTGAGGATGATAAGAAGTTCTGAAACCCATCTCTGTATCTTGAGTATGTTGAAGACTTCTCCAGAACATTGAGATAAACATCGGATCCCGATCAGATATAATAGAAAGTGGTACTCCATGCAATCTTACCACTTACTTTACATATATCCTGGAAAGTTGATGTAGAGGGAAATCTTTTCTAATAGGAATGAAGTGTGAAGAATTTGTAAGACGATCAACTATGACCTAGATAGTATTATTTCCTTTGGATGTTTTAGGATGTCCGATGACAAAGTCCATAGTGATGTTTTCCCATTTCCATTCAGGTATGGGTAATGGTTGTAACATCCCCTTAGACTTCTATCTCTCACCTTTAACTTGCTGACAAACCAAGAATCGAGAGACATCTTTAGCAACATCTTTTTTCATGCCATCCCACCAGAAGTACTCTTTCAGATCCCTATACATCTTCGTGCTTCCTGGATGAATAGAGAATGAAGAACTATGATCCTCATCTAGCAGCTCCTTTAATTCTGGGATCAGAGGAACACAAACCAGATTCCTGAACATTATTATCCCATCACAATCAAGGTTGAATTCAGGAACATTTCTCACCTTCTTTTGTAACTCGACATCTTATTTATGTGCCTCTTGAATCTTCACATGTATAGATGGTTGAACATTCATTTGAGAAAGATAATATTTCGCCCCTTCCATAAAAATTCCAAGATCCATCCTTTGTAAATCGATAAATATTGGATCTTTTGTGATCCTCATCATGGATAAGCTAGCATGGTCTTGTCGACTTAATGCATCTGCTACCTTGTTTTCTTTCCCATGGTGGTAATGGATTGAGCAGTCGTAATCCTTAATCAGCTCCAACCATCTTTTTTGACGCTTATTCAGCTCCTTTTGTGTGAAAATATACTTTAATCTTTTATGATCAGTATAAATATCACACCTTTCACCATAAAGGTAATTCCTCCAAATCTTTGATGAAAAACTTACCATAGCTAACTCCAAATCATGAGTTGGTTAATTTTTCTCATGGATTTTTAATTTTCATGAGGTATAAGCTATCACCATATCATTTTTAATGAGAACACATCGTAGTCCCTTCTTGGATGCATCACTGTAGATCACAAACCTTTCTCCACTGAAAGGTAGTGTGCGTACATGTGAACTAGCTAACCTTCTCTTTATCACTTTGAAATTTTCTTCACATACCTCCATCCAAACAAACATAACTCATTTTCGAGTCAACTTTTTTAGTGGGTTAGATAACCTTGAAAAATATTTCACAAAACGTCGGTAATATCCACCCAAACCACGAAAACTTCAGATCTCGATTATTGTTGTTGGTCTCGACAATCATTCGATAACCTCTGTTTTTTCCGGATCCATAGATATCCCCTCTTTTGAGAATATGTGACCCAAAAATGCAACTTTTTGAAGCCAAAATTCATACTTGGTAAATTTGGCATAAAGATTATCCTTTCTTAGGGTCTTTAATACAATTCTCAAGTGATCTTCGTGTTCTTCCTTTCTCTTTGAATAGACAAAAATATATTCTATAAAGACTACCAAAAACTGATCAATATAGTATCTAAAGACTCTATTCATCAGATCCATGAAGATAGCAGGGGCATTAGTAAGACCAAATGGCATCACTATAAATTCATAGTGACCATACCTTGTACGGAAATCCGTATTTGGTATATCCTCCCTTTTGACCCTTAATTGATGATACCTTGAACGAATATCAATCTTCAAAAAGTATTGAGCTCCACGTAGTTGGTCAAATACGTCATCAATGTGTGGGAGAGGATATTTTTTCTTGATAGGGATCTTGTTATGTTCTCGATAATCAATGCAGAGTCTCATTGATCCATCTTTCTTCTTGAAAAACAGAACAATTACTTCACAAGGTGATTCACTAGGGCGTACGAATCCTTTATCATGATTCTCTTGGAGTTTCTTTTTCAATTACTAAAACTCAATTGGGGCCATTCTAAAAGGTGTCTTTGAAATAGGGAAAGCACCCGGTACAAGTTCTATTGAAAACTCAACTTCACGATTTGGTGGAAGACCTGGAAATTCCTCCGGACAAACATCATCAAATTCTCATACAATGGGAATATTATTAATCGTGAGTTTCTCTCCAACCATTTGAGATAAATAACCTTCATTTAGTGGAATCAAGACCCATAAGATGGATGAAATTTCCACTGGAAGGTTATGTTCATCCTTGCATCGATAGATGATCATAGATTTATTTGGAATATGAAATGTGACTTCCCTTCTTTGGAAATTGATATGAGCTCCATATAAAGAAATCCATTCCATGCCAATAATCACATAAAATTCCACTATAGGAAGGATCACAAGATTTTGCAGGAAGCACTTTCGCACAAACTTCAATCGGAGAAGAATTGTAATCTTTTGATGTGACTGTTGTGCCATTAGGAGTTGTCACAACCAACTCAACATCTAATTGTTGAGGTAATACGGTGATACCATTAAGAAATTCTTCTGAAATAAAAGAGTGGGTGGATCTAGAATCAAATAAAACATTTTCTACTTTAGAGTGGATGGTAAGTGTACTTCTCACCACTTCGTTGTCGTACTCCACATCGCCGATAGTAATTGCATATGACTTTCCTTTGTCTTTGGCCTTAAGATTTTGTTGACGTCGATCATCATCATCATCCCTTGGATTTGGGCATTGATTGGAATAATGCCCCATCTCATTGCACTTGAAACATTGAAGTGTAGTAGGTTCATTTTGTGTATCCCTTCCTTTTTTTGCATCATTAGATATCTTCATCCCATTATTTCTACATTCAATTGACTGATGACCTTCTTTTCCACACTTATAACATTTTCTTCTCCCCATAAGACAATTTCCTCCATGTTTCTTTCCACACATTGAGCATAAGGGAAAACTCATCTTCTTTTCAGTGTGGTCTTTAGATTTTTCTTTGAATTCCATTTTCCTCTTCTTATCAAACCCATGTGACTGATGGGTTACAACAATCTCCATCTCATCCTTGAGAGAACATCGAACAATTTCCTCGTAGCTATTGAAGTCCCTTATGGATAACGCCCTTCGAAGACTCTGTTTTAAGCCACTAAAGAATAGATCGATCTTACTCTCAGGTTGGTTAATAATTCCGGAAGCGTACCTTGAATGTCTTGTAAAATTTTCTTCATAGGTACCAATGGATTCATCATCCTTTTGCTTCAGTTCAAGAAACTCCTTCTCCATCTTTGTTCGAAAAATATGAGGGAAATACTTGTTGAAAAATAAGTTCTTGAACTCGTCCAATTCCATGGACTCAATTTCATCCCTTTGCCTCATATTCTTAATACAATTCTACCATTGATCATCATCACCTTCCAAATGATACACTGCTAAGATGACTTTATCATGTTCCGAACATTGAATAACTGAAAATATCATTTCTGTGGTACTGATCCATTGTTCAGCCACTAATGGATCAGAGGACCCGCTGAATGAAGGTGGACGCTGCCTCATGAAGGATTCGACAAAATGTTGCTCCTTCCTTTGCTCATTTGGAAGTACTGCTCGATTCATATCTTGAGAAAGTTGTGTGAGCATGGCTACAAGATTTTTCATTCCAACTCCCATAACGTTTGGTTGCTCAGGGGGACAATCATTGCATTACCCGTCGCATTCCGCATTAACACGGTTTTTTCGGGTTCCATCCATTGACTTAAACCAAGAAGAATGGTGTGAGAAACAGTAATTATAATAGGAAAACCACATAATCAAGAATAAAATTTCACACTTAAGGACTTATCATAGGTTGTTTATGGCCATTTCTAAAACACTAAGATTGTGTTCTGTGCTTAGACTTATCCTTAGGGTTCTTATTAAGGCCTTCACATCCTAGTTTCCAAAGGTTGACTATACCCTTCCTCTGATACCAACTATAACAACCCATACTTTACATACATGGTTAATACATCAAAATTGAAGCATACTTATTACAACATATAACAAAACCATTAAAGGACCATGTAGGTATAGTGTCTTTATAAACTGGGAAACATAAACAACTGGTTCATAAAACATCTATAACGTCTCCCATTTATTTCATCATATCAATAGTCCCTTTTGGCATATCATACTTAATAACCTTCTTCCTGACCTAGGTAAAGAAAACATACAAAAGTGGGAGCTCAAATTTTCAGTAAGGGTAATCAAAAGGAATATCAATCACATCACATTCATAAGAACATGACATTTTGGAAATCTTACCCTGCGAAAGAGATCATAATTTCATAACATGGGATAAATCATGGCAGTGAAATGTAATCACAATAATCATACCATAAAACATGAAGCTTTGTGTCATACACACATAATCATAAAGAATAATTTATTATTAGTCAAGACTCATTTCCAATACTATCTTAGTGGACAAAGTCAATTTCTGAACCAAGTTCACTTCTCGTTTCAGTCCTGTTTCACTGAACCAGTTTAACCTACCGTTCCAGCCATGTCTATCTCATGAGATATAAAATCTTTACCCAATTCATTGGAGGGAGATATAGGTCCCACCCATATCATAGTGATACCATTCTTAGGTGAGCCACAAAATCATAAACCATACATTATAGCATAACCCATGTAATAAAAATGAGAATCTCAAACATCGTGACATCATAAAACAATTCATATAAGATAAAGGAATACATAAAAATAATTCCATCACAACATAATCATGTCAATGTAATAATATGGACAGAAACATAACCCTTTATTATCTTAGATGGAAAATAATTTTGACAAAACACTTGAACTCCATTGTCGAGGAAAATATCTTTTCTACTTCAAAAACACTTTTCCTTTCTTATCATGTCATATAATTCTATACTAAAAGAATTTTATTAAAAATAAACTTGAAAAATTGTAAAGTAAGCTTCTTGGAAATAATTTTTTAAAAATCCATTCATGCCGTATAAGTTAAAAAAAACATTCTTCTCATACTTTTGTTGGAAAAGTCAAAAAGTACCACATACGAAAAACGACAAAAGATTTCTTTCATATCTTTTACTAAAAACTCACCGAAGGGTAAAATTGTATTTAAAAAATTTTAGGTGGATGGAAATAATATTACATATTGAGGAAACATGGATGTGGATGATAAAATACACCCCAGTAAATTCCAAAGTATAAATAATCTTGGATAAAAATGAGATTGTGATATTTCCCTTACTTTAGGTCTGATTTGCTTCGTAAGTGTCCGAACCTCCTATATAATTATTTAAATAATGTTATTGACTTATTAAATAATCATACGTATTGTTATTATATCATATATGGTCATATTCTTAGCTTCTTATTAGTAATATTTCATTACTACTTGTTATTTGGGTGTTTATTAATTTTTGTTCTTATGCGTGTTTTGTCGAATAAATTCTTATTCTTCTCTTTAGGTTATAGTTACCTCATTTTAGGAATGGTATTAGTGTAATATATATCATATTCATTCATTCAATTCATTTATATAATCATTATGCAATGAAGATCATGAAGAATGAGTCGCTTCACATCGTGGAGACGATATTCCGAATGTACGCACGAGCGATGATATCGTTCCCATGATCATGGAATTGTATTGGAGTGTATGTATACTATTCTAGAATAAATATCACTTTATAATAATCATATATAGTCATTATTTACACCATTATAACCATCCAAGTAAGGTGGTGGGGGAAAATAGATTACACCACGGCATGGAGACGGTATTCCGTACGTACGCACGCCCGATGATTTCGTTTTCCATAGGATGGATAGATGGTGAAATAGGGTTGATTCATTATTATAATAACAAATAAATATATGAGTGATACTTATGTTATTACTTCATAATGAAAAAACTAAAGAAGAAGAAGTGGAAGAAGAAATAAAGATGAAAGAATCGGTAACAGACATTACCTCTTCTTTGAAGCGCCTCTTTGAGACCTCCTCTTAGGGCAATACAATTGGTCTTTGAAGGAGACCAAGACCTATATGATGTTTCTAGAGAAGTGGGGAAGTGAAATTCGGAGGGATTGGATGAGCTTGAAGGCTAAAATTGTTTTGATGAGGAAAGGGAGGAGGTGCCCTTTTATAAGGGATGAGAGGGGCACCTTTGAAAATATAATAAATATTAGTTTATATTAAATCGAAAACACACTTAAAAAGTTCCAAAATGACTCATATCTGATCCTTAGATGAGATAGGGTTTTAATATCATCAACCAATAATATTTATACATGTTAGGAATTTATTTTAAACATTATCAACATGGTTTATCTTTATTTATCAATTTAATTTTATTTGTGGTAATGATATTCTAAATTTTGATTTATTATCAATAATTAAATATGTGTTGTGAATTTTCTATAATTTGACACTTTATTACATTTTCTACCATATAAATTTTAATTTATAATTTTTAAGTATTTTTGTGATTTTTAATCAATTTTATAATATGTTATTTTTATAAAATAACTATCTTGTCAATTTTGACAGTATTCATTTAATTGAATTTAAATAAAATATTTACAGAAGATATGTTTGAAATAAAATATTTAATAGATCCATAAAATATCATATGTATCTATAAAATTATATGAGGACATTATATAGGTCATATAATATTTATTATAATATATTTTCGAAACCATTTATTTGGTATTTTAATTAATAAAATAATTTTAATATCACTATTGTGTCATAATTAATGATAATTATTGAATCCCTAAAAATTATAAATAAATTCCTCTGATTTATATAATTGTATTATATTTTTGGATAATATTCATGATCGATGTTTCATTATGTTTATCACTAAATTAAAATTATTATACTTATATGATTTAAGAAAGTGACATGTTTTCACATTATTTGGTTTTAATAATAATTAAATTATTTTCAAGGACTAAAGTCCATTAAATTAATATAATCCGACCCTTAGGTTATATTGGTCGACTTTTAGTCATACAATAGGATTTTTTCAGGTGTTAGGGTAACTTTATAATCTTATATTTACCCTTAATTACCCGATTTACCATTAACTATGGTAAATAAAATTTACCGTAGTTACTATTCATAATGCCGAAAAATAAAAAGTAGCCTATTAACATAATTTGGACCCACTGATTCCAAATATGGAATCCATTTTTCAAAATTCAAAAGATATATGTTGCAGTAATTAATTTAAATTAAATCCCGTTGTTAAGAAAACGGGGTTTAGAAGTTAAAACATTGTCAAAGATTGAAATATTTTTAACTATGAATTCAATGTGAAATAAGTGGTAATGACATAAATTATATTAAATGGTAAAAATATATTCTATTTATACTTTAAAACCATTAAATTTTATAATTTATCCATATAAATTATCTCAATGAAAAAAGTTGTTTTTAATTAAAAATTATCGAAATTTTACTATTCATCAAAATTTGAAAGTTATCAGAAAAATATCATAAATTTATCCAAAGTAAATTTTCATACCATGAATCAAAAAAAGATTTTTATTTTGTCAAATTGAACTTATAAACATGTCAAAAACTAGATTTAATGTGGGTGCACCATCAAAAGGCGGAAAAACTGCATTTTTTAAAAAATACTTATTTTACCCGAAAAATGTATTTTGTTATCTTACCAAGTTCTATAAAATGTCTAAGATGAATAATAATTTTATAAAATTAAAAATTTAGTTAAAAATATTGATAACGGCTAGTCCATAATAATATATCGTTGTTTAGTAAACCCGGTATTGCATACGACGCAAGCTATCGAGGAAGGTCACAATTGCGTGTAAAGAAAGTCAAGCTAGTGTTGTGTGTAGCAAAAGATTCCTTTGATGATTTATATAACATATGAACAAAATATTTATCATAAATGTCTCGGGTGTTACACCTTCATTGACAACTATATGAAAAATATAATATTCTTCAAAATAGTGTGATAAGGTAAAATATCTAAAAATACATTGATAATATTTAAATTTTATCAAATATTTAAATATTTAGAAAATATTATTTATTTAAAAAAACCAGAAAATATTGAGGTATTGAGGTATATAATATGGTTTTGATATTTTATTCAACTATTTTCAAGAGATTTGTAAGTTAGAAAACGTTTTAGCATCATCAGTACATGGCTTCAATAATATCAAATCAATTGGGTCATCAAGATGAGATATAATTAGTTTTTGAGATCCCCAACCATTATTTTGTAAATAATATTCCTAGATCTAAAAATGTTAATTATCAAGGATTTAAATAAAATAATATTCATAGAAACAAAATATTTGTTTAACCAAAATTTCTAATCCATAAATTTATCTCAAACAATCCATTCATTAAAACTATAAAGACACAACCATAACACGTTACATAATTATGACTTAATTCTTGAATTTTAGGTTTTCACATTGATTGTCTATTTAGTTTTTGATTATTAGAGAACTATACCATAAGTAATTCAAAAAAAAAAACAATTACAGTATAATGTGGCCACATTTAATCAATATCTATTTTTATTATAATCTAAAACATTTAAAATAAATCATGATAACTTTTATGACATCTCAAAATAATTACACATCAACATGTTATATGAAAAATAATTTTAACAAAAATGGTATGAGAATAAAAATTAAAATAATGGAAATAAATATTTGGAAACCATTAGCCAATTTTTAAACAATAAAACCCATGAAAACAATATCAGAATGTAATTATTTTCAACCTTAATAAGTATTAAATACTTTCTATTTTAAATATTATCATTTAATAACATTTCTTTAATCACATGAATACAGAAAAACCCAATATCAAGAATAGTTAATACATAATGGTACAATGGGATATAATTATACCTTTTGATCTTATAAATGAAATAACCAAACTATTGATTTCAATACATGTCACACGAACAAATAGAATAGACATACAATCAAATTTCATAACAAATGAACTGTAGGGTATAAAACAACCACCCATCCTTGGTTTATCATGAATCCACCCATACATTTTTTCACATAACCACCCATCAAAATTATAAATACCATTATAAGTGATTGCAATTTTCATCATTACAGTATTAAAATTTCATTTGCAATCACTAGAAATAATTTCAAGATATTATAAAAATAAATGGGTTTTCAAAACCATTTTCAATTTAAAAATGTAATATAGAAGGGATTAATGGATTTATTTGTCTTTAAAAACATTATTTATTATTTAGCAATCAAATCATCAAATAATGGTCACTACCGCAAACAAATAATTATAATATATCAATTAATGTTTATTTTTCTATAAAATAAGATGATATCATTATTTATGCAAAATTATATTAATTTTAATATTTATAATAAATATTATTTGATATTAAAAATAATTAATTAATTATTGGATCATTATTATGCATCCCTTTAATTGAGGTTTGTATTCTATAAAAATATTAAATAAATTATCATGATGAAGAGAAATTAATTTTCATTCAAATTAATTTTTATATTTCTATTTTTTTTCAGAAACATGTACTAAAATTATATTGCATATTAAGAAACGAGAGTATGATATATTATCGTATCCTTAAATAAAATATTTGAAATGAAAAATACTATACAACGTGGATTAAAAGTGTTATAATTATAGGATAATGTTGATTTTGGTTGAATCCCACTTATCTGATGACATTCAGACTGGGTTTTTTATAATTTTAAAACAATATAATATTATTTTTACCTATATTTACCTCATCTACTAACAATCATGGTAATTTTTTTAATGTTACTATTCATAATATCAAAAAATTATTCTTATAATATTGAATCTATATATCATATAGATTACAACCATTTTTTTAATTCAATTAACAAAAGTAGATAAATTATGCTTAACACTAATCTCACAGATTAGGAAAGAAAGAAGGTAAAATTAATTGTTTAAAAGTTCAATAGGTTTTTATATTTAATTATAATTTAATAATTAATATAATACATTAAATTGGAATAATATAACTACTATTTATCAACTATGAAATCATAAATAAATTAAAAGTATAATAATTTTTAAAATAAAAAGTCATCCTTTTAACTACAATTTTGTATTTTCCACTTTTCATCAAAAAAGAAACATCTGATAAAAATACCAAAAAACTCCCTTCTATATTTTTAATATTCCAAATTCCAAAATTAATTTTTTTTTAAAAAATAAAATTTATATATCTTCTAAAATTACGTTATAAAATATATTCTCTATGAAGATGTTGAAAAATTAGAATTAAAAAATAAATTTTTTATTTGTAAAATCAAATTTTTTCAAATATAATTTGCTATAAATCATCTATGTAGAATGTAATAATTATATGGCATATACATAAGATAAATAATGTTTTAAATAATATTCATAACTTCTATTCAAATTGATAGGTTAACAGATAGTGGTACCCTATGACTCAGTGTAGTGTTCAAAACATGCTATATAATTTATTTAAAAAAAAACCATACCATAAAATTTTTGTGTGTTACGGGAATGGTAAATTTTTTACAAAAAACAGACCAAAATTAATATTATGTATTAATATCATAATAATATAATATGATTAGAAAATATTATTTTTAAAAATAAAAAAAATCCATAATTTGAAATCAAAAGTATGTTCTAAAAAGTAACGAATATTTAAGATTAATAATATTCTCATTAAAAAAATAAGTTAATAACATGTTATTTTCATTATAGTTATCAATTATTTATTTTAATTATAAAACAGTTTAACCATATTTCTTTCATTAAATATGTTAATATATTACTGACTATTTTCTAATTGTTGAAATAGAAAACACAATAATTATGATCTCCAACAAAGTTATTTCTTATCCTAGCATTATGATTATACTCTTTACTATTTCTCTTAATATTTTAGCTCTTCTTCAAATCATTTTATTTTTAATTACGAAAAATCATCTCATTGGTATTCCTCTATCTTTTGGTGTATTTTCATTTATACTATTTGTATTAATTTCCATTTATTACTGGTTTTAAAAATTTTACGTTTATTTCTTATATCACTTTATTTATTTTGAAATTGAGTTTATTAATATAATTTTACATGATGTAATAATATTGAAAAATTATTAATGATTCTTCTCAATAAATTTTTTTTTTAATATATTGATTTTCCCATGTTTCTTATATGTCTCAATCACCATTAAATTATAAATTTAATAGTTATATTTGTTAACCATAAAAAATGTAATATAATAAATACATATGCCTTAGAGAATCAGAAAAACTCATAAGAAAACTCTAAAATTAATTTCCTTATTTTTTTAGTTGTGTTATACATAAATGATATTCTCATTATTATTTATATTTTATATGAAATCACTTTTATGATGGCGGATGATTAACAAAAAAGTGGCCCAAATATTCGTCCTTCTTGTGTAACTCGGTGGCGTTATGGTTGTTTTCCTTTTTTATAGAGGTATTGATGGGTTATCAAATATATGAATATGATTTATTAAAGTTAAATTATCAAAAAAATATAGCATTCCTATCATTTAAAAAAATGCATAAACTATTTTAATGATTTTAGAGAAAAGATACATAAAACTCAGGGATGTTAAACTCTCCCGCTTAACTGATTTGCAACCTCAAAAATCATTTTGGATTATACTCTTCAAACATCAATCTTGGTCTATGATTTGGATCGTATTTCTCCCTAGTCTATATATGTTTCCATGTCCACAGAGCCATTAATGTCGGAGACCATCATGGGAAGTAAGATTTCGTCAAATTAGAGATAAATCCCTAGATGCTTCAAATTATTCTACTTACCTTGACCATATGCATCTTGTGAATATGGGGTTGTAATGATGTAGACCCTAAAAATTGTTCTAAGAGGAGAAGATACCATATAAAACACTAAGAATTTAATTTGAACTCGATTCTATTAAAACATTATCATAGACTAGTCATCAAATGTTTCAATTTCATCATAGGTTTTTTAATGAATATAAGAAGAAATAAAAGATCAAACAAAAATAATGATCAAGTACTTCCACATTCAAATGGTATGTAAAAATAATGTTTTGATTCATGTTCCGTAGATATAGTAATGAATTAATGAATTCATACATTATATTTTATGTAGTGTTTATTGTAGAAATTGTGCATTAGTGTGAGGTCTTATTAATGAAATCATGATCTTTGATAAAGATTTAGAATATAATATATATAGGAAATGTGATAATGATTTTTTCTAGTAAGCCTCGGGACATGATAAGGATGAAATATTTCATAAAATTTCATTGTGATGATCCTAACATGTAGTTAATTTGGAAGGGATAAGATATTTTTTTGGTTTCCCCTAACATTCATTGGAAAATTATAGAATTGAATGTTTACTAAAAAATGATACATAATCGAGTGAATAATTATAATTTTACAAAATTATCTATTCCATTTTTTATACCATATGTAATACCTTACTCCCATGATTTTGGATTTAGTTATATAGGCATGATATTTATTTTTTTAAAAGAAATATTGATAAATGCATAGATATGTATAAAAATTTAGACCTTTTTCAGTCTAGTTTCATTATAATTAGATAAAATTATTCAATTTATAATGGAATAAAATATTTTTCTTCATATTATCTATAACCAAATAGAATATTCTTAAATTGGTTGTGATACATGTGAAAAATATTTTAAACAAGGGATAAACATTAAATTTCCCAATAAGGTGTTTTAAGACCAATGTGTCCCATTTTATAAAAAACCATATTAAAGAATTTTATATCAAATTATAACATCTCGAATATTCCATTTTTTTAGATACTCTATATAATGATTTTGAGACCTGGGGGAAATATGATATGTGATTCTGAGGCCCAGTGTTCCTTAAACAAATTATTGTAATATATTAATATTTTTAAAATCACACACAGGAGGATTTCGTGAAAATGTTTAATAACTCTTAAATAGTTTACTATATATAATATTACATTAAATAGTTGGAATTAGAATGTTGACTTTACCATGGGTGTGACTAATCTTTATTTAGAATGAGTTATTACTAAAAAAACTCAAGAGGATGAATCATTAAATAAAATTAATTAATTAATTAATTAATTTGACGTAATGACATTAATTATTACTATATATTTGATATAACATTAGAAATAGATTCATAACCATTTAATTTCTCAATAGGATTGTTGAAAAACCTATGGTAAAACCATTGGCAGACGATGATGTAATGATCGAACAACGAACCTTGGATTCGACGAACTATTCCAATGATGACAATGATGTTTCATTCCTTGTTAGTGATGGAACCAAAATGATTCATGCCCTATTGTATTGAGTTTTTTCCTCATTATTTAATTATGATATGAAATCTGATCTATCAATAAATAGATTAGCCCATAGATTGGTCATTGTCGTAGGATGAGATATTATCTACCCGATTATCAAGAGATTTGTCCTTATTCCTCTTAATTTATAATTCTAACATAAAAATATTGAGGATGAAAGGAAAAAATTATGATGTTAACTCCTCAGGTTTTATCTTTTTTGTTTTTCTTACTCTGTTCGTTGTGTTATTCACTTATGGATCCCTATGGTCATTGCTCGACCTTTTCGAGTGTCCCAAAATGAGATTGGACTAATGAACTAGATAAATATAAACTGAGGACTCAACAGTGAGGATCGAGGCTCATGCATCCATGATCAACATTCATTTTCAATTCAGGGAAGCACAGAAGTATTTATATCTTTTGGAAGTGGAGATTGTGGCACCCAACAAAGGAAGTGACACACAGTGGCGGTGCACAGTGGTGAATTTGGACCAGCGGAGGCGGTCGATGGTGTGGGTGGCGAAGCTTTTTGGAAGCAACATTGGACATTTGGGAGCCATTGGGGCTGGTGAAAGTAGACCACAGAGGAGGCCATGTGGAAGATGGCTGATAGATGTGCAGTTATAGGCCACAGAACCGTGACAGATGCATGAGGCAACATGGGAGATGGCCAGGTGGGATGCATGAAACAACACTAGATACCTCTATTCATGCGAGGAGGGATGAGTTATACATTCCATTTGGGTCATCTCATGTGGGATGGGATTAATGGGCCTAGACCATGTGGGATCGGTCAGAACTGGCTAGGAACCTGAGTGACTAGGGTGGATCAACGCCATAGTTGACTGTGAGGCGCATAATATGTATCTGCCGCATGCATATATGTGGAATGGCTGTGACCATTGATGATGGACTATCACAGTCATCCATGAAAGGAGTAACAACCACCACATTCGATCCATGGTGGTAGGTCAAATGGAAGGTCAGCTTCCATGGTTGGTTGATCGACTGTGTCATTGGTCCATAAGCCAAGTGAACCCCTATAAAACATCAATTAGAAATAACATATAAACAGAACATCCAATAGACGATTCATCTACCGCGTTGAGACCATGACTTTGATAACATACTTTAGACACAAGTGGTGGGTTTTTTGTTTGGGCCAATATAGTTTTAGATAATTACCATTGACCATTATTCAATGGATCATTATACTATTACATCAGCTAAATTGGATTGTAATCCCTTATAGAGGTCAAGTCATAGATAGAGTATGATATTCTTCATTGTTACTGGGGTGAGATCCTATATCACCCATAATGGTGTTTTTTGGAATCGATGTAACCAACAACTATAGGGTCTCGGTATTCCATCTCAATGGCCATGTCAGTAGGGTCAATGTAATTCCATAGTATTTTTGGGTATGATCCCATCTCTATGTATCATAGACCCCATCGACCTATGTGTTCTCCTTCAATTGGGCCCAAATGGGCTATACATATTCATGAGTGTCTACAATGATATCACAACTCGAGCAGTGAGTTCTCTTGGATTATGCATGATTTCAGTCGAATAATGAGTTTGTTAATTAGTTTGGGCTTAACTCTAGATTATGTTTCCGGTATATATTAGATATCTAGATGTTCTTTATTTATTTGTTGTCTACTTGTTCCAATGTAGATCTAACTATACATTAATTTTTGGTACTTCATTGTGGAATTTCGTTGTTGTTTAAGGGTGTGATACATAGAAGTGTTATAATCATCACTACACTGGACTATCCGGTATGTGTCATGTCTTGTGTAGATGAGAAGAAATTTTACAGAGTCTCATACTGACCTAGACCAGGCAGTGCGTTGTGAGACTGGACAGACTGAGGTGTCATCCTATGTATTTTTAGACAATAGTCCGAATAACACTATTCTTATAGGATAGACATGTTTTAATATTCTCTTGTAAGTAGTCTTGTATTTGGTTGTGTTTACATTCACTATTGTACACTAGTTGTGGGGAATAGTGGTTTTCATGCATTGTTTACACAGTGTTTTTACATTTCATCATTTGAGGATGGGATATGTGGGCATGTGTACACGTACATTATGATGATTCCTCATATTTTTGCGATATGACTACTAAGTAGTAATCGCCAGACACTGTCATGTTTTAAGAGGGATTGGGTTATTCATAGGATGAGCCCCTCTTCGATAGGTGATGATATAAATATAAATATTTTATACATATAATCAATTTTAAAAATTAAATATTTTGAAAATTCATTTGAAAAATAGATCAATAAAAATAATTAGATTTCTCCTCTAAAATTATTTTGAAAATAATACAGTTTTTACTTATATTTTTGATACTGGGAAGATCCTATGAAAACCTATATGTCCACAAGGAATATAATATATAAGAACAACATACTATTAGGTCATGGGATCACTCCCAATTTCACATCATCCCACCTAATACCCATGTACAAGATCAAATTTTAATAAAACTTTTTCATGATCAATATTTCACAACATCAATCCATTGAAACACAAGAGAAATTAAAAATATTATTTTCAATACATAAAATAATTTTATAACTTCTATTATAATTCACTTTCTCATATAATTATTATAATAAATACTTATTTTAGAAAATGAATAACATGGAGAGATATTTTCAAAAATTATTTGAACAAAGCATCAATACATTCAACATTAAAAATATTCATTAAAAAACCTGTCAAATATTTAATTCATTTAAATTAATACTTAAATAGAGTGAAAATAAACATAAAATAAGACATAATAAATTATCTAATGCATGAATGTAATGTAAAAATACATAGATATGGACCGATATTATATATATTATGACACTCAAGAATGTATAAATACTTTTCACACATAAAATTATACCAACTATTAATTAAATAAATTTTTATAGAGAAACTAAAAAACATAATAATATTCTTATATTATATATTTGTAAAATAAACATTTTATATAACACTAGAAATATTTTTTATAGAAAGTTTATCAAAAAATTTACTTTTTTCTAAAAATGTAGTTCCGTATAATTTATTTCTTAAAAATATTTACTTATAAATTTCATATTAAAATTAATAATTTAATTTCATAATTTAATAATAATTTCATTCTATAAATTTTTTTGATTATCATTTCAAAAACAAATAACCAAAAATACCATAAAGAACTAAATTTTAAGACACAATTTCTTATTAAATATGAAAACATTATTCAAATATATTTTATTGAAATAAATATTATCCTTTATATAATAAAATATATATTTGAAAATAGTAATTCTCATTCAGATTAATCTCATTTAATAACTAAATAATAATAACAGGAATTATATATTTGATGTTAGAAAATATACATACCTTATCTAATGGAAAAAATGGTACTGCTGGTCCCCTAGACATGACATGTTGGTATTAGTTGGAATGAATGGACTTTTAGAATGGGATATATCTCCCTTCAATATGGAAATTATTATCCTATTGTAACTAAAACTAATTTTTAGTTTCATAAAATAAGGGAGATAAAATGGTGGGGTATTCATTATTTGTTTTCCATTATTGTGTAGATTGATTATGAAATATAAATTTTTGAGATCATTATGTTTTAAAATCATAGGAATATAAAAAAAATTATATATATTATCGTGGGAAAATGAATCCAACAAAAACCATTGTGATACAGTAGTGATGAAAAATCTAACATTGATTATGTGTTCACATTTTATATACGATGATTTTTTGTGTTAGAGTTTTAAACACCAAGGAAGATCGATATTCAATCATATAATAGATATCAAATAAAATAACATTGTGTGGAAATGATTTGGATGAAAAATGTGTATCAATTATTATTTTAAGTATACTACTTCAGTATATGATGCATTTTTTAAATTTAATTTATGTTTTCGAACCATAGTCAATGAGTGTTTCAATTTTAGTGGATTAGGATGATGGATGGGTTGAGGTTTTAATTTCATCCATGATCGAGTTTAATGTAGATTTCTAAAATAGGGAAGATGATCTGAATTAGATATAGTTGATGTGAAAATCGTTTCCACTGATTATTTTGTCAATAAATATGTGGAATGTTCTATTGAAGGGAATGGGATAGACATGTTGGATGAGGTAGATATTAGATGGATGATTGAGATTAAATCCTGTATTTTCTTCAATAATCCCAAATTAAAATATGTTCACTTATGGATATGAATTATATTGCGGGGTGGATGTTCTAAGAAATTGTAACATAGACACACACACCATGGTCCTTATACATGGGCTGTAATTATTGTGGGATTCATGCCCACCCTATGATTCACCATCTATATATATATATATATCTCTCTCTCTATCTTCCCAACCCATACACCTCTAGCGTTATCTTTTCATATTCTTATTGGCTTGGCTCAACTCTTCCAATAATGGTTGACCCCTTATGGTTCATAAAACAGATTTAGGTGTTCCATACTAAGAAAAATTTGGATTTATTATTAACAAAGGATAAACTAAAATAAATACTGAATTGTGTTATCATAACATTATCATATTCTTGCAAAATTCAACTATTCAAAAATATAATCATTCATAATTTGTAAAAATCTTTATTTTTTGAAAATAAAATTTAACATTACATAGTAATAAATTAATACATACAGTATTGTTTAATAACATTGTTAATTATCATTATTGTTATAAATTATCACATTAATTTATAAATTATTTTAAACCTATGTTTTCATTAAATAAAAAAATATAATAATGAATCAATGTAATTTTCAGCTGAGAAATCATTATAAATAGATGTTCCAACAAAGCTATTTAAAATCCTAATATAATGAATCTATTATTTCATATTTTTCTATGTGTTTTTTATTCTTCTTATCATTATTTTATAATTATGACTAATATTGTACATGTTATTCTTCTCTGTGTTGGTGTATTTAATTTTTTTACTAAAAGTATTATGTTTCTTCGATTCAAAGTTTTCCAAATTTTACATTTATTTATTATTTAACTATTTTAATTTTTAAATATATTTTATCAATATAATTATCCATAATTATATTAAATTTAAAAAATTACTAAGGATTCTTCATCATAAAATTTTTCTTCTTAATATATTCTTTTATAAATGGTTATTATATTTCTCTATCACTATTAAATTAAAATTCATATGATAATATTTTATAATTGTAAAAAAATTTAGATAATTAACAATGTATAAAGGAATTTTAAACACTCCTAAAAACCATTTTTAGTTCCTTTCCTTCTGGGTAATGGTTTATACATTCCTATTATTATTAATAGTGCTATTATTTTACATACAATCACTTTTTTTATCATGGAAAATTTATATGCAGTGGGATACTATTTCATCCTTTTTTTGTTACTCAGTGGTGATCTAGTTCTATTACTCTCATTCATAGTAGGTTTGATGTGTATTCTATTTTTTTATTGTGATGTATTAGATTTAATGTTTCAATAAAACTTTTATCACATCTACCATTCAAAATAAATTATAATTTAATTAATTTATTTATTTAAAATAAATGATACATAAAAACCTAGGATGTTATCGTAAGTATCCATCCATAAAAAGTTTCATAATAATTAGTTATGCCATGAATTTAACCATAGTTTTTATTATAGTTATTTTCATTATTATATGTTCAGAGAATTATTCAATCACTCATACATAAAAAATCCATAACAACAAAATGTGGACACCTCATAATCGTATCATTTATTATCATATTCTAAAACATTTAAAACAAATCATCATTACTATAATGAAATCTCGTAGTACTTACTCATTCATAATTCTTGTGAAAAAATAAAAAATATGGGATGATCATAAAAATATTAGTGTTGGATATAAATATAATGAATTCCATATATCATATATAACATTTAAAACATATGAGACATAGAAAATGTGTAATGGTACCATTGGACAAAATTAATCTAGTTACTATTATAAATGGAATAACCATGCGGTCATGTTCCATACATTTCACTCTTACAAATTGAATAGTCATAAAACATACTTCCATACCCAATACAATATATTTTATAATGAAAAAACCTATCATTTGTTTATTTCACAACCACCCATCATTGGATAATCTTTTAACCACCGATGAAATTTCTAAATACCATGATTATATATTGTAATTTTCATCATTACACTCAAAAAATGTTATTTAAAATCATATAAAATCATATAAAGATACTAAAAAATAAATCCACTTCCAAAAAATTTTTCAGAATCAAAATACCATGAAATAAGAGTGCTGGATTTTTTTTATATTTAAAAAATTAATGATTTTATAGGAATTCAAAATGAAAGGTGATTGAGGTGAAATCACTTAACTTGACTCAGATTCATCATGTATGTTCTATATCACACTGAAAAATAAGCATATATTAACTATATACATTATAGATAACATTTTTTTAATTTTATTATTCCTATTATTTATATTATTATCGTGTTATAAGAATAATTAAATATGTATGCTCACATTGTTCATTTTGAAAATGTTCTGTAAATGAGTATAAAAACAATTTGGCATGATATTAGTAGTCAATGTTGTAAAAATAACATCATATACGAAAATATAATAATGAAATAATAATTTTTTAAATATATAAATTAAAATTTTCTTTCAATATGTTTTTGTATGATAATGAAAAATGGGCAACATTATATTCACGTAGATAGTAGGTTGAACAAACACCTGAGTAACATTTTCAATTTTCAATGAACACTGTGGAATGAAGTTAATTATAATTTTACCATTCTAGAATGATAATAATATCATTAATATAATATTATTATGTCAAATATTCATATTTATATATCATCCTTATGATGTGGTGAAGATATATGAATCACATTGCTTTGTTGATATGATTTATTAGTCGCTCGAATGAACAACATTATCACATTCATGTTCATGGATTGTGAAGAATGTAAACTATATATAATATTTTAATAATTACAAATATTTCAGGAATGTCATATATTAAAATTGTCTCCATCATCATAACAAGTATTGGGAGATGGTGATGGAAAATGGATTGTATCGGTCCGTGAGGGGGTTGTACATCATACACACAAACGAAAATTCATTTGATATTTTAAGGAAGTGGAAATGGATTTAGGTGATGATATTAACATAATTATATCAATAATAATAATAATAGATTTATTAATTCATCATAGTTGAGGAATAGTTTATGGAAAAGTAATATGCAATTAAAGAGAAACACTTAATTAAAAACGACACATCTTCTTCGAAACATTTCCTTTGATTAACAACTGAACACCTCTATAGAGAGTTTCTTCCATAAACAAATACAAAATATTTCAGGGTGGTATTATATGATAGGTATTTGTCCTATATTTTAAAAAAATAATGTACTTATTTTTGAATAAAATTGTGGAAAGGGTTCCCTTTTATAGGACAGAGGAGGGGAGCTCTTGAAAATAATTAAAATATTAAATTAATATAAATTAATTCATGATTCCAAAGGGATCCAAAAATATTTATTTCTATTAAAGGATTATTTTTGGTAAAAATAAATTCATCCAATAAAAATTATATAATATTTACTAGATTTTAATTCTTATCTTTTAGTGTTATCTATTATATAACCTATTTAATTATTTACATAGTATCATGTAATTTAGACATTAAGTGTAAAAATAATTATTATAAGATAAAAAATTACCAATAAATGAATCAGATCGGAAATTTCTACACATATCCCAATAAGTTAGTTGAAATATATATTTTCATTAATTTATATCATTTAATCCAAATTTTTTTTGGAAATATCAATATTGTAAATTTTGACACTATTGATGACATGACATTAAACAAATATCATAACAACAAGATATATTCTAATCATATATTTAATATATTCACTAAAATTTCAATTCAATATAATAAATTTTGGTATGACAATAATCTTCTCAAATTATATTTATTTTAGTATTTTAAATTTGATTTATTTGATATTTCTTTCAATTGAAAAATTATTGAATCATCGTTCTGCTAGACATTAATTTAAATTTTTATTATCTAAAAAGTAGATATAAATTATCACTATAAATAATTTTTTTTAACTTTTAGGATACTATTTATAGTTACTTATATCCCCTTTATAACCCTATATTACCAATATTTCTATTTTTTTAAAAAAACTTGTGACTAAGTTGACTTTTATTTTGAATAATATATTACAAATGTCTTACTCTAATTTATGTGTCATACTAAGGTCACACCATAGACCCAAGGATTAATTTTAGAAAAATAAAACATATCATGTTATTATAGTATAAGTATGAGGGTATTTTAAAAATATTTATTACATCATTTTTACAATAAATTACCTGATTTAACATTAACTGTGTTAACAAAATTGTTACATAAGATACATTTAATTTTTCACAAAAATAAAATTGACCTATTTAATCAATTGGTTATTTTTATTCCAAATATATAATAAATTATTTCAAATTTAAAATACATAATTTGTCCAAATTAATTTATAATAAACTTCATTGTCAAAATGAGAATAATGTTTTCAATGTAATTTTTTTGAAATTTAACAATGTTTTAATATCCATTTTTGATATGAAATTAAATTCAATGACCATAATTTTATTAAATGGAAAAATTTGATCTAATTATTCTTTAAAACCATGAAAAAAATAATTTAACACTATATATAAATTTGATGAAAATGTAATTTTCATTTAAATTACACTATTTTTTGAACTATTAAACAAAATAAGAAAAAAATCAGAAAATACCAAAAATTAAAAAAACAATAATGATAATAATCCTAAAAAAATGAAATATATTTTAACTAATAAAATTTTAAATGTGTCAAATTTAGATTTAAAATTATTTTATAATCAAATGTCGACAAAAATAAATGTTTACAAAATAATTATTATTGTATTCATCGAATTGGATCTATTCGTATATCATTATTGAAAACACATAAGTAAGATGATAAAAGTTAAATTATATGTATATATTTCATTAGTATAATAAAATAATAATGATTTGTTAAATTTTTTCTATAAAAGAAACTTGTTCACATTTAGATTTTTTTTCAAATTTTTTTATATTAAAATTTGGTTTAAATTTATTTATAATTAACTATTAATAAACTAATTAATTATATGTAGATGGATCAACTATATCATTATATTTTACTTAATTCAGTTTATTCCCTTATTCTAATGAATAAGTGATGACTATCATATAAAATAATGATATTTAGTTTATCATTTAAGCACTATTTTGAAAATTAAGTACAAAATGGAACATAGGGTTTCCTTATAACAACATGAGACGTTTCATTTTACCCTTAATTTAAAGAATTTATTCCTAAAATTTTGAAAACGTTATACAAAACATCGGTTTTTAATTATCTGAATATGTTTATTGAAATCAAAAATTAGAAAAAGGGCCAATATAACTTCCATAATAAAATAAATAAAGGGATATATAAAGGTCCAATTATATATAATATAATAGGGTTTCATGTAGGAAAACATGAACATTGAGAATAAAACAACATTCTATTCTAATGGAAAGTGATAAAGAATATTTCCATGAGAATATTAGCAATCAAAAAAGCATAAATCATTGATGGGTTAAATATTACCTGATTTTGTAGTAAGAAAATTAAACGGATAACATTTTTGTTTCAAAATCATTTTCATATAGGTGGGTAATTATGTTACTATTTAGACGGAGAACATAAGGAAATATACTTACTCAAAATGTAGTGTTTCATCCATTAATAGAAGGTCTTAATAGTAGTGGATATCTTATACCTCTCATTAATAGAAGGTCAAAATGTAGTGTTTCATCCACTAATAGTTTATTAAATGACTTTTCATCCTTTATCCAAACACATCTAGTAAAATTTTGGTTTTATGGGTTTTATTAGGGGTTTTTTTGAAAAATAATTTTTTATAACAAAATGTTACAAAAGGATTGATAACAAAAGATTTTTTAAAAACATTTGTATAGAGTTTATTTTGAAACATTCATTCAATGGTCCATTTAAAAAATGTAAGTATGTTCTCAGACAATATTTGTTAACAGAAAATAAAAATTTGATACTAAGGGTATCCTTTATTGACAACTATATGAAAATTATAATATTCATCAAAATCATGTGATAAGGTAAAATATGTAAAATTAAATTGATAATATTTACATTTTATCAAATCTTTTAATAATTTGGAAATAATATTTATTTAAAAAAACTAGAAAATATAGAGGTATTGAGGTATATAATAGGTGTTTTATATTTTATTCAACTATTTTCAAGAGATTTGTAGGTTAGAAAAGGTTGTATCATCATCAGTGCATGGTTTCAAAAACAAATCATAGCAATTGGGTCATGAAGAAGAGATATAATTAGTTTTTGAGATCCACAACCATTTTTTTGTAAATAATATTCCTCGATATCAAATTGATAATTATCAAGGATTTAAATAAAATAATATTTAGAGAATCAAAACATTTGTTTAACCAAATTTCATAATCCATAAATTTATTTCAAACATTCCATTCATTCAAACTATAAAGACCCAACCATAACGCATTACATAATTATGAGTTAATTTGGGAATTTTAGTTTTTCCCATTGATTTCCTATTTAGGTTAAGATAATTAGAGAATTATATCATAAGTAATTCAAAACAAAACTATTACAGTATAACATGGCCACATTTAATCAATATCTATTTTTATTATAATCTAAAACATTTAAAATAAATCACGATACCATTTATGACATCACCAAATCATTACTCATCAGTATGATATATGAAAAATAATTTTAACAAACATGGGATTAGATTAAAAATTAGAATAAGGGACATAAAAATTTGGAAACAATTAGCCCATTTCTAAACATTAAAACCCATGAAAACAATATCACAATGTAATAATTTTCAACCCCATCAAGTATTAAATAATTTCTATTGTTAATAATATCATTTCATAACATTTTTTTAATCACATGAATACCGAAAAAACCCATATCAGGAATAGTTAATACATAATGGTACAATGGGATATAATTATACTTTTCTATCTTATAAATGAAATAACCAAACCGTTGAATTCCATACATGTCACTCGAACAAATGGAATAGCCATGCAACCAAATTTCGTAACCAATGAACTGTAGGGTATAAAACAACCAGCCATTCTTGGTTTATCATGAATCCACCCATCCATTTTTTTCACATTAAAACCCATCAAAATTATAAATACCATTATATATTATTGCAATTTTCAGCATTACAGTATTAAAATTTCATTTGCGATCACCATAAATACTTTCAAGATATTATAAAAATAAATGAATTTTCAAAACCATTTTCAATTAAAAAAAGTAATATAAAAGGGATTAATGGATTTATTTGACTTTAAAAACATTATGTATTTTTTAGAAATCCAAACATCAAATAATGGTCACTACCGGAAATATATTTTCATCTCCATATATTTTTAATAGAATAATTGTTTTTCATTTCTCAAAATGATCCCTATAAAACATGTAAAAATATTAATTTTAAAACCTTTCAATTAAAAATAAAATATTGATGAAATTTTCTCAAGAATAATTTTACATCCAAATAATAAATTTAAAAAACTATATTAAGAATGCCGACCTAGAGGAAAATATTATACAAATATATATTTATACATTTCAAGATTAAAATACTACTTAAAACTTTTAAATAACATGTGAGATAGTCATTAAAAAACATTAAATAACATTTTTATAGATAATTTATTGATATGAAATGTCAATGGGTATTTATAAGTACATTTTTAAATAATAAAATTGTATATCATCAAGAAATCTCTTAATGAATGGAGATTGATATTAACTCTCTTAACATGAGTTGGATTCATCTCATATGACATTTATCATCCCAAATAAAAAAAATATGACAACTATTAATATTAATAAGATTTTTATTTCATTTCATTATTCATTTTATCTACCATATTATCATATTCAAAGAATTAATTTATTATTTAAGCTCACATTTGTTCTTTTGATAGAATTCAGTATAATAGTCCAAAAATATTTTTGTGATATTTCTATATTAAAAGTGTCCATAAGTCCATCATCTATAGAATTATATTTATAATATAATAATAAATAATATAAATCAATTATACATTTAAATCAATCCATTTATATATGGTTATGTAAAATGGACAATGTTATAATCATGGATATGGTAGCTCGTGCGCACACATCGGTGACTTAATATTTTTTCAATGATCATTATGGAAACAATATAATTATAATAATATCATTCCATAATTATAATAATATAATTGATATTTTATTATTCCATTGAAGTATAATTTTATATATAATCTTTATTATGTGTGAAATAAAAAATATTCACATCGCTTCGTGGCGGTGATAGTACCCATGTAAGGACGAATGGCGTAATGATTTTCTAGTTAATTGTATGATAAGAATTTAAATGATATATAATAGTTTAATAATGATAAATATGTCATCAATAACATATATTAACATTAATTTCAATATTATAAACTTTCTAGAACCACTATAATGGAAAAGTAATTTTATCAGTACGTGTGGCGGATACTTACCGTATGTATGAATAATAATTATTTTGCCAATATGATGGAAGTGTAAATGGATTTAGCTGTTAACATTAACATAATAAAATATAATTGTCTTTAGTATATTTGAGATATTATTTAATTATGTTTTATGAAATTTTAATTGAATTGTAAGAAGGAATAAATTAGAAACACATGATTAAAAATTATAAGTCTTCTTCGGAGGATCTTATTTTATTAACACCTTAACACCTCTATGGTAACATCCCAAAACATATCTAAATATACTATGTAGAATCTATTAATAAGATCCATTAATATAATAGAAGAATTTTTCAACCAAATATAAAAAACTACAGACTCAAAAAAATTATTTCTACTCAGAATATTTATTTTTGGAATGTCACCTCCATCAGCGTCAGTTTACAGTACTTATGGAAATAGTCAAAAAAACAAAAATTATAAACCTCTGTGGATCTGCTAAAACAATAATTGATATTAGGAAAACTATACTTATTTTTAATTTTAATGTCAATAAAAACTCTATATTTAATGACAACCTTAATGGAAACATATATATTGTTGATAAAAAACTAGAGAACCAATAGTAAAGTGATAAAATGAATGAAATATTTAAAAAGAAAAACAAGAAATGAGAGTTTATATTATCTAATTACAATCATAGTTATTAAACAAGGTAGTTTTATAATTTGATATGAATCAAGAAGTATGTAAATAATAAATTCAATTTCTCATTCATGTATAACGGTAATATACACATTATTATAAATATCCATATATTAATTTAATACCAAAACATCCTTATTATTAATATGTTTTTTTGGATGAAAATATTTAATCTATAATTAATTTATATAATTTAAGAGTTTCATTAAATATTTATATATTTTCATAGGTATTAATACATTTATTGATAACAACTAAAATTATTTGTGAAAAAAACATTAGTAGCTCTGTAATATATATTAACATAGTAATCTAAGAGCCATGTCTACCAAAAATTACATCAAACAATTATTTTTGAATAATAAAAACTATTTCATATAAAATATTTCAAAAAAATAATTTAAATATATTCTTATCTATTATTTCTCATATACAAATTCTTCCATGCGTTTTACCATAATTTTTTGATTTATTTCTTATTGTTAAACATTCCATGGACAAATAAAATTCTCAGACAAGAAAGAATGTTTTAAAAATGAATAATAATTAAAATTTGTAGAGTATAAATAAATATGAAATATATGTAATACCACATAAATCAATGGATCTACCTATTTTTGTGATTATTTAGTTGATTTAATAAAAAAATTCTTATTTCCTTGTTTGTTATAATGATTCAAGTAATTATTCTGACGTACACATTAATAATGAACCAATCAGGTGATATTTTGTATTTTGGCATCCAATGAATACTCCTCTTATTTAAATTCAATGATTTTTTTCTATCATATTTCATAAATCAATATGAATAAATTTATCATGGACAATATTATGAAATTCATCCCAAAACAAGGCATCGATTTCATCACTTTCCATGATATTCTTAACTATTTAACACCATCACCTGTCATCACCTTCAAAACTCTAAATATAATGACATTCCATTTGATGATATTAAAATCCTATGATATCAAATACGTTATATAAATATTTAGTACATCCTTATACTACTATTGAGTCAGATGAACTGATTAATTCTTGATGATGTTTTCAAATAAAATTCTCAATTATCATCATGTTTCAATATTAATGACCATGCTACTCATTCGCATGTATACCACTTCAATTTATAGAATCGATCGGCTTAGAAATCATACTAATCGGATTATTAGTATTAATTTATCCCATTATAAGTTAATGATTCAGAAGTATATCAACCCCTCAATTTTTTTTAATTTTTATTTTCTATTCCATTTGTGGAAAACCAATTTAATTAAAAATTTAATAGATGAATTATTAATATAATAATTAATTTCAAAATCATTTCAACTATAACATTAAGTAAAATATTTTATTATTATTCCATCCAAATTATCATTTCCTCAAAAGTTATCTGAAATTTGAATGATATCAGCGATAAGGACCTATACTTAAACATTACATTATCTGCTATATTTATTTTAGAATTCATGTCATTCATTACCAAATATATTTTTAGATTTGAGTTTAAAATAGAAAATTCATAACTCTTACATAACAAGAATATATATTATAATGTTTAACCTTACATTCAATATCTATTTTTACCACAAAAAATACTTTTAAAAAGAAATAGTTTTTATTTTCATAAACAATATTCAAAACATTAAACATTACAACGTGTTTTTTCATAGCCATACTTAAACAAGCACATATGTAATTTAAAATGCGAGATAAATAAGAAATTATCTATATGGGATATTAAGAGAATTAAATATACTAATTTAGTGAAAAACATAACAATTGATAAAATTATGACCTTAATTAGAATATTATTTGATCTTATGAAGTAATTTATTTCAACGTGCAAAAAAAAAAATTATCTCTCATTTATTTTTTAAAATAAATAAAAAGAATATATTAGAATGTAGAAATCATGGGAATCCATTTCATATCACTCTTATATATTTGTACATGGAACAACTAGAATATTTATAATTAGAGTGTTGGATCAGGTTATACTAGATATGCACAAGAGGGGGGGGTGGTGAATTGTGCCTTTTTCAATTTCTATAAATGATCGTGATTTGTCCTTTTATCTTTATAAAAATGAATTTGTATTGGAAGATAAATAACACAGGACATAAAATGTATAGTTTTTCTGGGAATAGAAACCCCCTAGTCCACTCCTCCAATACTCTACTCTACAAACATGGTGATTTTCACTATTTGGTCCTCTTATCAACATACCATTCTACAACTGATAACAGGAAGTTGAAATCTTTTCAATCATAATTCTAAATAGATCCTTATGGATTATACATAGTACTGAGTACACATATAATAATGATAAGCTGATCACTCAAGATAAAATAGTATTTTGATCGTTGAAAACACATTCCCAGTTGTTCTTCTCAATTACAACAACACACAATTAAAAGTAGATGGGTGTTCATCTTCAAAAATGTTTATCCTCAGAAAAAATTAGTTCTGAGCCGGTCTAGTTTTCTTTGATCAGGAAAAGTCATTTGCAACATTAACAGTAGTTGATTCAAAAAAAACATATTGTATGTAGATCATTAAATCTTCATTCGAGTTCCTTCTTCTTTAGAAAACAAATATTTTTTCCTCTTCCTAACAGCAGATCTTCTTTTCAATATATCGTCCTATTTTGTAAAGAAAATAATAAATCTATATATATGAAAGAGTGATGAGCATTATCCTTTTAAATTTATATCCACATCAGTTTCTTTTAGAATCACGATATTCAAATTCTTGAAAATCAGAGCAGTCGTAATTCCCCTGAAAATTTGGCATGACAAGATCATATTAAATTGATACTTTGAACCACAAATAAATGTATTTTAATCATTTAAAGACTCGATTTAAATTCAGCCTTTAAATCTGGCTTGAAATCATGCTGATAATCCACATAAATATCGTTGCATTAATATAGTTGTAATTTAAACATCTATCATCAAAATTAGTGTTGAACAGCATAGCATACAATCTCTGAATGTTTAGATCACAATGTAAGGTTGATCTAAAACATGCAGTTGATCTCAATTATTTATATTCAAATCTCAAACATAGATTATTTAATCCTAACTTTTCAATCAAATGTAAAGTTTTTCATAAAACTAACGTTGATAAAAAAATTTATCTTTAACATTCAAACGTATGGTTGTTCACAAAATATAATGTTGATGAACTATACATTTATGAAACAATCTTATCATTCAAAACTTATGTAATGATCTTCTTTCATACTGTGTTGCTTTCCTGAATTAATGTTCCTACCAAACATTGGGTTCCCTCCAAATGTAAGGTTACTTTCAAAAATTTAGGGTTCCTTATTTCATACTTTGTAGATAACGTATGATTGTTTTACCATACTTTTCAGATATCTCATAGAGTAAACACCACATTGCATCCTTACGCTACACTTCTTAATGATTGGTATGAATGGTGTTTCCAGAACACAGTAAAAACGATTTCAGAATACTTTAGAAATAATTTCTCACTATTTAATTATTTAAATATTTCTTCTAGGTATATGAATATTACAAATATTAAATTCCGGAAATACACTTAAAGTAAAATCATTATAATAACAAATATGGTAATTTCCGAGCTTCAAAATAATCAAACTGATATAAGTTATTGTTCTCAAATATCATCACCTTTTTAATAATAAAACATTGTGTTGTTGGAAAGAACACTTTCTCAATAATATCCCCCTTTTTGATGATCACAAAACCCATTAAATAACCAATGAAATTTACATACAAAATTAATTACATATAACATTGAATTTTGAAGTGATAAATACAATATATAATCTAAGGAAATTTATTTTAACAAAAATAAACATTGTATTATCCAATGTCATAAATAAAAAGAAAAAATTCTCCCCCAATAAAATAATTATGGTATAAAAAACATTTAAAACTGTTAGGTTTAACATAATTTCCCCCCATAAAGATTTAAGATAATACCCTTTTTGATTGAAATGATTATAGTAAAATTTTAAATAAATTAAAATTTATAAAAATAAAATGTTTTGTTTATCCTAGTTTGTTCACATTTTATGATATAAAAACAAGCGATGGAAGAAGGAATTTTTCACATTTTAATGTAGAACTGATCATATGTTAACGAAATTATATATTATTTATCAATATGTGTATCTAAATTACTAGCTTTCCAATCATAGATAGTACAACAACAAAAATTAAAACACACAAAAATGTGATGTAATGATATTTCAAAAAATTATAAATATATTACTGAAAAACAAAAAGAATCAAGTTTGGGTAATAGTGTGATACAAGGTTCATCTCTTCTGAACTATTGCCTTGATATCATTCAAATGTTCCATAAATATTTTCATCAATCCATCTCCCAATTGGATATTTATATTTATACTCTCCTAAGATAGATTAATATCTTCAATCATATGTATTATGAAAAATTCATGAAGTCTTTCTTCCTTCTTGAGAAAAAGAGTCAACTTTTCTGTGCACTAATTCAGCATAGTTCTAATTCCTGGTTCACTGGATGTCAACTGTTCAACTAAAAACATATTATTATCTAATAGTACTGATAAGGGAGCATTGTTGCACTGTAAGTATTTTAGTATGGAATTCATATTCCCCATGACCACTATAGTATCCTGAAATCTTTAGATTAAATTGGGTGAAATACCTGATGTACTGGCCTCACTGGTTCTAATAGATAAATGTTGTTTCTCTATGAAAGAACTAAATTCAATTAAATTTATCATCATAACAATATACGATTTCAACATTGAAACTTCATTCAAAATTTACATATTAAATCATTCAACAACACCATCATTCGAAAAAATTGAAAAAGGCACAATTCTCCCCCTTTTGTGCATATCTAGTATAACCCGATCCAAAAATTGGTATCAATGCTTTTTGGCACCATTAAAATCCAAAGGCTAAACAGAGACTTCTAGTTCATACATGGAACTGAGTACATGACTTGGAATGAGAAGCTTATCACTCAAGATAATAGAGTATTTTGTTCGTTTAAAATACTTTCCCATTTATTCATCAAAATTGCAACAGTACAAAATTGACAGTAGATTGATCTTCATCTTCAAAAATGATGATCTTCAGGTAAAATTATTTTTTAGCCAATCTATTTGTAGAGGATCTTGAAATGTCATTTTCAATGTTAACAATAGTTAATTCGCAAAATATATTTGATGTAGATCAGTAAATCTTCCATCAAGATTCTTATTCTTCAGAAAACAGAGCTTTTTCTCTCTTCATATCATCGTATCTTCTTTTCATTAATTATTACTCTTTGTCAAAAATAATAATAATATAGGTATATATATAGAATAAAGACGATAATTCTCCTTTTAAATTTCGATCCACAAAAGTATCCTTTACAATTGTGATATTCAAATGTTTGAATAGTATAGCCGTCGTAACTCCACTGAAAATCTAGATTGAAAAGATCCTCTTAAATTGATCCTTTGAATCACAAATAAATGGAATTGAATCTCTCCAAGACTTGATTTAAATTTGGGCTTTTAATCTAGCTTGAAATCATCTTGATAATCTGCATAAATATCATTATTTAATAAAGTCATAATTTAAACATTCAACATCAAATGTAGGGTTGAACTACATAGCATACATTCTCTGAACGCAAGGTTCACAATGTAAGGTTGATCTCTAACGTAAGGTTCATCTCAAACATTTATCTTCAACTATCTATCATACAGTATATAATCTATACTTTTCAATAAAATGAACAGATGTTCATAAATGTAAGGTTGATGTACCATACTTTTATCTTTAGCATTCAAATGTATGGTTGTTTGTAAGAGTAAGGTTAATGAACCATAATTTTAAGAAACAAACTTATCCTTCCATACATATGTAATGATCGTCTTCCATACTTTCTTGACTTCTCAAATGTAAGGATCCTTCAAAACATAGGGTTCCTTCCAAATGTAAGGTTCTATTCAAACATAGGGTTTCTTCCATCATAATTTTCTGATAATGAATTGGTGTATTACTATATGTTTTGGATATCTCATTGAGTAAACACCGCATTTCATCATTGTGCTACTCTTCTCAACATAGAGTTTGAACAATGATTCCAGAACACACTAAAAATGATATCTAAATACTTTAGCAATTAATTCTAATTGTTCATATAATAAAATTTATCTTCCTGAAATAATAATATAACAAATTATAAATTCCTAAAATACACATAAAATAAATCATTAGAATAAAAAATAAGTGTATTTTGGAGCATCAAAATAATCATAAATAGATAGAGTATTGTTCTCAACAATATCCCCCTTTTTAATAATAGAAGAATGCATATTTGAAAACAACACTTGCAAAACATGGTGTAACCGTCATAGTTACACTTGAAATACCCATCATAGTTATACATGGAATAACCATCATACTATATTTCCATTATATATAAGGATTTATATAATTGGTTTACATCATCCCATATTTTGAATAAACATTATAATATATCCATATATTATCTTAGGATAATCAAAATCAGTCCATTCCAATACCCCAAGCATTGAATTCAATATCTTTCTCACAGGACCACAATTTATCACAAAATTATCCAAACTAAATAAAAATTTCCATGAACAATAAATAAATACATATATAAATTATAATAAAAATATTACTTTCACACATAAGATTATAGTGAATAATGTTGATATATAACATTCCGTTAAAAACAAATTTGAAAAACATAAATTATGAGAACACTGGGGATGTTATAATTTTTTCACCAACCTAACCAGGGTTTAATCCAAAATTACAGCTGAACCAGTCTATAGAAAGGCCTAATTAATACTTCTAATATCTATGGAATGGAATCTAGTGAATGGTTATCAACAGTACCCATTTGGTATGAATTAAACATTTAATATAACAATAAAAAACCCATTTTAATGGAAAATTACATAACATACACTCATAAATAAATGAGATACAATAATTTAAAGATTCAATGTTTTAAAACGTTAACCAAAACCTAAAATACAACAGTGGATATGAAACAAAAAATCCATCCCAAAAACCTCCATGCGGTGAGAGGTAAATCAAACTCATGAAACATCCACCAACACCTGAAATATTTATCACAATAACAACTGAATCCATATTCCCCATCATAATACATCTTTTAATTACTTACTCTATAAAAAACAAATTAAAAAAACAATGGATGGTGTATGTATTAAGTGAAAAAAATAAAAATATAATTCCATCCAACAGAAGGATTACATGACATAAAGTAAAGAGGTAAATCAACATACACATTTATATAGAAACACATTATTCATTTCCTGGATAACAACATAATGTAAATTTTTTTACAAAAAACATTTCTGAAGATTTTTTTTTGAGAATTCCTTTTTCTCCAAAGAAATATGATTTGAAAAAAATTTGTACAGAAGTTATACTATATAACAAAATCATGAAGCAGATCACTTAAGAATAAATTCACAAGAGAGAACCATAAAAAATCCTTATAAGTAACTAGTAGAAGTAGAACCCTATGAATGTCAAACCTCAGTGATCAAAATCCTCAAGAAAAAAACCACAACCACAAGCAAGATAAATTAAATAGAACGTATCCCATAGTCCAGTGGTCCCCATATCACTTGATCAAACCAAAAATATTCCCATGAAGGATCTCCTGGATGAGATCCCATCCCAATATCTAGTGGAATATGAATGTATCACATGTTTAGTAAGTGTAGTAGTTCTAATTTTAGGAGGTTAATCTAGTCCTCATCTCCTTTTGATTTAACTAGAATTCAATTTAATTTTCTCCCACCAAGATATCTAGGATTCCCTTTGTTCTCAAATTATAATTCACAATTCACATAAATAATAACAATCACACATGAAAAGCATAGTTAACACACTATGAAATAACTATTTTCACAATCCACATCAATCCAATGATCAATGATCACATGAAATCCACCTTTTTTTTACAAAAAACTACTTCCCAGTTCACTCTCAATCCAATAATATTTTGGGAATACATTTTTCAACACCAGAACCCTTAATGAATGTCTTCTGCAAACAAAAAATGAATAGAACATTTTACGTATATCAAATTCCATTGGAAAATACACTTTTAGAATTTATACACACAAAAAATCCATTTTATAATTTGATTTACATGAAATTTACACTCGATAACTCATATAAAATGAGAACAAAAAAATTCCCACATGCTACTTGCACCATTTAATTTTTGGAAACCAATCATTCAACACATTATCTCTGCATGCTCCTTTGATTCCACATTTCTCTCATTCCAAAAAAATCATAAATTATTTTCTTGAAGCACAAAAATGGGTCATAGATGAAACATAACAAATTCACATTCCAAAAACAAAATTTACTCATATATGTATCTAAAAAACATTTATAAAAAAATTCACTAGACAAAAAATACATATAACCCATTAATTTATGTAATCAATTATTATGAATTCTTCTAATATTGTAAAAGAATGGACCCACCCACATCAATCATGTAAACCATCAGAATCTGATTTGAAACTACAATTTCACACCAACAACTCCATATATATTCAAGATCAAATATAATAAATAATGATTTCACCCCAAAACACATGATTGAGCACTATATAGGACCAAAACCCCATTATAAAATGGGAAACCATGAATGTGAGAAGTAAAACCCAAGAAAAAGGAGGAAAAAGAAGGAATAATTACTTACATGATATTTTCTTGAGGAATCAAGGACAAAAAACTCCAATATATTGATGGTTAATTTCCCTAATATAATTTTCTGGAATCTCCAATGGATTTAAATCAGATAGAATTCAGATTAGTGGTGCATTAAGATTAAATATGAAGGGTAAAATGTATCATTTTTGACATTTTAATGACATTGACATGTCTCAAGGTTAGCCTTCAAGTTTTTCCAAACTGTGACGCTACTATGTGTACCTCATGTTACAATATGATCACATTGAATTGTTATTATGCATGTTTTTCAAACTTTTATGTTCCCTATTTCGAAGTGAAAACCAGCTTCACACAAACATGGAGAAGGGTGCCTGGTTTTCCCTAACCATGCACCCACCACAGACCACCTTCTCGTGAAACCAAAATATCTCCATTTCACCACACTCTCATGGGAAAACTATAGAAAAGACAAGGGAAAAATAATAATAATAAGGAATAAATTAAAAAAAAAATTACTAATGTGACAATTATGCCCATCCATAAAAATTTCCACCCACAAAAGTCATTCCAATGATAGATCATGAAAAAATTGGATACTCCCCATAAACTAAGGAAATATACTACCATGTATCAGGTTCATCAATAATAAGATTACAAAAATAAAGGTACAATATAATAGACATTACATGATGCAATTTACTATAAGAATCCAAAAATTCCACTTTTCACTCAAAAACTAACAAATTCAGTTCCAACTTATATTCCTACAAAATCAAAAATGGAATGGATCTAGATTTTTAATTCTCAATTGAATGATATGGAATCCAAGATGAATTGACATTAGTTATATGGGTAATGAACCCCTATATTCCTCCTTAAAAATCTACTCGGTAATCTCATAAGGTCTCCATACCTTGTGAGTTAGCTTCCCATTCATACCAAAAATACATTAACCAAATGAGGTGTCACTTTTAGGATAACATAGTCACCCACAAATAATTCCAATTCATAGTGCCTTTGATCAGCATAATACTATTTAATACTCTCGGCTTTCAAAAAAACACATCCAGATCAACATAACATTATCAGGTGTTTTGTGTACATGTATTGGTCCAAAAAACAAGTTCTCATCTACCTCAACCAAACATTTACGGGGGATGAAATGGATAACAATAATGTGCCTCAAAACGAGTCATTCGAATAAATGATTTTTTACAATATTTATATGAAATCACATCAATTACCATATATCTATCCTAGAAATAAATGAAATGTAAATCATATCCTTAGACAATGTCTTCCAAATTTGGATTTTCCTGCTAAATTTGACCATTTTTAAGGATGATATTCCATACTCAACCTGACCTACGACCTTATCTCTTTATGAGGACAGTCCTAAAAACACAATGTGAAATAAGGGTCACTATCTTAAAAAAATATAATGGCATACAATGAGTCCTCAATCTCTCCTAATCATATAAATGAACCAACTCACCAATATAGTTTAATCCTTGGTCAATATGAAATGGGGTGTTTTGTTTAATTGGTTAATCACTACCCAAATAGAATTATTTTACCTATATTTATGAGGTAACCCAACAATAAAATCCACGGATATCTCATCCCATGTCCAGTTCAAATGTGTAGTGGATGAATTTAATTATAGGTACATTGGTTCTATACTTTAACCCACTAACTCATATAACATATCATTACGATTCAATCTATGTCTCATTATACACAGGGCCACCAGAATTGTTATGTATGTCTTAAAACATAATTTGGGTATCTAGGTGAATGACCCACTAACCCATGTGGAAATCCTACATAAACACATTGATCAATAAAAAAGAAACAATATAATGACATGTGAAACACAAATACCCCTAAATATAAAAATCTCAACTCACATGGAAACAAACCACATTTTAAGAAGATCATAGAATGATGAAACAAATCATTACCAAAATTGTTTTCCTAAATAAACTCTATAATAAAATGTTTCTACAGAAAACTATCCAAAAAAACACATCAACTATGCTCCAGGGATTCCAATTGCATCTGTAAAAAAAGATCCATCATAGTATACCGATCATTGGACTACTTTATTGTCTACCCATAGATTTTCCTACTTAAGTAATTTTTAGATACTGTACCTTTTCTTGGGGTATACACAATATCCAAATAGAAATTTTAAAGGTACTCAACACAGTAATGCTTCCACTAATTCTGATCATTATATGAGAATATAACTGTTGAGCCCTTATGATTAGAATAAACAACAAACATCCCCCATCAATGATAATAATTCCACTACATAACTGAATGAGATACTACCACTAACTCCGAGTTCTGTTTTGGGCAATTTATTTCTTTGGGAATAAGTTGGTGAGAACTATAAGCGACCACATTTCTATCCTGCATCATCAAACAACAATGACCCATATTAGAAGCATTATAATAAAACACATATCCATTTCTAGACTCAAAAAAGATAAAAAATGGGATTTTTTCAATCACTGCATAATCTCTACAAGGTATTATTGTAATTATGAGATATATTAAACCATCACCACTTTCTAACGGAGTTCCATCATAGGTGATTATACCACTTAGAAATTTTGAAATAACTTTTTTTTAATAGAGTAGAAGGTAGAAAAATCTATTTATCTCAAAATAATTATTTGGATTCTCCCATGAAATAAAAAAATAATATTCACAGGGTCCACCAAAACCCCATGTTCTAACACCAAATGACCCAAAAATGTTCCCTCCATGATCTTGTAATTTCACTACGGAAGCATCTCATAGAGATGCTGATCCCAAAGGGTTCCCCGAGAAATCCTCAAATGTGAATCTTGCTCCTCGTCAGTCCATAATAGACTTGATTTTCATACATAAATACCACTACAAAATAATCATGAAACTAATGGGAGACCATGTTCCTAAAATCTATAAAGGCCAGTGGATAATACTTTTACCATTTAGGCATGACCAAATACTCGAAATGGATGCACCAACATTGGAAATATGTTTTTGGAAAACCAAGATCTCTAAAAGTGACATGGTGATCCCCATAATGTAAATGGATCTTGGTTAACCATGTCTCTACCTTGAGATGATCTAATCGGTAATAATTATTGGGAAGGGGATGCTTATTTTTTATTTTCACCATTCCAGAATTTTTTAAACATAAAATACCATAGAGCTTCGTTATATTTTTTGAAAATAAAACAAGGGTGATTCAAGGTTAATGGATCATTCAAATATATAATTTGGATTCCAAATAGTTTGAGTATACCATAAATTCTCTCAATTCAGTGGCTTATATTATATGTGATAATATATCGGTAATGTTCATGATGTAAAATATATGGTGAAATACACATCATGCTATGAAGGAATCCTTTAAAATCCTATGGAAATAACTCTAGGTACTAATCCACCATAGGAGGTTGTCCATCCTAATAAGAACCATCCTCATACTCCATCCTGATATATGATATCTAAAAAAATGATATTTCCCAAATCTGAAAGTGGTTGTCCTTTACATCGCAGTCATAGATCCTATTCATTTTGAAAACCCAAAGTACATTCAATAGGATCAAATAAACTCACACACTAATGACAACAATTGATGTGTTCCTAGATGTGTATAGTCTAATCCATACCATGAATAATGTTAGTGAGGTAATTTTATAGGACCCAGAAATCCCAATATATCTCAATCCATGACATGGTGAGAACACAAGAGGGGCACATAAAACCTTGATCCCGGTTCATCTCAGGTGTAATCACCAACTCCATTGAAAATAGAGTAATATAGGTTTGAAATAATTACACATCCTCCAAAAGAGTACAAATAATTGTAATCGAGGCATCTATATAAAATAGAACAGTTTCCAATCATTATTAAATAATAAAAATATCATAAATATACCAAATCCCTACATATAATTCCACTAAAGCTCGTTCAATGACATAAATCTACATCTTCTTTGCCTGAGCTGGAGCATGATCATTGACATACATCTCTTTCATAAAATTGTTCTTCCCAGAAGAAGGTCGAATCCTTTCACTATGACCACAAAAATGAGAATCTGATTTCCAAAATTTATATGGCTAGGCTAACATCCCATTGAACGATATTGATCATGAACCACTCTAAAGGGGAATTCCGCCTTAAAAAATGATGATAGTTTTGCATTTCCCAAAACCGATGTAATGAAAAATGCGATGTGAAAAACATAACTCACATGTGTCAGGCCATACCCCAATGATAGAACATAGATGGCATAACACATGATGCCACCTATAAAGACAACTGGTAAGGTTGGATGGAAATACTGTCACCCCTCATTTCCTTCATGTCCCACTTCCACTTATTCTAAATGGAACGAACTTTAGGTGAGGACTGAACCAATCCCACAATGTGGTAATCATACTCTTTCATAGTCTGGAGTCCTGAGATATGCTCCAAAGTATCTTGAGTCTTATAAAAGGAAAAAGTATTCGTAAAATAATTATGATTCTACAAAACTTTTATATAATTCCAAATCATCTACTTTTTCTTCCTAGATTTCAGTAATGAGTCTCACCACATCATACACGGACATTTAAACATGAATGAAACAAACATCACCATGACCACTTAAAAATAATGAAGAAAATAATATATCCTCTCAATATTATTTATCCACCCATATTTTTCCATAGGATCCATACTAACATTTAATTAAGGATTTGTTCCTGAATAACTGATTGGACTTTTCCATTATTGAATATCATTTGGTTTCTCTATCTTAACTAGGAAAAAAACCCAACCCTAGACCTAAATCATCGATACCCTGAACCACATCATCTAAAAATTTCATGATAAATTAGTGAGGGAGAAAATTCTATATCTTCTTCCCATGTCGTTGAAGAAGGTATCAAGGGAGGAATTTTAATACAATAAAAAATAACCACAATGAAGAAACCATTAATGAAACTACCATCACAACATTTTGAGAATTTTCACAAACAAAAACTGTTTTCAAATACTTCAATATATTTTAAAATAATATAATTTACAATAACATGAAATTACAATCCACCTCCACCATTTTTCAATATATAGACATTATGCTTCATGTCCCACGTGGGGGAAATGACATACCAATTCTCCCAACAACAAATGGAGACTCAATATCTATCACATGTTGTGATAGCTAGTATCCCCACGTGCAACCAGAACCTCAAGCCCCGATAATCCTCGCTCAGGTTTTCCCAAAATCACTTAAATATCACATCCCAATGAAAGAATGAATCCTTTATCTGATATCGTTTTTTAAAAAACCATGTTGGGATTCTATCCAAAACGATAGTTGACATAATAAATTAAACGACAGAAGGGAATTCTCAATCCCCATGGGGTGGAAACTACTTCCCTGGTATCAACAATAAACATCATTAATGATTTCTCCCATGAATATTATAATAAAATACCATGAGAATAAAACATATCACAAATAATAATCATAACCAAATAAGATATAAGAATTTTTAGATTAATTTTTTTTTCAATATTTACCTAAAAATATACCACAAAAAATAGGGAACAACAAAACTATCCCAAAAACCACTATTCGAAGAGAGGGACATCAACCTGAGGCCACCTCCACTAACACCCACAAGAATTGGATGTCTGGAAACAAGATCCATTACTAAGAAAATATACATCTTGTTCATAAATTGTTTATACATAATAGTTTCAACATTCACCCAATGGTGTATATAGTGTGTGAAATAAATCATGGTATGATACCATCAAAAAGAAATATTTTACGTAATTATATTAAGAGACAAATAAACATGAACATTTATACCAAAACACCTATGCATTTCCATGATAAAAATTTCATGTAATCATTTTAATGGAAAACATATCCCATGTAATCATTTTCAATGAGTATTTTTTTTCAAAACAAAGTTGCAATAAAAAAACATGGACAGATGGTTTAACATATAATGATAGATAAAAATGCATCACATAAACATAATTTCATAAGATAGTACAATAGAAAATCTATATATGAGACTATAATAAGTGGGAAACTATAAACCATGTACTAGAGTGATGAAAATCATCATACCAAAAACTACAATTTCCCCATGCACTAGAAACTACAGGAGAATATATCCTGCAGACTAGTTTTCTCCATATAAAAATCCAAAACCCTCAACATTCAAATGCACACACAAAAAGATAGTATACCATCCCACAGTATAATAGTATTTGAACACATCACATGTTTATATATTGTTGTAGGGTCAATCCAGACTAAAGAATATGAACTATATCCTCTTTTGTGACATCTAGAATACAAGCACTAGTTCACCCACCTTCATATCGTGGATTACATTTAAGCTCAAAATACAAATCACATGACACAATAATAATTGAATTCACACACACAAGACTGGAACCATGAAAACACAAGGAAATCACTATTTTCAAAATAAATAATCATCCAATGTTCAAATATCACATGTATACCCACGTTTTCCAAAATGAAACATCGTTAAATTTAACTGGAGCACCAAAATTGTTTTGATAATTTATTTTACACACCTAAAAAATTCTATAAACCCCATTGGATACAAAATAAAAATAGAACATTTGAAATCCAACCTATTCCATTGGAACACACCATTAATAAATTCATAGACGCAACAAATATATTATATAACATGCTTCAAATAATTTCTACAATCAATAAGTGACATTTATAGGGCCCAAAAAAGGACCAAAGGAAACAAACTCCGTTTGTTTTGGAAAACCAATATTTCAACTCACCCAAACCACAACATTCATTTACTACACATTTCACACATTTCACAAAAAAACATAGAAAACTTTCATGTATCACTAAAATTAGTCTCACATGAAACATAACCAATTCCCCTTCCAAAGCATCAACTTTCATCATATCTGTGTCTAAAAATACTTTCAAAACATATTTCTCTACACATAAAAAATGAATGGAATCAAGATAGATAGTAAAAACAATATAAAAATTTAATAGCATTGAACCACCAACCTCAATATTCTATAAATTATGAATGTTTTAAAAATATACAACCACACCTGACCAAGACAATATACATGCCATATCAAACAACAACCATAATTATATTAGTTGACAAATCATGATCAACCATTGTTTGTGTCAAAAAACATCATGGAAAATGATTACCCAAGAAATAGAGGGGATAAACTTGAGAAGAAAGGATGATATGAATTAAATATGACATTTATGATGATTTCATGAAGAGTATAGGCCAAAACACCCAAAGATTGAAGCTTGATGGCTCTAAGACGGTTTGAAAGAAGATACCACAGATAATAAAATCATTAGGATAATTTTAATTGTGATTAAATGTTAACTAAGAAGAATTAAAGAGAGTAATTTCCCACTTTTTATTTAATTTTACCAATTGTCTGGTTATCCTACACAGTTTTCCAATCCATGTGAAGACTATTTATTCCTCACAATCTGAGAGAATCTGGAGAGACATTTATCCGAATTTTTTTATAAACTAGGTGGAAACAATGTGTTATCCTCTATCTCGGAGGAAACTATTTTAATGCATACATTGATATGGGTTCTTGATTTTACCTACAAATATTCCAACAGTGTTCCACCAATGACAATCCCAAAATTTCAAATTTCACAATATAAGTATTGGAAAAATAAATAAATAAATGGAAGAAATAAAATAAAATGAAATAACCTATATGTGACATTTTTAATAAAACACAAAATAATATAAATTATTAAAAACATTAAATAATGGTTATGGTGGAATGAAAATTTATTGTCATCATATACATTAAAAAACACTTTCCTTTTTTCTTTTACTAATGGATGTCTGAAAAAATTTGTAAAAATATTCCATTACAAAACCATTTATATAAATTCAAAACATGAATAAAATTCCTATTTTAACTCATTTATTTCCATATAAATACAATAATAATATGTTTTTACAAATATAGATATGGATGAAAAAGAATGATTTAGGGGAATAATTAGAAGACAAATTTTAAATATAAAGTGCATTAATTTGATTATTACATATAATATAGAATATATATCTTTAAAAATAATGAACATATTTCAAATCATTTCATTAATTTGAAAATATTTTTATATTCCTTATTTATATTATCTCACCTTTTACCACGATTTCAATCATAATTTATCATTTTTATTTATGTGAGATGTTTTGATGATATTAAGATCATATGTCCAAAATAACTTCAGTTAGTTAGCTATAGTCCGACACTTCATTAATATATCATTCTGAGAATAATGAAAAATATATAGTAAGAATTTATATGCCTCAATTATTTATTTACCACTAATCATAAGGCATGGTTAAGAAAAATGACCAATATTACAATCATTGAAAATGTTGACCATATGTATACATGTGTAATATATCAATTTTAAAATAATCATTTTTTAAAGAATGAAAGTATAATTTAAGATTAAGATAATGATAATTATTTAATAAATATCATATTATTTCTTAAATTATACTTGTATATATCATCCATGTGATATGGTAATGGGAAAAAAATAACATCGGTTTTATTGGGTGGTATTCCACACGTTCAAATGATCAATATTATCACTTGTTAGTGAATGGAAAATTCTTAATGTAAATGATAAATTATATTTTCATTATGATTAATATGTTATAAATATCATGAAATAACATTAATTTCAACACTATAAAAATCCATTGGTGATGTTGATGAAAAAAAATTACATATATATGTGAGGTGGTACCTTGCCGTACAAATGAATTATGAATTCCTATCATAATTAGCTGATGTTAGAGATTGATATTGGTTGTTTCATTAAAATATTAACACATAGGAATATAGATTACAATTATATAACTATTTTATCTCGGTTTATGAATATTACTGGATTTTGTTGTTGAAAAAATGGTTAAAACTATACATATTCTTCAGAATAACTCTATCGTATAAGATCTTAAGACGAATAATATTGGTATTCCACCAGAACTAATTCACCTATAGTTTTTTTTTGGTTTATATAATATTTTTTTAAGGGATTGTCTAAATAAAAATTCATTTTATTTCTTTAAGAATGTAACGACATGGTGTCATTTTATAAGGGAGGTGAGGGACACTCTTGGAATTTATTAAAGTAATAATTTAATGTAAATTAATTATGATTTCATGTTGATCAAAAAAGATTAAATTAGAGTATAAATTTAATTGAGTGTAAAGAATACCATTATATAAAATTTTTATTAGTTTAGATAACATTTTTACAGTTCTTGTATCTTGTATCCATTCATTAACCATTTATGAAAACTACTGTAATATTGATGGATTTAACACATTAAGGGTCAATAATGATACTTTGATTTTTTGAATGACCCATAAATTGAAAATAGATGAATAATTTAACCATATCACATCCATTGTGATGAATAAAATAATTTTATAAATTTGGAATAGATTATTAATATATTATTTCGTATAATATAACATTAAGGTCAATTTTAAAACTATTTATTTTATTATTCATTTAATTGAATAAATAATTTTCATCATTATGTAAGCATTTAATTAAATTGTTTTCCAATTAAAATAATATTTTATTTTATTTTATGATTTCCACTTATAAATATTTCTAATTTTTATTTCTATCTAAATATATACTCTAAATATCTTCAATTTAAGGACAATTATTTTATTGAAAACAAGAAGAAGAAACTATTGACCTTATTTTGAAAAAAATTATATGAAGCTTACAATCACAAAAAAAGAAAAAAATACATATAGTTTGCCTTTCTATAAATATATAAGATATATACTAATATAATAAAAATTGAACATAATTTTTATTCTTTATGATATATTTATCATTTTATTGTATCCTTAATTACAAGATTTACCCTCCTCCATAGTGACAAATATTACTATGGTAACATTAAATATTTTCAAAAAATCAAAGGGACCTATATTCCAAATATACACCCACTAATACAAAATATAGAGTATATTTTTCAAAATTATAAAATAAAAAAATAATAAATAAAGTTTTTTCAGAAAAAATGTGATTTAATTGTATAAACTGTTTTTATAATAGATTCAAGTATAATTTTCATTTAAAAAAATTATATATTTTTTGAAAATAAATAAAATAATTATTTATTATAACTATTCTATAATACAGATTTACTTTATTAATTATTTTAATGAAAATTCTATGTTCAATGAAAATCAAGCTTTTTCACTATTCATTAAAAAATCCATATTTTCAAAAAAATTTAAAAAATTTAATATTTTGAAAATTTAGATACATTAGATTAAACATTTTGAGTAATTATTTCAAATTAATATTCTATATTTTTTAAAAAATAAATTTTAATAAAATAATATAATACATAAAAAAAATTTCGTTACGAATAGAATTATCTTCTTTTTGGATGAACTATTAGAATATATATACACAACCCATATAACTCTATAATATATTTCAAAATTATATCAATAAGAACAATTTTTTTAATTTATTTATGTTGTAACATGTTATATTTATTTTAATGCCCATTGAACATGAGTTGAAGGATTTGTTAACATATTTTACATTCATTATATTATATCAATTCATTATTGGTTGTTTTTATTCCTGATCATGTGATAAGTATCATTTAATTAATATATTATTTATTTGAACATTTATATCGTAGATTCAAATCATTCACACATAATTACATCATTGATTAATTATTACATCATGTGTTAGATATTTTTGTTGTATTTCTTCTCAATTTACAAAATATCAAGAATAATTTCCATTTTACATATAGTAATTTTTATATGTTATACATATTGATACATTTATCTATTTAACATGAATATATTTTTATTCATGACTAATAATGATTAAATTTATCTTTAATCATTCATGGGGTTATTGTTTTTATGTTATAAAATACAGTAAAAATTTAATTCACAATTTCATATTTATAGAGTTGTTTAAATTTAACATTTACGAAATATTTTAATTAATCATTGATAAAAGCCATCCATATTCAAATAATCTAAATTTCAAGGGAGTTCTCTTATTTTTTGTAATATTAAATCACATTTTTATATTAATTAAGTGAAATTTTATTTAAAATAAAATCTGATCTAATTTCTCTTTGGATCGAGAATATTATTATTACAATCCCATACATTTCAACATAATTTCTAAAAAGAAAAATTTATTTACTCCTATGAAATACCATTGAAATTTTATTTTATCCTTGAACTTTTATATTATTTAAAAATAATTGTTCTAATCAATGATTAAAGAGTCATTTTTTACATTAACTATAACTACTAAACAAAAATGTTATTTTATCACATATTACTTTTAATTAATTTTCCACTACCTAAATAATTTTATTATATTATTATTCATATATACATTTTCTATAGATTTATATTAAAATCCCATCAATGAAATAATATTATAATACCAATCGATTATTTTCTAAAAGTCCTAATTTGACGGAAAACAATATTATTGATGAATTGATGGCCTTATTTTATTTTTTATTAATATTGTGGTCAAGAATAGTCTGTTAAAACACTAACATTTTTATGCAATTTATATTGGATATTAAATTTCTATTAACTATCCATATCCTTTTTACAATGGATACAGGTATTTATAAAAATACAAACCATGTCTTAAAAATGTGTTTTTCTATGAATGTTTTTTCATTGACTTTAGAAATTTTAATATTCCACGTTATTTACACTATAAAAATATTCATTGATTTTTATATTGTTTTTTTATTAAATTAATCATACAATTTATATGGAATGAAATGGAAAACAAATATCTAGTGAAGTCCATTTATAAATAACCCTTCGATTCATCAATAGGTCTCATTAGACTAATCATTTTAAAATCTATATTAATTAGTTTTTTGGGTGCATAAATAGCCATAAATATAAATTTCATGGAATAAGGCTTTGATGAAAAAGATATCATGATTTCATAGATCATGAAATTAAGAATTAATTGTTTCATTCATTGAGAATTTAATTATTATCATTAATGAGATTATTTCACTAGTATTATGAATGGTTAAAATTTCTTTTTACGTGGTTCATGAAATGGAATTCTTTGGGAGTTATTTACAATACCATATAGATAATTATATATTTATTCATGATATATTCCACTATAAATAACCCTTAATATAAATTTGAATTAACATTTTTCATATAATTCCCTCTCCCAATGATCCCTGTATATTTAAACGAAATGATTTGTTAGAATATGATATTGATAATAATGATGTTCTAAAATTAAATATATTGTTTTATTTTATCTTTTCTAATGTCATATGAGACTCAATCATGTATCTATATTAAAAAAATTCTAAACTATTGGGTAATTTGAGGTTTTATCACATATATCTAGTGAAACTATAATTTATAATACACGAACTATTTATTACTGAAGTTGGTGTTGTTATTTTCGGTATCATAAAATTTATATTATTATAATTTGTAATGATAAATAAAAAAATATAATATAGAAAAAACACTATAATTGAATTAAATAATAATAAAATATATAAAAGTTGACGTGGATTTTTCAAATATTTATATTTGTGTAATAAACTAATTTTTTTTTAGAATGTCACTTTCATTAATATTTTGTATAATGAATCAATTTTTACATTGTTTATAATATTAAACACCCTATATAAATAATTAGACTAGTCCACATTTTCTTTATAAAACATTATGAAGGATTTTATTAAATGATTATTGTAGATAGTCTTTCTTAAGAATAAGGTATCATTGAGTGAAACGATGACTTCATGATTTAGTGTGATTTTTCATGATTTTATATGTTCACATACAATGCATTTATGTTAGATTTTTTCCGTGGAGAAAATCCCAATCTGAATATAATAGATACAAATATTCTTTTTATTATGAGGAATTGAATAATAATTGGAATATAATCTAGAAACCGGTTATTATTCCAGATAATCTATCACAATATATGATTATCAATCAAAAATATATTGAGATTCCTAATGCATCAAATAAGAGAAGATTGAAATTAATGGATTTTTATATCAAAATGATTATACAGACATCAATGTTTAGTTCCCATCATGTCTTGAAAGTGGGAAGAATAACTAACGAAAATTTCTCAAAAGTAGGAGAAAAAGATATCTATGTAAAAATTGAGGCTATATAGAAATTTATTGCTAATAAAAATTGAATTGTTAAATAGACAGATATGAAGTTCATCATAATGTAACATTTTTTTATTTTCATTTATATTGGAAACATGGGAAATATCCAATTTAATTCCCCAAACCAGGGGTTAACACCTTGTCCATTGAATTATTGATTTTATTCCCATCGTCGTAGCAAAATGATTTATGTGTGTATATAATAGGATTTTAGAATTATGTTATTATAGTTATATGAATTAAAAGAAATCTAAAGATTGTTATAAATTTTTTTATTTAATGATTTTAAATCATATATTTAATGGTACTGATAACAAAGATATATGGTATAATGGTAATGTATTTTTATTGAGATCAAATGATTAAGGGAAATATAACCCTCAATATATCCTGGACGTTCAGTTAATAATGTTATTTGGCATAATGATATGACTGATAATGATTAATGAAATTGGAATGTTTTGGTGACGTTGAAAATGATTTTATATTAAATGAAAAATTAATTTATATTGGATTTTGTATTTATTCTGACATATGGAAAATATTTAATAGTCATGGATTTTATTTGATTAATAAGTATAAAGATCATTTTTTATATTTTTCTAAATTTATATTTTATAATCATTTGTAATATTATTTTAAAATATGATAATATAAGATCACAATATTAAATGGTTTGGTATGCTACATTATGATATACATTATGTTCTTAAGGATAAATGATTCATCAAATATGTCTGATGTTTCGCTTCAGTTATTGGAAAAATAATAATTTCTACGATTAAATAGTTTAAAATTTTATTTAATTAGTTACATTTATATTAAAGGTTTCTTATGGGGGTTTTAGATATTGATATGTTATATTATTCAATACTCAATAAATGATTGAAAGACATTTTGGAATAAGTAAATATTTAGTGAATGAATGAATAACATATACGTGTTTTTCGGATCTTTTGATCTTTTAAATGTAATTAATAGTGATTCAGGTATAATAAATTCATATTTAGTATTCATTTCTCGATGTAAAATACGAAGTTGAATAAATTGGAGAACAACCAAAGAATAAAATATACCTAAAATTGTAAAAAAATTCTAGTATGTACACTTTCTTTTGTATAATTTAAGGATAGTAAATTTTTTCAACAATATTAGAAAAAACAATCCTAAAAAATATTGATGTCATTTAAACATCATTTTTTATTAATTTTTATTTTTTAAACCCATTCAATTTAAGGACTTTTTTCATTAAATTACTCATAATATTGGTCTTTTTCACTCAGTATTAGTATTAGGGTGTCATTTATGTCCACCATGTCAATATTTTAACATCCAACATTTTTCGCCTTATCTAAGAACTATAATATGTGATATTTCATGTACACATTATGTATCCCACTTCCCCTTTATTCAAATATTTTATTAGTACCTCTTTTTAGGATTTATATTTGAAATAGTGGTATTTTTAAATATTGTTCATTTGATGACAAAGATAAAATTTTGAGGCACACATTTATTTAATGGTCTTAGAATGAAACACCCTAAATATTTATTTATAAAAAAACTATCAAGATAGCTTTTTAAACATACAACACTATGATTTAAGTGAATCGAGATATAATATAACAATATTATTAATATAATGTGACTATCAAAGACTATCAAGATTTGAATATGATTAAAATAATTATGAAATATATTCACAATCTCTGTAAAAAATAAAACATAATTGTTTACTTCCTATGAATCAAAATCTCAATATTTATTGAAGTTAAATCACTTTTTCATTATTCTTTTTCTTCAAATATATTTTCATACATTTTGTGAAATAATATTATTATAAATTTAAAAAGAAAAATTAAAAAATGAATTTTATAAAATCCACATCATATTAATAAATATAATATCTAAATTATATTGTGGGATATTTTATGATTTTTCTAAAATGAATGAAATTTTGGGTGTATTGAAAAATACTGATTTTTTCAATCCTCTTACCAATTTTCAATAAAATGGTAATTTACAGAAAAACAATATTTTTGATTTTTTATCCATATTATTTAAATTAATTTAATTAATTACATTTTCAATTTAAATAACTAAGGATTTAAATATAAATTAACTTTTATGTAAACAATTTATTATTATAGAAAAATAATTTTTCATTATATTTTATACATTTATATTAAAAATGAATCATGAAATATATAGTAATTATATTTTATAAAATTAAATTTCATTTGGACTCAGAAATTAAAATTTATGCTAAGATAAAGTTTTCATTTTTTCTGAGAAATAGAATTTTTTTAATCATAAAAAATAATTTTTTTATGAAATACTATATATTTGATGATATCATCCATATATTATTTTGAAATTAAAGTAAACTAATATGATGGAATGAATAATTATTCAAATATGTACCATATATAATATATAATAAATAAAAATAGTAATATGAAATTTTATTTCCTTTTAAATTTGAAAACATTTTTTGTGTTGATGCAGTGCTTGTACAATATAGGAAAAGGAAAATTTGGGGTTTAAAAATTAATATTGGATATGAATAAAGTGCATTATAGACTATGTTATTATATATAATGTATTATTTATTATTTTAATTATTATATAAAATTTTTAGAGTTATATAATATTAAAAATATCCAAATACATTATCATTGCTTGTGCAAAGAATGATAAGTCAAAATGTCAAATTAAATAAGTTTTTATAATATAGATATGATTATATATACATTTTTAATGAAAATAAAATATTATTCAAAAGATAATATTTTAATTTTTTATGTTAATTTATTTATAATATTAAGAGATTTTATAATTACCATAAATTCTTAAGCAACACTGACACGCTGTTTTTGTAAATAGTAAAAAATAAAGTAAAGGAATTTAATAGTCTAAAAGTGATAAATTTTTGGCACTATAAAGTAACAAAAAAAATTAAAATATAATTATAACATATTAAACATTTTTAAAAAAATTTATATTCTAATTTCATTGATTTTATTTTTTCAATGTGACATTATTTGAATTGTTCTTCAAATTCCATTAATATTATGTTATTTTGAATTTATTTTGATTAATTATTATTTTTAAATAAAATTTGATAATATGGATGATAATTGGTATAAAATTCTATCCCACAACAATATATGATTATATAACCATTTTTATTATGTTAGGCATATATAGGTTAATAATATTTAATGTATTTTAAACATTCACATAATTTGTAATTAATTTTAAAAAATATTTTATGAAATGATTTTAAATCAATATAATTAATATATAAATCTAATTGAATGACATGTAATTTAAAATATTAATTATATTAAATTCATGAGTAACTTGTTCTTTTATAGTAATTTCGTTTTCCTTCGAAGAATAAAAAACATTTTTATCCTGAATATCATCAAAAGGGTGAATGGGGGACAAATACTAAAATATACGTTGAAAAGAATAGCCAAAATAAAACCATATTTTATTTTATGAAAGGTTTTTACTCTTAATAATTGTATATTTTATTTATAACTATTTATTTAAATTTTTGATTCACTATTATTTTGAATTAATTCAATAAATTTTGCAATTCCACCAGTTTCCCTCTCATCCATTTAAATAAGGAATCCTTTCCATCTTTCATTGAACATATTTTAGCAACCTAGCCTGAAAAAACATGTTCAATTTTATTCTCATAAACCATAGTCTTTATGTATATTTTATGGGATTATAAAAAACAATTACATTTTCCTTATTAATTTATATAATAGAAGTATTCTGATGAAAATCCAGTTTAATTTACCAACATCTTTGGGAATATATATTTATATCTACGTCTGATAAATACAATGCATATATATGAAAATAATACATATAGTATCAACAATATACATATATGATATTAAATTTTTGTACAAAAACATTTCAACACAATTCTATTCTATGAAATGAAAAAACCCAATACATGTGTTTGTATGGATTACTATCTCTACATAGAGGTGTAATTTTTTTTCATCATGAATTTAAATAAATTTTAATATTTATTGAAGTAATGAATAATTAGGAAATAATAATTCTTATAAAATATTAATACAATATACCCCTTCATAAATTCTAATATGTTGGAAAAAATTAATATCTCATGTGTTTACGTGTGGACCACCACTTCCATGAAGATAACTATTTTATAGTCCTCCTTACTTGAATAGAAAAAATAAAATAAAATAATAAATATTTATGATATAAATGATATAATTATTATTATTTTAAATTATATATATATATGTAATTAAATCTTTTAATAAATGAAACAATCTAATATGTCTTCACATGACCAACCATCTCTCGGACCGAGGCAATTCATTTTTCTATATATACATTATATGGTGACTCAAAATATATATACATATATAATGAATATATAAGATATTAATATCATTATAGAAATTTAGAATATATGTTACCAAAATCAATGGACATAGAATATAATTAAAAAATAATTTTATCAGGAAAAATGAATCAATTTACACTAGGAAATTATAAATTTAATTATGAATAAATATGTTATTAATGGATATATGTATAGAATATATGATAATATTAGTACATAAAAGTTTATTCTATAGATGTATAATAATTTAAAATTTATTATACAAGAGTTTATATCACATTAAAACTAATTCAAGCATGATAAAAATTATTTTATGACACAAATTCTATTCATATGGTTATATAACATCATAATTTATTATTTTATGACATTTTTATGTGATAATTAATCAGTAATTGATCTATATGGTACTAAAAAATTAATGTTTTTAAATTTTTTTCAATTAAAATAAAATCATATATTATCTTTCAAATCAATTGGTTCATATTTTTAAGGTATTTCATCTTAATTTCAATATCAGATTGACATATTTATTTATATCCACTGTAACACCCCAATATTTCATAGTTTACGATTTCATCAAAGTAATTCAATAACCTGCACTACACACAACACCGGGTGCGAGCGCACCACAAGATTACCTAACTAGGTGTTCAAAAAGAGGTTATGAATAGTATTAACTTAATATTGAACTATATATAATATTTATAATTTCAGAATCCATATTATAAGTTTCTTAGACATAATGTAATAAAAAATTCATTTTTCAGAAAAAAGAAGTATTTTTTTTCAAAAAAATCACTTTTCCCGCCATTTAATGGTGAACAATTTTGAATTATAGTATTTGAAACTTTTATTTTTTCAATTTTATAAAATAAACTTCTTCTTTCAAATCAGGACATAAGAATTTAGTTTCAATAATTTTTTTGTGTTTTTCTGATAACATTCATATATAGCTGAATAGTGAAAAATACTATATTTCAACTGAAAATAATTTTTTTAACAAAAATAAATTATAGTGTTAAATTATAAATTTTAATTCTTTGTAAGTAAAAATAGATAATATTTTTACCATTTAATCCAACTCTGGTCATTGTAAGTAATTTCACATTGATATTTGACATAATCAAGTGTCAATCTTTTAATAGTTAAGGTTTCTTAAAATATGCTTTTGGGTTTTGAAAACTGGATTTAATTTTAAATTAATAAATGAAAATTCTATGTTTTGAATTTGGAAAAATATAATTCATTTTTGAATTCGGAATATCAAAATTAGCTTATGGTGAATTTTTGGTATTTTACTAAAAAATTTCAATTTTTGATGAATAGTGAAAAATATTGAGTTATAGTTTAAAACTGAAATTTTATTTAAATAATTATTTATTTTATTTAATTTTATTTTAGCACAAAATAGATACATAATACCTATATATTTTCAATTTAATTCATTGGAGTCTGTTTATAATAATTTTAGATATATAAAAATTTTATTGAACTTTTCACTGTCTTTTAACCACCCCTTAGAAGAATTTGAAAACTCATATAAAACATAATTTTACCTCTTCTATGAGTTTAATTTAGAAAATCCAAAAGAAAAATTTAATATCAATGTGTAAAATGTGGTTAAATAGGATAAAAATAATTTTTTGTGAATAATAATGTTTTCTTTTATTTACCACGGTTAAAAGTAAATAGGGCAATTAAGGGTAAAAATGATATTATTATTACCTTAAAACAGGTACGAATTCTAATGAATAAGTATAATAAGACCAAATATAATATTAGGAATAAAATATGAACCTCTTTGGTCCACTTGGATTAGATTAGGTCATTTCTTATTTTTTAATTCAAAGAAGAGTTAAAAGAGTTAAAATCAATTTTTAATAACTAAAAAATTATTAATCTAGGAATAAACATAAGAAAAATTAGACTATAAATATTAATTATAAATTTAAATATATTTACTACTTTATGGTATTATATTAATATTTTTTTCACATTAAATAATTTAATTTATTTATGACACAATGATGATGCAGTAATTACATAATAAATGAAATATTAAAATAATTGATATTATAAATATCCAAATAATTTAATTTGAGAATTTTTATTAGTTAAAATAATTATATAGGTTAATATTACATTTTAGGGTTTGTTAGATGAAATTTTTTCAAAGTATTAATGATGTTATGAAGTTAGAAAAAACAAAATACCAAATAGTGTGAAAATTGACATAAAAGTGTTTTTAAAATAAAAATTATATTATTAATTTATATTCTATTCCTAAAAATAAAAGGATCTGCCAATGGTCTTAAATAATTATAGATATATCATTAATGAACCACTTTGGGTTAGCTTCAAAATATATAGCTGGATTATTAACCATATAATACAAAAATACAAAGAGACATGGTAATTGTCAAACTATTTAATTAAGAGTTTAATCTAAATGTTAAGGTTAATATAGTGTTACAAACCAATAGAAAACATATTGGTTGACTGGTTTTCGACCCATAAACTCATTATCCTTTAAATAATCTATTTTGGAGCCATTAGAATCTGAAAATGATTTTATAATAAAATAACATTTCTAGCTTTTCTTAAGGTGCCCATCACCCCTATTAAAAAAGGGAACCTCCCTTCTCTCTAATTAACACCTTCAAAGCCATTTTTCTCAGACAACCCCTTCCAAATATCCTCTCAACTTCCCTCAATTAATCATAGATTCATTCCTTTTGTCATGAAGACAACTTAAGGATCCATTTTGATCAAATCATAAGGAAGAACCCGAACAAGAGGTAATAATTTCACCACCTCGTTCAAGTTCTTTTCTTATTAAAATTATTATTTTTTTTCCATATTAAAATAATAACTCTAGTATCATATATATACTTTGATGTTATTATAAATATGGTACAACCATATTCTTTATTCTATGCATCCTTTTAATGACATGTCACCAAACGTGCATGCGTACGGATTACCATCTCCACGACGTGGTGTAATTGTTATTCGATATATTATTCTTTAGAAGGGTATAATAATGAAGTGTAATTCAGGTAGATAATTAGTATAACATGATAATGATTCTGTATATATGATATACCCTACAATTATAAAATATTTTCATATCAAAAGAATGATATTGTCGCTCGTGCGTACGTACAGATTACCGTCACCACAAACGAGATGAGATTAATTCCCCATCGTATCCATTCAAGACTAATTTTCATTAGATGAATAAAAATAATGTTTAGATACTTGATATCATTCTAGATATGAATAATATACAACCAATCAATGACAAATATTATTCACATAACAAATAATATAGACGAATACGAATTCGTTAACACCTGTAACAACGATAATACTATGATATTATTAACAAATCAGTGTTAAAAGACCATATATGAAATCATATTAAGGTATATGATTATTGTATAATTTAATAACAACTAATTTACCATTATACATGAGGTTAACCTTCCCTCAACCAAGAAAAAGTACATTGTATGGGTTAATTTCACAATCTCTTCATTATCGTAGGGTGTTTATACGTAATTATCTACTGGGACCTCTTTATCATCCACATCCATGATTCATAAAAATGTCTTCCAAAACATTGTTACTATTTACTAAACTATGGGTTAATGTTATTTATACCCTTGTTTGACTTTTTATAAAATGGTTTGAAAGAAATTTTTCTGTTGTTTTCCAAACAAGGTACTTTTAACCTTTTTGACAAAATTAAGGTAAGAATGTTTTAATAACTTATATGACGGGTGTGGCTATTTTCCGCCGTTAGGAAATCAATGAATATTTACTTAAAGAACTATATGAATATTTTTAATGTAAATTTTTTATTTAATAATTATGTCAATTTTAAATGATTTCAAAAAAGAGATATTTCTCTCAAATGGTTTTGATTTCATCTATGTCAACAAACTTTGATGGATTTTATGATTTTTTGAAATTGATTTTTTATGATACAAAAATTCCATATTTTATTGAAGGTTTTTTGATATCTTAGACTATAGATGTGTTATTTTTCAACCATTCATGGTTTATGGAGAAATTATTGAAATTTCATATGCTATTTTTAATACGAATGATTATGTTATGTTTAAACTTGTTCTTATGAAGAATGCATTGGACATAGTAAGTGACGGGAGGAGCCTACTATAGCTCTTCAATGAATCGGTAGGTTTCAGCAGAAAAACTAGTGTCTTGATACAAGGTCTTGACAAAATCTTTTTTGTAGTATTTTTACAAGGCCTTGACTATGTGGTTATGATTGCCTGGCATTTTGAATTCTATCGTTATGAAAGTGGTTATTCATATTGCATGTGATTATTCGACTAGTAGGATATCCATGTGAATAAGTAAATGGAATTTTTTCATTTTATTTTTTCCATATTATTCTGAAAATCAATTTTAAAAGGATTTTGTTTTAGTTATACATTGCCTAAAATTATTATACTTATTTATGAAAGTTTCTTCTATATTGTTATCCTTAATGAGCATATGAGACCACCCCTTTCTATGATTTATTTTTCCCAGGATGTGAAAAATTATTTTATGACTGACTTGCAGGGATAGTCTGAGCGGATATGAAAGTGGACTATGAAGACTATGTTGTTATATTTTTTTCACTTAATGAAGTAATTTAAGTCTTCTGAATGTGTCTTGTGCATCCAAGGCTACTAAAATAATGGGTCTTTCGTTACATGATCTTTCTTGATCATTCCAATGTTCTGTAATAATGAACAGACTATAGGTAACTGGGGTCGGGGCGTTATAGTTGATATCATAAAATGTTTAGTATAATCCTTGGAAACTTGATTTAGATAAAATCTGAATATATCACATAGACCTATGATGGACTTTGAGGATTAGTATAGAAAAACGTCCTAAAATTTTGGTATTGTAGACATTTAGTGAGATTTCAAAGCAATACATCCTTGTCTGGATAAGACCAGGTAGAGGTAGCTCTGGCATAGATATACCTAGGGGTAAAACCTGAAAAACTTTTTTGTGCTAGACTCAAACGAGAACTAGTGCATGAAAATGTGACTTACTTCACTATTGGTTATGAAACTCCTGGTGGATATGATTAAGATAAATATCATTTTATTTACAAACCATTAAGATGGTTTTATGAGTATATTCTTTCTCAAAGAAAATATTTTTATGATCATGGATCATATCCATAAACTGTTCAATTTACATTAGTTATTTTACAAGTTCAGAATTATTCATTGTAATTCATAAACTAACCTAGTGTATGCCATTGTATATAAATGGTGACCAGTAGATGGAATGTGAACTCCAACAATACGTATGATCCAATGTGATAGAAGGATCATATATTTCCCGGTATTAATCCAACATTTATATGTGAAATTGTCTCCAATGTATTCTCAACATATGAAGAAATAGTATCATGTGTTAATAAGATAAGTAAAGAATTATATGATTCTTATGGAATTAAAGGGAGGAAAGAGAAGAAAAGGATGGAATAGAGAAATATGGATAAAGGGAAGAGGGAAAAAAGTATTTTCCCATATGTGATAACTATGGGAAGAAAGACCATAGAACTTTCCTGAAGGGAATCAGATTTTGTTATAGGTGTGGAGAAAAAGGACAGCAAGTATGTGACTTCAAGGGTAAGAAAAAGTTTTCAAATGTACAATGCTTCATCTACAAGGTGTTGGGAAACTACGTGAACCAATGTCCAAATAATTATAGTATTCATAAAATGATGCTATTGGATAATAATCAAGTTATGATACTACCACAGATTAGGAGGAATGATTTGAGTTCTTATGTTATTATTAAATAATTAAGTCATTTGAGTGTTGTATCAACGATGTACTGGTTATAATAATTATGGAGTATATAAGGATTTTACTACAGTACTATTTCTTTAAGGATATGAGATTCTGTGGAACCAAGAAAAATGACTCAAAAGAAGGTTAAATTTTTGGAAAATATATGGTTGAGAGAAAGATAAACCATAATATGGTTCTGATACTGAAGTAGTGATTTGGGAATAATACATGTTTGATTTGGATAAATTATATTGGATTTTCATGACTACCTCGAAACTGATTACGGATTTATATATTCAATCATTGTTGGAGTTTGAAAAATTTTTGGAAACAAGGAGTATATCTAGTATTCTATAAGGAATAATTGAGAATGAATGTAATCAATATGGTTTTAAGGTAATTCATGATGTTTCTATGTTTTAAAAGAATACAGGATGAAGGTGTTCACATGTTCTTACAAGGAAAAAGGATATTCATTGTGTTTACCTTCCTTATATGTTTTCGATTGGGAGTTTGGACAGAAGTATTTTGGATAGGTCTATGTTCAGATTATTTTTGGATTTCCATAAAAATGACAACCTGGAGGTCGAGCAACAACCCGTCGCTTCTGGAAAGGCCGTGAGACCTGTACCCGCAACCGAAGGGAGACAAGGGTGTATCACCTATCACTGACCCACATGATATCCTAGATTGAATAATGTAGTTTTTAATGGGTCTGATAGATAAATTATAAATTCATTTTTTTGGAACCCCAAACGAATTGTATAAATAGAATATATTTTTTATGTTATATTTTCTTTTAGGGTGAAAAATGAGCTTGTTGTAGAAATTAGTTAAAGGATGGAACAATACATGTCAAGTATATATATTTCTTTCTTCTCTTATTATATGAAGAAATTCATTCTTAAAATTTAGGTAAAGGATATGAATATTAAATTTTTTTTATCCTGATACCTTTTTTTGTGAAACCGATGATAGTTTAAATCATCATAGATTGATGGATTTGAGGCCCTCAATTCTAAATTTTTTTATGATTGATTACCTCCATCACTCCCAATAAATATTTATGTATTCCCAAAATTATGTTTCCATAACTACCACCAATTTTATCTTATTAGAGATCATAAATTTGTGGTCACTTTTTTTCGTTCCCCCTTTTCTTCTTTTTAAGACTAAATTTTATTAACCAAATTTCTGATGTGGGGTTTTCCCACAAAGGCATTTTCTATTTTGAAGCTTTTATTTTGAAATAACAATTTCAAATTGTGAGGACAAAATTTGTTGAATGAGGGAGGAATATAACACCCCAATATGTCATTGTTTGTTATTTCTTCAATGTAATTCAATAACGTGCACTACACGCACACCGGGTGTGAGCGCACAACAAGATTACCAAACTAGCCGTTCAAAAGCAGATATTAATAGTATTAACTAAATATTGAACTATATATTATTCATATAATTTTATAATCCATATTATGAGTTTCTTAGACATAATTTTGGAACAAATTCATATGTTTTTAGATAAAAGTAGCATTTTATAAAAAAAATTGCACTTTTACCGCCTTTTAATGGTGAATAGTTTTAAATCCAATATTTGAAACATTTATATATTAAATTTTACAAAATAAATTTATTCCTTAGAATTGGTAAATAATAATTTTGTTTTAATCAATTTTTGTTGTTTTTCAGATAACTTTCATATTTGGGTGAATAGTGAAAAATGATATATTTCACCTGAAAAAAAACGTTTTTAATCATAATATTTTATAGTGTTACATTATAAATTTTAATGGTTAGGAAGTAAAAAATAGATTATATTTTTAATATTTAATCTAATTCTGGTCCCTATAGGTAATTTCACATTGATATTGTATATAAACAAGTATCAATCTTTTGATAATTATTGTTTCTTAAAATACGCCTTCTGGTTTTGACAACTAGAATTAATTTTAAATTTATAAATGAAACTTTTCTATTTTTAATTTGTTAAAATAGACTTCATTTTTGAAATTAGAATATCAAAATTATCCTTGGGTGATATTTTGGTATTTTTCTGAAAACATTCAATTTTTGATGAATAGTGAAAAAACCCTAAGTAATAGTTTAAAACCGAATTTTTATTTAAAAAACTAATTATTTTATTTAAATTTATTTTAGGTAAAACTATATACATAATAGTTATATAATTTAAATGTAATAAATTGTAGTTAGTTTATAAAAATTTTAGATATATAAAAATTTTATTGAGCTTTTCACCGTCTTTTACCCACCTTCCTAGGAAAACATGCAAATTAACATTAAACTAAATATTACCACATCTGTGAGTTGAATTTCAAAAATCCAAGAGACACAGTTAATATAAATGAGTAAAATGTGGGCCAATAAGTAAAAAATAATTTTTGATGAATAATAACTCTTTACTTTTATTTACAACGGTTAAAAGTAAATAGGGTAATTAAGGGTAAAAATGATATTATTTTTACCCTAAAACCTGTCGGAATTCTATAGGATAAATATAATTAGATCAAAAACATACTTAGGAATAAAATATGAACCTCTTTGGACCACTTGTATTAGATTAGGACATTTATTATTATTTAATTCAATGAAGAGTTAAAAGAGTTAAAATCAATGTTTAATAACTAAAACATTATTAATATAGGGCTAAACATAAGATAAATTCGACTATGAATATTAATTATAACTCTAAGAATATTACATACATTATGAAATTTTTTTTATATTTTTTTGACTTTAAATAATATTTGTAATTAATGACACAATGATGATGCATGATTTACTCAAATTATGAAATATTAAAATAATTAATATTATCAATATCCAAATAAATATAATTTTAGACTTTTAAAGAATTCAAATAATTTTATAGGTTGATATGACATAGTAGGGTTGTTTATATGAATTATTTAGAAGTATTAATGCTGTTATGAATTTAGAAAAAATTAAATACCAAATAGTTTCAAAATTGACATTAAAGAGTTTTTAAAATAATTATTATATTATTAATTAGTATTGTTTTCCTAAAAATATAAGGATCAAAAAAAAGACTTATATAATAATATTTTTATCATTAATTAACCACTTGGGATTATATTATATGTATATAGTATTTTTATTAACCATATAATATAAAAATACAAAGTGACATGGTAAATGTCAAAATATTTAACTAAGATTTAAATCTAAAAGTTAGGGTTAATATACTGACACAAACCTGCCAAAAACCTATTAGTTGAGTTTTTTTCGTCTGATCCCCACCTCAGAAATTACATAATCCATTTTGGATCTATTAAAAATCAAAAACAATTTTATTATAAAATAATATTTCTAGCTTTTCCTAAGGTGGCCCTCACCCCTCTTATCAAAAGGAACTCCCCCTTCTCTATAATTCACACCATCGATGCCATTTGGATAAGAAAACCCCAGCCCATATATCCTATAAACATCCCTCACATAATCCTAGATGCCTCAAACTAGTCAGAAATCCAACATAAGGATCCCTTTTGATCAAATCAAAAGACCGAACCCGAAGAATAGGTAATAATTTCACCAGCCTCTTTCAAGTTCTTTTCTTCATCCACTTCTTCTGTCATTGTTATTTCAATTAAAAAAAATATTAAATCCATTATATTCTATATAGAATTATAAATATTTTAAAACCATATTCATTATTCTATCCATCCATTGAATTAAATGTCACCATACGTGCGTATGTACAGATTACCGTATCCACATTGTGCTGTAATTGTTATTCAATACATTATTATTTGGATGGGAATACTAATGAAGTGTATGTAATTTAAATAATAAATATAACATGATAATGATTCTTAATATATTATATAACTTCCAATTTTATATTATTTTAATATATAATGAAAGATATTGTCTCTCGTGCATACGTACAGATTACCATCTCCACGAACGCGATGAGAACCATTACCCATCGTATCAATTCAAGAATAATTTTCATTAGATGATTAAAAATAATATTTAAAGACTATATATAATTATGTATATGAATAATATTCATCCCATCTATAACAAATATTAATCACATAATAATAAATATAAAGGAAAACGAATCTGTTAACACCCGAAACGACGATAATACTAAGATATTATTAACAAAGCAATGTTAAAAGACCATATATGATATCATATTAATTTATATGATTATTTTATAATTTAATTACTATTATTTCACCATTATCAAAGATTTCAACTTACCATTGACCAAGGGTAAGTATAAGGTATGTGTTAATTTAAAAATCTCTTCATTATCTGAGATTGTTTATACATAATTATTTATTGGGACCTCTTTATCATCCACATCCATGTTTCATAAAAATGTATTCCAAAACATTTTTACAATTTACTATACTCTGGGTAAATTTCATTTATACCCTTTATTGAATTTTTATAAAATTGTTTTAAAGGAATCTATCTGTCGTTTTCCAAATAAGGTACTTTTAACCTTTTCGACAAATTTAACGCAAGAATGTTTTTTAACTTATACGGTGGGTGCGGCTATTTTCGGCCGTTAAAAAATCATCAAAGCTTCCCCTAAAAGAATATTATAATATTTTCAAAGTAAATAATTTATTTTATAATAATGTGACTTTTAAATGTTTTCAGAAAATATATATTTCTCTCAAATTGTTTTGATATCATCTATGTCAACATGATTTGATGGATTTTATGCTTATTTAAAGTTGATTTATTATGATACAAAACTCACATATTGTGTTGAAGGTTTTGTGATATGTTTTTCTGTGGATGTGTTATTTTTATACCATTCATAGTTAATGGAGAATGTATTGACATTTCGTATGCTATTTTTCATACGAATGTTTATGTTATGTTTAAACCTATTCATATAAGGAATGCATTGGACTTAGTAAGTGACGGGAAGAGCCCACTATAACTTCTCGATGCATCGGTGGGTCTAATGAGACAACAAGTGTCTTTGCAAAATTCCATAAAAAATCTTATTTGTATTCTAGGAACAAGTCCATGACCATGTGGTTATGATAGTCTGGCATTATGCATTCCATCATTATGAAAGTTGTTAATGATATTTAATGTGATTATTCGACTAGTAGAATATCCATGTGAAAAAGTAAATTAAATTATTACATTTTATTTTTTCCATATTATACTGAATTTCATGTTTAAAATGATTTTGTTTCAGTTATACATTGGCTCAAATGTTTATGCATATTTATGAAAGTTTCTGGTATATTGTTATCCTTACTGAACATCTGAGCTCACCCCTTTATATGTTTTATTTTTCCTAGGATATGAAGAAGTATTTTATTACTGACCCACAAGGATAGTATGAGGGGATATCAGTGTGGAATATGGAGACTATGTTGTTGTATTTGTTCACATTATTTTGTAATGTAAGACTTATGAATGTATTTACTATTTCTAAGGCTGCTAATCTAATTGTTCCTTCTAGACATGATCTTTTGTGATCATGCCAATGTTATGTAATAATGCACCGAATCTGGGTAACTGGGGTCGGGATGTTATATCCACATTTTTATTTTCATTTGGTTTATTTAGTGGAACATTAATATATTGTTCTTGAATAAATATTTATTCATTATTATTAATGTTTCAATTCAATTTTAATTGTTTTGGGTGTTTAAAATATAATGATACCAAATAAATAAGAATTCATTTTACCGTCACATTTTTTTGGGATTTATTTAATTTTTAAACTAATGGTAATTTAAATATATCCTATATAAAATCCATATATATTTTTATTAATTTGATAGTTATGGGCACTCTATACATTAATCAATAATTTCCTCTATTTGGAATATTAATTAATTAAATTAATATTAAAAAAAATATTATCTTGTTTTTATATTGATCTGGTATATTTTTTTAAACTAGTTTTTTAAAGAAATATTAAGATATCAGTTATATTTAATCAAATGAATTACTACAAAGGAATATTTTAGAAACACACAATTAAAAATTATAACTCTTCTTTTGATGATCTTATTTGATTAACACCTTAACACCTATATGGTATCATCCCAAAACATATCAAAATATCCAAGGTATATCTATTGATAAGATCCATAAATATGTTCGAAGAATGTTTCAACCTACTATTGAAAAATACAGAATAAAAAATATTTTTTTACTCAGAATATTTATTTTTGGAATGTCACCTCCATCACATTCAATGTGCAGTACTTATAAAAAAGGTTATAAAACAGAAAATATTATCCTCTGTGGATGTACTAAAACAATCATTGATATTTGGATAAGTATACTTATTTTTAATATTAATGTTACAAAAAATTATTTATTTAATGGAAAACCTCATAGAATTAAATATATTATTGATAAAAATTTGGAGAACCCATAGTGAAGTGATAGAATGAATGGCATATTTAAAAAGAAACACATGAAATGATATTTAATATTAAATATTTCCTAACTTAGTAATTATATAAGGGGTTTTTTAATTGGATATTAATCAATAACTATGTCAATAATAAATTCAATTTCCCAGTCATGTATAACTATAATATACACAATATTAAAAATATCCATGTGTTATTTTAATACCAAAAAATCATTAATATTAATAGGTTTTTTAATTTGAACAAAATATGTAATATATAATTAATAAACATAATTTAATAGATTCATTAAATATTAGTATATTTTCAAAGGTATGAATACATTCTTTTATCATAACTAAAATTATTTGAGAAAAAAACAATAATAGTGCAGTAATATATCATTACATAGTAATCTAAGAGCCATGGATACTAAAAATTACATCAAACAAATATTTTTGAATGCTAAAAATTATTTCATATAAAATATTTAAAAACATAATTTACAAATATTCTTAAATATTAGTTCTCTTATAATAATTCTTCCATGTGTTATAGCATAATTTCTGGATTTATTTCGTGTTGTTAAAAATTCCTTTGACAAATAAAATTCTCAGACCAGAAATAAAATTTTAAACCTGATTCAAAAATAAAATTAATATATTATGAATAAATATGAAATGTACATAATACCACATAAATAAATGGACCAACATATTCATGTGTCGATTTAATGGATTTAATCAAAACATTTTTCTTATTGCCTTGTTTCTTTATAGTGATTCATGTTCTTATTATGAAGCTCACATAAATTGTAACGCCCTGACCCTAGAAGCCCAGAGTCATTTCATTATTACATATCATTGGCATGATCAGAAAATATCAAGTATAGAAATACTGATTAGTTTAGTAGCCTTGTAATCACTAGATACATTCATAAAGTTTACATTACATCATAAAGTGTAAAACTACAACAACATATTGTCTCCAAATACCACAATCATATCCTCATACAATCCCTATAGGTCATTCATAAAATACTTCTTCACATCCTGGGAAAAATAAAACATAAAAATGGGTGAGCTCAGATACACAATTAGGATAACAATATAGTAGAATCATTCATAAATAAGAATTAATATTTAAGGCAATGTATAACTAAAACTAAAGCCTTTTAAACATGAACTTCAACATAACATGGAAAAGATAAAATTAAATAATTCCATTTACATATTCAAATGGATACTAAACTAGAAGAATAATCACATGCAATATCAATATCAACTTTCATAAAAATGGAATGCATAATTCCAGACTATCATAACCACATAGTCAAGGCCCCATACCATTAATACAAATAAGATTTCGTCAAAGCCTTGTGCCATGACACTAGTTTGTCTCATGAGACCTTATAATGAATCGAGGAGCTATATCGGGCTCCACCCGTCACTTACTAATTCAATACATTCCTCATATGAAAAGTTTGAACCATAACATAAACATTCGTATTAAAACATGCATACGAAATTTCAATACTTTATCCACAAACCATGAATGGTATAAAAACAACACATCCACAATCAAACTTAACACATTAGATACAATATGGAAGATTTTATTGTATCAGATTAACCTCAATCATGAATAATGATGGATATTGACATAGATGGAAATAATCATCAAAACTATTAGAGAGAATAATCCACCTTTTTCTCAAAATAATTTAAATGTCACACTATTTTTCAAGAATCCATTTAAAAATAGAATTTTTATTCAAAGTGTCCCATACCACTTTGAAACTTTTAAAAGTAATTTAAATTTAAAAACATTAATTTACATATAAATAAATTCTAAAACAATTTTTAAAACATGGACATTAATGAGAAAGATTTAGAAGAATAAATATTTCAAACATTTAAAAATGATATTTTAGTTAGAGTTTAAAACCAAAAGAGAGACACTTTAATAAAAATAATTGAGGTAATAAAAACATTTTAATATTCTGATAATAAATGGATTCATGATATAATATGTCAATGTACATTATATACAACATATAAATGTGATTTGGTGTATAACAACAAATAAGTCTCAATGGAATGTAAATTGAGATGAAATCTCTTATAAATACTGTATCCTTCAGTTAGGGATAAATCGATGACATAATTATGTGTGAAAAATATAAATACACTCAATATGATTGTATATTCAGTGTAAATATATCCGAGGACATTCATATATATTTTTTAAAAAACAACACTAATGAATTGGATATTAAAATCAACAAATAGAGATTGAGTTAAAATTACTCATATCAAGTCCCTATCGATGACTTGAGAATTTATCAATGGAGTGATTATGTGTATCAAATGTATATACAATAAAATGGTAGTGGAAATTATGACATAAGAAAATTAATAGGGATTCCGCACATAATCGTGGAGTAAAATAATCAATAAAGTATGCGTAAAGCTGAATGAGTGGAAGTTGAAATTTCAGATTCCCTTATCAATTAGGTAACATACGAATCATACACACATGAAAGAAGGATCATACATGTTTGATGTAAATATCGATAAATTAAAGTATATTACACAATGAATATAATAATGGGCAGTACACACAAAACATGCAATACATAAGTGGTGAACAATGGAAATCTCACAAAATTAAAAGTGAGATAAGAATCCCCTTACTTTGTACATTTTCCTTGGTCAAGGGTATGTTAACCTAAGTTATAATGGTGAAATAATTATTATTTAATTACACAATAATCATATACATTAATATGATATCATATATGATCTGTTAACATTGATTTGTTGATAATATCTTAGTATTGTCGTCATTTGGGGTGTTAATGGATTTGTTTTCCTTTATATTATTTGTTATGTGAGCCATATATGTTATGGATGGGATATATATTATTCATATACATAATGATATCATGTATTTAAAAATTATTTTTAATCATCAAATGAAAATTAGTCTTGAATTGATATAATGGGGAATGAATCTCATCGCGTTCGTGGAGACGGTAATCCGTACGTACGCATGAGCGACAATATCATTCATTTGATATTAAAATAATATATAATTAGATGGTATATCATATAGAAAGAATAATTATTATGTTATATTTATTATTTACATGAATTAAAAATCATTATTATACCCATCCAAATAATAATATATTGTATAACAATTACTCCACGATGTGGAGACGGTATGTCGTTCTTACGCACGTATGGTGACATGAAATTCAAGGGATGGAGAGAATAATGAATATGTATGTACCATATTTTTAATAACATAATAGTATATAGAAGATACATTAGTTATTAATTTATAATGGAAATAAAAAAGAATGATGAAATGGAAGAAAAAAAGAACATGAAAGAGGGAGGTGAAAACATTACCTCTTCTTCATGTACTTCTTTTTGATTTGATCTAAATGGCTCATTAGGTTGGACTTTTGATTAAAATAAGGCCTCTAGGTCGAAGTGAGGGTAGTTCAGAGAATATTTTGTGAGGTTTTAGCCGAACCAAAAGGCTATGAGGGTATGAATATGAGAGAAGGGAGAGTGCCCATTAATAAGAGGGGCGAGGGGAACCTTATGAAAAGCTAGAAATATTATTTGATAATAAATTAATTTTAGGTTTATAATGGCTCAAAAGTGGATTGATTAAAGGTTAAGATGTGGATGGGTCGAAATCCTTTAAACCAATAGATTTTAGTCAGGTTTGGGTCACTATATGACCCTTATCTTTTAGTTTTAACTCATAGTTAATTAGTTTGACATTTACCATGTCACTTTGTATTTTTATATTATATAGTTAATGAAACATACTATATACAACAAAGAGTCCCCCAAAGTGGTTCATTAATGATACACCAATAATTATATAAGTCCTTTGTCCAAAACTTATATTTTTAGGAATAAAATATCAATTAATAATATAATATTTGTTTTAAAAACTAATTAATGTCAATTTTGACAATATTTAATAATTGAGTTTTTTTAATGTTTTAACAACTTTATTAATATCAAAACAAATTCATTTTAGCAATCCTAACATGTCATATTAACTAATAAAATTCTTTTTTGGAATATAAACTTCCAAATATTATTTATTTTAACATTTATAACACTAATTATTTGATTCCTTCATTAATAAGGATACTACATCATCATTATTGGGTCATAATGAAATTTAATTATTCAATGTCTAAAAATATTAAATAAAATTCCATTAAATAGGAAATATTTTTATCTTTATAATTAATATTTATAGTCTAATATATAAAATATAAAACACTATGTAAAAATTTTATTTCTAAAATATATAACCTTGTGTCATTTTTTTATTTACTTTCACTTAATTAATATAAAGTGTCCTTATAACCTACATGTGGCTCCATGGGGTCCTAAAATCGACCCAATGATTCCCATGGTCGGAAATGTATCATCCAATAGGGTTACAAAATGTTTTAGGGTAAATTAATATTATTATAATATAAAGTTTTACCCTTATTTACCGGATTTACCTTTTAACCATGGTAAATAAAATATTTACCTAAGTAATTATTCAAAATGTCTAAAAATAAGAGATTCCTATTTAAACAATTTGGATATCCTAATTCCAAATATGGAATCCATTTTTCCAAACTCAAAACATAGAGGTAGAATAAATTAATTTAAAATTTATTCCCATTGTCAAAACAAAAAGAGTGTTTTTAAGAAATAATAACTATCAAAAGATTGAAAATTGTTTATGTCCGGTTTAAATGTAAAATTATGACCAATGTAAAAAACTGTATTAAATGATAAAAATATATTATAAATATACATTAAAACAACTTAAATTCATAATTTTTCACTATTAATTATTTCAATTAAAAAAGATTTTTTTTAATTACATTTTAGTAATTTTCAGCCTTCATCAAAGTATAAAAGTTATCCGAAAAGTATCAAATTTTCTCACTAAGAAAATTTCGATATTAGGAATCCAAAAATGAAGTCCATTTTGAATAATAAAATTTATAAAATTTCAAATGGTGGGTATTACTATTCATAATGGCTAGTTTGATTGGTTGTGGTGTGTTTTAGAACTCGAAGTTGCGTACAACACATGCTACTGTATTATTCAAAGATAAGCGCACCGTGGAAGATTGGGGTGTTATACCCTCCCCTCCTTCAATAAATTGTGTCCGTTGAATTTCTAAAAATAGGATTGTGAATATAATGGAAAGTCCAACATCAGAAAAATAGTCAATAAAAATATCACTTTAAAAGAAAGAAAGAGAAGTATAAAGGTCACCTGAGATAACCTATAATAGGATTCCATGTAGAAAAAACATGGATATGGATGATAAACTAAGTGTCAAGTTTTGATGTATAGGGATAGAAAACATGATCAGGAGAAAGTTAACAATAAGAAAACCACAAACTTTTGATGGGACAAACAGTCATTAGTTTCCAAGTAGGAAAAGTAAATGGCCAACTTTTGATTTTTTTATTTTTAATTTACATTAAATAAAGATGATGAATTCATTTTTGAGATTGACTATTAACATAAAGAGATATAATTACATTTTAATTAAAGTATAATTCTTTATAAATTTTTACTACTAACTCATTTTTATAGGATGAGTATTCCAGAATACTTGGTCACACTAGAAGAGCTAGAATAAACTTCTTATAAAATCACATGATCCACAAAGGATAAACTATATATTTACCTTGTATTTAAGGATTAATCAAAACCAAAATGGTTAGTATAAGATCAGATGTTCCCCCAAAAGGAGATACCATTAGAGAAGGAAACAGTAATCTTAATTTCTAAATTTAAACCAACAACACACAAAGTTAAAAAATAGCATTCAAAAAACAATTGTCCTTAAAATCCTTCAATATAATCCAAACTAATAATGAATCCCCAAACTTAGAAGATTTTTTTATTTAGTCTTCAAAGAGAAATTCATTATCCAAATGACATCAAGTACTCTTAAATTCACATACTAAAAAGTAATTAAACTAATCACATATGGTCTATTATAGATTAATAATTTCCATAAATAACCCAAATCACTATTAATCAACAATAAAAACATAGATAAAAATCCTCCATTAATCCTCAAATGAAATCCCATAGTATTCTATTTTCCATGGGCATATTGTGTACCCAACAAAGCAAACATCTTCCAAAATAACATTTATCACTTAATCACCATATCATTTTCCTCTAATAAGGGTATTCATTTGATAAGATTTAAGACCCCAAATAAACTTATTATTGATCAGTATAATAATTTAACTAAAAATAAGAATTCATACTAACCAGGGACATCACATAATCCAGTGGTAGGTGATGAATCCCAATCTCACTTTGGTTGTGGGTTCGATTCCCATAGCATTGTACGACGCGACGGGTCGTCACACATTCTACGTGTTGTCCATTTTCTAAAACTATATTTTATAACATTAACAAATTGAGATAAATTCCTTAAAATAACCATAACATAATTTAACCACAAATGTTATCTCATACCTTGCATTTTCATCCCAAAATACAATAACATGTAATTTCCTCATACCTAATGATCATATAAAACCAAATGGTTATTTATAAAGATATCCAAAATATAAAAGAAAAGTCTTCCTCAAATATCATTTTTCACATGAAAAACTATAGGGTTTCAAATACAAGAGAAAATTATTCCAGTGTAATCCCATCAACAAATAGTACTCATAATTTATAAAGAATTTTCTAACCATTTATTTCCAAATAACTTCTTCCTTGACAATGAAAACATCTTATAGAATAGGTCATTCACTTGGGTAATGGATAGGTCCCCTACATTTAAGACAAATGACTGTAAATGGATTCTTGGGACCATTTTTATTTTTTTCCACAATACTCATCATTTTTCTTCGGAAATTCATCAATTTATGTCCTTCTTTCCCACACGTAAAGCATTTCATTGTTCCATTGAGACTTTTTCTTGGGTGAATCCTTCCATATTTCGTGCATGATGGAAATTTATGATTCTTTTCTCTATAGTCTATACTGTTGGAGCTCTTATCTTTCATCACCTTTCTCTTCTTTTTTGTTTCCAAGAGTTGCTTAATATATTTTTTATTGATCATATTTTTGGAAAACTGATTTGGCATGAACACAATATTTTTTACACCTATCAACAATCCATTTTGTTGCTTATTTCCACCACTGTTCCCACCTTCTACATCATTCTCAATGTTACTAGGAGTTCCATGGAATCCAGCCACTAACTAAAACCAGAAACCATTGTGTGAGTAACAGTATTAATAAAATAATTTAGAGAATATCATGACACAATATTAAACAATTTGAAACACCTTAGGATTAACCAAGGTCATTTATTCCCATCATTTATTTTAATACATCAAATCAGTTTGTAATGAAAATGTAATATATCCTAAGAATATCCCCTGGGAGTGTCGTAACAAAGAGTGCATCAAGGCCCATTGTCATGCACTAGTTCCCATTCGAGTCTAGCTCCAAATGGTGTCTTCTGGTTTTACCCCTAGGTACATCTATTCCAGGGGATAATCTACATGCTCGTATCTAGACATGGATGAATTTATCAAAAAACTCACAAAATAACTATAATACCAAAATTATAGGAAGTTCATATATGCTAATTCTCAAAGCCTATCTTAGGGCTATGTGCTCTAATCAGAGATTATCTAAATCTATCATCCAAGGTTTGTAATAAAGATCCTCTGATACCAACTGTAATTCCCCGACCAAGAATCCCAGAGTCTATCCAATATTACGTATCATTGGAATGGTCACAAAAGATCAAGTATCGAAAGACCGATTAGTTTTGTATCCATGGAATCACTAGATACATTCATAATGGTTACATTACATCATATAGTGATAAACTACAACAACATATTGTCTCCATAGACCACACTCATATCATCATACTATCCTTGTAGTTCATTCCTAAAATACTTCTTCACATCCTGGAAAAAATGAAACATAGAATGGGGTGTGCTCAGATTCTCAGTTAGGATAACAATATAACAGAAAAAATCATAATTATGAATTGATATTTACGTCAATGTATGACTAAAACAAAACCTTTTAAACTTGAACATCAACATAATATGGAAAAGATAAAATGAAATAATTCAATTTACAAATTCACATGGATATTCTGATAGATGAATAATCAAAAGAAATATCAATATGAAATTTCATAATAATGAAATTCATAATGCAATACTATCATAACAACATAGTCAAGGCCTCGTGCCAAGACTAAAAATAAAATTTTGTCAAGGCCGTGTGCCAAGACACTAGTTTTTCTCATGAGACCTACCGATGCATCAAAGAGCTATAGTGGGCTCCACCCATCACTTACTATGTCCAATGCATTCCTCATATGAAAATTTCGAAACATAATATAAATATTTATATTAAAACTAGTATATGAAATGTCAATACTTTATCCAAAAACCATGAATGGTATAAAAATAGCACATCCACAGTCAAACATAACTCATTCGATACAATATGGACGATTTTAATTTATCATATTAACCTCAATCAAGAATAATGAAGGATATTGACATAGATGAAAATAATCATCATAATTTTTAGTGATAAATATCCCCCTTTTTCTTGAAATCATTTAAAAATCACAATATTTGTCAAGATGCCATTTAAGAATAGTTTTTTGAAACAATTTATCCAACAACACTTCTAATATTTTAAAATTAATTTTAATTTTAAAACGTTAATTTCATATAATTAAATCCTTAAAACCATTTTTAAAGAATTGACATTAATGAGAAATATTTAGAAGAATAAATCTTCCAAACATTTAAAAATAATATTTAGTTAGAGTATTTAACCAAAATAGAGACAGTTGAATAAAAATAATTGAGGTAATAAAAACTTTGTAATATCATGGGAATAAATGGATTCACGATATACTATGTCAAAGTAAATTATATACACCATATAAATGTTATTTGGTGTATAACAACAAATAATTCTAAATATAATGTTAATTGAGATGAAATCTCTTATAAAGGTTGTATCCTTAGGTTAAGTATAAATCAACGACATAATTGTGTGTGAAAAAAAATAAATACACTAAATTTTATTGGATATTTAGTGTAAATAAATCAGAGGAAATTCACATATATTCTTGAAAAAACAACACTATTGAATTGGATATTTAACTCAACAAATGGAGACTGAGTTAAAATTACTCTTATCACGTTCATATCGATGACTTGAGAATTTATCAATAGAGTTATTATGGGTATAATAATTATATCCATGGTAAGGGTAGTGTAAATTATGACATAAGAAAATGAATAGTGATTCTACACATGATCTTGGAGTAAAATAATGAATGATGTATGTGTAAAGCCGAATGAGTGGAAATTGAAATTTCAGATTCCCTTATCAATTTGGTAACTTACGAATCGTACCCCCATGATAGAAGGATCATAAAATGATGATGTGAATATTGATAAATTAAAGTATATTACACAATTAATACAATAATGGGCAGTACACACACCACATGCAATAAATAAGTGGTGAACAATGGAAATCTCACGGAATTAAAAGTGAGATAAGAAACCCCTTACTTTGTAGTTTTTCCTTAGTCAATTGTAGGTTAAACTCATATATAATGGTAAAATAATTGTTATTTAATCATTAAATAATCATATACATTAATATGATATCATATATGATCTCTTAACATTGGGTTGTTGATAATATCTTAGTATTATCGTCATTTCAGGTGTTAACAGATTCGTTTTCCATTATATTTTTTGTTATGTGAGCCATATCTGTTATGGATGGGATGTATATTATTCATATCCAAAATTATATCATGTATTTTAACATTTTTTTAGTCAGAAAATGAAATTTAGTCTTGAATGGATATGATGGGGAATGAATCTAATCGCGTTCATGCATACGGTAATTCGTACGTACGTACGAGAAACAATTTCATTATTTTGATATTAAAATAATATATATTTGGATGGTATATAATTTATACAGAATCATTATCATGTTATATTTATTATTTACATGAATTAAACTTCATTATTATACCCATTAAAATAATAATATATTGACTAACAATTACACCACGATGTGGAGACGGTAGGTCGTACGTACACACATATGGTGACATGTCAATCAAAGGATGGATCAAATAATGAACATGGAAGTACCATATTTATAATAACCTCATAGTATATATAATATATTTTATTAATTATTTTATAATGTAAATAACAAAGAAATAAGAAGTGGAAGATGAAAAAATATCTTGAAAGAGGGTGGTGAAAACATTGCCTCTTCTTCGGGTTCATCCTTTGGATTTCATCAAAAGGGCTCCATAGGTTGACTTTCTGATCGAACTAAGGCCTATAGGTCTAATTTTTGGAATTTGAGAGAGTATTTGGGCTGGGGATGGCCGAACCAAGAGGCTTTGTGGGTAGGAATTTGAGAAAAGGGGGAGTTCCCTTTTATAATAAGTGTGAGGGGCACCTTAGGAAATGCTAGAAATATTTTTTATAATGAATTCACATTCAGTTCAATATGGCTCCAAAGTAGATTATTTAAAGTTTAAGGTTGTTATGGGTTGAAATAATTTCATCCAATAGATTTTACACAGGTTTCGGTCAATATATTAACTTTATCTTTTAGTTTTAACTCTTAGTTAATTTGTTTGACATTTACCATGTCACATTGTATATTTATATTATAGAGTTAATAAACATACTATATACATCAAAGAGACAACCAAGTGGACCATTAATAAATCACCTATCCAGATATACTTCCTTTGGCCTAACCTTAGTTTTTTAAGAATTGAATATCAATTAATAATATATTATTTGTTTTGAAAACTCATTTATATCAATGTTGACAATATTTAATAATTGATTTTATTTAAAGTCTTCAAAAATTATTAATTCAAACAAAATTAATTTAATCAATTATAACATGTCATATTACCCAATAAAATTCTTTTATGGTATCAAAACTTTCAAATTTTATTTATTTTAACATTTATAAAACTAATTATTTTATTCTTTAATTAATAAGGAAAATACTCCATCAGTATTGTGTCAAAAATAAATTTAATTATTCAATGTCTAAAAATTATAAATAAAATACCCTTATGTAGGAAATTTTTTTTTATTTTTAATTAATAATTATATTCTAAAATATAACATATATAACACTATGTAAGAATTATTTTTCTAAACGATATATGCTTGTTTCGTTTTTGTATTTACTTTAAGTTAATTAATATAAAGTGTCCTTATCACCTACAAGTGGCTCCATGGGGTCCCCAAATCGACCCAAATATGCCAATGGTCGGAAATGTATCCACCAATAGGGTTTGGACCCATTTTTATGGTAAATTAATAATATTATAATATAAATTTTTTATCCTTATTTACTGGAGTTATCCTTTAACCATGGTAAATAAAATATTTACCAAAGTAATTATTCAAAATGTATAACAATAATAGTTACCTATTAAAAAAATTTGGACATCCTGATTTCCAATATGGTCCATTCTTCCAAATTCAAAACATTGAAGTGGAATATATTAATTTAAAATTAATTCCCGCTATAAAAACATAAAGCGTGTTTTTAAGAAATAATAACTATCCAAACATTGACACTTGTTTACGTTCGGTTTAAATGTGAAATTCTGTCCAATGACCAAAAATGTATTAATAAGTAATAATATATTCTAAATATACTTTAAAAAACTTTAATTCATAATTTTTCACTATTAATTATTTCTATTAAATAAGTTGTTTTTAATTAAAATTTAGTAATTTTCACTATTAATCAAAATATTAATGTTAACTGAAAAGTATAAAAATTTCACCCTAAGATAATTTTGATATTTCTAATCCAAAAATTAAGTCCACTTTGATAGATAAAATGTATAAAATTTCAAAAATTGTGTATTACTATTCATAATGGCTAGTTTGATTGGTTGTGGTGTGTGTTAGAACTCGTAGTTGCGTACAACACACAATTCTGTATTATTCGAAGAGAAGCGTACTGTAGAAGATTGGGGTGTTATATTAATAATGAACCTATTAGGTGAAATTTTATGTTTAGTCATCCACTAAATAATATTCTTATTAAAATTCAATGAAATCTTTTTCAATACTATTTCATTACTCAATATGAATAAAATTATCATGAAAAATATTATTAAATTCATCCCAAACTAAGGCATCAATTTCATCACATTCCTTGATATTCATAACCATTTAACACCATTGGCTGACATCACCCTCCAAAATATAAATATAATGGCTTACTATTTAATAATATTAACATCGTATGATATAAAATACATTTTGTATATATTTAATACATTCTTACACTACTATTGGGTCGGATGATCTGATTAATGCTAGAGGATGTTTTCAAAAAAAATTCTCAATTATCTTCATGTTCATCTATTGATGATAAGGCTTATCATTCTCATGTATAACACTTCAATTTATAGAATCTTTTGGTAGAGAAATCATAATAATCAAATTATTTTTATTAATTTAACCAGTTATATGTTACTAATTCAGAAGTATATCAACCCCTGATTTTTTTGAATTTTTATTTTCTATTCCCTTTACCCAAACCCATTTTGAATAAAAATTGACTACATGAATAATTAATATAATAATTACATTTAACATAATTTAAACTTTAAAATTAAGTAAACTATTTTATTGTTATTCTATCGAACTTATCATTTCCTCAAAAGTTATCATAAATTTGAATTATACCAGCTATAAGGACCTATACTTAACCAGTAAATTATCTACTATATTTATTTTTGTATTAATTTCATTAATTACCATATATATTTTAGGATTTGAGTTTAAAATAGTTAAAGTATCACTCTTGCATAAAAATAGTATATATTATAATGTGGACCCTTCTATTCGATATCAAATTTTACCCCAGAAAATACTTTTAAAAAGAAATAGTTTTTATTTTCATAAAAAATATTCAAAACATTCAACTTGACAACATATTTTTCCATACCCACACATAAATAAGAATATAAGTAATTTAAAATGCATGATGAATAATAAATTATCTATTAGGGATATAAGGATAATTGAATCCACTAGTTTAGTAAAAAACATAACATTTGATAAAATAATGACCATTATAGGAATATTCTTTGATCTTATAAAGTAATTTATTTTAATGTGAAACAAAAAAAATTCTCTCATTATTCTTTTAAAATCTATAAAAAGTATATACTATAATGTATAAATCCTGGAAATCCATTTCATATCACTCTTAAATATTTATACATGGAACAACCATAATAGTTATAATTAGCGTGTTGGATCGGGTTATAATAGATAAGCACTAGAGGGGGGGGGGGGGTGAATTGTGCCTTTTCCAATTTCATTGAATGATTGTGATTTTTCCTTTTTTTCATTATTACAACAATTTTGTAGTGGAAAAAATGACACACGATGCAAGATGTATAGTCGTTCGGGGAATATAGAGCCCCTAGTCCACTCCACCAATGCTCTACTTCACAATGTTGGTGATTTTCACTATCTGGTCCTCTTATCAAGAGACCATTGCAGAACTAAGAACAGGCAGTTGAAAACATTACAATTTTAAGGCTAAATAGATCTTTATGGTTCATACATAGAACCGAGTACACAGTTTAGAATGAGAAGCTGACCAGTCAAGATAAAAGAGTATTTTGTATGTTGAAAATACTTTCTCAGATGTTCTTTACAATAACAATGACACACAATTGACAGTTCATGGATCTTCATCTTCAGAAATTATGATCCTCATGTAAAAGTAGTTATGAACTGATCTTTATGTAGTAGATCATGAAATATCATTCACAACATTAACAATGGTTGATTCACAAAGATATATTTGATGTAGATCAGTAAATCTTTAGTCGAGTTTCTTCTTCTTCAGAAAAGAAAGATTTTTCACTCTTCGTAACATAACATATTATTTTCAATAATTCATACCCTTTTTGAAACAAAATAATACATGTATATATATAAAATAGTGACGAGAATTCCCCTTTTAAATTTAGATCCAAAAAATTCGCCTTTAGTATCACGATAATGTAATGTTTGTAAAGAAGAGCTGTCGTAACTCCCATGGAAATTCGACATGAAAAGATCGTCTTAAATTGTACCGTTAAATCACAATGAAATGGATTTGAATCATTCAAATACTCGCATTAAATTAATCCTTTAAATATGGCTTGAATTCATCTTGATAATGTACATAAATACCGTTTCATTAATATATCCATAAATTAAACATCTGACATCAAACGTAGTGTTGAACTGCATAGCATACATTCTCTGAACGTTATGTTCATAATGTAAGGTTGATCTCAAACAATAGGTTGATCTCAATATGATCACTTCAAATCTCAAGCATATATTATATAATCCTTAATTTTCAATCAAATGTACAATTGTTCACAAAAGTATGTTTGATAAAACATACATTTATCTTTATCTTTCAAACTTATAGTTGTTCCCAAAAGAATGGTTTATGAACCATACTTTTACGAAACAAACATATCATTTCATACTTCCGTAATGATCTTATTTCATACTTTGCTTCTTTCCCAAATGTATGGTTCCAACCAAACATTGGGTTTCCTCCAAATATAAGGTGCCTTTCAAATGTATGGTTCCTTGTTTCATACGTTTCTAATAACATATGGTTATTTTCCCATAATTTTGTGATTTCTCATAGGGAATACACCACATTTCATCCTTACTCTATGAATCATAATTTAGGGTATGAACATTGTTTCCAGAACACACTAAAAAAGATTTCAGAATACATTAGCAATTATTTCTCACTACTCAAATATTTAAATATTTCTTCCAGAAATAATAACATGACTAATATTAAATTCTTGAAATACTCTTAAATTAAAATAATTAGAATAAAAAGTAAAGGTATTTGTTAGAATCAAAATAATCATAAATGGATAGAGTATTGTTCTCAACAATCTTTTCTTTTTTAATAATAATTTTTTTTCATTGTTGGAAACAACAGTTTCTCAACAATATCCCCCTTTTAAATGATCACAAAACCCATAAAACAACCAATGAAATTTATATAGAAAATTAAATACAAATAGTTTTGGATCATGAAAAGATAAATACAATATATAATTTTAACAAAATTATTTTAACAAAAATAAACATTGTATTATCAAAAATCATAATTAGAAAAAAAAAATCCACCCTAATAAAAGATTATGGTTTTAAAATCATTAAAAAATGATAGTTTTAACATAGTTTATCCTTTGTAATGATTAAGAATAATACGCTTTTTGATTAAATTGATTAAATTAAAATTTTAACTATATTAAAATATATGAAAATTTGATGGTGTGTTTATCATAGTTTCTCCCCCTTTTGTGATATAACAAAGAATGATGCAAGAAGGAATATAACATATTTTAATGTAGAACTGAACTTATGTTAATGATATTATAAATTGTTTATCAATACATGTATCTAAATTACTAGATTTCCAATAATTAATAGTACATCAAAAAAATTAAAACACATGAAAATGAAATTTAAATACATTTCATTTAATTAAAAATATAGTAATGAAAAACAAAAGGAATCATGTTTGGGTATGAGTGTGAGATATGGTTCATCTATTTTGATCTATTTCCTTGATCTCAGTCAAATGTTCCCTCAATATTTTTATCAATACATCTCCCAATTGGATACTTATATTTTTGTTCTCATGATATATATGAATATCTTCAATCCGATGTACTCTAAAAAATTCAAGAAGTATTTCTTCCATCTCTAAAAAAAGAGTAAACTTTTCTGTGAACTGATTCATCACAGTTCTAATTCCTAGTTCACTGGATGCGAACTGGTCAACTAGAAACATCTGATTATCTAACATTACTGAGAAAGGATATTTTTTTCACTGTAATTCCTGCAGTCTGGCATTCATATTCTCCATGACCACTATAGTATACATAAATCTTCAGATTAATTTAGGTGAAGTACCTAATATACTGGTCCCCCTGGTTCTAATAGATGCAAATTGTTTCTCCATGAATGATATAAATTAAACTAAATATTTCCTCATAACTATATATGATTTCAACTTTGAAACTTCATTTAACATTTCCTTCTTAAAACTATCAACATCACAATCATTTTAAGAAATTGAAAAAAGCATAATTCATCCCCCACCCTCTTGTGCATATCTAGTATATGTCGATCCAAAAATTTGTATTAGAGGCAGTTGAAACCTTTAAAGTCATAAGTCTAACTAGATCCTTCTGTTTCATTCACAAAACTAAGTACATAAAATAGAATGAGAAGCATATTACTAAATATAAAAGATTATTTTTTTCGTTGAAAGTACTTTCCCATCTATTCTTCACAATTGCAAGAACACTCAATTGACCATAGATGGATCTTCATCTTTAGAACTGACGATCTTCTGGTAAAATTAGTTTTGATACAATCTAGTTTAGTGGATCTTGAAATTTCATTATCAACATTAAAAATAGTTTATTCACAAAAAATATTCGATGTAGATCAGTAAATCTTTACTCGAGTTTCTTCTTCTTTGGAAAATAGATATTTTTCGCTCTTTGTAACATCAGATAATATTTTAAATAATTCATCCCCTTATTAGAACAAAATAATACAGGTATATATATTGAATAAATACTAGAATTATGTTTTCAAATTTTGATCCACAAAATTCACCTTTACAATAACGATATTCAAATGTTTGAATAATAGAGCAGTCATAACTCCCCTGAAAATTCGTCTTGAAAATAACCTCTTAAATTGATCCTTTTAATCAAAAATAAATGTCTTTGAATCTGTCAAAGACTCACTTCAAATTCAAGCTTTTTATCTGGATTTATATCAGCTTGATAGTCCGCATAAATATCATTTCTTTAATTAATTTGTAATTTAAACATCTGACTTTAAACGTAGGGTTGAACAATATAGTGTACATTCTCTGTATTTAAGGTACACAACGTAAGGTTGATCTCAAATGTTTCTCTTCAAATCTCAAACATACAGTATATAATCAATACATTTCAATCAGACATACAGATCTTTATAAAATAAAGGTTGATAAACCATAATTTTATCTTTATCTTTCAATCATATAGTTGTTCACAAATGTAAGGTTGAAGAACCGTAATTCTAAGAAACAGACTTATCCTTCCATACATACGTAATTATCATCTTCCATACATTACTGATTTCCCAAACATATAGTTCCTTCCAAATATACAGTTCCTTCCAAACGTATGTTTCCACTCATACATAGGGTTCCTTCCTTCATAATTTACTGATAACATATTGTTGTTTTATCATACTTATCTGATATTTCATAGAGAAAACACCACATTTAATCCTTACTCTACTGTTCTACACATAAGGTTTGAATAGTGTTTCTAGAACACACTAAAAAGAATTTCTGAATACTTTATCAATTAATTCTTGCTATTCAAATAATTAAATATATCTTCCAAATATAATAATATAACGAATTTTAAATTTTTGAAATACACTTAATATAAAATCATAAAAATTATAAAAAAGTGTATTTTGGAGCATAAAAATAATAATAATGAGATAGAGTATTTTTCTCAACAATATCCATCTTTTTAATAATAAAATTATGCATATTAGAAAACAAAAAATTCTAAAAATTGAGTAACCATCATAGTTACACAAGAAATACCCATCATAGTAATGCACGGAATAACCATCACAGTATATTTCCATTATATATAAGGATTTATATAATTGGTTAACTCCATCCCATATCTTGAATAAATATTATAATATAGACATATATTATCTTAGGATAAACCTAATCAGTTAGCTTCATTCCAATACCCCAAGAATTGCAGTTCAATATCTTGCACACATGACCATAGTTTATAAAAAAACCACCCATAATCATTAAAAATTTACATCAACCCTATATGAATACATATATCAATTCTCAAAAAAAATATTATTTTCACACCTAATATTATAGTGAATAGTGTTGATATATAACATTCCTTTAATGTAAAATTTCCAAAAAAAAATTTAAGAACATTGGGGAAGTTATAATTTATCCTCAAACCAAACTGGGGATCCATCCCAAATGGCAGTTGAACCTGTTATTGGAAAGGCCTAAATGATACTCTTGATATCTATGGAATAGAATATAGTGAATTGTTATCAACAATACCCATTGGGAATAATTTAAAAATTGAATATAACTATAAAAACCCATTGTAATGGAAAATTTCATAACATATAATCATAAATAAATGAGATACAATAATTTAATGATTCAATGTTTTGAAACTAAAACCATAACATAAAATACAACATTGAATAGGTAACAAAAAATACATCCCAGAAACCTCCATGTGGTGAGAGGTAAATCACCCTCATGAAACCCCCACCAATACATGAAATATGTAGCACAATAACATCCAAATCCACATTCACCACCAGGATACATCTTGTAATTACTTAGTCTATAAAAAAATTCAAAAAACACATACTGGTGTATGTAGTGAGTGAGAGAAATATAAGTATAATTTCTTCCAATAGACGGATTACATGATATAAAATAAGGAGGTTAATCAACATTAACCTTTATATAGAAACACATTAATCATTCATAGAATAACAACATCAAGTAAATATTTTTACAAAATACATTTCTAAAGTAAACAAATTTAGTGAAATCCTTTTTCTCAAAAGATACATGATGGAAAAAAATATGTAAAGAAGTTATACCATATAACAGAATCATGTAGCACATCACTTAAGCATCATGTCACAATATAGAACCATCATAAATCCCAATAGGTAACTAGTAGAAGTGGGACCCTATGAACGTCGAACCTTAGTGATCAAAATCTTTCAACCAAAACAAACCACATCCCAAAGAAAAAGACATTAAATGGAACGTCTCCCATGGTCTAGTGGAATCTATATCACTTGATCCAAAAAACACTATTCCCATGAAAATTCTGTTAGAGGAGATCCCATCCAAATATCTTGTGGTCTAAGAAAATATCACATGTTTAGTTAGTGTAATAGTTCTAATTTTACGAGGTGAATCTGGGCCTCATCTCATTTTTTAACTAGAAATCTAGTTACAGTTCTCCCACCTAGATATCTAGGTTTCCCTTTGTGCTCAAATTATAATTCCCATTTCACATAAATAATAAAATTCACACATGAAAAACACAATTAACACACTAGGAAATCACTATTTTCACAATCCACATCGATCCAATGATCAGAGATCAGAATAAATCCATATTTTTTTATAAAAAACTACTTCCCAGTTCACTCTCACATCAATAATATTTGGGAATACATTTTTCAACACCTGAACCATTAATGAATGTCTTTTGGAAACCAAACATGAATAGAAAATTTTACGTATATCTAATAACGTGGGAAAATCGTCTTTTAGAATTTATACACACACAAAATCCATTTTATATTGTGATTTACATGACATTTACAATCAATAACTCATATTTAAAGAGAGAGAAAATACCACATGCAACATGAACCCTTTTATATTGAAAACCAATCATTCAATAGATTATCTCCACATTATCCTTTGATACCACGTTTCTCTCATTTCAATAAAAAATCAAACACAATTTCTTAAAGCACTAAAATGGGTCGAAGATGAAACATAACCAATTTACATTACAAAAACCAACTTTACTCATATATGTATCTAAAAACATTTATAAAAAATTTCACACACATAAAATACATATAACACATTAATTTATGTAATAAATTTTTATGAAATCTTCTAATATTGTAAAAGAATGGATCCACCCACATCAATCACGTAAACTATCAGAATCTGATGTGAAACCACAACTGCGCCCCAAAAACTCCATATATATTCAAGATCAAATATAAACGATAATTATTTCACCCCAAAACTCGTGATTGACCTATATATAAGACCAAAACCCCATTATAAAAGGGGAAATCATGAAAAAGAGAACTAAAACACAACAATAAGGAAGAAAAAATGGAAAAATTACATACATATTGTTATCATGATGAATAATGGCCAAAAACATCAATATATTGATGGTTAATTTCTCCAATAAAAGTTTGTGGTAGCTCCCATGGATTTAAATCATGTAGGATTCAGATTAAAGGTGCATTATGATTAAACCTGAATAGGGAAATGTGTAAATTTTGACATTGTAATGACATTGACATGTCTCATGGTTAGCCCGAATGGTTTTCCAAAACATGAGGATACTATGTGTCTATAATGTTACAATATGATCATGTTTCATTGTAACGATGTTGTATTTTCAAACTGTTATGTTTTGTCTTTTGAAGTGAAAACCAACTTTACCTAGATGTGGATAAGGGTGCCTGGTGTTTCCTAACGATGAACCCACAGTGTACCACCTGCTAATAAGACCAAAATATCTTCATTTCACGACACTGTCATGGGAAATATATAAATAAGAAAAGGGACCAAAAATAATAAAACGAAATATATTAAAATAAAAATCACTTACGTGACAATTATTCCCATCCTGAAAAATTTCCACCCCCAAAAAGTCATTCCAATGATTGATCTTGAAAAAATACTATACTCCCCATAAACTGAATACATCTACTCCCATGTATCATGTTCATCAATAACATGATTCAGAAGACAAATTAACAATATAAATGACATTCCATGATGCAATTTACCCTAAGAATCCAAAAATTCCAATTTTCAATGAAAAACCAACAAATCTGCTTCCAACTTATACTTCTCCTAATTAAAAATTGGGATGGGTCTAGATTTTACATTCTCAACTGAATGATATAGAACAGAAGATGAATTGAATTCAGATAGAAGAGTAATTATACCCTATATTCCACCTCCAAAATCAATTTGGTAATCTCACAAGGTCTCCATACCTTATCGTTAGCTTCCCTTTCAAACCCAAAATACATTGACCCAAATCAGGTGTCACTTTTTGGATCACATAGTCTCCCACAAAGAATTCCAATTCACTGTTCCTTTAATAAGCATATGACTTTTTATTACCCTCATATTAAAAAAAACATATCCTAATCAACGTAACATTATCATGTGTTACATGTACAAGTCATGGTACAAAAAACAAGTTCTCATCTACCTCAACCAAACTTATAGGCGGGACGAGATGGATAACAATAATGTGCCGCAAAAGAGTCATTCAAATGTAGGATTTTTTTCAATATTTATATGAAAACACATCCATTCCCAAATGGGTATCCTAGGAATCAATGAAATATAAAACACATCCTTTGATCATGTCTTCTAAATACTGATTTGGCTGCTATACTTAACCAATTTTAAGTATGATATTCCATAATCAACCTGACCTATGACCCTATATCTTTACGATGACAGTCCTAAAAACACAAAGTGACGCACATTCCCCTCTCTAAAAAACTATAATGGCATAAAATGAACCCTCACTCTCTCCTAAACATATAAATTAACCAACTAACCACCATAGTTTAATCATTAGTCAATAGGAAATGGGATATTTGTTTAATTGGTCAATCAATACCCAAATAGAATTATTTACCCTATGTTTATGAGGTAAGAAAACAATAAAATCCATGGAAATCTCACCCAATGTCTAGGATCGAAGGGGTAGTGGATGAATATAATAAGGGGTACTTTGGTTCTATACTTTAACCTGTAGACACATATATCATATCATTACAATTCCATCTATGTCTCACTATATAACGGGCATCCAGAATTGATACACAAGTCTTAATACATCATTTGGGTACTTTGGTGAATGACCCACTAACACATGTTTCAATCCTATATCCACACCTTGAATAATGAAATAGAAACAACCTAATGAGCTGTGAAACAAAAATACCCTAAAAGATAAAAATCTCCACTCACAAGGAAACACACCTCATTTTAGGAACATCATTGAATGATGAAACAAATCATCGCTGAAAAAAATTCTGAATAAACTCTATAAGGGAAGTTTTATACTGAAAACTATCCAAAAACATGTATCCACTATGCTCATAGGAATAAAATTGTATATATAAAAAAGTTCCATCGTATTATACTGATAATTGGATGCCTTTAGTGTTTTCACATAGATTTTCCTGCTTAAGTAATTTGTATCTACAATACCTTTTCATGGGGTATACACAATATCCAAATAGAAAATGTTAAGGTATTTAACACAATATTGTTTCTACTAATTCAGATCATTCTATTAGAATATAACTGTTATGCTCCTATGATTAGAATAAACAACAAACATCCTGCCAAAAAAGATAATAATTCCCCTACATCATTGAATAATTACTACTGCTAACTCCCAGTTATGGGGTGGGTAATTTATTTCATGGGGAAGAAGATGGTGAGAACTATAAGCTACCACATGGCTATCCTTCATCATCAAACACCGAAGACCCATACTAGAATCATCACAATACAACACATATCCGATTACAGACTCCAAAAAGATCAAAACATGGGATTTGTACAACCACTGCATAAAATCCATAAGCTATTATTGTAATAATGGGATATTTTAAACCATCACCACTTTCTAACGGAGTTCCATCATGGGTGAGTAAATCACATAGAAATCTAGAAAAAACTACTTTTAATACCATAGAAGGATAAAAAATCTATTGACATGGAAATCATTATTTCGATGCTCCCTTGAAATAATAAATCTAATAATCACAGGTTCCAGTAAAACCCTATATTTTAACACCAAATGACCCAAAATTGTTCCCTCTAAGATCTTGTAGTTTCACTTTGGAAGCATCTCAAAGACAGGATGATCCCGAAGGGTGCCCCAGGTAATATTCAATGGTAAATCTTGCTCATCCTCAGTCCCAAAATAGACCCAAATTTCATACCTAAATATCACTACAAAATAATCAAGAAACTAATGGGAAATCATGTTTTTAAATTGCACAAAGACAAGTGGATAGTACTTCAAACAATTAGGCATGAACAAATACTCGAAATGGATGAACCTACATTAGAAGGATGTTTTCAGAAAACCCACATCACTAAAATTGACATAGTGATACCCATAATGTAAATGCATCTTTGTTAACCACGTCACTACCTTGAGATGATCTAATAGGTAATCATTATTGGGTTGGGGATGATTATTTTTTATTTTCACCATTTCATCATATTGTAGTCATACAAAACCATCGAGCTTCGTCAAATTTATTGAAAATAAAATAAGGGTGATGCCAGGTTAAAGGCTCAAACGAATAAATAATTTGGATTCCATATAATCAGATTATACCATAAATTCACTCAACTCGATGGATTATGGTAAATGTGAAGATATATAGGTAATGTTTGTGATGTTAATTTTATAGTGAACTCTACATCAAACTATTGGGGAAAACATTGAAATCCTATGGAAATAACTCTACGAACTAATACACCATAGAAGGTTGTCCATCATCATGAAAACCATCCACATACTCCATCTTGATATATGATATCTAAAAAAATGATATTTCCCAAATCTGAATGTGGTGGTCCATCACATCACAATCAAGGATCATATTCTCCTTGAAAACCCTAAGTACATTCAACAGGATCAATGAATCTGACACAAAAATGATAACAGTTGATGTGTTCCTAGATATGAATTGTCCAATCCATACCATGAATAACGTCAATGAGGTCATTTTATAGGACCCCGAAATCCAAATATAGCTCAAACCATGACATGGTGAGCACATAGGAGGGATAGATAAAACCTTGTTCCTGCTTCATATCAAGTGTAATCACCAACTCCATTGAAAATAGAGTAATAACAGTTTGAAAAAATTACACATCATCCAAAATAGTACAAATAATAGTAATTGATGAATCTATATGAAATAGAACAGTAGAAAATCATTATTAAATAATAACAATACCTTAAATTTTCCAAATCCCTATATCTGATTCTACTGGAGCTCATTCAATGACATGATGCTACATATTCTTTACCTGAGTCTGAGCATGATCACTAACATACATCTCTTTCATAAAATTACTCTTCCCGGAAGAAGGTCGAACCCTTCCACTACGACCCCAAAATTGAGAATCTATTGTCCAAAATTTCTATGGCTAGGATAACATCCCATTGAATGATATGGATAATGAACCGCTCTGATAGGACATTCCATCTATCAAAAATGATGACAGTTTCACAATGCTCAACACCGATGTAAAGGATAATCTGGTGAGGAAAACATATATCGCATGTGTCTGGCCTTACCACACTCATAGAATGTAGATGGTATAACACCTAAAGACACATATAAATAAAACGTGTATGGATGGATTGAAATACCATCCCCCCTCATTTCCTTCATGTCCCACTTCCTCTTATTCTAAATAAAGATAACTTTATGTGAGGACTGAACCAATCCCAAAAAGTGGAAAGCATACTCCTTCACAGTATGGACTCCCGAGAGATGATCCAAAAACTCTTTAGTCATATAAAAGGAAAAAATATTAGGAAAATAATTATGATTATAGAAAACTTTTATATAATTTCAAATCATCTAATTTTTTATCCCAGAGTTCAGAACTAAGTCCCACCAAATCCTACATGAACATTTCAACAAGAATGAATCAAACCTCACCATGACCACATAAAAATCATTATGAAAATAAAATATACTATCAATATTATTGATCCACCTCTATTTTTCTATAGGATTCAAACTAACATGGAATTAAGGAGTCTTTTTCAAAAATAACTGATTGGATTTTTCATATCATGAACATCATTCGTTTTCTCTAAATTAAATAGGACAAGAACCGAATCCTAGACCTCATTCACTGAAAACCCGATCCCCATCATCTAAAAAGTACATGATAAATTAGTGATGGAGAAACCTTTATATGGTCCTCCAATGTCTTCGTAAAAGGACTCAACGGAGTAATTATAATATAATAACAAATAACCATAATGATGAAACAATTAATAAAACTACCATAACAACATTCTAGGAATTTTCACAAAAAAAACTATTACCAAATTCTTCAATATATTAAACAATATATAATGTATAATGAAAATACATTCCAATCCACCACAAAACTGTTTCAATATATTGACTTTATCCTTAATGTCCCACATGGGGGAAATTTCATACCAATTTTCCTAATAACAAATGGAGACTCCATATCTATCAGAAGTTGTGCTAGCCAAAATCTCCACGTGCAACTAGAACCTCAAGCCCCCGAAAAAACTAGCTCAAGTTTTTCAAAAATCACATAAATATCATAACCCAATGATAGAGTGGAACATTTATCCGATATCATTTTTTAACAATCCAAGATGGGTTCCTATCCAAACTGATAGTTGGCCTAGTCAATGGAAGGACAGAAGGGAATTCTCAATCCTCATGAGGTGGAAACAACATCGTTTGTATCAACAATACACTTTGGAAATGATTTCACACATGAATATAATAACAAAATACCATGATAATGAAACATATCACGAATAATAATCATAACCAAACAAGATATAACAATTTTTAGATTAATTATTTTTCAATATTTACCAAAAAATATACCACAACAAAAAAGGGAACAACAGTATTATCCCAAAAACAACTATTTGAAGAGTGGGACATCACCCATAGGAAACCTCCACTAATACCAACATGAATTAGATGACTAGAAACTAGATCCACCAATAAAACAATGACAGATCTTGTCTTTACATTTTTTATAAATAACAATGTCTACATACATCCAAATGTGTATGTAATGTGTGAAACATATCATTGTATGATACAATCGAAAAAAATATATTATGTAATAATATCAAGAGAAAAATAAACATGAATATTTATACCAAAACAACTAAAAAATTCCATGATAAGAATTCAATGTAATCATTCTAATGGAAACATATCCCATGTAATAATTTTTAATAAATATCATATTTTCAAAAATATGCTGCAATAAAAAAACATGAACACATGGTTTAACATGTAAAAACAGATAAAAACACATCACATAAACATCATTTCATAAGACAGTACCATAGAAAATACATATAGGTATTTCTCATAAGAGGGACCCTATAAACCATGTAATTGGGTGATAAAAAATCATCATACCAAAACCAACAATTTCTCCATGCATAATAAACATTAGGAGAATTAATCACGTAGACTAGTATTCTTGATATAATAATCCAAAGCCCTCAACATTCAAATGCACAGACCAAAAGATAGTATCACATCCCAAGGTATAGTGGTATTTGAACACATCACATGTTTATATATTGTTGTAGGGTCAATCCTGACAAGAGAATATGAACCATATCCCCTTTTGTGTCATCTAGAATACAAGCAGTAGTTCACCCACCTTGATACCTTGGATTACATTTATGTTCGAAATAAAAATCACATGTCACAATAATAATTATATTCACACACACAAGACCAACACCCTGAAAACACAAGGAAATCACCATGTTTACAATAAATTATCATCCAATGATAAAATATCACATGGATACCCCCATTTTCCATAATGAAAACATATTTCAGTTAAACATGAGCGCCAAATTTTTTTTAAATATATTTTACACACCGCACACAATTCTATAAACCCATTTGGATACACAATAAAATTAGAACACATGAAATCAAACTTATTCCATTGGAACGCCACATTTGGAAATTCATAGATAGACCAAATCTATTTTATAACATGCTTTACAAAATTTCTACAATCAATAAGTGACACTTATAGTTCCCAAAAAAAGGACCACAAAAAACAAACTCCATTTGTTTAGGAAAACTAATATTTCAACATATCCACATCTCAACTAACATTTAATACACATTTCAAACATTTTGCACAAAACATAGAATACATTCAACTATGACTAAAATGAGTTCCACATGAAACATATCCAATTTACTTTCCAAAGCATCAACATTCATCATATATGTGTCTAAAAACACTTTCAAAACATATCTCTCACCACATAAAAAATTAATGGAATCCAGAAAGATAGTTAAAAGAATATAACAATTTAATATCATTAAACCAAGAACATCAATCTTATACACATTAAGAATGTTTTGAAAAAAAACAGCCACCTCTCACCAAGATAATATAAAGGAAATATCAAACAACTACCATAATTATTTTAGTTGAAAACTCATTATCAACCATTTTTGTGTCAAAAAACATCCTAGAAAATGATATCCTAAGAAATATAGGGTATAAACTTGAGAAGAAAGGATGAAATGTATGAAATATGACTTACATGATGATTTCATGAAGTGTAAAGTCCAAAACACCCAAATATTGATGCTCCAAGGCTCTATGATGGTTTAGAGGAAGATAACAAGAATAATAATCCCATTTGGATAATTTTAATTTTGAATTAAGGATAACGAAGATGAATGAAAGAGTTGAATTTACCACATTTTATTTAATTGTACCAGTTGCATGGTTATCTTACACTGTTTTCGGAGCCAAGAGAAAACTATGTGTCCCTCAAAATCAGAGAGGATTATGCCACACAGTTATCTTAATTTTTTTCTAAACAATGTGGAAAGAATGTGGTCTCCTTTGTCTCGGAAGAAACAATTTTAATGCACACCTAGAGAAGGGTTCTTGATTTTATCTAACAATATTCCAACCATGTTCCACCAATGACAAGCCCAAAATTTCTAATTTCACAATAAAAGTATTTGAAAAAATACATAAAAAAATGGAAATAAATAAAAAAAATAAAAAAAATAAACTATATGTTAGATTTTTAAAAAAACACAAAATATTATAAATGAAAAAAACATTTAATAAAGGTTATTGTTGAATAAAAATTCATTTTCATCGTATACATTAAAAAACACTTCCCTATTTTCTTTTACTAATGGATGTCCTTTTTTTTTAAAATGATTCCATTACAAAACCATTTAGATAAATTCAAAACATGAATAACATGCCTATTTTATCTCATTTATTTCTATATAAATACAACAATAATGTTTTTTTCAAATATAGATGTGGATTAAAATGAAAGATTTAAGGGAATAATTATAGGTGTACTGTAAAATATAATATACATTAATTTGATTACTACTTATAATATACAATATTTATCATCAAAAAAATATAGAATATATTTCAAATAATTTCATTAATTTTGAAATAGTTTTTATATTCCTTATTTATATTATCTCACCTTTTACAATGATATTAATTATAATTAATCATTTATGTTGAGGTCATATGTTTTGATGATATTAGGATCATAAGTCCAAAATAATATCAGTTAGTTCAATATAGTCAGAAAATTCATTAATATACCATTCTGAGAATAATAACAAATAAATAGTAAGAATTTCTATGCCTAAATTATTTATTAACCACTAATAATGAGGATTGGTTCTGAAAAATGGACAATATTACAATCATTGATATAGTTGACCATATCTAGACATGTGTAACGTTACAATTTTACAATAATTGTTATTTAACGAAGGAAAGTATAATTTAATATTAAGATAACGTTAATTATTTAATAAATATCATATTATTTCTTTAATTATAGTTATATATATCATCCATGTGACGTGGTAATGGAAAAAAATCGCATCAGTTTTTGTGTGGTATTCCACACGTTCAAATGATCAATATTCTCACATATTAGTGAATGGAAAATTATGAATCTAAATTATAAAATATATTTTCATTATGATTAATATTTTCTAAATATCAAGAAATAACATTAATTTCATCCCTATAAAAATCCATGGGTGATGTTGATGAAAACGAATTACATATGTATGTGAGGTGCTACCCTGCTATACAAATGAATGATGAATTCATTTCATAATTAGTTGATGTTAGAGATGGATATTGGTTATAGGATTAAAATATTAATACATAAGTATATATACTATAATTAAAGAACTATTTTATCTTGGTTTATGAATATTAATGGATGTTGACATTGAAAAAATGGTTAAAACTATAACTATTATTCATAATAACTCTATCGTATAAGACTTTAAGACCAATAATATTGGCATTATACCAAAAATAATTCCCCTATTGTTTTTTGTATGTTTATATAATATAAATTTTTAATGGATTTCCAGAATAATAATGGATTTTATGTGGTTATGAATGTAATTAATTGGTGTCATTTTATAAGGGAGTTGAGGGAAACTCTTGGAATTTATTAAAATAATAATTTAATGTAAATTACTTATGATTTCACGTTGATAAAAATATATTAAATTGTAGTATAAATAAATGTAACTGTAAATAATATCATTATATAATTTTTTGATTAGTTTAGATCACATTTTCACAGATCTTGTATCTTGTATCCATTCATTAACAATTATAGAAAACTACTGTAATATTGATGGTTTCTACACATTAAGGGATAATAATGATACTTTAATATTTTTAATAAAACAAAAATGGGAAATATATGAATAATTTAACCACATCACATCGATTGTGATGAATAAAATAATTTTAGCATTTTGGTATAGATTATTAATATAATATTTAGTATAAAATAACAGCAATGTCAATTTTAGAACTATTTAGTAATATTGTATTTAATCACATCCATACAAAAATATTATTCATATTTTATAAAAAAATCTACAAAATGTCATATTTCCCTATAAAAGTTTTGGTACAAATTTATTCTTCCAATTTATACTTAATTTAGTTTTACTAATATCATTTATTTTATTATTCCATTAATTGAATAATTACAATGTCATTGTTGTGTAAGAATTTTAGTCAATTATTTTTCAAAAATAATGAAATGTAATTTTACATTAGTATTTCTACTTTTTAAAATTTCTATTTTTAATTTTTATCGAAATATATACTCTAAATATCTCGAATTTATGAATAATTATTTTATTGAAAACAAGAAGAAGAAACTTTTGAATTCATTTTGAAAAAATAATATGAAGCTTATAATAACAAAAAAGAAAAAACTCCATATATTTTACCTTCGGTTAAATATATATGATATATACTTATACAATAAAATTTAAATATATTTTTGATTCTTTACGTTGTATTTATCATTTTATTATATCTTTAATTACCAGATTTACCCTTCTCCATGGTGAAAAATATTACTATAGTAAATTAAATATTTTTAGAAAATCAAATGGACCTATATTCCAAATATAGGCACACTAATACAAAATATGAATTATATTTTTCAAAATTATACAATAAAAAACATAACAAATATAGGTTCTTCATAAAAACGTCACTTTATTGTATAAAATTTTTTTATAATAGTTTCATGTATAAATTTAATTTTAAAAAATAATTATAAAATTTTGAATATAAATTAAATAATTATATTTTAAAACTATTATATAATATAGATTTAATTTATTAATTATTTCAATGAAAAATAGTATTTTAAATAAAAATCAAGATTTTTCCTTATTCATTGAAAAATCTATATTTTCAGAAAAGTTAAAAAATTAATATTTTTAAAATTTATACACATTGGATTAAAATTTTTGGGTAATAATTTCAAATTAATATTCTATATTTTTTGAAAAATTAATTTTAATAAAATCATATAATACATAAAAACAGGTTTTGTTAGAAAAAATATTTTCCTTTTTTTGGATGAACTATTAGAAAATATATACACAACCCATATAACTCTATAATATATTTCTAAATAATATCAATAAGAATAATTTTTTAATTTAATTAGGTTTAAACATGTTATATTTGTTTTAATGCCCTTTGAACATGAGTTAAGGGATTTATTAACATAATTTACATTAATTAGATTATATCAATTCATTATTGGTTATTTTTATTCATGATCATGAAATAAGTATCATTTAATTAATCGATTTTTTATTTGAACAACTATGTCATGGATTCAAATATTTCACACAAAATTACATCATTGATTAATTCTTACTTCAATTCTGAGATTTTTTTGTTGTATTTCATCTCAATTTACAAAATATTGTGAATAATTGGTTTTATACGCATGCTAATTTTTATAGGTTATACATATTTCTACATTTATCAGTTCAATATGAATATATTTTTATTCATGATGAATAATGATTAAATTCATTTTTACACTTTCAAGGGGTTATTTTTTTATGTCACAAAATAGGGTAAAAATTTATTTCACAATTTCATATTTTTAGAGTTGTTTAAATTTATCATTTCAGAAATATTATAATTATTCATTCATAATAGCCATCCATTTTCTATTAATCTTAAATTCAAGGGAGTTCCCTTATTTTTTGTAATATTAAATCACTTTTAAATATGAAATAAGTGTATTATTATTTAAAAAAAAATCTGATCAAATTTCTCTTTTGATTGAAAATATTATTATTACATTCCCATACATTTCAAAATAATTTTGAAAAAAGATATTTTTATTTAATCCTATGAAATATCGGGGAAATTTTATTTTATCCTTTAACTTTTATATTGTTTAAAAATAATCATTTTAATCATTTATTATATAATAATTTTTAACATTCACTATAACTATTAAAAGAAATGTTAGTTTATAATATATTACTTTTAAATAATTTTCCACTACCGAAATAATTTTATTATATTTTGATTCATATATACATTTTATATAGATTTGTATTATAATCCCATCAATGAAAAAATATTATAATATCTATTGATTATTTTCTAAAAGTAATTATTTTATTCAAAACAATATTATTAATGAAATGATGGCCATATTTTTTTTTTCATTAATATTGTGGCCATGAATAGTCTGTTAAAACACTATCTTTTTTATGACAATTTTTATTAGGTATTAAATTTCTATTAACTATCCATATCCTTTTTAAAATTCATACAATTATTTATAAAAAAATAAACCATGACTAATTTTTTTTCATAAGAATGTTACCTCATTGACTATATAAATTTTAATATTCCATTTTATTAATTCTATAAAAATATTCATTGATTTTTTATATTGTTATATAACTAAATTAATCAGTAAATTTATATTTAATTCAATGGAAATAAAATATCTAGTGAAGTCCATTTATAAATAGACATTAGATTCATCAATAGGTTTTATTAGACTAATAATTTTAAAAGCCTTCTTAATTAGTTTTTTGGGTCTATGCATAGCCATGAATTTAAATTTCAAGTCACAAGACTTTGATGAAAAAGATATCATGATTTCATAGATCGTGAAATTAAGAATTAATTGTTTATTTCATTGAGAATTTAGTTATTATCATCAATGAGATAATTTCATTGGTATTTTGCATTGTTACAATTTCTTTCAATGTGTTTCATGAAATGGAATGCTTTTTGAGTTATTTACAATGCCACATAGATAATTATATAATTATTTATGATATATTATACTATAAAAAATCAATAATAAGAATTTGAATTTACATTTTTTCTATAATTTATTCTCCCATGATCCTTATATATTTACACTATGATATGTTTGAACATGATATAGAAAATAATGATGCTCAAAAATAAAATATTCTATTTTATTTTATGTTTTCTAATGTCATATGATACTCAATCTTGTACCTATATTACAAAAAATACTAAACTATTTGGTAATTTTTGGTGTGATCGGATATATCTAGTGAAACTTTAATTAATAATACAAGAACTATTTATTATTGAAGTTAGGGTTTTTATTTTTGGTATCATTTAATATATATTATTATTATTTGTATCTATAAATAACAAAATATAATAGGGAAAAACATTATAATTGAATTTAAGAGTAATACAATATATAAAAGTTGATGTGGATTTTGAATATATTCATATTGGTGTAATAAACTAAAAAATGGATTCTCAGAATGTCACTTTGATCAATATTTTCTATATTTAATCATTCCATACTTTGTTTATGATATTAAACACCATATATATATAATTATACTAGTCCACATTTTCATTATAAAATATTATGAAGGATTTTATTGAATGATTTTTGTAGATAGCCTTTCTTAATTATAATGTATCATTGAGTGAAATGATACCTTCATGATTTAGTGTGACTCTTCAGATTTTACAAGATCAAAATAAATGCATTAATGTTTGATTTTTTCAGTGGATAAAATCCCAATCTGAATACGATGGATACAAATATTCTTTTAATTATGTGGAATTGAATAAAAAGGGAAATAAAATAAGAAACCGGTGATTATTCCAAATAATTTATCACAATATATGTTTATCAAAAAAAAATTTATTGAGATTAAAAATGCATCAAATAATAGAACATAGTAATTAAGGTATTTTCTAATAAAAATGATTGTTGAGAAATCAATGTTCGGTTTCCATCAAGTCCTGAAAGTGGGTATAATAATTTATGAAAATTTCCCAAAAGTTGGAGAAAATTATTTCTATGTAAAAATTATGGTTATTTAAAAATTTCTAGCTAATACAAAGCATAGTGTTATATAGACATATATGTAGTTCATCATAAAATTACATGTTTTGTTTAATATCTTTTCTATGGGAAACTTGGTAAATATCAAATTTAATTTCCCAATCTATGGATTAACTCCTAGTCCATGGAATGACCGATTATATTCACATTGTTGGAGCAAAATGATTATGTTTTTATATAATAGGATTGTAGAATTTTGTTATTATATTTATAAGAATAAAAAAAATTAAATATTGTTCTACATTTATTTTCATTAAATGATTTTAAATCATATGTTTATTTGTACTAATAACCTAGAAATATGGTTTAATGGTAAGGTAATTTTATTAAGAACAAATGATTAAGGGAAATATAACCCTTAATATATCCTTAACGTTGAATTAATAATGTTATTTTGGATAATGATATGGCTAAGAATGATTATTGAAAATGTAATGTTTTGAGGACATTCAAAATGATTTTATATTACACGAAAAACAAACTAATATTGGATTTACTATTTTTCCGATATAGGGAAAATATTTAGTTATCATGGATTTTATTTGATTAATAAGTATAGAGTTATTTTTGTAAATATATTTTCATTTAGGATTTATAATGATTTGATATATTATTATGTTTTATGAGAATATAAGATCATGGTATTAAATGGTTTGTTATGCTACATTATGATTAACCTTATGTTTTTAAGGATAAATGATTAATCAAATATCTCTAATATTTCTCTTTTAATTTTGGAAAAAAATAATTTGGAGGATTTAATAGGTTAAAATTTTATTTAATTAGTTATGTTGATATTAAGGGGATCCTATGGGGGTTTTTGATATTAATATATTATATTTTTCTATACTCGATAAATTGTGAAATGTATTTTGAGATAAGTAAATATTTACTGAATGAATGTATAACATATCGATGTTTTTGGATCTTATGATCATTTAAAGGTAATTAATAGTGATTCAGGTATAATAAATTCATATTTAATATTAATTTCTCAGAGTAAAATATGAATTTAAATAAATTTATGAACAACCGAAGAATAAAATATACCTAAACATGTAAATAAAATATATAGTATGTACACTTTATTATGTATAATTTCATGATTGTAAAATAATTCAACAATATTAAAAAAAAAATTCATCTAAAAATTTGATGTAATTTACACATAATTTATTTAATTTGTGTTATTTTAAACCCATTAAATTTAAAGAATTTTTTTCATTACATTACCCATAATTTTGGTCTCTAGCACTCAGTATTAGTATTAGGGTGTCATTTCTCTCCAGCATGTCAATATTTTAACATCCATTCATTGTTGTCCTTATCCAAGAACTATAATATGTTATATTTCATGTAATCATTTTGTATCCCACTTCCCATTTATTCAACGATTTTTTATTACCAATTTGTAGGATTTATGTTTTAAATAGTGGTATTTTTAAATATTGATCAATTGATGACAAAATAAATTTTTGAGGTAGACATTTAATAAATGTGCTTTGATTGAAACATCCTAAAAAATATATTTTAAAATAATAACTATCTAGATAGCTTTTTTAAACATACAACACAATGATTTAAGGGAATTGAGATATATTATAAAAATATTATTAATAAAATTTTACTATCAAAGAATATCAATATTTGAATATGAGTAAAATAATTATGAAATATATGCACAATCTCCGTAAAAAATAAAACAAAAATGTTTAATCACTATTAATTAAGATCTCAATATTTATTGAAGATAAAACATTTTTTCATCATTATTTTTCTTCAAATATTATTTGATACATTTTGTGAATGAATATTATTAATGATTTCAAAAAATTTTAAAAACTGAATTTTATAAAATGTACATCATATTTTGTCACAACCCGTCCTCAAGGCCCGTTCCATGACTACCCCAAACCCGCCTTCCATTGGCCAGGGGATAGTGACTAGCACCAACGTCGTAAATCCCTACGCTGGGAAGGCATTGGATTTATAAATTGTAAACACACACAACAAAGTACGTAACTGGAAGAAAAACACTAAGTAGAAACCGTATAAAAAATATATTCTAGAATGTAAAAGGGGCCGGAAATACTTTCCCAATAGTAAAGTACAAGGAAAAATCAAACGCATACAACTAAAAATTCAAACAGCTGGAAGGTGTCTAGAAAGTCATGGATCATCCACTAAGGATCCTACATGATGGTTTGGTACATATAGCCTCATCAACGCTCCACGTCCGACCATCTTTTCCTGGTACTGACTCGTCGTGAGGTCCACCTCCAGGTACCTTCCATTCCTCGTACACTCTGCCTCAGTCAGCGATGTCTGTCGTCTACATCCCACACAACGAGGTGTGGGCAAAGCCCGTGCATGGGTGAGTGTACAGATACTCAGTAGGGACCCCGAGACCCTCACGGTCTCACAATATCCAACAAGGATAAATCACAATGTAAAGGAAACAACGGATAACCATTAATTCGGTATATGCCCATACAGATAACTATATTATCTAGTAACCCATCTCAATCAAGAGGAAAAACACACATTTTATTGACTCAGCTCAAACCACAATTTTCATTATGGAATCCATGGTTAATGGAGCACTCCTGCTCTGTCGAGAAAAGTGGGATTGTCGCAACACTAAGGCGCTTCTCACTAACCTTGGACTGCCGAGGTACTCCTCCTTTCGCGTATCGCGGGTCTGCTGCCAAATAAATGGTGCTCCTCCTCTGTGGGTCTCCCACCAAATACCAGGTGCTCCCCCTATGAGCCAGAGGAGGTACTACTCCTGTCGAGTATTGCGGGTCTGCCGCCAAATACCAGGCACTCCACCGCCAAGGGTCTTGCACCATGTACCAGACACTCCCAAATCTGCTAGTCGAATTAGTCAAGCAGTCATCAGGTCAGTCAACTACTAGGTCTCCTCACACTTTCTGGCCATCTATGGGAGGATCCACTCTACAATATTCTGGTCGATAATCCTAGTTTCACAAAGTCTCACGTGGATGAATCTCAAAGGGCCTCAATTTCATTTGGGGTCTCAACGCAACAGACGATGAGTCATTCGGACGCCCGATCAGTGTGTTATTGGCATTTCTATTACGGGGGCCCGGTTGGATTTTAGGTTCAAACAAACCCGACCATACTCCAACAGTATCCAATTCTCATGTGGAGTATGCCAATCAAACCGTCTCTCTCTATGATTTCCGTTGCCGCAGGTGGTTCGTTGATCGGTCACCCATAGCCCGCGTTATGGGCGGATAAGTGAAATAGGGTCTGACAGGTTCGGGTCCGGTTCGACCTAGTTGGAACAACCTGACCCGTCCCGATTCTGGACCAGGGTCCAACCCGGACCGTGAGTCCGACCCGGTTCGAAGGGGCTGCCCGACCCTAAGGGGCGGCCCTGCCTGAAGGCGCTACCCATCTCAAAGGCACAGCCCGGCCCGTAGCGGCGGCCCAGTTGGCTGAGTGTGTGGCCCAACAGGCAGGTTGGTCGTGTGGCCTAGAGGGATGGCCGCATGGTGGCTGGACGTGGGGCCGAGCCAGCGTACCACGTGCTGGCAGGCCATGCGGCCCGGCTGGTTCTCTGCCTGGCCCGACAGACCACGCCGTGGGGGGGGGGGGGGGGGGGGCACGCCCCATGTTGTCCGTAACATAACTAGCAACTAGCACCGGTTCGGGTAACCGCGGCACCCTTCGGGTCCCAGCTATTGTGTGCACCATTGGCTGGCTCAGCCAGCCACCCTCCCCTGTCCATCGCAGCCTAAGGTCGTGATCTTTCTCCCGCATGGCGCGCCAGCCCCCACCCAGCTTATCCGCTGCGGCCTACCATGTCCGCCGCTCATCTCCACCACACAGCACGACGGTGCCGCACCCCCTCCACCACGGCCTGGCTTTAGCATGGCCCAACTTTCATCCACGATGCATGATGGTGCCACACCTTTCCGGTGACCCAGTGGACTTGTGCCACTTTTTTCATCGCGTTGCGCCCATTTTCGGTCGTCATTGTCCGCTTTTGTTGTCAAGAAGAAACAGATCAAAGGGGGGAGAGTCGGGCCTTGTTCGAGCAGTCCAAACCCTCCCTGTTGTGTTGATAACAATCAGCATAACATATTGCAAAATATTGTATGACGTAGAACAGAAACACAACAACTAAAACCCCTACATCGAGTTATGTGCTGTTGAATGATTCTCTAGAAGGTAGCATCGTTCCATCAATTTCAGAGGAGGAAGAGGATACTCATCGTTGGTAGATGGGTGTTCGAAGGTGATAAAGTTGAAGATGTCACCCGCGTTCTTTGTCGGCGTCACCTCCATTTGTTGCCCCGGTTGATGAAGGAAGAAGATGGTAAAAATTCTTCAGTTTCTTCATTGAGAGGATGTTCTCTGAATTCATCAAAGGCTCCAACAAAAAGTTATTCCAACAAAAATTATTTTATAGCATAACAATTATTTTAAATGGTTGGAATGATTTCAAATGAATTCAAATAATTAATTAATGGATACATTAATTAATTTATGTGGTTTGTCGCACTAATGATGGAAGGTGAAGAGGCTCCCAAGTTAATTGGTAGTTCCAAGGGGTTAAAGGGGTGTTAGAGTAGCTAAGGAGCTCAGGTGTGCCCCACTTAATATCATCCTCCCAATGCAGGTTATGCTCTGGTGGGACCCACCACCATAACCTGTAATGGGAGTTTAGGGTGTGGTGGCCCCCACATCCATCCTCCCCTTGTAGGTTTTAACCACAAAAAAATAAAAATCAGTTAAGTCTTATTTTTATCTAATTTTATTTTGACACCCCCAAAACTATCATCCTATATCGTTAGGATGAAAATGAGATGAAGGTCTCATTATGCAATTATCGACGTTGTGAGTTAAAAAGTGCCGTCCGAATTCAATTCTGAGCCCTAGCTCAAAAGTTATATAATCCTGAACGTACGTTTACTGAATGTACCTGAACAAAACATCATTATTTTATTCTGAGAACACCAGGCCTCGAAATCAAGCATCTTGAGAAAATTTGGAATTGTAAATTTCACATGTAATTAAGAAAAAAAAATTCCACGGAAATTACGAGACTTTACATTCTCCCCACCTCAGGGATTTACATCCCGGTATGCTAAAAATTGAACTAAGGGAACTCATGATGGTACTGAGCATGCATCACAGCCTCTCACTCCCATGTGCTCTCCTAGAGGTTCTCGTGCTGCCAATGAACACGGACCAGAGGTATCAACCATCCACGCAGGACCCACTTCTGTTGATCCTTGATATCCATTGGGACCTCGGTAAAAGTCACCACTTCGTCAATGTCCAGGTCCCCATGGTCGATGATGTGTGAAGGGTCATGCATTTATCTCCTCAACAGAGATACATGAAAGAAGTCATGCACCATGTGCAACTAAGGGGGAAGAGATAAGCATTAATCCACCTCGCCTCCTCTGCTGAGGACCTGGGAAGGTCCGATGAATCATGGAGACAACTTGTCGCCTCCGCCAAATCTCTGTAGACCTCATTGAGGTTAGACCCGTAGGAATATGTGGTTTCCATCCTCGAACTCCAAGGGTTTCTGCCTCCTCTCGGCATACGACTTCTGTCTTCGTTGTGCAATCTTCATTTGATCCTGGATGATCCACACCTTCTCCATGGTAGACTGTACCATCTCTGGTCCCACAAGTGTTGACTCCCCTAGGTCTGTCGAGCATAGTGACGATCTGCAAGGTCGACCATACAAGGCCTCAAAAAGTGTCATACTGATGGTGGTGGGATAATTTTTGTTGTAAGAAAACTCCACCAAAGGTAGGTGATCCTTCCAGCTACGACCAAAGTCCAGGACACATGTGCGGAGCATGTCCATGAGGGTCTGGATGGTCCTCTTGCTCTGGCCATCTGTCTGAGGATGGAAGGAGTTTCTCAAACAAATCTACATCCCTAAAACTTCCTAAAACCCCTTCTATAGTGGGGAAGTAAACCATGTGTCATGGTCAGAGATGATACAAGAAGGTACTCCATGTAAACCCACCATCTCATGCACATAGAGGTGTCTGAGGCTCTCTACTGAGCCCTGCTCTCTGATCGGTAGAAAGTGGGCTGACTTGGTGAGTCGGTCAACGATCACCCATATCTAATCCGGACTCCTGTATGTACATTGAAGACCCGTAATGAATTAAATGGATATCCCATCCCACATCGACTATGGGACCTCTAAGGGATGATGCAATCCTACTGGTACCTAGTGCTCTTCATTCAATTACTGACAAATGAGGCACCGTGAGACAAAGTATGCTACTGCCATCTTCATACCTGGCCACCAACGCTGTTGTCAAAGTTCCTAGTACATCTTTTCCACTCCAGGATGTACCTCTAGAGGGGATGTTTGGATCACCCTCAACACATCCTCTTAAAGTGCAACTGGTACCGGGGTACATCCTCTGAATAGGATAACATGCTACCCACCTTTATAAAATCCATTAGGTGATTTCCAAGTGGATATCTGAACACATCACATCTCACAGTCAGCGCCCCATGTTGTGCCTCTCTAACTCGCTGAATAAGGGGAGGAGTGACTGTAAGAGACTATAGATAGGTTGTTATACCCCTATCCACAAAGTATATTGCAAGGCATCTAGCTTCTCTGTCGCCTCTCCTAGTAGCTGTATACCCGTCCTCATGCTGAGCGCATATGCAACAATGTTCCCCTTCCTAGGAGTATAGACTACATCGAATTCATAATCCTAGAGGAACTCAAGATAATGTTGTTGTTTCAGGTTCAGGTCCTTCTGAGAGAAGTTATACCTGGGACTCTTGTGATTAGAGAATATGGTAAATGTTTACCAATCAGATAGTTCCACCACATCTTCAAGGTGAATACCACTACTACTAACTCCAGGTCATGGGTAGCGTAGCTCTGCTCATATTGTGTCAAATTCCGAGAACCATAAGAGATCACTGCTCTCTCTTGCACCATGACACACCCAAGTCTGGTCTCTGACGTGTCGCAGTTAACTACATACCCTACGCCCTCCTCTAGAAGACTCAATATTGGGGCACAATTGTTCCTCTGCCTCAGCTCCTAAAGCTTTTATGGAATCTCTCTAACCACACTAAGGGTTTCCCCTTCTTCGTCAAGGCTGATAGTGGTTTTGCAACTCTAGAATAGTCTAGGAAGAATCTACGATAATATCCAGACAAGCCTAGAAATAATTGTACCTCTGTCACACTCATGGGTGGTTCCAAAGCATCTACAACCTCAATCATTGCAGGATCTACTGCATTTCGATCCTCTGAGAAGACTTGTTCCAAGAAGTGAACCTCTCGAATCAAAAATTGGCACTTCAAGAGCTTACCATAATGTTGGTTCTATCAGAGTGTGTCCAGTACAACCTCCTAATGGTAGGCATGATCCTTCTCAGTAGTCGAGTAGATCAAAATGTTATCGATGAAGACCACGACCAAGAGATTGAGGTAAGACTTGAAGATCATATTCATGAGACTCATGAACATTGCTGGAGCATTTGTAATGCTGAAGGGAATAACCAAGAACTCATCACGGCGGTAACGACACCTTATGTCCGTCTATACATATCCTCTTCTCAAACATTGAGACGGTGATAGCATGATCCGAGGTCTATATCCAAGAACCATCATGCTCCCTTGTGCTGATCAAAATGTTCATCAATCCTCGAGAGTGGGTACTTGTTCTTCGCGGTCACCTAGTTCAGGTGACGATAGTCAATGCAAGTCCTCAAGATCCCATCCGCCTTCTTGGCCAACAGAATCATGGCTACCCAGGGAGAAACACTGGGCCGGATTAATCCCTTCCCCTACAAGTCCTCTAACTATACCCACATCACTCTAATCTTAGTGGGTTCCATCCGATATGCTAAAGTAGATACCAGTGCCATACTGTGGTACATGTCAATGTATAAGTCGAGGTCTTTGTGAGGAGGGTGTCTTGAAACATTATCATGTAAAACATCTATGTACTAGTCCACCCCTACATGATATGTCGGACACTCCACATCAACTGCTCCGAGGGTAAGGAAATGCAACTAGTGAGTGACCGGCTACACCCTACTCTGAGTAAGTCCTTCCTGCACTACAAAGCATCCCTTCTCACTAGTGTAGGTGAACCTTGTCCCATCGCTGTGGACACACCACACTTTGTGCCTAATACAGTCGATCAATGCATGGAATGTTGATGACAAGTCCATACCTAAGAAGATGTCGTAAGGTCCCGACGCTGCTACGAGGAGATCCTAGCTGAAGATATCACCTCCTTGAGTAAGATCACACTACTGACACCAGTGCGTAATCATCAAGTCTGTTCACAATGGAGTCTCTAGCTATAAGGATCAAGCCAACGGCTTCGTCGGAATCTACGAGCTTCGAACGAGGGCATTGGCTATGAAAGAGTGACCGGTACTTGTGTCTATAAGAACTTCATCAAAGGTGGATTAGACACAGATCGTACCTCAAATCATCTTTGAAGTTCCATGGTCATATGCTTCAGATGCCTGAAGTTGATCCCTCCCCTGTCTACCAGCTCTCTGTGGCTAGGGTGGTCCTCCTGGTGGTGGTGGTGGAAAAACCTCGAAACGTCGTCCACCACTAACTACTCGACCAGATCCTCTGCCACGTCCATCAGCACCTTGCGGACCGCCTCGATAGATACTCTGCCCATGCCTGGGAGGTCCCTAAACTAACTACTAATCATTAGTACAATGGTTTAGAAAGTCATGTGCCATGTGACCAAGCCCACAGCATGTGTAACACTACTCGATCATTGGATGACTGGCTCTGTCACCACTATGGGTGCCCCACAAAACCCATCCTGAGTCATGCGGTCGTCCACCTGTAGATCTGGTCCTCTTGGACATCTATGCCATCTGTATACTCCATGCCGCAGAAGACTCCATTACATGTCGACTAGTAGTGGGTATCACTTCTAAAGATTTCTCAACAAGGAATTTCTCTACTATAAGGGTTTTATCCAACACTTCCTCCTGCGTCGGAATGATGAGGGAGATCATCAAGGCTCTAATCTCTTTCATGAGCCCCTACTCAAAGGAATGTGCCCTGAAGAATGGGTCTCATACATATATCTGTGGAGTAGCACGAGAGGTTGTTGAACCTTGCTGGGTACTGTGCTACTGTCATGCTACACTGCTGTAGATGAAGTAGATCTGGTATCTACACCGCTCGAAGGGTGTCTAGAACAATCTCCGCCCAGAACAGGCTCTCGAAGACTGTCCAGAGTAATGTCGCCTCGTCATGGACCTAAAGCATCGGACTCCACCATCTGTCTACTGCTGCCTAAAGGAGACTGGTAGTAAGGATCACCATGTAGTCTGCTGGTGTCCCTACTATCCTTAAAACTCTCATCATAGCCTCATTCCAATCCTCCACTGCATGTGGGTCTATCTCCCCCCAGAATTTGGGTGGCCTCTGGCGCTGGAACTCATGAAACACACTCAAGCGGTGTGCATCGTCTGCTGCTGGGGATGGTGGAATCGGTGGCCAAATTGGAAGTGGTACCAGTGGTGCCTAAACTGGAAAGGGGCCCTGCATCAAATCCTCGTCGCTCGGCCGAATGTCTTTGCATACAACTCTCGGGGCTCTAACTAGTCGTCCGCGGAGAGGAATACTGAACGAAACAGATGCGACATGGTCAAAAGAATATACCTGGTGAGATGAATTGGTCTGAGCTAATGTAAAAAAATATTTTAAAACATATACCCAATTTTTGTTTTCGTGTACTAAGTCAGAAATCAGTAGTTAGGGTGCTAATGTACGGATAGGTCAGCCGCTGCACCAACACTGGACTCCCTAAACTAAAATCCTCACTCAGTACCCTTAACACTATTTCTTCATAGAAAATATTGATCAGAGTCTTGAGTTATATGGTGGAACTGTCTCCTTTGATTCCAATTTGTCACGAACCGTTATCAGGGCCCGTGCCGTGACTACCCCAAGCCTGCCTTCCATAGTCCAGGGGCTGGAGACTATCACCAAAGGCGTAAATCTATAGGATTGGAATAAATATCCTTTATAATTTAAAAAAATAAAAAACAATGTATGCAATTGGAAGAAAAACAATATGTAGAAACTGTATGCAAAAGATATGCTGGATAGTAAAAGGGTCCAGAAATACAAGCCCAACAGTAAGTACAAGGAAAATACATATAGGTAAAACTAAAAATAAAACTAGCTGGAAGGTGCCGAGAAGCTCTTGGATCGTCCACCATGGTTCCAACCTAAAGGGTAATTATATATATCCTCTTTAGCAGTCCACATCCAACAGTCTCCTCCATGTACCGACTCATCGTGAGGTCCATCTTCAGGTACTATCCAGTCCTCGTACACTCTGCCTCGGTCAGCGTTGTCCTTCATCTGCATCCAACACAACGAGGTGTGGTAAAATATCATGTAGGGGTGAGTAAAAAGTTACTCCGTAGGGACCCCAACACCCTCATGGTCTCACAATATCCAACAAGGATAAATCACAAAGTAATGAAAAGAACGAATTACCATTACATTGGTATATTGCCATACATATAACTAAGTTATCAAGTAACCAATCTCAATCATGAGGAAAAACACAAAGTTTATTGACTCAGCTCAAACCTGGATTTTCATTATCGAAACCACGACTGCTAAAGAACTCTACCTCTATCACGAATAGTGGGAATGTCGTGACAATATGGGGCTTCACACTAAACATGGACTGCTGAGGTACTCCTCCTATCAAGTACCACAGGTCTGCCGCCAAATACCAGGTGCTCTTCCGCTGTGGTTCTACTGCAAAATAACAGGCACTCCCCCTAATAGGCTGCAGAGGTACTCCTCCTATAGAGTACCACGAGTCTTCCACGAAAAACCAGGTGCTCTTCCACCATGGGTCTGCTACCATGTACCAGGCGCTCCCCACTAGGCTAGTCAAAACAGTCAAAAAGTCATCAGGTCTATCAGCTACTTGGTCTCTGCACTCTTCTTTCTATTCTCTAGGAGGATCCGATCCACGAGCTACTGGTCAATAATAGAAGTGTCAAAAGTCTCATCTGGATGTATCTCAATGGACTGCCACCTCATAGGTGTCTCAACGCAACAGACTGCACGTCAATCAGACGATCAGTCTGTGTGTTATTGGAATTTCTGTTCTGGGTGACCGGTTATATTATAGGTCCAAACCAACCCGACTGTAATCCAACTATATCGAATCCTCAATTGGGGTATGCCAAAGGAATATTCTTGACCTAATCTTTCCATCACCATATTTGGTTCGTCGATCGGTCATCCATAGCCAGAGTTATGGGTGGCTAGGTGAAATCATGTTTGACGGGTCCGAGTCCAGTCCGACCAAGTTGGACAGACCCAACTTGTCCTGAGTCTGGACTGAGTTCTGACCCAATATGTGAATCTGAAACAGCCCGACGGTGAGGCCCGGCCCAAAGGCGTGGCCCAGACCGAAGGGATGTCCCGGCCAGAAGGTGCGGCCTGACCAAAAGGTGTGACACGACCCATGGGGGTGGCCCACCTGGCTGGCCGCGTGGCCCGGCCGGCTGGCCGCGTGACGGCGGGTTGGGTGGCCCGATGGTCTTTCCGTGTATCGGCATGCCAAGTGGCCCGGATGGCTGGCCGTGTGCTAGCTAGCCGTGAGGCCTGGTCGGTTGGCTGCGCGGCCCAGCTGGCCACGCCGTGGGGGGGGGGGGGGGGGGTTGCACACCCCCTTTTGTCTGTAACGGAACTGACACCTAGCACTGGTTCAAGTAACTGTGGGACCATTCGGGTCCCGCCTGTAGCATGCACCGGTGGGCGGATCAGCAACCTGCCCTCGCCTATCTACCCAGGCGTGATGGCGCCACACCCAGCTTCTCTGTCACGGCCTGCCAAGGTCGCGTCTCTTCTCCACCGCGCAGCTCGACGAAACTGTTCCCCCTCCACCACTGTCCGACATGGCCGCGGCTTGACATTCATTCGTACGGCATGACAATGCCACGCCTTTCAAGTGACCCGACAGTCATGCGCCACTATTTTCTTCATGGTCATCCTGACATCGGCCGCCTTTTTTCGCTACCATCGTCAACAAAAAAAAAGATCAAAGGGGGGAGTGTCAGGCCCTTTATGAGTGTTCCGAACCCTCCATGATATGTTGATAACAATCGGCATAACATATTCCAAAATATAATACGATATAGAATGAAAACAAAACAACTCAAAACCCTACCTTGAGTTCGTTGATGTTGACAGAGTGGTGGGAAGGTGGCATCATTCCGCCAATGTCAGAGGAGGAAGAGGATACTCGTCGTTGAAAGGCAAGAATTTGAAGGTGACGAAGTCGAAGATGGTTCGACGTTCCTCGTGGGTGTCGCTTCCCTTTCTTGCCCCTGTTGAATAAAGAATGTGATGATGATGGTTCTTCGGGTTCTTCATTGAGAATATGTTCTCTTAATTCTTCCAAGGCTCCACCAACGAATTATGCCAAACAAAATAATGTAATAGCCTATCCTTTATTTTAAATGGTTGGAATGAATTCAAAGGGATTCAAATAACTAATTAATGAATCCATTAATTAATTTATGTGGAGTGGCACACTAATAAGGGATGGTGAAGAGGCTCCCAAATTAATTCATTGTTCCAAGGGGTTAAAGGGGGGTTAGAAGAGTTCAGGAGCTCAGGTGGGCCGCACCTAATAACATCCTCCCAAGGGATGTTATGCTCGGGTGAGCCCCACCACCATAACCTCCCATGGAAGGTTAGGGTGTGGTTCCCCCCACCGCCAAACTCCCCTTGGAGGTTTTTACCACCAACAAAAAAAATTTAAATGTAATTTTTGTTTAAAAACCCCAAAAACTATCTTCCACACTTGTTAGAACACAACTACATTGAAGGTCTCACTAAGCAATTAGTGACGCTGCAAGTTCAACGGTGGCCTCAGATTTCAATTATGAGAACCGGTTCAAAAGTTATAAAATCCCAAATGTACGATTACTGAACGTACCAGAACAAAACTTCAGAATTTGATTTCGGGCACACCGGGCCTCGGTATCAAGTGTCGTAAAAAACAGAAGACTCAATGAATTCCCATGCATTTAAGAAAAAAATATTTTCCATTGAAATTCTGGGTCTTTACATATTTATAATTATAATATCTAATTCATATTATGGGTTATTTTAATATTTTTGTAAAACGAATGATATTTTGTGTATAATGAAAAATACTGATTTTTCCAATACTGTTACTAATTTTTAATTAAATTGTAATTTAAAGAAAAACTGTATGTTGGATTAGTTATACATTTTATTTAAATTAATTTATTTAATTACATTTGGAATTAACATGACTTATGATCTAAATATAATTTAACATTCATGTTCAAAATTTATTATTATAGAAAACTATTTTTCATTATATTTTATGCATTTATATTAAACATTAATCCGAATACTTATTGTAATTAAATTTTTTAAAATTAAATTTCTTTTGGACACTGAAATTAAAATTTATGCTAAGATTATTTTTTTATTTTTTCTGAGAAATATATATATTTTTTGAATCATAAAAAATACGATTTTTATGAAATACTATAAATTTTATGATATCATCCATATATAATTTTGAAATTAATGTAAACTAATATTAAGGAATGAATACTTATTCTAATATGTTACATATATAATATATCATAACTAATAACATTAATATGAAATTTTATTTCCTTTTAATGTAGAAAGACATTTTTTGTTGATGGAGTGCTTGCACAATATAGGAGAAGTCATGTTTGGGGTCTAAAACATAATATTGCATATGTTAAAATTTCTTTCTAGACTAGATTATCATATATAAAGTATTATTTATTATTTTAATGATTATATATAAATTTAAGAGTTATATAATATTAGACATATTCAACTACATTAGCATTTCTTGTGTAATGAATGATAAGTGAAAATGACAAATTAAATATTTTTTCATAACATAGATATGAGTATATAAAATTTTAATGAAAATAAAATATTATTCAAAATATAATATACTATTTTTTATTATTCTATTTTTTTAAATAAACGGATGTTATAATTACCTTAAATTCTTACGCAACACTGACACTATGTTTTTGTATATTGTAAAAAGTCAAGTAAAGTAATTAAATACTATAAAAGTGGTAATTTTGGATCTCTATAAAGAACAAAAAATTTAGAATATAATTATAAAATATTAAATATTTTTAAAATTTATAATATTCTAATTTCATTGAAATCATTTTTTAAAAAGTGACATTATTTGAATGGTTCTTATAATTTCATTAATAGTATGTTATAGTGAATTTATTTTGTTTAGTTATTTTAAAAAAATATAATAAATAAAATTGGATAATATGGATGATAAATGGTATAAAATTCTATCCCATAAAAATTTATGATGAAATTATCACCTTATAAGTGAAGCTAAATAACTTTTATATCAAAAATCTAAATTATCATGGATGAGAGAACTATTTGTTGACATTTTGGTGAAACCATAGGATATTATTGAAGGTGATATTTTAACAATTAAAAATATAATTTAATTATTATATAAAAAAATATGTTCCTTATATTGAAATAAATTTCATTTAAATTTTTTATTATGTTAGGCATATATTGGGTAATAATATTTCATTTATTTTAAAAATTGATATAAATTTTAAATAATTTTAAAAAATATTTTAGGAATTGATTTATAATTAGTAAATGTAATATATAACTCTAATTTAATGATATATTATTTAAAAAATTAATTATATTCTATTCATGAGTAACTTGTTCTTTTATAGTAATTTCATTGACCATTGAAGAATAAAAAACATTTTTATCCTGGAAATCATCAAAATGGGGAACGGGGGACTAAAAATAAAATATAAGTTGAAATGAATAACCAAATTAAATCCATATTTTACTATATGAATGGTTTTTACTCTTAATAATCTTATATTTTAATTATATAAATTTAGTTCAATTTAGTTTCACTATTATTTTGAATTAATTCAATAAATATTGTAATTCCACCAGTTCCCCTCTAATTCAATTAAATAAGGAACCATTTCCATCCTTTGATTGAACATTTTTTAGCATCCTATCCTAAATTTTTTTTTCAATTTTATTGTCAGAAACCCTAGTCTTTATGTATAAGTTATGGGATTATATAAATACAATTCATTTTTTCCTTATTAATCTATAAAATGGAAGTATTCTGCTGAAAATGAAGTCTTATTTACCAACATCTTTTTGAATATATATTTATATCAAAATTTGATAAATACAATGTAAAGATCTAAAAATAACACCTATTGTATCAATAATATGCATATATGTTATTTAAATTTTTTTACCAACACTTTGCATCACCTTTCAATACTATGAAATGAATAAACATAACACATGTGTACGTATGGATTACCATCTATACATAGCGTTGTAATTTTCATTTTGAAATCAATTTAAATGAATATTAATAATGATTTAAGTAATTAATATTTTGGAAATTATAATTATTATATAATTATAATACAATATATACCTTCATACAATCTAATATTTTGGAAAAAATTAATATCTCATGTGTGTACGTGAGGACCCCAACTTCCATGAAGCTAACTGATTTTTTTATTACACCTTACATGAATAGAAAAAAAAATTAATTATTTTATATGATATATATGATAAAATTATTATTATTTAAAGGTGTATATATATATATGTAATTCAATCAATTAATAACTGAAACAATCTAAAATTTCTTCATACGACCAACCATCTCTTGGACCGTGGAAATTCATTTCCCTAAATATAAATTATATGGTGACTCTAAATATATATATAAATATATAATGAATATATAAGATGTTAATATCATTATATATATTAAGAATATGTGTAACCAAAATCAATGGACATAGAATATAATTAAAAAACAATTATCTCATGATAAATGAAATAATTTACACTTGGAAATTATAATTTTAATGATGAATAAATAAGTTATTAACTGATACAAGCTTAGAATATATGATACTATCAGTATATACAATTCTATGCTATGTATTAATAATAATTTAAAATTTTTATACGTGAGTTCATATCACATTAAATGTAATTCAAGAATGAATAAAATGATTTTATAACACAATTTCTGTTCATTTGGTTATATAACATCATTATTTATTATGTTATGACATTATTATGTGATAATTAATCATTAATTGATCTATATGGTACTAAAAATTTAATTTTTTTAATTTTTTTCACAGAAAAAAAATCATTTATTTCAAATAAATTGGTTTATATTTGCAAGGTGTTTCCTCTATATTTCAATATTAGTTTGACATATTTTTTAGTATCCCCCATTTTATTTTCATGTGGTTTATTTACTGTAACATTAATATATTTAACATGAATAAATATTTATTCATTATTAATAATGTTTCGATTCAATTTTCATAGTTCAAGGGGTTTCAAATTGAATTTTACCAAATAAATAAGAATTCATTTTACCATCACATTTTTTAGGGACTCCTTATATTTTTTAACTAATAGATATTAAAATTTATCTTACATAAAGTACATATATATACTTTTTATTTGAATGTTATGGGCACTCTATATGTTATTCCATAACATCCTCCATTCGGAACATTAATTAATATAATTAATATTAAAATAATATGATCTTATTTTTATATTGATCTAGTATATTTTTATTGAAGTTAATTTTTTGAACATAATTTAAATATGTCAATTATATTAGTTGGAATTATTTATTAAGGTAATATTATTTTTCATTGAAAATTTACAAGCATTGGAATTAATATTTCCCATTTTTTATAAATGAGTAAATTTTTTTTCTCTGCAAATAGTTGAATGAAAAATTTCTAATAAATATATTAAGAAAAATAATTATAATCCCCTATAAAAATTTAATTATATTCAACTTCTTCTAAAATTTTTATTGATTCAAAATGAAGAAAATTAAATGAAATATAATTTTAATAATTCTCTTCATATTTCTTAAAGTCATTACTATAATACAAATCCTAAATTTATGATAAATTGATGATTATATTTTATCTCTTATTTATTTTTAGTCCATTAATTTTAATTTTAATCATTTACAGTCTTGTTGTAAATTTTCATTGGAAAATACAATTAACATAAATATAAATATCATTTGTATGATGGATATAACTATTCACTAAAACTTTTACCATTATTGAAAATAGTTTTTTACTATGGTTATTTGATTGACATGGTAAATAAATATATTTTGTATTCATAACTCCATTAATAATTTTAGTCGAGAATAATTTATATGACTAAATCATTAGAAATAAAGTGATTATTGGGGACTATTTATATATATCTCCTCGATGTATTCATAGGATTAATGAGACATATTATAATTCTAGAATCTTTATATATGTTATTATTCCATATACCAACCCATTTATTGGACAATATTTGTACAAGGATTAGATGGAAATGATATCATGTTGTATGAGATCATGACATCAAAAATTAATCATTTCCAATGATTTAGAATTTTATTATTATTATATATGATATAATATCATTGATGTTAGATAAGGATGCATTTCTTGATTATGATTCTGATTAAATGGAATGTGTTTTTGGTTATTTCATTTTATACATTAAATATTATATATTTATTCATGATTGAATATATTATATGTAACATGTAATGAAAAGTTTCGTTCTACCTCTTCTATTTTTCCATTTTCTCATGTATTCCAATATGTTTAATCTGAATTATATGTTAGGATATCATAGAGAGAATACATATGTTATTTTGAAATATTGTGATGTATTTTGGGTTTTATAATATAATTTTGGATTCATGAATGTATCTGGTTTAACAACTCTACTAAATTGTTCAGTCTATCAAGATGTGATCAATTATACCTCGAGTGTATGCATAAAATAAGACATCATCTCTGGAACAACGGTTTTGGGATTTTTACTATTCTAATACATAATCTTAATACATATGGTATGATCATAGTACATTTATATGTTGATATGAATTATTAAATGGATCATTATTTATATTCTCCAATAGCTTCACTGACTAATCCTTATTTGTGAGATAATGATACAATTATTCCACCTATTTATTTATTATGTGTGAGGTATTAGGTATGTAGATCATCAAGAGTGAAGCACACAACACATAATTCAATTTATCCAATGATTGGTTGAATTTTAGTTTATAAGAAAAAGAACATATACTATCAAGTATATCATTCGATGAAATGTAACTAGTTTTATCATTTCCATCAAAACAATCCACACATATCTTATTATTATTATTTTTAATGGAAAATTATACGTAATACATCAAACATCATACATATTGACGAATATCTACACTGCTATTCTATTGAATTATTTTATCTTTTTTATTTCTAAAGGGTTGAACCTTCAACATTATATATACAAAAAATTTGTTTTTGATATGATTTAATTCAACATTATTTTTAAAATATGATATGTTTCAACATCTATTAAAATATAAGGAATCATATGGTGCTCTTTAAATAGATGATTGGATGTTTTTATTGTATTAAAATTTTAAAATGTAAAACAATTGATCACATACCTGTTTGTACCCCATTGATAAATATATGAGTCTATCCTCATTTATTTGTAAATGTTATTTATATATACCATCAAACATGGGATGAAAAGTATTAAAGATATGATATATAGTGGTTAGGTAATATTAATGATTTATTTAAAACATAATGAAATTATAGAATCCAGTATATATATAAAAAATAGATCATTGAAATGTATCATAATATGCTTTACGTATAACCCATTATGTTTATCAATAATAAAAAATTATTTTATGATGGATTAACTATTTTTTTATAAATTGATCTAGTTAAACCCATATATAATTTTTACTATATTTTTTTTATTTTCTTTGGAAATTCCGATAATGATATTATACAATTTTTAGATTATTATCCACATTGGATACATCATTCATTTTGTCCTCAAATTCTCATTATTACATTTTCCAATACAATGAACATTTTAGTGGTATTCCATTGGTGGAATTATCAAGATATATTTTTTTCTTCTATGTTCGTGAAGTAATATCTTAGGTTTAGTTTATGAGGTTGGAATTGCCTTTATTAATCTATATCCTTATTAGTCCAAGGTATGTTCATCAAATTTTAGCATCGGAAAATAACTCAAGGAAAAATGATGACACACACGTGCATCATATATTATGAGATATCTAATGATAAAGAGATTATATTAAATTATGAATATTTAGAGGATGTTTTTTTCTATGAGTATTCCTTATATCATTAAGGGACTTGATTGGATTCTAGACTCTACTATTATTCTGTGAATAATTTCCACTTCAATTTAGTTAATTTCAATGAGGATCGTACAAATTTTTATATTAAAATATATTTCATATTCTAGTGAATATGTATATAAAACATGGTGGGTCCCAACATGTGGTCTTAGAGTTTCCAATGTTCTATCGATCACTGATAAATAATAATGTTTAGTTTTTTGAGTATAGAATAATGAGGCTCAATTTTAATTTTTTATTATATTTATATGCTGTTATGAAAATATTAGGAATAAAATTATATAATGAATTTTATTTTAATATTGTTGTTTTATTTAATATTTGGAGGAATTTATATTCAATCTAATGAATTGGGTTTTTATGTAATAAATTTAATATATATTTAATGAATGTGAATAAATACAAATAATTTCTTTTGCGCATTTAGTTCATCATAAATATTTTTTATTACTTTGTTAATGGATATTAAATATATGAGGATGGGGAACCCTAATGAGGTGTTCCACGCATTCTCTATATATGTCAATGAGTATCTCAATACATATACTATTAAAAAATAAATATCTTTATCTTCTCTAACATGTTGAATCATTGAGAGGTAATCACTGTAATAGAGAATTGATCCCCGAAATCCTTCTGAAATCAATGTAAATGAATAATGGTTATATTCATCAAATTGAAATGATCTTCAATGCTCCCCTATAGCACTATGTATTTGAATAATAGTGACTATGAAGATTGTTTAATTATGCGAGATTGATCTAGAAGTGTTTAAACTTATATAATTTATGCAATTTTCACCAATGACATAGGAATGATTAGTGCACATGGATTAGAATCATTTTATAATTTTTATATATTTTTCTTAGGGGTTAATTAATTAATGATCCATGGACAATAAAAAAACCCAAATTTCCATTGAATATAAATAATATTTACTCTATTGTTGAAAATTTTTACATCCTCATCTTATCAGCATCCACTATATGACCCAATTCCATCAATTGGAATCATACCATTGTGTATTTTTAGTGCGATGAAAAATATATTTTATTTATTTTTATATAGACCTTTTTAAATAGGTCCCAATGGATCATATCACTCTACAATCTAATCTCGGTTGGCCGTAATATAACAATTCAAAAAATTAAGGATCAAAAGTGGTGATTTTAATTGTAATAAACTTGTAGAATGAATATTTAATATATATTATAAGGTTTCAAATATCGTGGGATGAAAAAACAACATAAATAAGTAAATTTTGGATTCCTTGATAAATTATTTCCATGCTTTAATCATAATTTGTATGTTGTATCCCATTAGATTGGTTCCTTGATTTTCTCTATCGGTAGTGGAAGAATTATTAAATAAAATTATAATTTAAAAAACAATATGTGGTTTGAAAAATATGGCTAATAAGACAAATTGTAAAATTAGTGTCATCTGGACAGCTAAAAGTCCTATATCCATCTCAAAAAATTGGATGGTGTAAAATATCTTCTCAATAGTAAAAAAAATTTATATATAATTTATTAAAATAAATAGAATATTGATGAAGTTATGAAGATTTCATAGAAATCCTATAGTTGGACACCACCTAAATCATGCATTGATTCCATCCTCCATTCCAACCCAATCTATCCATCATCCTCATACCTAAGAATCCACTATAATATTTCAGCATAATCTCTACATGGTCAATTTGCGGCCATTACCCACTCGCTATTGCACCAATATCCTTCAATAGGTACCCTGACTTCTCCATTGTTTTTTGTATCCAATCCTTACATTCCTCAAAACCACCATTGAATAATGCCACCCCAACTACTACACAAGCTATTTTCATCCATACCAGACATGCCATCACCTCTATGTAGCGTGACCCTAATTACTAGATAATGTGGTTCTATGGGTCCTGTTGGACCTGACCATCCTGGAAATAGGATAGGTTGGATCAATCTAAATTGTACTAGTTTCTATCAGTCTAGTATATTCTACAAAATACTCTACACTGAGTTTTCTAAATCTAAAAAAAGCTTGTGGAGTTATTCCCCTGACTGCAATGTGACTGAGTGGGGGCCTAGGGAAGAGATAATTTTATATAATTCAAAATACATTTAAATAATTATTGGTTTAGAAATATATTATTTTAAATTTTCAAATTATTTGATCTATGTTTTCTATAAAATAAATATAAACTATTAATATAAATTTTTTATTAAAATTAAATTTTTATTGTAACTAAATAAAAAAATAGATTAATATAATAAAATAAATTAATATATTCAATATCCCCTATAATTTAAATTTAATAAAATTACATTTTATCAAGTGTATATTAATTATCCGGCTAGCCTTGAGTAATGAATGACCATGTGCCTTCATGTTGAATTTCATTTATTTTTTTTACCAATGTTTTATCTTTTTAATAATTAGTTAATTTTGTTGTTGGTTTATACATCATCATATAAATTTAAATATGTATATATTCCTGAACATCCATCATTATTTTTGTACGTATGGTTTTCTCCCTTATACCCCCAATATAACAATTGAGTATATTTGTATAATGATGATGATGATGTAGAAAATGGGCCACAAAAAGTCAAAGTGAAAACCCTGATGAGATATAGACACACATGACTGTGGTTCAGGGCCGAATTATTTTAATTAAATAATATTCAAGTTGAAATAATATGACCACATCACATAGTTCTTACCTATATTTACTTGATTACTATTTAAATGGGCTATATATTTGACCACATTTTCTATAAATATTTATAAAAAGATAAATGAAACTATTAATGAAATTTAAAGCATATGATTAAAAATATGGAATAAATTTAATCAGATTTTCTATATTTTAGAGAAGAAATTAAATATAAACCCGGAATTAGAAACATGATAAAAATATTTAGGAATATTAAGTTTTATGAATAAAAAATTATTAATTAATATATCTTACATGGAAAAATATTATCTTAATGTTAAATTTATTTATTACTTATATAATATATAAATTATATAAAAATTATTCCCCAATATTTATAAATTATGTTCATATAGTTGAAAACACATTTCTTGCGTTAAAAACGTTCTTCCAGAAAATACACTATTTGAATAAAAATGTTTTCATCCTTAATTCTAAAATAATAATTATTTTATTTAATATAGTTAAAAATATGTAAATTAATATAACTCATATAAAAAAAAATATTTTTGAAAATTGGGTCTTTGTAAAATCATGGAATTTAAATATTGTTTTTAGTATAAATTAGAATTTTCAATTCTCACTCATGAATCAATCTTTTCAAAAAATTCTCTAAAAAATCATTTTCATAAAAAAAATTTATTATGATTTAAAATGTATAAATATTTTTATCAAATATATTCTTTAAATTTTTTTTCAATGAATATAGTATAATTTTTCATATAAATAAATAAAAATCATTTTGAAGGAAATATAATTTTAATGCATTGTTTATCTTTTCTAAAAATTGGTTTCTTTTTTCCTAAAAATTAATCAATATTGTGGTAAGATATTTTTGTATAACATAACATATTTAATTTTATTATGTACCACCAATGTAATTTCTTGGTTGTAATAGAATTATATTTAAAATGATAATTTTTTGTTCATTTATATTTTTTTTGTTCCAAATCATATATGTTATAAAATATAATTTTCATCATATAAAATCATTGGCTGTCACATTATCCCTAACCAATTAATAAATTTCATCCTAATTGTTTTAAATAGTTCTCTAAAATCAATTATTTTATATTAAAATGATATTTTTCGGAACCCACATAAACAAGGGTTATTAAATATTACTCTAAAAAATGTATAGGTAAATTTGAAGGAAATATATGTTTTTGAATATGAGTACATTATCGAGAAGGTAATATATGAACATGGATGAAAAAAATAACATCGATGGACTAATAGAGAGTTATATATAACATGTTTAGGTGAAGGATAAAAACAAAATAACCTTGTATTATAGATGAGATAAAATACAATCAATTAATTAAAATTGAAGGATATAAGAATATTTATACCAAGGGATCATTTTCCAAGAGATGTTTATTTCTTTTACCATAAGTAAATATAATTAATTGAAAATTATAATATCACTCATTAATCAATTATGATAATACTCTAATCTATTTGTCCAATTGATGAGTATTTGATATTTATTTATCCTACCTAAGGTCCTAAAAATAACATCTAAATGATCATAAAAGTACATCCAGACATTCCTCATATTTTTTCAAATTAATGATAACAAATATTTATCATAAGGTATGTCAATTCCCAATATAAAAAACCATTAAAATAACGCATTTAACTCAATCATTATCCCTAATAACCATAAAATATCATCTTATATCATTTAATAAATAAACATATATCCCAAATGAAAATAATAACATTGAAATTAATGTATATATTAACCTCAATAGTTACGACATGCATTTCCTCTAACATTAAAAGAAGTTAATTTTAATTTTCCCATTTAAAAATTAATGATTAATAACATTTTAAATGTAATGTATTAATATAACGCATCTTAATAAAATGTCTCCAAAAATATCATTATTCCGTATGAGATTTCAATATATAATTTTGTAACATAAAAATATTACACAAATACCACAAATCAAATTTAGATATTATCCTAAATTGTGGTCATTAACGTTAAAATAAATATCTTATAAAATATATCCTTGGAAATGAATCAATTTTTCACCATAAATATTATCTATATACCACAAACCATAAATATTATCTATATCCTACAACACAAATGACCATTATTATCTGAAGATAAAATAATATACTAACATAAAAGGTCTTATATACACTAATAATGAATTCAACCTGAAATTCATTAAATGATTCAAATTACCTAAAACACACATCACAAAAAAGATAAATAGATATCTAATCATGTTAACTTCTTACTAAACCAAAACATATAATTTAATGATGGTGTATATATCTAATATGTTATATTGAACATGAGCACATTTCCCTTATTCCCCAAATTAAATCCCATAATATTTCCATAAATAAAAAAATGTCATAAACAATATAATTAATGACATAAACAAAATTTTAAACAAATTATAAAAAAAATTACAATATCCAATTCAATCACATCAATATCAATAGTACCTTATCAAAACAAAGATCTGTCAATTTTTATTGTTATTTGTACCATTCTACATATGCTTAAAAATCATAATGAAGACTATTATACTAAAATCATTAGACGATGCATTACTCTTATATTCATAATATAATTTATATAATTCATTAATCCCAACGCTTAAACACATAAATCATTTATCAATAATTTTTGGAATATCATATGTCATTCCCTAGTTAATGATTTTTAATTATAAAGAGGGAATTAACTTAGATAAAGCTTAGGTTTCCAAAATATATGACACTGAATTCCTTGTAAATTAATATCACTATGACATTTATTTCAATATATAAATATTCATAAACTCTATTTAATGTATTAATCTATGTTTTGTATCCAACATTGCTAATAATAACGGAAATTGTACATTCATATCTCTAAGGTCATTTCCACAAGAAATTCTATAAAATTCAATTTTCTTCACAGTTTACATAGTATGAAACATATTTATTTTGTTGTTTTATTATATGAAATCATGATCGATTATTAGGCATAATCGTAAGAAATTTTCTTATAATTCCCTTCCCATTTTGTTGATCTTGTGGAAAATAAGTGTATTGTCCATCATATTCTTTATTAGCTTGATTTCTTATGGTACCAACCCTTGAATAAAATCAAAAAACATCTTGTGAGAAATTATAATCATAGTGTAAAACAATATAACTATGAAAAATCATTCATTGTATTTCAAGTTAAATATATATAAATTTTAATCTGGGACACAATATGTTTATGAAATTTCATCAATGTTCATAATGAAAAGATAGGATGTTATCAACTACCTAAAGCTGTACAATGGGTTATGAATTTTTTTTTCAAATCCTAGTTTCTTAAGATTATCTAAAACATTATATAATACTAAATATAATGACCCATACAAGTCATATATTGATATGTCTTCTATTTAGATAAGTATTTATTAAAAAACATTACTACCCATTATAGAATTGTATAGGTTTAGTTTGTTTGAAAACATGAACACATAAAATTTTCCTAAAAATACCACAATCTGATATTCATAACATGAAACCATTATATAAAGTCTTATTGTTACTTAGGTATTGAAATTTAATACAGTGTAATATTTTTTTGAATATTTCGAATCCTAATAAAGAGTCGACATGGGATCTCGGGGCTCGAAGATCATCATTGCAGTGATATTAATAATATCAATTATAATATATCAATTATTCATGGTTTAATTATAAATTTTTAATAACAAATGTGACGAGTCTTGAATTTGAAATAGGAGTCCACAATTTAGTTTATGGTGCAGTTGTTACCCATAGAATGACATATAAATTTTCGGTGCTGGTTGTTGTGTGAGAGGTGAGATGGAATGGTATAAAATAGATTATATTTTGTGAAAAAAATAGTCATAAATAACTAAAACCTAAACCATTCGCTCAGGAATGGTATAGAATGGGAACCCCCTCCCTTGAGAGACTAATGAGCAATGATGGTGGCTTTCAGACCACAGTGCAACAGCTTCAGATCTATGCTTATTGCACATGAATGAGCATGAGTCAAAGATAATTTTACAGGAAGGTGCATTTGTCATACATCATTTCACATGTTGAAGAATGAGTATTTAATCATTTCACATGATGTATCATGATTATTAAAATTACCCAATTCAATGATCCAGTATCAGGGTACACCCTTCATAATCATTTTATTCTCATGTTTATGTGTTTCACATAGATTACAAAACATGGATTCATTGATCACCATATTTTATAAAAATATCATGTAAATGTATAATACATACAAGAAGATAAAAAATAAATTATTTTATGAACATAAAGGTGAAAACCCCGAAAAAATGGTTATGGTATTCACTACAAAATGATTTTTTCATGGAAAATCATGGTGTTATTTTGGAAGAATAATGAAATCATATAGAAATTAATAAAATGGGATAATTAGATTGAAAGGGATATATCATCTGTTACACCTATAATTGATATAAATAGGGATATTAAAGTGAATTCCCCAACATAAGTAACTGGATATACATTGCTTGACCAAATTGACCGTTGATGTAGGAGGAGAAAGAAAAAGAACCCTTATAAAATTTTAACATGGTAATGGGTATACACGAAGGATAATAGGGTGATTAATGAGAGTGAAAGGAAGCTATCATAATTTATCCATCAAATGGATAATAAGTTAGTCATGGAATATAATATCTTAACATATGAAAACGGAATATAATAAATATAACATAAAATATGATCTTGAATAAAAATGAGAAGAGAGAAATACCATAATGAATTTTTGCACAGTAATGAAATTGGTGAGGGAAAAAATAAGGGGGGATAAATGATACCTCATAAAAATAACATCCATTATAATGTAATGAAATTATTACAAATAAATGTAAATACCAGAAATTGGAATTAAAATGACAAATCACAAAGATGGTGCTTGAATTCAATAGAAAAGCGGGAAATCAGTTACTAGGATTAGTGACTCCAACGTCTTAGGATAATATTATTGGGATCTAGTTGGCGAATTGGGAGAGAAATATGCGGAATAAGGAAAAATATAGATGAGATTAATGAATTTTTCATGAAGTGAATTGTGATCATGAGTGGGGTTTATATGAAAAGTGTGGGATTTCATTATTATTTTAATTTTAGACATTATGTTGTAAAATATTGATAATAACTAACAATACCATGGTTTTTACAATGTTTTTAAGAAATAAGGAGTGGTATAAATTATTTTTTAAGGCTAGGGACCTAATATAATAAAATATCTCCCTTTTTAATGAGGATGTAAGCCACACATTCAATGAAACTAATATAAAATCAAATAATATATTAAATGTATTGGATGATTCATAATGGATTTAAAAAATAAATAAATTAAATTAAAAACAAAATTATTTTAAAAAGAAATAATATATTCATCAGAAGATACCTTTTGTTCTATTTATTACATCAATATTCATCCATTATTATGTCATAAAACAAAAAGTATATTTATATTCTATTTAATATTGACCCAAAATTTCAACTGTCTAAGAAAATTATGAAAAAAACATTATTGGATAATTTCTAAAATTTATTCCTATAATAATATACATTTTTTTAATAATTTCATTCATATTTTTTTTTATCTTTTAATATAATAACTGAAATTTATTTACAATTTATGGGTTTAGACAATTACAATTTTCGAGCCATAATAAAAAATATATATGAAATTATAAAAATTATATGATGATTTATATTTAATAAATGTAATTTAATATTTTACTAAAATATTATTTATTTTAATAATCCATTAATTCATCAAAATAGATTTCTTAATAGAATTTGAATATACAATGGAAATAATATTTTCTCTTTATAAATCATGTACAAACTAAAAAAAATATGGTGAAAATAAATTCAATAATATATATATATATATACATATTCCTATTTCTAGGTTCTCGATACATATAGGATTACTACACTAGAACAATCCCAAAGAGTAAGGTGCGTGATAGTGGGTATTTCATGGTATAGTTTAGTGAAAATGGTTTGGTTTGTGGTCTCGAAGAGTTTGAACTTCTCTAGTAAATATTTTCACTCATGGTTACGTTTTTTATCTTTTCTTGAGAATGTTATATAGAATATATTTGAAACACTATTTCCCTTGGATGATCAGAAAAACCGGCTTTAATGGGTGTCATCATACTTATTGAGGTTATCTATTCCTTTGTTTGTGCCAAAAGGATTTCTTAAAACCCTGTATTAATTGTAGCCATGTCGTCATTTTTCAAAGGATATATTGTTAAAGGTAATGATATATAATGTCGATTTAAAACCAATTGAATAAAATAAATAAAAAATTCAGGTGTTTTATATATCCATAAGACATATAATTAAATCAAATTAAAGGTAACATTATCATAATTGTTTTGGACATTAAAATCTTCCCCCCTTAATAATGTTTAATCTCAAATATAATTTATACCACACTAAAAATGATGAGGGTGATGTGGATTCATCACATCCTCTGCATCCCATATTTTGTCTTAAATCTTGTGGGTTTTCCACTAAAACAATGATGTGGGGAGTTATCTTATTTTGTTGAACGTTTTCTCTCTGATATAATATTGTCTCTATATTCTCTTCATAGGAATGGCCAATATCCAATTGTATTGGATCTAGATTATGTAAATTTGATAGTTTGGGATATATTTCCTTAAAAGTTATATATGGAATATATCATGTACTTAAGAGATGGTCAGTGGGAGTATTAGAAGATATGCCACTTGTCTGATGCAATCAAGTATCTCAAAAGGGACAATTAACCTCAGATAAAGATTTCCCATCTTCAATAATCTCATCAGTCTCTTTCATGGAGATAGAAATTCTAATTCCATTTCTCTAACATTTAACCATAGGTTATGTCTATGACTGTCATCCTAGATCATTTATCATCTTTCAATAGCTTTGTTGTGTAGTTGGAAGATCATATCCTTCTCAACCATTCCTTCATCCACTTTAGGACCAAGATTTTTTTCTCCCAACAACATCCAATCATTTTTTTGTTCTATGTTTCTTCCAAAAAATGCCTTTATAGAGGGGAATTTGGATGCATGAGTGGAAACTATTGTTATAAAATAACTCCACCAAAAGAATACATCATCCCCATCTACCTTTGAAGTCCATTGAATTATCTCTCAACATGTCCTCATGTTTTTGCATAGTCTTATCATATTTGCCATAATTGTGAGGTTGATAAGCCATAATAATGTTTAGATCAGTGTTTTGAACAATCTAGAGTCTTTTCTATAATATAATTTCAAATATTGTATCTCAACCAGACACAAATGGTAGTGTTACTCCTTCTGACCTTACTACCTCACGAATGTATATATGCACCAATTTACCCAATTGAAAATCCTCTCGAATCCCAATGAACTGTGTATCCTTTGAAATGTGATAAAAAAATCCCATATAGAATTTTTTTCGTTTGGATGTATTTTTTTGTTAGTGAAAAAGTATAAGGGTATGTTTTCCCATTTCTATATTGGTATGGTTAATGGTTTCATAATAACCTTTTAAATATTATTTCCATCCTTAACTTTCTATCATAATACAAAAATTGATGAATATTCAATGATATCCTTCTTCATGTTATCCCACATATTATTCCCTCGATGATTGTGATACATCCTTGTGTTTTGTGGGTGAATGGAGATTGTCTAACTATGCATATCATCCGATAGCTCATTCTTAAACTCGTGATTTTCCAGAACACATAGTCTTGAATAAAATGTCACAATTAATTATTCATTGTCATTGAACTCTATAGATGTCCATCTTCTAATTGTTTCCACTTTATTTTGAATTCCCAGGTCATCTATTTGAGCACTGTTTAACATTTTCAAAATACACAGTTGAGAAATAATTTTGAAATTATTGATGTGGTTCTTTTATATATTGTTTCGATGTATATATTATTTATGTCTAAAAATAGTTGATCCTTCTCGATTCATATCAATGAATGAATTGATGAGTCCTTTCAACATGGAGCATTTTCCAACTAGATTTCTCTACAAGGATTGTAATTTAGTTTATTGTCGTAATACATGATGATCTGTGACCATTATCATTGGAGAATACTCAAATATTTTGTGTGTATATATATTTGATACTTTTTTTGATCTGTATATATTTCAATATTCTCCCCAAATAGATAATGCCTCTACATTTTTAATTCCAATATCAATGTTTCTGGATCTAGATCATGCATCCGAAAAAATATTTTCATGGTATTTCATCTTCCATTAGGTGTAGCCAATGAATTTTTCAATATTCATCAATTCACATCTTAATCTCTTCATTGAAGAATCATTGAAAATCATAGACTTTCCAAAATTTGTGTGTATTGTGATAATAGGGGTGGTGATATGACTTCTATTCAAATCCTTAATGACTTCTTACCATTTATCATTCCATAAAGATATTAATCCCTTCCATGTTAGCTTGGTTAAATGGTTTGACAATAATTTAGAATTTTTTCCACATCAGTGATGATAAATAGATTACCCAAGGAAATTATGAATATTTATCACTGATGTTGGCCTCCACTATCCCTTATTTTATTTTTCTTGGAAGGATCCAAATATATCTACTTTCTTCTAAGAATGTGCCTAATTAATGATACTTCCTTCAACCAAAACACATATCTACTATACATTGAATAAAGCTTCTCCTTTCAAAAGGCTTTAAAAATAGTTCTTAGAATCTCCTCCTGATCCATTTTGGTTTTGGAGTATATTTTAATTTATTCTTTAATTAATAAAAATAATTAGTGGTGGAAATATCTAATAACTATTTTCATCATTTCCATGAAATTTTTTAGAGAATTAGTGAGTCTAAATTGAATCACTATGAACACATAATACATGCACATCATATGAAAAGAAGTTATTGGGATACCATAATTCTTCACCATTAAATAATAATATCCCGACTGTAGAACCACAATATATGATTATTTTAGTCTACATATCTGATAAACAATTTCATCAATTTCTAGAAAGGACTCTTGTTATTGATCGTTATTTCTTTCAAAATGTGACAATCAATGAAATTGCACAATAAACTATCTAATTTTTGATTAAGTGGACTGTAGCACCACATAGTTATCACATTGGAATATAAACCCTTTATACAGATTATCATATAGTAATTTCCACATATCCTAAAGTTCCATAACATCCAAACAATATAAAATTTTGAATATTGGAAATTACCCAGGTATATGTTCGATCGAAAATTATACCACTCAAATAGGGGAAGGCCATGAAATTCCTCAGAAAACACATTTGTATATTCCATCACAATAGGAACGACATCAATGATGATACAATAAATATACTAAATAATTTTATCTAGATATTATTTCGTATATGTGATTAATTTAAATGATTTAAATGATGGTACCAAAGAATATTAATCTTCGCCCTTTCACTTTTAAAGAAGTTGTGATCAATTCTTCATATGAAGAGTTATTTCCATCTCATAGAAATTTATGATGGATATATATAGGGAAAGCCAACCCATGCCCTAAATATCATCAAATTCCTCCTAACAAAGTATTAAAGGGTTCACCTTGATGTTAAATTGAAATATTGTGATTGGGGAAGAGTTATATACATGTGAAGGAATGATGGCGAATTTTAGTTTTTCACTAAAATATCTACATCCATGCATTGTGGTGGTGTTTGATTAGTTCTACAACACATAAATCATATAATAGAATGCATATATCATTGGATGATAACCTGAACACTATCATTTTATTTTTGTTCTACTCGTATACATCATCCAAATGAATGTTCAGGGAGATATTTTTTAAACTATTAGACACATAAAGTGGAATCCAAATACTATAAAGGGATAAAATTTAAATTACATTTGTCTCCTTAACATATGAGTTTTTAGGCTTCAATCTATGATATCAATGATCTATTTCTGAAATGATATTGTTATGTGTAATTTTTTTGTTCCCGCAATAATGGATTATAATGAGATTTGGAATTTACTAAATCATATTCTCTGGGACTGTCAAACCATGTGCACAATAAGGCCCATTATCATCTACAAGGTTACCATGAGTCACTCTCAGAACACCTTTTCATGTTTTTAACTCCATGATACATCTATTCAAGAACAATATCCACATGTAGTATCTATATAGGTATGTATATTCATGATAAAACAATTAATATATATTATTGAATATTTAGGGATGTGTTCTTACACTAAGTCTTATCCAAAATGGTTTTAATTTTGGTTTTTTATCCCAATCAAAAAATTAACTAATCAAATACCATAATACCAACTATAACTATCCTTCTCTTTATTTCATATTTTAACAATATTTATTACATAAAATTGTACATAATATAACTCATAATATTGATATGAATAGTATATTCAGGGTTTATGAACATTAAATAACAACTTAAACAAGAAAATAAACATAATTAATATGAACACTATTTTTTGTCAAACATAACATTGTATGAGATAATAATAGGACATACATAAGAAAGGGGTGATCTAAAAAGCCTTGTAAGGGAATGATAATGGAATAACATGGGTATAATAAAACATGTTAAACAATATATATCAGTGATTCATAATGAAAAATGAAATATGTTGAAATATATATCATGATATTCATAATATGGGAAATTTGGAAACAATATAGAACATTATATTTTCATGAGTTCAGGAACATTGCTCTTGGAGAAGCATGAGTCAATGCTCATTGCACATGCAGAACCATAAGTCAAGGATCATTTTACATGAAGGATAATGTGTCAAAACTCAACGATCCTAAGGGAAGATGAGTGAAAACTCATTTCACATGACATATCATGATAATAAAAATTACACAATTCATTGGGGTGATCTTAGTGCACACCCTTCATAATATTTTCATTCTCATGGTTATTTATTCAAACCTTGATCATACGGTATAGATTCACTAATAATTATATATTATTAAAAAATTAATTAAGTGTTTAATAAATACATATATATAAATGATCTATAATTTTATGTGTATAATAGTGAACAACCTTGATAGAAAATGGGAATGATATTAACATCAAATTGATTTTTGCATGGAAAACTGAAGTGCAATTTCTGCACTATAACAACGTCATATAAAATTCAAAAAATGTGTTGACGAGAGGGAAATGGGGTATATAATAATTTATATTTAAAAGAAAATGTAATATAGATCTTGAAATACATTCCCCTTAAAAATTAATTGGATATAGATGGCCTGACATAATAAATAGGCTTGAAGTAGGCGGATAAAGAAAATGAATCATAACTAAATTTCAGCATGGTAACAGGTGTACATAAACGATAATCGGGGTGATTAATGAGAGTGAAAGAAGGATATAATTATTTATAAATCAAATATAATGTACGTGAATTATGGACCATCATATCCCTACACATGAAAGTGGTATTTATGAAGAAAAATATAAATGATGTATAAGAATCGAAATGAGATGATAGATATCACTTATTTTTTTTTTCCAAGTAATGAAAAATGTAACACTCCAAATGATGGGGGATGTATAAATGATTACTCATAAAAATTAAATCCATTTTACAGTAAGTTAATGATTATAAATTAACTTAAATACATGACATTGAAATGAAAAGTACTAATCTCAATGAATATGATTGAATTCAACTGAGTGGAGAGAAATCACTTCCTTGGATGTGTAGCCCCAAATCCTTAGGAGAGGATTATTGGGAGCCTAGAGAATCCTTGGGAGGACTCTAGAGAGTAGAGGGTCGTGTTTGGATTGAATTAAAGGATTCTGAGTGAAGAGAAATGGGTACTTGGGAGAGTTTATAGAGAAACGGTGGGACATTACATTATTATTTTGATTTTGGACATTGCATAATAAAATATTAAAAACCACCAACCATCATATGATTCTTACAATGGATTATGGAAAATGGGAGTGCTATAAATTATTTTATGAGGCCATGGGATGAAGATAATAATATAATTCCTTTTATAATATTGAGCTGAGTCACATTTTAAATGAATTGAATTAAAATTATTACATATATTATATTTCTTAAAGGATTAATAATGGATTTAAAAAATAAAAAAAATGAAAATAATACCATTTTATTTTAAAAAACATATTTTTGGCCGAAAATAATTTATTGTTATTATTAAATCATTATTTATCCATTATGATGTCATAAACCACACAATATATTTATATTGTATTTAATTTTTACACAACAAATCGACTATCTCAGAAAAATATGAAAATTTCTCTATAGTATATTTTGGACATCATGATTGAAAAAATAATATATATTATATTTAAATAATTATTTAATATTTCAATTCTAACATTAAAAAATTTATATTTATTAAATATTGTCGGGTTTTGATAATAAAAATTTTAAATACATAGTGATAATTACATTTGACATCAAAAAAATTATATGATCATTTATATTAAAAAAATTTAATTTAATATTTTATTAAAATATTAGTTATTAGAAATATATATTACATCATAAAAATATTTTTCATAATTTATTTGGATTATTAACCAAAAAATATATTTGTGCTTTAAAAATCGTTTACAATGTAACAATAAAAGGTAAAAAATACATTCAATGTTCTAAAAGAAAATAATTTTCATAAACCTATTTTCGGGGTCATGTTACATATCCATTTATTACACAAGAATAATCTATAAGTTTGAGGTGGGTGATGGTGGGGATTTCATGGTGAAATTTGGTGAACATGGTTTGGCTCGTTATCAAAAAGATCTTGATCTTGAATTGTCAAAGGTTTCACTCATGATTAAGTTGTTGGATCTAGGATTGGGATTGGTTTAGCAAAAAGAAAAAAAAAATCTTGCTCAAATAGATGTTCTGATAAATGGGATTCATAGTGTCTGATGCTAGTGGTAGGTTCTATCACATCCTATGTATGTTCCAAAATCATATTTAAAACCATATTTTTTCTTTTCATGTGATCACTATTCATAAAATATGTTATCAGTGGTAATGATAATTAACCGTCAATTAAATCAATATTGGTATAATAAAATACAAAAGATGCACATGTTTTTTATATCCATAATATATTTATTTAAATAAAAAGAAAAAATGTCTTTTATTCATAAATGTATGGTTCATTACAAAATGTATACATCCAAATACATGGACATGTGCAATGGTGGGGCCACTCACCATGTGGACCCTCACACAGAGCTTGCACACATTTTTGAATACTTTCATGTATAATATCTTCTTCATCAAGGATCTGATTCATGCATATGTGTAGCTTATGTTGAGATTTTTTTCTATATAAAACGTTGTGGTAGATTTAGTGGTGGATTATGTGATTGTGATGTTGTGTGATACATGAACGATGATGTTGTATCTGTTCTAAACATTTGAATGGGATCCAGAGTATCATTTGAGATATATAATGGTTAGTACCATTCCCTATTAACACATTATGTGGGTACCATGGACTATATTGGAAGGTAGTGCAGTTCTACCCAACCATATCAGGGTACATGGTCCATACCTATGATTGTGTTATGGAAATGTTTTTATGGGATAGATGACCCTATGAATGAACCATAAAAAATTATGGAAATCTTGGTGTTGTATTAGAGAGATGTGTTGATTTGTACTCAATAGAAATTCCAGGTATTGGGTTTCCCTTACGTCTCATCTTAGTTGATTTGAAACTCCACTTTAGATAGGTTGCGGGTCCACTACCAATAGAGTAGTTATTCTAAGGTCTGAACATCCCTATAGGACCAAAGCACGATATCTTCATATCTTTAATGTAGTTGGGGATGAATATCCCATAGTGTATTTGGGTTAGTACCCTTCATAGTTTTTAGACAGATGGAGTAGGTACTCCCATATCGTAAAAGAATGTTGGTCCTCATTTAGTGGACCCATTAATCATATTCTATGTTAGGGAATGGGTCCTCCAAATATGATTTAAAGATAGATTCAGTTCTACACATTTTATCTAGGGTGTTGGTACTCTACAATTTGAGTCAAAACTCCCCTATCATTAATTTTCTTGGTATTAAATATGTGAAGGTCAACAAAATAATGTACTCACCAGTCATAAAAGAGGTCGTGACCTATATTCTGGGGTATGTTTTTCAAAGTTTTGTCATGGTGTTGGCCCCCCATTGAGATTATATTGGTAGATTGGTACTCACAGTTCATACTAAGAAGGGAGAGCTCTATCAATAGAGTGTAACTCCATAATCAAATCAGTGTTCATATCCTATATCAATGAGATTTTACACCCTTAACATGTCAACGTACTGGTCATCCAATGGATAATGATCTCCTTAAGAGGAGAAGTCCACTACAATTGAATTGTATGTTATCAGGTTAGGAGTTTTTGCTTCTTCAATACAGTGAGGTTAGGGCCTCTCCCAATGGTTGGGGTAGTGGTTTTGGGGGTTAGTTATAAGTTATTACGACATTAGTTGTGGGGGTAACCAAAATGTGATGTTCCCTCCAAGGAATCCTTTTATAAGAGATTCATGTGAATCAATAATACTTTTGTAGTTGTGAGGGGAGATCTCTCCTAGTAGGTTTTATGAAATTAACTAGGGCACATGATAACTAGTATGAGATTAATGGTAATGGTTTCTAGAGTTAGATCTTTAAATCTATTCATAATGGATCATGTTTTGTCATATGTACCATCTAGGATGGTATAATTTTTTTGATTAGTTATTTCTCATGAAAGGGTACTATCTAGATTGGTTGTGCTTCTAGAGCATGTTTTCATTGTCATGTGTCACATTCATGGCACAAGTAGAATCTAGTAGTTTGATACAAGGACCGAACCTTATGAGACATGGAGTATGATATGAGATTATTTTAAGGATTCTAGGAGTCCTTTACATGATTTAACATTTCTCAATTGAAATTCAATTTTGATCAATATGACTAGTCATTTATAGCCAAGGATGGTTCGAGATGGAGTTCCTCTCTTGTTTGGGTTTCCTTTGGCTGGGTCGAGTGGATTGTTTCCTTTCAGTTACATCCTTTTATTTTGGGTTACAGGGTGCCTAAAATCTATTGTTGTACTCACCAATACAATTAATTTTCCCATTCAAGTTATATATATTGAATATGATGTGACTTTCAATAGATTCCCTATTGGACCTGAAGCATGAAAATATTTATCAACAAGATTGATCAAGTTGTTTAGTAGATCCTGGCTGAGGAACATTCTGACCATTGAATTTTACAGTGATCTCCTCCACATGAGTATGTTGGATGATTTTATAGTTATTTTAGGGATTTTTTATTACCATTTATACGATAATTAAATGTACTCTAGTTGTGTGTTTGATGTATTCATGCATTTATTTTTTAGTTTATTTTATCGTTATACTATTTCAATTAAATATCTGAGGGTCCTTTCTTATATGTACTATAGTCTAAGACATCAAATTTATGATATATGAATAATAATTTCTAGATTCCATCCTCAAAATATTTTAGGAGGGATTGGGGAGTTCATTTCATAATCACTATTGGGATATGTCATTACATATTGGTAGTAGAACATGTTCCAATTTGGGAGAACAATTTTTTGATAATGGTTGGCATTGCATATAGGCAATGTTAAGGGGTTTCAAATTATTATATTAATTAGAGACATAAATTTTGGAGATATAAAAAATGTATCCATTCACATGGACTCTAAAAATATTTTTGTTAACTTAATACATTCGGGAACGAGTTATAGGGATATGATTGTACATAGATCATATATGATCGAGTTGTATTTTTTCCTATACATCCTTACTCAGCCCCCACATATATACAAATTTATTATGGTGTGTCATGATTATATTTCAATATTCTACAATGATGACCTCTAAAAATTGATTCATTGAGGTTTGGGATAACGATTCACCTAGAGATGAGGCTTCCATTCGGCGCACTAGTTTTTCAGATGTACATCATGGTGGTGTACCAGATGAACCACTACCCATTGAGTAGAAGTTTGTGCAAGTAGTTCATGAGGAGGACTAATAATGTTTGAGTGCATTGTATAAGATATCAATGTAGTTGGATCATACTTATTTGTGTGATCTCGACCCCCAGGAAGCTAATGACTAAATTGAGGAAGCCACATTCATTTTCCACCTTGTGAAGACATAACCGAATTAGATGGTGGTATAATAAGTGGTAATTCTATATGGTTCGTCTATGTGATGGTGGTGTTTGTTTATGAAAACCCACTATGAGGAAACACTGATTTGGGTGTTGTTGGGTTGGATCTTTACAGTTCTGTTTTGTCCATCCACATTCAGATTGGTCTGTATCCATGAGATTCTGCAACTTTATCTTGGTAGCATGACATGTAACGACCCGAACATTTATTAATTAAAATTCCAATTGGTCTAATTTAATTTCTTATTATTTAAAACTGAAATATAAAATTTTCTCTTCCTTGGTTTTTTTTATTTGGATTTTAAAATGCCATTATTAATTTTTACCATTGCTAATATAGCCATTGAGCAGTGACCACACGACTAGTATAAATATATGTTTTTAACAAAACCATGTTACTCAGACAAAGGATGTGAAGGACTAATCCATTATAATTGATAAATAAGAATCCCATTTATTAGAGCTTGTAAAAGTGGTAGTAACATCAAGCTTTTCTCTTGACCAAGCCTAAGCCGAGCATCATCAATAAATGTTTGAGTGGAATTGCCTATAAGAGAAGTAGATGTTAATAGAGATTACCAGTCATGAGATGTTATATGAGCCTCCCCAAGATTATGTCACCAACACACACCTTACCCATAGGTATTATGTGGGTTTAATAAGGGTTTATATAAGAAGAACTAAGAACTATGATTATGTGCATTTTTTTGGTACAGATTAAATATTACACATTCATTTTATTATTGTTATTTTTTTAATCATTTTTAATTAAAAAATTGAAATTTTATAGAAAATATTTAATTAATAAATATATTTTGATCAATTAATGGATTTTTGAATGTAATATCAATTTAATAACATATTATTTCTAAATCACATTTTATTAAATATAAATGATCGTATAATTTTTTTTAATATAATTGTAATTTTTTATGGTTTGAAAGATATTTTTTTCAAAACCCATTAATTTTAGAAAATTGTAGTTTTTTTTTATTTTAAAATTAAAATATGACATTTTTAGAAAATTATTTAGATAAAATTAATATTTTTTCGGGAATCATGATGTCAAAATAATCCTACATTGAATGTATCATAATTTTTCGAGGTACTTGATTTTTTGTTAAAAAAAATTAATACCGTATAAATATCTAAATGTGTTTTATGACATAATAATTACCCAATAGTAATTTAATAAAATTATATTAATGATATTTTTTTCCAATATATGTTTTACCATTAAAATTATTTTATTTTAGGTTTTTTTTATTTATTTTTCAAAGCCTTTGTTGACCCTCCATGACATAAAAAATATTTTAGAAAATTCAATTTGATATCCTTTTCAGTGAGTCTCACCTCCACCTAAGGATGCATAATATTTTAAAAACATCGACCATTGGACTTATAAAATAATATTTTATACTACTATTTGGATAAAACTATGTGCAAAACCATGGGTTTATTATGGTTTTAATTAGTTTTATGTGTAATTTTGAAAACCTAAATTATAAACAATTCCAACAATTTTCATATATAAACCCACCAATGATCCAACTTCCTCTTCACTATGAATATTTGGAGCTTGACCAACCTCTGACTTCCCCTCTCTAGAATCCCCCCAAGTCATGTCATGCCTCCAATAATCCTATGTTAAACCTCTCTGTAGTCGTCGAGATCACACTTCCTAGTAAGGGATTTTTTACTTTCTCATTTTGGTCTAAATTAAATTATATTTATATACCCATTTTTAATTACAAATGATGTGGTATGATTTAAAAACATTTCTAAACATTCTTCTTTAGTATTTAATGGTGATAGGCACATTTCTCTCTCATTAATTCCTCCCATTACACCCATTACCATGCCGAAATTCTGTAAAGATTTATCTCTCCCCATTTATATTCATGAAATTATTTTGTATTATGAATATAAATTCCATTACATATTTTAGGAAATGTATATATATGAACCCTTACTATACATATCATGTATGTATGATGAGACACCTCTTTCTCTCCCATCATCAATTTTTATGAATTCTTATGTCACACTATTATGCTGCCAAAACGTCACTATGATTTTCCTTGCCAAAGTCATTGTGTTGTGAATACCATGACCATTTATCAATCACAGGTATTCATATTTATGGACCATTACATATTGATTATATAGTTTCAGGTATTAATTACAATTCCCTTAACTATGAAAAAAATTTGTTGTTTAGTGAATCCATTTTATATGATCCATGTGGAAAACATACGCATGAAATAAGATGATTATGAAGGGTGCACCTTGATAGTGCTCCAATTAATTGGTTATAGATTAGTACCATGATAAATCAAATTCAATTAGTTTTTACTCAAGATAATTCATGTTCAATGAGGGTTCACTCATGAACCATGTGCAATGATCCTTGGATCATTCATGATATCATGTTAAATGTTGTTTCCACATTTCAATGATATAATAACCATTCTATATCAAGCCTTAATTTTCATTATTATATTATTCTAAATTGATATTCCTATTTACTAAAATATATTGTATTAATCAGGTTATGTATTGTATACCCCCTTGATGGGATTTATAGCTGACTATTTTATTATTCATGTCGTTATGTAATCCCATTCATTGCTACGTACGAGACAATGTTGTGGTGATGTGAAATAATATTTCAATAAGGACGATGTATTTTTTGTTATAACTTGTTATGTGATGTTCCTATTTTCCCAATAAACTAGAAAAATTGATCCTCAGAGTTTTCTTGAGTAAATGTTTATGTAATAAATTAGGTTTATCTTTGTAATAAAGACTAGGGTTTTAATAGTTTTTAATAGAGGATAGGATTAGTTATTTTTAGGATTAGGATTAGAAAACCCTTGTGGAATCCTTAAGGATACTACAAAGTATATTAAAAACATCCCAATTTTTTTTTGAGTATTGCTTTAGTTGTTTATCAGGAATATATATCACTATATGTATAGGACAAGGTAGAGATAGTTCTGGCACCAATGTATCTAGGGGTAAAACTCGAAAACACGACATTGAGTTATACTCGAACAGGAAATGGTGCACAAGTATGTGCCATGTAGTACACTTGGTAAGGAAACCCTCGAGGGATATTAATTGGTAAAGTAATGATCTTATTATGAACCACTATTAAGTGAAAAAATTCCCCATATGAATATATTTTGGGTATTATTTCATGTATAACATATATTGAAGATTGAAATTAATAAGTTGTGGAAATAAATGTAATTTATGAATTATCCCTTTTTCTAATTGGATTCCACCTTATGTGTATAATTGTATAAAAAACTCATCCATAAGTCTATATTGGATAGATTTGAACTAAAATAAAAAGTGAAATGTTGGGTTTTCATCTATAGATCTACGAATTTTTTATATCCCAATTTTTTAGTACAACAATCCCAATGCCACAAACAAATGGATTTAATGATATTGGTGAAACAAAAAATGGGGTAATAATTACTACCCAGTAATATAACTCATCCCATATCAAAATTTTTGGATTGAACTTCTGGTAGAAAATCATCATACTCTCTCTCCAGTGTAATTTGATGTTATTCCTAGCATGGATTGGCATTCCCTATAAAGAGGCAATAGAAATTTCTATGAGAGGGAAATCGATTTCCCAATGGCAAATCGACCCCCAAATTCTGTACAAGTTCTAGGAGGAGGGTGGATATTCTTTGTAAACACCATCTCTTTACTTCCCATTGAGCGTGTATATCATGCTCATATTATTGAGTCTATGAAAGAAACTATACATGAATACCTTCCTATTGTAATGAAATTCACTGAAGTGTTTCTTGAGTAAATTTACTGGTCTTCTTCCTAAAAAAGGTGTTGAATTCTCAATTGATCTTAGGCCTGGGGAATTTAAATAATGCCAGAATCTATATATAATGGTTGTTGTAAAGATTTATGTAATAAAGAAAAAACTATAATAGAATCATTATAAATTGTTTATAAAACCAATTTCTTATCCATGAGGTGAACCAGTCATCATCTTCATGATGTGAGATGGGTCAATTCGCATTTTCATTGATTATCACGAGTTAAAAAAATCATGATAAAGTAAAAGAATCCTCTTCCCTGAATTGATGACTTATTCGATCAGAAATGTGGAACAAAATACTTCACCCAGGTTGATTTGTGGTTAGGATATTACCAAGTAAGGGAGAATAAATAGGATATACTCAAAACTGCTTTTCGTAAAAGATATTGGAACTATTAATTCATGGTAATTCTTTTCACAATCACTAATGATCCCGAAATCATCATGGACATGATGAATAGAGTCTAAAGAAATTTCAATGAGAAATTTGGGGTATTTTTATAGAAGATATTCTAATATACTCATGATCCATGGTGGATCATGAGGAGCATCTAAGCACTATACTAGAGACCATGAGAAAAGATAAGATATTTGAAAAATAAAGAAAGTGTGAGTTATGGTTGAAGAAGGTCTAATTCATGGTACATCTCATCACGAGAAATGGTATATATGTTGATCCCTCTATGATATCTAAGATTGAGGGATAAATTAGGAAAAAATTGGCAATTAATATATACAGCTTACTAGGGTTTTTTGTATATTATCGCTGATTTTTGAACAAAATTCTCATGATTGTAAAACCCTAAAACCTAGAAAACTTAGAAGGGAGTCTTGTTTTCCTGGAGTGATGAATTTGAAGAGTGCTTCAAGGAGTTGAAAAGGAGGCTTATCACTACACCCATTCTCACACTACCCACAAATGAATATCTTTTTGTGATATTTAGTGATGCTTCAAAGATGGTAATGTGTTTTGAGTGGACGAATAATTAAAAATTCATTTCCCATTCATTAGGAAAATTTATATTTTATGAACACAAATATAAAACAAATAATTTGGAGTTGGCTATAGTAATATTCACTTTACAAATTTGGTGACATTACCTATTTGGGGAGATGTTTGAAATATATACTGATCACAAAAGCCGCAAGTATATATTCACATCGAAAGAGATGAATATATGCCAATGATGATGTCTAGATCTGATCATAGACTATGAATACTCAATCCATTACCACCATGGGAAATCGAATAAGTTTGAAGATGATCTATGTAGAATGAACCCAATGATTATATCATTAATGATAATTTAAATGGATAAAATGTTCTTATACTTGATGATGATGTAAATTCAAATCATAATGATGGAAATATCATTAATACATTCCCATAAGATTGCTCAACCGCCTCTTTTGGATTGGTTAAAGGATGGCTAAATGGATGATGTGGGAATTCAGGAGATAGAGGAAACTACCATAAAAGTGAAATCCTTGGAGTTTAACGTCAATAGAGAATGAATTGTGAGATTTGAGCCAATATTAAGTGTTCTATAAAATGCACAGTTAAATAATGAACTTTTGACTGATGCATATTGTTCGAATTTCGACATTGACCCAGAATACAGAAATATGTATTGAGATCTCTATGTTCATTATTTGTGGGATAACATGAAGAAAAAGACCACTAAGTATACGTCAATGTTCCTAGAATGTCAAATAGTGAAGGCTGAGATGATAAGTCGAAGTGGATGATGCAACCATTACCCATACAAAAATGAAAAAGGGAGAACATCACAATGAAAATTTTCACTGGACTTCTACAAACATCCAAGGGAATCGATGGTATCTGTGTTGTTTTGGATCATTGTACAATGTTTGTACACCTCATTGTTACCCAAGAGGATTTCCCATTGGATCAACCAGAACAGATATAAATTAATGATGTGGTAAGGCTGTATCCAGTACCACTGTATATTTTATCTGATCGAGATCCATGATTACCCTCTTTGTTCTGAAGGAGTCATCAGCATGCTCTGAATATTGAAATTAAAAGCAGTGTGCCTTATCATCCAAAAAATGGTGGCCAATTTTAGATAACTATCCAAAAACTTGAAAAAATGTTGAGATCATTCTCTATGGACTACAAAGAAGGATGTGATCTACATCTATCTCTGGTTGAGTTCTCTTACAATAACAGTTTCCAATCAAGAAAACAAATGAATCCTTATAAAGACCTTTATGAGAAGAGGTGAAGAACACCAGCATGTTGGGATGTGGTTGGGGAGAAAAAACACGTATGTCCAGAAATGGTCGAAGATACTGTGGAGAGGGTTAAGGCCATCCATCAACACATTAACGCATATCAATATTGAAAAAAGATCTATTCATATGATCATCGGTGAGACCTAGAGTTTTATTTTGGTGACATGGTATTCCTTTTTATATTGTCGTGGAAGAGAGTTATGAGTTTTGAGATGAATGGAATGCTTAGTCCAAGGTAAATTGAACATTTTGAGATACTTGATCACATTGGAGTAGCTGAATATCTACTAGAAGTCCCACCAAACTTGTATCAAGTACATGATGTATTCTATGTATCACCCATGAGAAATTACATACTTGAACCATCTCAGTTACTCAATATATAGGTGGTACCATTAGAGAATTACCTCTATTGTGAAGGGAAGCTGATGAAGTTATTAGATCGTAGAGAAAAAGTTATATGAAATAAGACAATGCCCACCATCAAGGGGTTGTGGTGAAACCACATGTTTAAAGAAATAACATGGGAATTATAGGAAGTGATGAAGTAGCGTTACCCTAAAGGTTTTTTGTGTGGGAACAATATATTTTTAGTGAGAGATTTCTTAAGGGGGAAGATTGTAATGAACCAAACATTTATTAATGAAAAATCATCTTGAACTAATTAAAAGTCTTATTATATAAAATTGTTATAAAACATATGCACTTTTTTTTATGTTTTTGGATTTTAAAAAACCCATAAAAATTGTTACAATTTCAAAACTAGTTGTTGAACAGTGACCACATGATTTGTATAAATTTAGAAAATTAACAAATCCAATTTACTCAAAAAAAAGAAGTGATGACCTCATCCAGAAGAATTTCTCCATTCAAATCCCATTTGTTTAATCTTAGAATGGATTCAGTGTCACTGGGTTTCTCTCATGACCATGACCAATCCGAGATTCAACATGTTAAGATTGAACGGAACCGGCCACGGGATAATTGGATGTTAATTGAGATTACCACTCAGACAATTTTATCTGATTCTTCCAAAGAGTCTGTAACCATCGCACCCCTAACCATTAGGTATGATGTGGGTGTTTTAACACCCCAATATTTCACCAAGTGTTTGTCAATGAATAATACAATATCTTTTAATGTACGCAACTTCGAGTTATATCACATCACTGCCAATCAAACTAGCCTTTTAAAAAGAAGTTATTAATATTAATAGCCTCTTTTTCGAATCTTTGAAAATTTATTTCTCAAATGGGACTTAATTTTTGGATTTTGAATATCATAACTAGATTAGCGTGATATTTTGGTGAATATATGATATCTTTCAATTTATGATGAATAGTGAAAACAATGCGTTTTTGTTTAAAATTGTCTTTTTTTAAGTAATTATTTTTAAATTTATATTTCATTTCAAGTAAAAATAGATATATAATACATATATTAATATAATATATTTAATTGGAGTCGCTTTATAATAAGATTAGATATATACAATTTTATTGATCTTTTTACCGTCTTTTACTCACCTTCTATGAACATTTTAAAATATACATAAAACAAAATTTTTAAACTTATATGAATTTAATTTCAAAAATCAAAGAGGAACGGTTGACATTAGGATGTAAAATTTGGTTCAATAGGATGAAAATAAATTTTGGTTAATAGTATCTTTTTAATTTTATTTACCATAGTTAAAATTAAAGATGGTAATTTAATGTAAAAATGATATTATAATTACCTTAAAACATGTGCTAATTCTATTGGATAAGTGGATATCAACTAAAATAAACCTTAAGACAAAAATTTGATACATTTTGATCCACATGGATTAGATTATGACATTTATTATATTTTAATTAAAGAATAGTTAAAAGCATAAAATTAAAATTTTTATACCTAAATCATTTTTAATATGGAGTTATACATAAGAAACATTATACTATAAAAATTCATCAGAAATCTAAAAAAATTTCTTAAAACATAGTACTACATATATAACTTTTAGACATTATATACATTAATTTATTTAATACACAATTACGATTTTGTAATTACCTTCTTAATAAAAGAATAAAATAATTGATTTTAATAATATTAAAAGAAATTAAATAGAAACTTCGGATGCTATACAATAATTTTCTAGGTTAATATGACATGTTAGGGTTGATTAAATGGATATTTATCCATGTAATCAACATGTTAGGACATTCAAAAAAACAAACACTAAATAGTGTAAAAATTGACAGAAATGTGTTTTTAAAACAAATAATATTTTAGTAATTTATATAATAGAACTAAAGATATAATGTTTGTCCAAAGGACTAAAATAATGATATATATGTCATTAACTAACCACTATAGGTTCTTATTTCAATTTATAGTATGTTGTTTAACCATGTAATTTAAAAATACATGAAGACAAGGTAAAAGATAAATAATTTAACTAAGAATCAAATCTATAAGATAAGGTTAATATGGTGACCTAATGTTGTTTAAACCTATTGGTTGAGATTTTTCCAACCCATGCCCACCATGGGCTCGAAATAAATATATTCTAATCTATTAGAAACCTAAAATTATTTTAGAATAAAATAACAATTGACAATTTTCCTGAAGTTCCCCTCACCAATCGTATAAAAGGGTACTTCACCTTATCTCAAATTTACACCTCCAAATCCATATGGATCTGTAAAACCCACTCAAATATCCTCCCAACTACCCTCACATAAACCTATAGACCATACTTTTAGAATATAGCCAACCTATTGATCCAATTTTTTCAAATAAAAAAGAAGAACATTAACTTGGTTTGAGGGGATACCCTGGGCCTCCACTACATTCGGCCCCCCTAGGATTGTTGTGTGGGCCGCTGTGGGCCCGCTTTTTTCTATTCCAATGCTATTTTCTTTTTCTACCCAAAAAATTAATAAATATCTATGTTTTGATGAATGGAAGAACCTGAAAAAGAGGTATGTATTTCTTCACCTATTTAAATGTTCTTTTTTTCTTCCACTTCATCTTTCATTGTTTTTTCCATACAAAAATAATAACTCTAGTACCTTACTCATAATTTTATATTATTATAAATTCTGTACAACCCTGTTAAATATCTCATCTATCTAATGAATCACAATGTCACCATACGTGCATACATACGGCTTTACGTCTCCACGTCGTGGTGTAGTATGTTATTCAACACAAAATTATTTGGATGGGTATAATATTGGTTATAGTTGATGTAAATAAAAAATATAATATGTTAATGGTTTTCTATATTTAATATAGCCTCCAAATATGTAAGATTTCACTAGTAAATGTACATTATTGTTGCTCATATGTGATTGCGGCTTACCGTCTCCATGACGCGATTAGATTGTGTTCCCCATATTAACCATTCAAGAATAATTTTAATATGACAATTAAAAATAATGTTTATGAACATAATATCATTCTAGAAATGAATGAAGTACATATTGACCATAAAAACATGACTTTCATAACTAAACATGTAATAGAAAATGAATTAGTCAACACTTGAAACAACGATACAACTAAAATATTATTAACAAACCAATAGTAGAGGATCATATATGATATAATATTTTTGTATGTGGTTATTTTATAATTTAATAACAATTATTTGACAATTATATAAGAGGTAAAAATACCCTCAACTAAGGAAAATAACGAGTTAAGGGTTAATTTTACAATCTATTTATTATTAGAGGTTCTTTGTACATATATATGTACTGGGACTTATTTATCATCCACATCCTTGTTTTTTTAAAAATGTATTTTATAAAAGGTTTACGATTTTTCAGAATATGGGTTAAAGTCATTTTTACCCTTTTTTAACTTTTTGATAATTTTTTTTGAAATGAATCTTGTTATCATTTTCCAATCAAGGTAATTTATGTCCATTTTTCCAATTATGGAAATAATTTTTTTAATTAAAATGGAGGGTGTGACTATTTTCAGCTGTTATAACACCTTCAATGCTTCCCTTACATGATTTTAACAATATTTTGAAATAAAATCCATTATTTACATAAAAATGACATCAAAGTGGAAATAAATATTTCGCTCAACTATCTTTAAGATTTATTTCATATATGTCAACATACGTTGTTGTATTTTATGCTGGTTTGATGTATATTTATTATGATAAAATCAAACATATTGTATTGAAGGTTTTGTGATATGTTTTATTGTGGATGTGAAATTTTTAACCCATTTATTGTGTATGGATAAACTGTTTATATTACTTATGCTAGTTTTAATTTTAATTTTTATGTTATCCTTCTACATTTTCAAATGACGAATTCATTGGAAGTAGTAAGTGATGGGCGAGGCCTTCTACAACCCCTTGATGCAACGATTGGTCTCATGAGACAAATTATAGTCTTGTTATAAGGCCATGATATTTTTTGTCTGACCATCAGGACTAAAATAAGTGGTTATGATGTCTAGAATTATGCATTCCATAATTATGAAATTTTCTATTGATATTACATGTGATTATTAAACATGTAGAAAATTCGTGTGATTTAGTAAATGGAATTACATGATTTATCATTGCCATATTATGGTGAGGTTTAGGTGTAAAAAGATTTTGTTTTAGTCTTATACATTATCTTAAATGATTATGCTTATTTATGATAGTTTCTGCTATATTATTATCCCAACTGAGAATCTAATCTCAACCCTTTATTTTGTTATAATTTTCTCAGGATTTTACAATGTATGTTATGATTTACTTTTATGGATAAGAAAAGGTTTATGAGTTTGTTCCATGGAGGAAATTTTCTTTTTTATTTCATAATGTAATGTAAATCTAATGAATGTATCTGGTAGTTCCGTTGCAACTAAAAAATCAGTCTTTCAGGACTAGATCTATTGGGATCATGAAATGTTGTATAATAATACACCAGCTCTGGGCTTATGGGGTCAGGGCATTACAATTGGTATTATATGATGTTTTCTACAGACTATGAAAACTAGATTTAGAAACACTCTTATTAGAGATTATTACCCTAATATATACATTAAGGATTAGTATAGAACAACATCCTAGAATTTTTGTATTGTAGATATTTTGTAAGTTTTCCAATAAATAAATCCATTTCTCGATAGTACAATTGGACGTGGTTCTATCACACATTTACCAAAGATTTACAACTCCAACAAGGAGTTTTTTTTCATGACTTTCTGTATCCTGGTAAATGGAAATGGGCCTTAATGCGCACCTGGTTTGACACTCCCGAGGGATATGCTTTGGTTAAATCAAAATTTCATTACAAATAAATATGAATGTTTTATGAGTAAATACGTCCCCAAAGAATTTTTTTTTATGATTATGGGTTATATGCATAAAATAATAAATTTATATTAAGTATTCTAAATGTTTGGAATTATGTGTTGTGATTCTTGAATTAATCTAGTATATGCCATTATTTAAAAATGGCGCCTAGTGGAAGGAATTAAAATTTAATCAATGTATGTAATCCATATAGGGATTTATATCATACTCAGTATAATTTATAGTGGAGCTGGTATGGAAACTAATACTAATCAGCTTTAAACCATACTGGGAAGACTCGCACAGGTTATGAATAATAACATACCCCATATGGAGCACCATGATCCACTCCTTAGAGGATCTATGTTAGACTACTTCGTGAGTAAAGAATTAATATCATTGAATGGGACAAAAAATCCATTCGTATCTATGAAATGTATAAGTTCATTAATGAAATATTTCATGCATTGGGGAGTATAGGAAGGGAAAAAGTTGTCATAGAAGTTTATTGCATCAAATAAGATGCAGATCAATGGTGGTCATTAATTAAAATAACCAAGGAAGATATAGAAGTATAAAATATGGAATGGAGAGAGATTAAATATCATTTCATATAAAAAAACATTCCTCATGAACACCGAGTAGATATGAAAAGGCAATCTCATAGTCTGATGAAAAAGGGTGATGTGAATGTTGCAATGTGTGAGGCTAACAATACAATGACAGAAAGGCATGATGTAGATTATATACCTAACCTATGAAGTAATGTAGATTGATTCTTTGATCGGTTAAAACCATTTATCTATCAATCATTTTCCTCATAATCCTTATCATCATATGAAGATATATTCCAATGTGGAATCAAGAACAAAAATGAATTATCAATGTATAATTACATTAAAGATATTCAACAGAAGAAGTGATCTGATAAACAATGTAAAAACTGAAGGGGAGAAGGGAAATGTTGACTTTCCACCCGATATTAAATTGGGGAAGATACTCCCCAGTACATTCCTGAAAAGTATGGGAGTTTTTTACATGTGTGGAGAAAACAAACAAAAATATTGTGATAGAAAGGGATAGAAAGAGGTTGTCAATGATGAATTCAACAATTGTAGATAAACGAGGCCTTATGCAAATGAATTTACTAAGCACTAAATAATCATAAATGGAAAATTAAAAGGGAGTAAGTCCAATCTTATGTGATTACTAATACTATAGTTGAATTTCCTAATCACATGATGGAAGGAAATTTAATCATTTACTCAAAATTCAGCAATGATTTTATTGATTCTTTATTATCACATTCTTTCATATCATTCCAATTTCCATGAAAATCGGATATTTCCAATTTGAAAAAACAAAGGAGTTGTCAGTCATAACTCCTAAGGGAATAATCATTGCAAAAAGATTTGTCAATCAGTTACCATTATGGAATGTAATTTTTCTTTATTATTTTCTCTTATTATCATACACATTATTGAAATTGATATAATCCATGGTATGGATTGGTTTTCGGACCATGATGTGAAAATTTATTTTAATAAGGATGATAAATTTTTTGATTATGATAAGGAATTATTTATCTTTAGATCAGAAACATCTCGATATGATTGTTATCTAGATCCACCATCAGTTCCTCGACAAAAATAAATTATTAGGGACGAAGGGAGTTAAATAACTATGGGTGAAGAGAGGAATGTTCAAATAGAGGACATAACTATTGTTCAAGAATATGGTGACCTCTCCAGAGGATTTACATGGACATCCTCTAGAATGGGAAATTGAATTTTTCATTGACATAATTTTCGGTTCAAGGACCATATCAAAGACCCCATATAGAATGGCCACTGTGGAATAAGTAAAACTAAATAAAAAACTAGTATAATTGGGTAACAACGAATTTATTTTACATAGTGTTTCTCAATGGGAATACTTTATTTTATTTATAAAGAAGAAATATGGATCTATGAGTTTGTACATTTACTACAGGGAGATCAATGCTATATTAATAAATAACATGAATCCCCTACCTATCATTGATGATTCATTTGATCAACGTAATGGAGCTAAATAGTTTCTATAGATTCTCTTATGATTTGGATACCATTACTTGTGTATGTAGAAAGAAGATATTCCAAAGAAAACAATTCCAACCAGCTATGGGAATTCTGAGTTTACAGTAATTCCTTTTGGAAAGACTAATGAACCATCTATTTTCATGGTTTTAATGAATAGGTTTTTCAAGGAATATCTTAATGATATTGTAGTAGTATTTATTGATGATATATGGGTATAATAAAAATGCTATAAATATCATGAATATCACTAGTGCATGATTCTAAAGTCTCATAGATGAAATGAATTAAATGGGATGTTTTTAAAGTGTGAATTTTGGTAATAAGAGAATTCTTTTCATTTCAATATTTTCTATAAGGATACAATATCTCTTGGTCTTTCAACAACTTGGGAAATCTAGGAATGTCCAACACTGATGAGTATAACCGAGGTACACATCATTATTGGTTTAGTAGTTTATTGTCTTCATTTCGTTTAAAATGTTTCTTAATTGGGTAACCCACTAACCATGATCACGCGTAAAGGGGTTAAATTTGTTTGAACAAAAGAATGTAAATATTGTTCTGATGAATTGAAGAGAATATTATTCAATGATCTTATCTTGACTCTACCATAAGTGAATGATTAGTTTGTTATTTATTGTGATTTCTCAATGAAATAACATGGTTGTACACTTATGTAGAATGGTAGAGTTAGTACCTATGAATCATGATGGTTAAATATTCAATTGGTTTCCAAACCATCATTACCTGAAAGGATAAAAAGTTATCTATTTTATGAAGAGGAGTTTCAAATGAAAATTAATGTTGTGAATAATTGGTGATTGATTAACATTGTATATGAAGATGAAATTTGTATATTTGGGAAGAGGCTACCTTATTCTGACATACCTGAACTAAAAATGAATTGTTGGATGGTGATCATAGATCTAATTTCTCTATACACCCTTGTAGCACTAAGATGTGTAAATATTTGAAGGAATATTTTTTGTGGGACAACATGAATATGGTGATTGCTTATTATGTGTCAAGATGTATGGTTTGTCAATAGATGAAGCCTATAAGACAACATCGTGGACGTGTCATGAAACCTCTTCCCATACCTATGTAAAAATGGGATGAAATTAAAATGGACATCGTCATGGGGCTACCGAAGACTCCTAGAAGAAATAATACAATATGGGACATTTTCAATCATCATAAAAAGTCAAAAAAAAAATTATTTCTATAAGATAAAATTTACCAAATGAAGGATTAGAAAGAATATTTATTTATGAAGATGTAAGTCATCATTGTGCACCCCTTGTCGATTATTTTAGAACGTGATCCCCATTTTACATTAATATTTTGGAAGAGTCTTCAGAAATCCCTAAATAGATAGCTTTGTTTGAGAATTTCCTACAACCCTCAAACTAATGGAATTTCAGAATGACTATTCAAACCATAGAAGACATGTTGAGATCAGGCTCACATGACTTTCTAGTTATGCGAGATCATTATTTACCTATGATATAATTTTCCTATAATAATATTTTCCATTCATGTATTTAGATGAAAAAATATGAAGAATTATATGGCAAGAGATGTCGCACACCAACTTCATAGGATGATGTTGGTGAAAGAAAAATCGTAAGCCCAGAACATCTTGATGAAACAATAGAAATGGTGGAAATTATCCAAACCCACATAACAACAGCTCACTGTATGCAAATGTGCTACGCCGATAACCAATGGAAGGATTTGGAATTTCAAATACGAGATCATGTTTTCGTAAAGATATTATCATGTAAGGTTATAATACAATTTGGTATGAAAGAGAAATTAAGTCCCAGTTACATCAGACCTTTTGAAACTCTTGAACAAATTGGAGTTACAGCTTACAGTTTGGCAATGTCTCTATTCTCTCCAAAGTTCATGATGTGTTCCACATATCACTGATGATAAAATACATGCCTGACCCAACTCATGTACTCAATTATGTTGAAATAGAACTAGAAGTAGATCTATATTTTTGTGAATAGACATTCATAATTTTCAATACCAGAGAAATTGTGTTGAGAAACTGGATGACACCTCTGGTAAAAATTATTTGGAGAAACCATAAAATGGAAAAGGCGGCGTGGGAACCTACAGAACTTATGATGAAGAAACACCTGAATTTTTTTATGTATTAATATTCATGAAATTTCGATGATAAAATTATTTTAAGGAGGGGAGAATGTAACACCCTTAATTTCCACTGAATGTTTCCCATTGAATAATCTAATACCTTGTGATGTAAGCAGCTTCGAGTTCTAGCACCTCACGGCCAACCAAACTAGCCATCTAAAAAGATGTTATGGATAATAATACCCACATATTGAAATTATATAAATTCTATTTTTTAAATTTGACATCATTTTTGGATTCTGATTATTAAAATTTTCTCAGGGTGAATTTTGGGTATTTTTCTAAAAACATGCAATTTTAGGTGAATAATGGAAAGAATTGTGTTTTGGTTTAAAGCCACCTATTTATTTAAGTATTTTTTTTAAATTTAAAATTTTTTTCAATGTTAAAATTGATACAGAATAACTATATTAATCCAATTTATTCATTAGAGACATTTTATAATAAGATTTGATATATAAAATTTTATTGAACTTTTTACTGTCTTTTACCAACCTTCATGGAAGATTTTCAAATTTGCATGAAATGAAATTTCACTACTTCTGTGAATTGAATTTCAAAAATACAAGAGAAAATGTTGAAATCAGTATGTAAAATGTGGTTCTATATGATGAAAATAATTTTTAGTGATTAGTAACTTCTGAATTTAATTTTCCAAGGTTAAAAGTAAATATGATAATAAAAAGTAAAATGACTTTATAATTATCGAAACACATATCCTAATTCTATTGTATAAATATAAATCGACCAACATCAACTTTATGAAAAAAATATGATCCTTTATGTTCCACTTGTATTATATTTGGACACTTATTATATATTTTTTACAGAAGTTCTAAAAGTGATAAATTCATATTTTAATTTCTAACCATTTTTAATATAGAGAAAAATATAAGATAATTTCACCTATAAATATTCATTAGAAATATAATAAAATTTTCTAAAACATGGTATTTTATTTATAATAACTTGACATTAAATTGTAAAGTTTAATTCTGAAACAATGATGATGTAGTAATTACATTCTTAATGAATGAATAAAATAATTTATATTATAAATATTAAAATAATGTAAAATTGATACTTTTGATGTCATAAAAAAATTTTTATAGTAAAATATGACATTTTATTATTAATTAAATGTATATTTTTATAAGTAATAAACTATTTATGAATTTCACTAAACTAAATAACAAATAGTGTCAAAATGGACATAAATGAGTTTTTTTTAAATACTAATTTATTAAATTCTATAATAGTCCTAAAAATATAAGGATCATACAATGAATTTAAATATTATTTGATATTTCATTAATGAACCACATGTGGTTCTATTTTAATTATATAATTTATTTATTTACCATGTAATATAAATATAAAAGAAGACATGGTAAAAGATAAACTATTTAACTAAGAGTCAAATCGGAAAGATAAGGTTAATATGTTGACCAAAATGGGTGTAAAACCTATTGGTTGAATGGTTTTAGACCCATAAAAAATAAAATCTATATAAATAAAATTGGAGATATTAATAACTGAAAATTATATTAGAATAAATTAATACTTCAAGCCTCTCCAAAAGGGTCCCTCACTGGACTTATAAAAGGGTACATAAAATTCTCACAAGTTTACAACACCAAAGCCATTTGTCTCAACTGGAACAAGTTAAAAATTCCTCCAAAATACCCTAAAAGTAACATATAGGTCTTACATTGATCATAAATCCACATTATAGTGTCTTTTTGGTCAAATCAAAAGGATGAACCCGAAGAAGAGGTAATGAATTTGTCACCTCTTTCAATGTTCTTTTCTTCATCCACTTCATCAATGTTTATTTTTTCTATTCCAAAATTATAACTAAAATCCCTTATAAATACAATTATATTGTTATAAATATGGTACAACCACATTCATTATCTTTTCTATCCTATTAATGAAAATGTCAGCATATGTGCTTATGTACGGCTTACCATCTCCACGTCGTGGTGTAGATTGTTATTCAACACTTCGTTATTTGAATGGGTATAATAATGAGTATATCTTATATAAATAATAAATATAACATGTTAATGATTCTATATATATATATAATACTATCTAATTATATATTATATCACAACTAATAGAATGATTTTTTCGCTCACGTGTAAGTACGGCGTACCGTATCCACAACACGATGAGATTTTGTTTTCCATCATTCCATTAATAAATAATTTTCATTTTATTATTAGAATTTTTTTTTAAGAAACTCATATAATATGTTATATGAATCAAATACATCCTATCCTTAACAAATATGACTTATGTAAAGAAAGATAAATTAAAATGAATCAGTTAACACCCGAAATAATGATACTATTAAAATATTGTTAACAAAGAAATAGTGGAGAATCATATATGATATCATATTTATGTATGTGGTTCATTTTTAATATAATAAAAATTATATAACCATTATGTTTGAGTTTTAAATTCCATTGACTGCAGAAAAGTAAAAGTTAAGGGATAAATTTACAATCTATTTATTATCTGAGGTTATTTTATGTTTGTATCTACTGGGACCTCTTTATCATCCACATAGGTGTTTTTTAAAAATGTATTGGAATGTTTTTTACAATTTACTATACTATTGGTTAAAGTTAGTTATAACCATGTTTTTATTTATATAAAATGTTTTGTAGTTAATCTTTATGTCCTCTTACAATCAAGTTACATTATGACCTTTTCAAAAAAAATTATGGAAAGAATGTATTTCTGAACTTTTATAAAGTGTGTAGCTATTTTCTGCCATTATTACACATTAATAACATCCCTTACAAGCTTATAAAAATAATTTCAAAAATTATTCCTTTACTACTTTTAAATTATTTCATATTTGAAATATATATTTAACTGAAATTGTTTTTGGATTGATACAATCTATGTCAACATTCATATTTGATTTTACCCTTTTTGGAATTTTATTTATTATGATACAATCATCCATATGTTATTAATGGTTTTGGGATATGTTTTAATATGTATTTGATATTTTATAAACATCATGGTTTATTGGTATTTTTTTCATTTAATATTCTTGTTTTAGTAAAAAAATTTATGTTAGGTTTCATCCTTTTCATATGAGTAATGGATTGGACGTAGCAAGTGATGGGCAGGGCCTACTATAGCTTCTTGATGAATCGATAGGTCTCATGAGGGAAATTAGTGTCTTGGAAAAAGGTCTTGAAAAAATTACTGTTTGTATTCTTGGAATGAGGCCTTAAATATGTGGTCATGATGTCCGACATTATGCATTCTATCATTACGAAATTACTTATTAATATTACATGTGATTATTGGACTAGTAGAATATCCATGTGAATAAGTAAATGAAATTATTTGATTCCACTTTTCCATATTATATTGATGTTTATGTTTAAATGGAGTGGCTTATAGTCTTATACATTTCCTTAAATTATTAGGATTATTTACGACAGTTTATGTTATATTTTTATCCTTACTGAGCATCAAATATCAACCCTTTCTTATGTTATATTTTTTCTAGGATGCGAAGAATTATATAATGATAGACCTATAAGGACATGCTTTGTTATATAAGTTCATTCAAAGGAGTCACAATGTTGTTTTTTATTTCATTATTTAATGTATAACATATATATGTATCTCATACTTCCAAGGCTAATAAATTGATTGGTCTTTTGGGACATGATCTCTTGTGATCATGAAAATGTTATGTAATAATATACCGACTATGTGTAACTAGGGTTGGGCGTTATATGTGCTATACGGTGTTCTATTACAAGACAATAACACTATGATTATGTGGATATTTTTTATAGAATAATGAATATAAATTCATATTACTATTATTACTTTGTTAATAGTTTTTTAAAGAACCAGTATTATTTTCATGTTAATTTTCCATTAAGTAATCTATTGTGATTAATTAACAGATTTTTGAATTAAAAAAAATTAATTTTTTTTTACTAAATTAATTTTTTATATAATTTTAATGGTCAAATAATTTAAATGAATACAATAGTAAATTTTATTATGGTTTGAAAGCTATTTTATCAAAACCCATGAATTTTTGAGTTATGATAGTTAATATTTTCAAAGTAAATATTCAGATATTTAGATAATTATTTAGAAAAAAGGATTATTATTATTTCAACTAGGACAACATTATTATGCAACATTTAATTTTTCATAATTTTCCAAGACAGTCATATCTTTGGGTAAAAATTAAATACCATTTAAATATATAATTACATTTTATGACATCATAATGACCCAATAGTGATGTAATAGAACACTATAATTGGAATTTTCGGCCAATATATTTTTTTCCATAAAAATATTGTGATTTTAGTTTTTTTGTATTTATTTTACAAAGCCTTAGTGGAACCTCAAGGACATATAAAACATTTTAACATTTTAAAATGATTTTATTAAGAGGGTGACTCGCCTACACATAAGCAAGCCTAATATTTTAAGATATTCAGACATTGTATTTTTAATATAATTTTTTCCAATCCACTTTGGAAAAAACCATTGTAGAAAACAGTGGGGTGGTTTTTGGTGTTGATTAGATTAATGTGTAGTGTCCAAAACCATAATAATAATGAATCCCCTCCCATTCCAAATAAAACCCCACCCAAGATCCCATATCATCATCACTCAAAACGTCTGTATCACGACCAAACTCCACCTCCTACCTATATAATCCTCCAACGATGCCCCAAGTTCCCATGATTCATCTCTCAAGCCTCTCCCAAGCCTTTTCTATCACACATCCAAGTAAGGGATTTCATCCTTTCACATGTTTTTCCAAATATTATTATTTGTTATAACTTTTTTAAATTAAAATATTTGGGGTAGGACTCCGCTCTACCGCCATTCTTAAATATATATGTTTGAATGATGAGAGACACAATTTTACCTCATTAATGTCACCCATGTACACTTATTACCATGCTGAAATTCCATATGGGATTTCTCTATCCTCCTTAACATTCAAGAAATTATTGTGTATTATGAATCTAAATTCCATTATGTATATTTGAAATGTATCTATATGACCCCCATACATTCTATTTCATGTACATATATTGAGAAACCCCGTTATGTCACATGAAATATTTTTATGAATTCTTATGTCACACCGTTTTGCTATAGAAATTGCACAGCAATTTTCCAAGCCAATGTCAATATGTAGTGAATACGATACATATTTCTCTACCAAGGGTATTAACTTTGATGAAAATTTACATAATGATTATAGTTTTTCATTTATGAATTCCACATTAATTTATCATGGAATAAATGATGATGTTTAATGAATCCATGATATATGATTCATGTGGTACACTTATGCTGGAAATGAAATGATTAAGAAGGGTGTGTCCTGATCGCTATCTAATGAATTGGTTAATGATTAGTACCATGATACATCAAGTAAAATTAGGTTTTACTCATGAAAATTCAAGGACAATGAGGGTTTTCTCATTCTCCTTGTTCAATGTGCCTTGGATCATGCTAACATCATGTTAAATATTGTTTCCACATTTCCATTTTATTATAATGATGCTATATTATTCCTTTATATTCATATTTCCCTTATGATCCATTAATATACCTATCTCACAACATGTATTGTCCTCTTCATTCTATGTCTTTTTTACCCCCTCACTAGGCTTTATATCTCAACCTTTTCTTATGCATTTTATCGGGGTTTCCCATGAATTTCTAAGTTACAAGGAATGTTTTGGTGTTGTGAAATAATTTTTCAACAAAGGTGTTGGGTTTTATGTTTTAGGATGTAATGTAATGTTCATTATTTACCTAGATAATAGACATTTTATTCCATAGATCTGTATTAAGTACAAGTTTATTTAATAAATCATGTTTATGTGTGTAATAAATTGAAGGGTTGTTATATTACTATTGTAGGGTACTCGATGAGGTTCTACATCATGTCATGAAATTAGCCAAAGATAGATCATGATGCTGTTTTTAGACATAAGTCCTTTGAGTAGGGCCTCCACATATAAATTCAAATATTTGGGTCTCCATGTTTCTTCCATCACATTAGAGAGTACTAGATTAAGAAATAGGGGTATAAATATTCATGGATGAGGTTTGATATGATGTGTCTTGTAGTGGTGGTCATGAGGATAAAAATTCTATTGAATAAGGAATACTGTAGTATAAAAGGTCATTGAACATGAGGAATACCCATTTTGAGACCCATGATTGTGGTTCTGTTTCATAGGAGACTCACCGAGGATATGGTCTATCATACAAGATGTTATTTTACACATTTGATTTATGTGGAAATCAATTTTCTTGATTATCAAAGGTGATATCATAATGAGAGTGAGACAGTTGACTACACCAGAAAAGGCATTATTTGGATCATGGATTTAGGTATGACAATTGATGTGGATGTGTGGTAGGGTAAGCTGATAGGGGTGACAAATGGTTTAAGCTGTTTCTACCACCATAATTAGGTGTTCATAATCAGGTTCTAGTAGGAGAAGTTAATGGGTTAGGATATCTACAAGATATATATTCTATTGATCGAGAGGCTTCTAGGATGAATAGAGGTACATTCCATGTCCATTATACTAAAATATTATAGTTAGAATATTATTTGAGGATGATTTTTATTGAAACTTCTTACTTGAGGTCAATCCAGGGATATGTGGGGCATCAACAGAACCATGTGATTGTGTTGTTTAATGTAGAATTGAAGTCAAGAGGAAGGTAGATTCTTCCCCCACTAATACTTGTCCTTTTGACATGATTAAAATAGTTTGTGAAGGCATGTGGCACCAAATGAGGCTAGTTTCATCATGTGGTAGACATGTTCTTTTAACGTGATTGTTTATGGAACGGTTTTATGAAATTGTGAATGAGAAGGCTCTAGAAATACTAGTGGAGGATTTTCCCTCAACCCGTATTATCTTCATTCTTGTTGGTGGGATAACCACATAGGAAATCATTATTTTTTGGAAGATTTGGACCCTACAATGTTTCCTTAGTGTGTATTGGTTGCCTACCATCCATTCTTATTTATTTTTACACAAGTGGGTCTGGCTAATAGAGATTTACATAGGGAGGGATTTGTATAACCTGTAGTGTTTACATTTGGTAATTTTTTTATCACTTACCTCAGGTTCGTAGTGTCATATTTTTTTATCATATCATGATGAGGATGTGATGTATTTTGTTCACGAGTGGATGTAAACTATCGAGATACATTAGTATATTCCACATGTTAGAGATGATGTATACCAGGAGACCCTATGAATTCCATTGGAATGTTTTTCTTGGTTTAGTACACTTTTCGTCATGGAGGAGAAATTTACCAAATTGTTTCATGATTTCGTTATAGTTTAAAATAAACATTGGATGTGGTTTAGAATTTTATGTTCCCCTAAATTCATGATTTTAGGAATAACAAAAACCAATTGTGATTTCTTGGAATGGGAGACCTAGTTGAGGGCTCAAATATCCACATTCTACATTGAATTTTTCTATTTAGGAATTTTAAGACATATTATGGGTAGGATTTTTTGACTTTAGAGTTGACATATAAAATATTTGAATATTTATATGAATATTTACGAAACTAGGAACATAGTTAGAAAGGCATCTTGGGGCCCATAGAATCTCAATGGGATGATATTAGAAATATTTAATATATTATATCATATGCACAATGTTATTTGAAGTATTTTTTATCACCAATTAATAATTTTATATTTGAAATAATATGTCCCAGTTGAGTTCAAAATTTTTTATTTACCTTAGGCGCGACATAATATTTGTCATCACCGAATCTTGGGTCAAAGGCCAGTTGGATGGGTCCAAAATTAAGGATATTATTATAATATAAATTAAAAAAATAAAATATCCCTCTATTTTTGGTTTTCATGATATTTATTATAGGCTCAAGGAACATTCCCTTGGGGCGACCGAAGAACTGAGATAGATCAAATGAGAAGTGGTTCTGCTGATCTCTTATCTTGGGGGTGATCTCTCATAGATCACGTACCAACAACATCAAATCGTGGATTCACACCATAATCATTATATTTTCTCAATGAGGTAGGTGAATTTTAGTTTTATTTCTAGATATCATTTTTTATGTTTTTCATGTGGTTTTAGATCACTATTATGAGAGTTATAGATCCCAGGACGTTAGATATATTGGTATTCGGGAAAACCTGGGTGATTTGAGTAGTGCATAAAGAATTATTATTTTGAAATTTCATTTATAAAAATATGTATTATAGTGTTAAATTTCATTTCTTCTTTCCATTTTTGTAGAAATTAATTTGTGGGATGAAATCCAGGTACTTGGGGTACAATATAGAAACATAGCTTGGGTCTTATAGCTACTGGACATTTCCAGGGAAGTCGTGTCAACAGATACTAAAGCGTGGATATAGATGGATAGTGAAACTAAAATGGATGATGAAAATGGGAATAATAAAGATACTTGACCATATATCTACGTATCTAGTACACACCTAGTTATATGGGGTAAATGTTGTGTGTGTGACATGGTTTAACGGGTTGTGTGGAGAAATACTGAGCCAGAGGCCTATGTGAGGAAAAAAAATCCTGGTAACCCATTTACACGATGTGTAAGATCACATTAACAGACAATCCACGAATCATAATACTAAAATATTTTCTCATGTATGGTCACACATCATGGAAACCACCATACAAAACTACTAATCATTTTTAGATGATTTAATTTGGTATATCTATTTTTCCAAGACTCAGATTCAGGCATTTGAGTATCATGTACTAAGACGTTTTCATTTTAAAATGTGATGATATACTTCATGGAGGATTCTAGGTATAATGTGGTGTGATAAAATCATGAATCTATGACAGGGAGATAAGAAATTCAAAACATATTAGGTAGTACATTAGGGGTGATACAGGGGTCAGTACCCTAACTATAATCCTCATTCATCGGTCCCCTGGACACCATAGACTGGTAGGGTGATTCTCCCCAATCATATAAAGGTGGGAGTTCCCTTCCTATAACAGTATTATGAAATGAGGAATGACATGTGTGACAAACATATAAGCACTAATTGTCTGATCATGGAGACCAGTTAGGTGTATCAGAGATTCTCTAAGACTGGTAGTCCCCTAATGTGTGTATATGATAGTTTACCTTACCTGTTAGTTTGGTAGAAATGATGATACATTTTATATATGGTTTATGTACTCTATTCGTGCATAGGTTTTTCTAGGATGGAACTCCCCAATTGGACAATGTTTATGGTTTCCCACATCATTGATGCCATTAGAATTTTATCTCCCTTATCATAGTGAGTTGTGGGACATGCATACTTGTGAAACATATTTAACAGGTTCCCCCTATAGTACCAGGGTGGGGGTCCCCTTTCCATAGAGGCAGTACTCACTTTCCCTATTAGAGAGTGATTCCTACAAATATAATGTATTGATATAGTAGTTACTACCCTAATATTCCAAGGTTCATGTACTTTTTCCTTAGAGTATATACTCCCCAATCCTTATATGGGGTGAGTCCTCTATAGATGATGTTTTGGAATAGTTTACAATTCCTGTCATTCCTAGTTGTGGGTCCTCTAGTGTGGGGTCGCCACACCCATACTGTGTATGTGATAGGGTCCCACATAACAATCATTCTGTCAGTGTGGTACTCCTATTTCATAGAATGATTCATTTTCCCTATCTATATATTGGTACTCACATAATGGAACAAGGTGTGAGACCTGTATATTTGAAATTTCACTCCCATGTTGGGTTATGGTGTTTTTCCTCCACTGGCGACGGATATCCCTTGGATGATGATTATATTTAAGAGTGTTAGTCCCAAATACTTGTTTTATATGATACCTTGTAAGGGGTTATAATTCTTTATTCATAGTGTGGTGTGAGACCCACCCCATATGTGAAACAAAAGATTCTCGAGATTGTTAAGATATAGTAATCCATCAAATGAAAGGAAGTGGCGAGATAAGGGTCCCTCAACTATCACAGAAATTACAGGATTTACATGATTCATGGTCTGGAGTATTCTTCCATTTATTGTGTGTTCTGGAGATGGATGATCCTCTTCATCAAGGTTTTTATGATCATACACAGGGTTAAATATAGTAACTGTAAGACCTCTAGTTCTAGGGACTTGAGATGATCTAAATGGGATATTCCCAATTTACCATGATCACCAATACGTACCATCAATTATTATAAATTTTTCATCATGGAGTGTATTTTATTTAATAGTTCCTTCTCAAATTGTGGATCATATGGAGTGTGGTACCCTATGAATATGTTACCTTCAATTGTAGAGTAGAATATTATAGTTTTTTATAATGTTTGAATGAGATGAGGCATGGAATAGTTTGACATGGAGTTTCAATATTATTTGGGATTCCACTAGAAGGGTTGAGTTGATTGTTGAAATTCATTTCATCCCATTTATTTTGGGAACTGTGATACATACATAGTATTTTAATAATGACCCTTAATAGATCTTTTACCAAAACTTTTGTTCATTCACTAGATGCTAGACCTTTCAATGGAGTCCTTGGTGGACCCATTACTTGCATTGCTTAATGAGTTAGACCAATTGAGTTGTTTACTAGTTCATGGAACTGCATATTTCTTGTAATTCAATTTATAGGTATCCAATACATATGAGTTAGTTGGATGGTTTAATAATTTTTTTGTGGGATTTTATTTTTCACTTTTATGATTTTAGTATTTCTGTGGAACTCTGGTTACAGGTTAGATATATGAATCAATTTAATTATTAGTTTATTTTATCTTATCACAATTTCATAGACATGTTTTTGTGTTTTTGAACACATTTACCGTAGGATACAACCTCCAATTTGTGTGATATTCTTATTCGATTCTAGACACAAAACTATAGCATATTGGAGGTGGGAATAGGGAGGTCATGGATGGATCCCCATTTATTTAGGTTGTAAAAATTCTATTCCATGAAACTTTTTTGCTACCCTGGGGAAATGGAAAAATAAGGAAGGGTTTTCTGAAGTGCTCAGTAAGGGTAAATATGGGAGGCATTGTTGATAACATGATTATTACATTGAATAATGGTATATAAACATGGTCATAAAATTTGATATTCAAACCATTAATAACATATAATATAATATTGAGTCATTGAATAACTCATAGTTTCTCATTAGTCATGAATCATACAAGAATAAATAAACACGGTAAATGAATGCATAATTGTATCACAAGACATGATTTTTCTCCATACACATAATATTATCTCTTTAAAAATAAGTACAAATATATATTTGTCCACTCATAAAGTTAATGTTGTGAAATTAGTACCTCACATTAACCAATAAACAAGTAACTAGGTCTATGAATAATCTTATGGACTTGAAATCCAGTTCCTCATAATATATTATAGACAAGAGACCCTGATCTATACATAATAGTATGGACATGAACGATATTCCCGTGTTTAATATTATGTATATGAAACCCATTTAAACACTTAATCTTATTGAAATGATATATATTTCCATGCATAATATTATAAAATTGTTTACAATTTCTTGATATGAATTCTTGAACTTTTAATCAGGTTTATAAATATCATATTTACCCTTGATTTATCCATACTTACTTGATTCATTGGAGGGATATATATGCCCCACACATCACACTATCAAAAATATAATCACATTTCATGAAATATCGTAAAACATTAATCACATATGTACCCATTAAATGAAATTTGTTTCATAATAATTTCATTATAGAATTACACACCGTAAAGAATTAGGTTTCCTAAATATTTTATCATTCCATAATAGTATAACCAATAGTGAAGAAATAAGTTTAATAAAAATATATTTATCCCAAACATAATCTATATAGAGAAAAAATAAGGGTGCTATCCTTTGATAATATCCCTAGTAATGAATAAATTATATCCTGGGATGTTTTTTTGTTAATATAATTTCCATGATGATATTATTATGTCATTATTAAGAAAAATATAAATTCAATTATGAACTCTTTTAATTAAAATATAGAAATTCTGAAAAAAGTTTATAAAATACATATTAATTCAAAATCAAAATGGAAACTTGTAATTGAATCTTCAAATAATAGATCATTCATAATTGTCGAAAATTATTATTTTTGTATATCTCATAAAACATAATTTCATAAATATATAAAAAGTAAAAAATTACCATTTTAGAAAAAATACATGAATATTCATTTTTAAATCACTTTTATAAAATTAAAAAAATGTAAATTGACATCGAATAATCATTGTGAATTAATAATAACAATTATTAAATCCATTTTTGGAAAAAATGTTTATTGAAGAGAAATGTTTTTATAAAATATTGATAAATAAGGACACTATTCTTGAAAAATGTATTTTTGTTCACTAGACTACATAAATTCGGTAAAAGGATGGAAAACATTTATTACTAATAAAAAATACATTATAATAAAATTCATGACATTGATGATTTGAAAATCATATTATTGCATCATCAAAACCATATTTATTTACAATATCGATAAATAATGAAATTATAAAATGATAGAGTTACTATATTGGCAGGTTTTGACGAATTAGACATATTAATGAAAGAACCATATATATATATTTAAATCATAATTATTTTCTTAGCAATAATGATAAAATACATCCATAGGTAAATTTGACAACACTTAAAAGAAAAATCTGTTTAATATGAAATTTATTTTATTAAGTACAAAATGATATGAAAATATTGTGTCTCATGTACGGCATTATTTATAGAAAAAATATTATACCATAAATTTTGATTTATTATAAATATTTTCTAGAAAAATATTTATATATATAATACCACATATTATTAGCTTATAAAATTTAATAAATTATATGTTCAAAAATAATTATTAATATAATATTTTTTGGAGTTATATTCTTTTCATCATTTATATAATGGTTCATGTAATGCACCAACACATACCAATTGGTTTGAGAAGGTGGTGAAATGTTACTTGGACTTATGAGAATTTCCCCAAGGTGCCAATGTAAGGAAATAAATGCTATGGGCTTCGTGAACCATCGGGGAACAATTTTACCTATTATGAAAAACAACCGACCAAACAAGATATGACTTACTATTACTACATGATGCATCTCAACAATGAAATCCAATGATACACATTACAAAAGTACAACCTTCTAACCCGTCGAATTCTATAAAAAATACTATAGGAAAATATAACGCAACCATAATATTCCAGAATCAGAGTACAAAATTGAAGACTATAAAAAAAGGAATATATGAAAACACTCCACAGATCCAAGCCACGATTTATGCTCAAAGATCTAAAAAACTATCCACAAATCATGACGAACTTCTAGAAAAATGCGACGCCTTACCCATACATGTGTCTTAAAAAACAACATAATCAAAAGAACCAATTCGCCAAAGCATGTGGTGATTACAAGTACTTAGTTATTTTTCCCAAAATAACATCCCAAAAAATTCTTTTAGGGTAAAATATTCATCAAATTTGTATAAATCTATTTACATAAAACAAAAAATAGTGATATAATTTCCTACAATCCAGAAAAAACCCTTACCAATCCATTTTTTACCAAAATCCAAACAATACAAGGGAAATCCAACTAACAATCCATAATCCTTTTTACCATAACACATTAGCAATGAAATTTCATCTTCCTATGTTAAATAAACTATAAAGCAAAACTACAGAGTCTCACATACCCGATCCAGTAAACCTTCATGGTTTTACATCCCATCCAAGATTGTTAATTCATATCCTAATCTAGTGGTACATCATACCCACATATCCTTGATAGTGGCCCTTTCATCCAATATATATTGAATTTTTATACTGGTCTTTCTTACAAACCTCTAATCATTCCAACACATTCATAAAATACTTATTCCAATAAAATAGAATATACTCCCAAAAAATCCAGAACAATATTAGCACACCTATTTCTAAATCAAAAAATCCCTTAAACATTAATCATGACAATTTAAATTTCAATAATTTTTTTTATTAAAACCCATTTTTAATCAGAATTTTAAAATCAACAATAATAACTTTTCTCTGAAATGACACATTTTCCCCCAAATCCAAAAAAAATCAAAAAATGATTTAAAATCACTCACCACCCATCATATTTATAGTAAATATCTAGAAAAATAATTTAACTTAAATCAAGCCTTCTGGATATAGAAAAATTGACCCAAGGGGGAAGCTACATGCCGTAGAGTTTCATTGAAATCAACTAATAAATGACCACAAAAAAATAAGACCGAAATATCCACCAAAACAACCATATATCTCTTTTTATAACATCAATATGTAAAAATATCAAAATTTTAGCAACAAAAATACCATATATACAAGAAACTGGTGTATAACCAAACAATTGGTTGTGAAAGAGAACTAGATCTATGAAAAACCCATAAAGAAGCAAGACTGGAGACTTAACAGAGACGAATATTCGCCACAACCCCTTCAATAACCTTAAAATCACTTATAAAAGGAGTGGGACATCCCTTTAAAAAATTGAGTACAAGATATCCCGCGCATTGGTCATATGGGAGAAGAGAGGAGGATTTTTGGGAAAATATCTAATGGTCTTATAAAAAAAACAATTTTTTTTTCTGCATGGTTAGCTCACCCAATTATGAAAAGTTTTGATAACCATGTGCATCCACTATTTATTATACACACCACATGATTTCATCACACTGTTAGATAAACCGTTCTCAACCCCTGGAAATCCCACATCTTCAAATATCTTGATTTCCTAGAGATCATGCATGGTTTCCAAGAACTGTGCTCAAATGTGATCCCCTAGAAAAGCCTCAAATCCTTTCAAAAGACATTCAAAACAATAACAAATATTACCCAACTATTTTAACCACATCAATGGCTATATAAATATGTTTGATACCTCAATATGTGGGGTTCTACAGTTCGATTGTTTTGGTCATAGAACATTGATCATGTTTCTATGATATATATAATGTTAATAATTATATAAATACTAGATATTTTTATTATATACTTCTTTATATTATTCAGTAAATGATGATATATAAATATGAATTAATCAATTCAGGGATATGGTAGGTCGTACATTCTCATGAACATTGTTTCCATATTTTAGAAAAAAATTGAAGAAATGTTAATAATAAATAAACTTTACAATTACTTTGTTCTATATTATATTAATTGTATATTAATTAAATATATCCTCATTAAAATACTTGTAAAATGGAAATAAATATTGAATCAAATCTCTTTCTTGAGATTGTATACCCCATGTACACATTAGATATGATATCATTTTACAATGAGATTCATTCACCACTTATTTTTATCCAAGATTGAACACATTAGTGTTATTTAATTCTAAGGGAGTGATATGTTAAATCATTTATTTAAATAGTATGTTATAAATTTCATGTAAAACAATCAAATAAAAAAAATATTTTTATAACGTGATATGGTTTTAATTCCATTATTCTAATAATAATATAGTTGAAATATTATTAACTTACAACTTAGTTTAAACCTATATTAATATGACTTACCCCTTACTGAGTTCTAAAATTTTACCACAATAATGGTTTATATTAATTAATAATTAACATGTTTTATTAACTATGTTATATGATCCCCATAAAAAATATAGATTCCATTTTTTAAAATTTATTTACTATTTGTGGTTGAAATTTAGATACAAATAACTGTGAAAAATGTGACAAAAATAACGTTATAGGAAAATTGATTTTGAGGATAAAACATGGTATATTCATCTAGAAACCATAGGAAAAAAATATTCAATCAACGATAAAAAATTGTAATGAATATATAATATAAATGATTTTAATTTATTTCATTGAAATTTACTTATAAAATTAATTTATCTATATAAAAAGATATCTCTCTCAATTTATTTTAAGAAAACACATTTTATGAATAAAAAAGTTATCATAATAAATTAATAGATAAAATTTATATAATATAACATAATATTGTTATTTAAAATCTATCATGACTATTATAAATTAATGGAAATATTAAAACAAATTCAGTGTACAGGCCTGGAACAAAATTATTAAATTTATTATATCATTTTTTACCTTTCATTTGAAAATTTATCTTTAAACAAATTATAAAAAATTCAACCTAATAATATTATGAAATAATTATTTAATAACCCTCGTTATTTTTAGGAATTAAAAAATTTTACATTCTGAAACACTAAATTTTATATTTTCTCAATAAATAACAAAAATTATTTTTGACTGAAATTTAATTTTAAAGAATAATTTAAATATGAAATAATTGAATGCATGCTTCCTATGAATTATTAAATATATTTATATTTAGTATGATCAATTTTGATATATCAAAAATTATTTAATTTTATTCTTCACCACCAAATTAAGGGAAATATTTAACTGTCGATTTGAAATAATAATAATTTGTTGTCAGTATAATGTTTGGGTTTCCATGACGTATACACTATTGATCATAATTTTATTATTCTAATATCTAATTGTTTTTAAAAATGTATATTTTAAAATTATAATTAGGTAAATTTATTGATAGAATGGTATTCAATTACAAGTGTTAACCTTGTGGAAAAAACAATAGAGGCCACACTATTTCACAAAGTGAGATCATATGGTTTGAAACCCCATTGGAAAATAAATTGAAATGCCTCTATAATTTTATACAGAGAATACACGGGATCCAAGAGACCCTAATAATGTTCAAAAAACAATGAACCATTAAAAAAATAGGATGGAGGTTTAGGGTCCATGGTTAGATCTAACCATGTGCTGACCATGTGTGCTGGTCAATTTACCTTAATGCAATGACTATGAACCACTAAAATTTCAAGACATAACTAATATCCAATGCCATCATAGAGACTAAAAACACAGCCAAAATATATCCTTTATATGTTTTAACTCTAAAAAACAAAATTACATAATTGGTTTTAAAAAAATACTCCCTGACCAAACACAAATCCTAATATTAATTGAATCAAACGGTTGTTCTATACAAATATGTGTGACGACATATTGAAAAGTCATTGCCTTATTGGGAGACTGATAAGTCGAAAAAATGATTTTTTAATTTCAATATAAATATGATTGAATGAATAGTTTATTGATGAAATATTTTTCTTCATATTTTTTCAGAGATATTTTTTCATTATTATTTAATTAGGAATATATAGATCTTATTTATAGTTATAATAATTATATGTTCCAGGGAGTGTGTTTTTATAATATTTAATATTTAATCATATGGAATTATTTAAAATTTATATTATATTTTATGTCATATTACTACCTATTTTATATATTTTTCCTAAAATACAAAGTGATAATAGGTGTATTCATAATTTCTAAATTAAATAGCAAAATTAATAATTTATATATCATTGTGGTAATGAAATTTTAGAAAAATCCTCATATATTAACCATAATGGAGGAAAAGTCAATGGAATGATGTAACTGTAAAATGAATGATATCTCTTTAATTAATTAAACTGATGTTTAATTTCATTTATGGGTTTTTTTTATTCATTTTAAAATAAATATTCACTTAATACTAAGAAAAAAAAATTTAATTACAATTTCATCTCTATGAAAAGATAGATGCAATGAGACAATGTGAACCACTTATGGAAAATCAATAATAATAAATTAAGATCATCCACTCAGATTTTTTTTTCCAAAATCTCAGTTTCTATATTGTACTAAACTATGAATTAAATATTTCACATCATATGAAATAGGAAAATATATATTTTTATAACTATAATATTATATAATGAAAAAATATTTCATGTGAAACAGTATGGATAATTAACAACCATCCAAAATTTTTTTTGGTTGTTTCATCTAATTCACTAAACTATATCCATATTATACTGAAATATATGATATTAATATAGTATGTCCCGCAATTACACATATTATTCTTACAAAAATATACCATACTCAAAATAAATTATTATTCGATCTTGTTTCATAAAAAAGTAATATTAAAATAATATTTTATAGTATATTCAAATATAATTATTTAATTGATCTTAGTTATAAAATAATATATTTCAATCTAATGATGTAATATGGAAAATGATATTTTTTGGTTTTTAATAATGTTAATCCAAGCATTAAATTTTATTTCATAACATATTATTTCACTAGTTGTAATATAAAATCACATTGATTATGAAATCAACTCATGTTGTAGGCCATGTTGAAAATATATACCAGAATAGATTAATACATATGATTCCAATATACCAAATATTTTTAAAATAATCATAAATATAATGTAGATTCTTATCATCATAGATGGAACAATATTATTTTTTCAAATTTTAATACTATCATATTTTTAAAGATCATTAAAATTGTTATTTTGTAGTGTTGATTCATTAAGTAGTGTTCACACTATTACACGAGTTCACGTATCATCTTGTCATATTTCATATATATATATATCTTAAATTATAAAAGTGAAATATTTTCCCCTACTATTTATCTATGAGATAAAATTTGAAAACATCATAATGTAATAGAAATCCTATTATAAAAAAATTATTCGATAAATTTTTTTATACGGAAACAACGTATGTACTATTTGATCAGATAAAATGCAACATACCTATTAAATACAATAGGAAACATAGTAGTTTTGTATAAATAATTTCAGAATTATTTTCTTCCAGAAGCACTAATGACAACATATTGTACTCATTCTTTAAAATAATTATGGTTGAAATGAAATATCATTCCATATGTCTTAAATATTCTCATCAACTAATGAAACTTCTCTAAGAATCTCTATACAGGTAGGATTACTTAATATGACATTAAATGACTAATTTTTTTTGTCGAATGATATAAATACTTAATGATTTTAATCGATCATTAATCAAAATATTATGAAAATACTTCTATTTTTTTGAAAATATTATTATATATTAAATAATGTAAATTAAAATCTTAGTAAATTTATATAAATTACATGGTTATGTTAAATTGGAACCTTTTGATAATTATTGATCATTAGTTATTTCATAAAATTATTTCTTATTGAGATATCATTTTGTATCTACCTACATATAATCTTCTCATAATATCTATAATTAAATATCTTGATTTTATGATCTAAATATAACAATTTAGCAGTTAAATATTTATGAAAACTTAACTAAATATTTGATCACATCAAATAAATATTTTGAAAACATGCAATAGACATGACTGTTAAACTATCATGAGATAAAATGTCTGATCATTAGGACTATATCCACATAGTTTTTCAAGTCCTATTAAATGAACCACTATTTCCCTATATTTAATGCCTAATAGATACCAATGATGGAGTGATGTTTATATAACAATATTTCCATACATATACTTGTAATTTTAAAAAAGAACATATTAATGGCCTAATTTATAACACCCAAAGAGTGTCATAAAGATCATATTTCCCATATATCATTCTTCATCCCACAAAAAATCACTTCTCTCTATAACTATTTGCAATATACTACAATATGATAATAATATTTTCAACCATCTGAGAAACAAAATTCAATTATTATAGATAAGATCAAATCATTTATAAAATCATTTTATTTTAAAAAATTAATGAAATAAATATAAATCTAGTACATACAAGGTATATAAATTTTATATAATATTACGGAATATTTTGTAGTCATTACTAATCCATTAATTTTGGATGATACATTTCATTCCATTACCCAATATGGGTAAATATTAAAAAATATAAATTTTACAAGGTTATTTCTATATTATATTTTTTAAACATCACAGTAACTCAATGATCTCCATAAAATGATTGTCATATATTTTTGTTGGAATGTTAGAAGGTATAAACACCGTATTACTAATTCATAAAAGAGAAATATAAACATAAAAAATATGGTTGAATACAAATTCAAACCATCAAATACATGAGACATAATCCTTAATCATGAGATATTATACCGAATTATGACTACATTTTCCACTATTTTGTTGAGGTTTCTCATTTTTTATTAGAGATAATTTAAAAAAAATGGAGAATAATTTTCTATTTGTGAAATAAACTAAAAAATTAATTAAAATACAAATAATTATTAAAATTAATTTTTTTTAAATTACATTTTATTACTAACTATATATCATAAAAAAAATCTATTACTTCTAAGGAAAAAAAGACAAACTATTTTGAAAAGAAAATTCCCAAACTGGAAGCCCCACACTACTCAACCACCACTATTTCATAGTACAATGATCCATAACTCAAGTTGAAAAAAGAAACCCCTTACACAAAAAATGATTAATCATGCCAATATCTAATTCATTGTGCATATGAATTTGATGGTTATAAACCGAATTAAAAATTCCTAGTGAAAGCAAAAAATGTCAATGATTATAAAATTTCATTATAATTGGATAATTAATTATGATAAATAAAAATAAATAAATAAAATACATATGATTTATCCAATTCGTATATAAAGAAAAACATTATTATTTAACCAATTTAGTAATATTATAAAAAATTTTCATTAATGTTAAATTTATTAATTATCAATAATACCATGTTTTCTACTGATTAAAAAAATCTTTTAAAAAGATAACATTATCAAATTCCATGAAACAATGTATTTTCCCATGCGATTTTTAAAACCATATATTCTAAATTACAATGGAATATTAAAAAATTTTCTAAAATAAATTAAATATATATGTTTCCAAAAATTAATATTCCTATTATATGAAATATTAATCACAATCATGAAATACATCATGAAAAAACATTTCCATTGTATTAATCCTTGGTAAAATTTTTCAAACATACACCAGTGGGATTATTATATTTCATTTAATGTTATCCCACTCTTCAGATTCCTAAATGAAAAAAATTTAGTCCATTTCATCCCAATTTATAAAAAATATAATGTTTTTCAAATTTTTTAGTAAATCTATTTTATAAATCCCAAAAATATAATAGCTATTAAAATTATCACTGAAAAATCAAATTCCGTTCTGTAATAATTTAAGAAACAAAATTTATCTTAGTATTTTATATTATATTTTAGAATTATAATTTACTAAAACACCCAAACATTTTTTATTAAAAATGAATAAAAATACTTATTCAGTGTGAAGCCCATTATATGAAGGAATTAAATTAAAAAATCAGTTCATTAATTTTTCCAATTCAATTTGAAAGAAAAATTTATCCAAAATTTTAAATAATAAAAAAATTAAATATTTAGGAATCCTGCAATTTTATATACCAATCCATTAATATAAAAAAATAATTTATTTAAATAAAATAAGAATTTTATGAAAATATTCAAAATTTGAAACATGAAATACCAGAATAAATAAACATCATAAAGAGTATATCCAATATTTTAAAATGAATAAAATACCATAATGTTCTACTAATTTTATATGGTATTTTATAAATATATAATAAAATCTACATGTAATGGTATGAATTCGAAAATTACAAATATTTCTAAAAATAAATCATAATTATAAAAACTAATGATCAATAAATATTTTTTATTCATCCTATATATATAATAAAATGGAACGAAGGGTTGAAAAAATGGTTAGGGCTCAAATACGAACATATATAGAAATGTTCAATTTAAGTGAATGAATTATTTTTTTAAAATACACTAATTTTTTTATAAATTTCCAAAAAATTAACTCAGAGAATATTATATAACGAACGAGGTAATTTAGAGAAATGTAATAATTTATATTATGGACAAGTGAACATAAGATTGCATTCATAGATTCATGAATGGTGCCCAATATTATGAACCTCTATATTTATTACTTATTACATTCAAGGTAAACAAATTCATTATATTAAGAAATTATATATGGGATAGTGAATGGTAACTAGAAGAACTGGCTAGATTCTAAAACCCAAAATATATTGCCTTTTATTCTGTGGATGTAACAACCAATCATCTCATCACAACTAACATATGTCCAGACTCGAACCATATAATGATCATAAGAAGGACTTCATATATGAATGTGGATGATTACTAACAATTATGGTCTTATATTATTGAATATAGATATAGTACCCTTGTATCATAGTAAAAAAATTTAAAAATCCTAAACTACAACTACCATAAATAAACTGATACTTTAGAAGATAAAAATATATACATATAATGAAAAATAAATCTTATTAAAAAAATAATTTCCCACAAGTATAATCACATATAAATAATCAATTTAATTAAATATATAACTAATCGATTTAAATATCCTACATAATTATCTTAATGCAATAATGAAATCCTTATGTATATTTTCTATCCAGATCATTTAACACTAGGCATATTCCCTACATAAAGATGGGAAAAATGAAGTCTTATCAGGTACCTAAGTTCCATGTCCACCCAAGAAGGATGTGGGTATTACATAATATTCTACTAGGAAATTTATAACAAACATAAACAAAATTACTATACATCGACACATAATTCGATAAGAATATTTAACACAACGTGTATGAGTAATCTAATAACCACTATAATTAATGTTCATTTGTTGTGAAACAATTAATAAGCATTACTAGCATCTAATAGTATTATGAAGTCAATTATCTTTTATTGTTCATCCTTGTGGGACTATATAATTCCCGAGAAAATAATAAAAACATACATTTGGGGGAATTTTTAAACACTCCATAATTATATAAAATTTATAAAATAGGTAGAAACTCAGATATACTCATAAAAATATTATTAAAATAAACCAATTGGAACCTAATATTATCCCATAAAAATAAATAATTCATAAAACATAAAATTACTCATATCACCCATGTACTATATCACATAAATGGATTGTTTAACATCCTTCTCAATACTGATACCACGCCCCCATTATATGTGTTTTGTATCCCACCCTAATGCCTTAAACTCCAATTAATATATCACCTAAATATTATCAAAACATTTCTTATCCAAAAATGATATATTAAAAAAATAGATAATGTTGACTTTTCTCAACATATAATTCTGTAAAATAAAACACCCAAGGAGAAATAAAATTTCTTTATGAACCATATATCATACACTCTAGGGCTCACACGAATTCATAGAGTGGTATTGGGCCTCCATTTTCAAGGTTTCATATCTCACATTATTCTAGAACCCTCAATTCCCATATTATATTCACCGTGGAGATAATTAGGTCACTATTTTACCATATATAAATGATATATTAGGAGGAAACTCATGTCCCCCAATAACTATAACACATATACTCAGAGATTCACACCCTTCCCAAATGTTTTAAAATTCCTCTATTACTAACGGAATGTATCCCCTGATAGTACAAATGGCCATAATTTTTAAAATTTGAAAACTAAATTATATAAAACAAAAATAATTGGGGGATTATACTCTATATATCATAAGGTTTAAACATGAAAGATGATCACTCATCCAAACATCATAGAAATATCCAACCTCAACATATGATGAAAAAAAACCATCCTTTATACTGAATAAATGATAATATATCACATTTGATACAAATTTGATTTCTATTTAACTAATTTAAATTAATTATACCCCCACACTCATAATCTCTTTGTAAAATAGTCTAATGGGGAACACACATATTTTCCCATCATCAGAACACATTAGGGACTATTTATATGGGCCCATCTCTCTAAAATAAATTGATTAGAAGAAGAATTTCACTTATAGGGAATATCATCAATTATCATAGATATATTCATATCATGGCCTCATTCACTCAAGGTATATTCAATACTATTATATCATAAAATGAATTCACTCATTCATATCTCTCTTCTAGGTGTATTAGGTTAGTTCTCTTTAAAAAAATCTCCATGATTCATAATAATCGAATACCTTTCCATCCACTCATATATAAGTGGGGGATGAAAAATTCAACACACTTTTAGTTTAACTAGATAATACACTATAGGATATAATGACATGTTTACATGGTTTCCAATATTCACAACCATTCTAAATACAACAATCTACCATTAACAAGAGAACTAAGGAATCATGCCTTATCCCCATTACATTCATTATCAATTTATTTGTAACCCACTATAGTGTATATGTATTATAAATTTTCTATATAATGGTGGCATTAACCATTAGTTAATGTGGTGTAAAGAAATTATTCAAGGCTCCACCATGGAAAATAAATCTCCAGTTTTATCAATTGTTTATTTTAATTAATCATTTTATTTCATTTCATGTCACTAATCTGTGGATATACCACATATAAATTGAATCATCAACATAATGAACATTCCAAATAAATATATTTAGGATCAGAATACCACATAGGTGGTAATCCAATTTTACTCGATGCCATTATCATTAAAAACATATACACATCATCCAGTCTAATATAAATACATGATATCATTTCCATGGCATTAACATAATTAAAATAATAATACTTAATAATTAATGTTTAATGATAATTCATATCGGATTAATTTACTAAATATTAACCTTATTGAAAAACATCATTGAATCTATGATAAAATGGATATGGTTCACTACCAAAACACAAACATTCATAGGACACAAAGAAATAAAAAATTATTTATCCTAATAAATGCATAATCTATCAAAATTTAATGAAAAAAACATTACTAAATATATTTAAAATGAAAGAGGGAGTCATTTTGTGTACATATAAATCGTGTCCATTCTCTATATATGTAATGAAAAATCCATTCCATGCCATTATAATTCCACCATTATATGGTGGAATCATCCCTCAAAACCATATATTGGAAAAAACAAATTTAAGGACCAATAAAGAAGAGAATGAGTTGAGAGTGAAGAGGATTTATTGACCTAAAATCCCAATTATAATGATATCATGAAACATCCCCATTCTATGTGGATTATTAAAAAAATAATATGGGGGGTTCTCACTAATCCTTCCTTTTGATAAGGACATGATTTTTGGATAGACATAAAATTACATAACATAAACCATGCTTTTAAACTTATAAATTTATTTCTCAAAGTCAAATGGTATAGATTAAAGTTTTTTATAACTATACACAAACAAGGTGGATAACACTTTCTCAAGTCACACCCACTAAATATGGTTTGAAAGAATTTTTGTTAAAAAATTGTGTGATACCTTTAAATATGAGAAATATCATAATTGTTAAATTATTTTCTCAGTTGATTCATTGAAAAAATGGGAATGAGGTATTCCCCAACACTCATAAAAAAAGTCATAACATGGTATTCTCTATATATAATTATTTATTTTTGATCCATACTATAACATCCTGAGTTTTAGTAAAAATATATTTTTATTAATTATTTGATTCTAAATAATAAATTGGTAATTTAATTATCAATAAATAAATTATAATGTAATTCTTCAATTATAAGATTAAAATAATTTTAAAACTTTAAAATAACTAATTTTTTTCAAGAAATGATATTTAATTTTATAATTATTCTCTTTAAAATGTGGTTTTACCATTAATAAATTTTCATAAAACAAAAAAAATAATTTATAAAATATCATATTGTGAATTAGGTGATAATAAATAACTGTTATTTTTAAATTATATAGATTTATTTCATTTAATAATAACAATAACATATTAAATTAAATGTTTAAAATATTTATTATATTAAATAAAACAAGTTTTAATCATTTTAATGATAATTTTTATTAATATTAAGTGATTTTTATGGAACATAAAAGTAATAATTTATTTTGAAGAGTATTATAAATTATTTTTCTTATAATATTTTCCAAATAATCATAATATTTTCTAGCATGTAATACGATATTTATATATACCCATATATATCTATTTTTAAAAAACATAATGAGCAAAGAATTATTAAAACAATACAATGAAAAGAAGTTAAAAAAATGAAATTGAAATAAATAAAAAAATTAATATAATGAAAACTAAATTAGGTTTGAATTGGGTTTTTGTGTTTGTAAATAGGAATACAGAGAACGGGTTATGACATTTCGGGTGTTCGAGAGACATCACGATTCGAGGTATTCTTCAGATGTGTTTGGAGGAGATAACGTATGAGCTAATCCACATCTATAGCATCAAACCAAGTCGGGGTCGATGCGAATCCAAGCAAGAATATGGTTTTGACTACTCCGAATGATGGGCTATTGTCTTGATTTGATTTTTTTTCTAGTATGTGTTTCCGCTGAAGAAGTTTCGACTACCTTTGAGAACATCGGTTTTTGTTTTGGTAAATCTGAGCTTGGAAGAGGAGGTAATGAAGTACATTATCGTTAGGGTCTCGTAATTTTCAAATCGGGTAGGTCTTTCACTTTAATTTTATAGATTTATTGAATCATATAAAAATCAGGTCAATAGTTCTTTGTTTTGTCAGTTTTATCGACTTCCTTCTTTTATGTCAGGTTGTTTTAAATTTATTCTGTTGGATGTCTATATTTGTTCTTTATATAGACACTTTGATTAATGAAACATATTATTGATTTTTTGGATCTATTTTCTTCATTTAATTTGTTAAAGATTATTAAAATCTGTGCATAAATAATTCGGGGACCAATTCAATTTCAAGTCATTTTCGGCAAACAATTAGACTAATGAAATATTTTATATACATTGAATCCTTGAAACATTAAATTTCCAATCATTGATTTGTGATATTTTGAAATAATAAAATTATAACAAAAAAATGTTGTGGCAGTATTTTATTGGTTCTTCTTACACGAGAGGCATCACTAGAGCATGATAAGTATTTTTTTAGTTAATCAACAGTCTTTGAGGCAGCTATATAAGTAGTAGTTACTTCCATTTTATATCATATGCATTTGGGTGAGATCTAGTTTAGCGAGGGTAGAGGGACATATCCCTTGAATTTTCCACTTCTATGAGTATGGAGTGGGAATTGAGTTATGTCAATCTTAAGAAGGAAAACGTCCAACTGTGCATAAAACTAGTAAGGGATTATGTATTTTCAAATACTATCTATGAAATTGAATATTATTGTTTTTGTATGGTAATCATTATTATTGATTTCAAATTTATATATTCTATTTTTTTCAAAGTAAAATATTTGGATTTGAAATATTTAGTTTTATTAATGAATGTTATGTTTAATGTTGATTTTTATGGGTTTTTGTTTTTTATAATCTATTTATTTTCTAGTAAGGGAATTTTTTTATACCTTCAATTTAAAAATTCTTTATTCTTGTTTTTCATATGGAACTTGGTTTATTTATCTCAATTGATAACATTTATTTTATAGATTTGCAAGAATCAATTATATTGAAATTAGTTTTCCTTATATTGTTCATGTTAAATTATGTCATATTATAATGTAAATTCTTTAATTTCCAAATTTAGCGAGATTTATTTAATAAAAAATTACGATTTTATGTTTCAAAATTACTTTTAAGGATAATGATTACATATTATATGAATTATAATAATTATTATTTGAATAATTATTTATTAAAAATATATATATAGAAATTGATTATTTGTGTAAATTTATGAATTTAAATGATTGATCTAAATGAATGTCATACTCATATCATGATTATGTCCATATATCGATAAGTTTTCATACATTCATTCACACACACATATATACATACATACATATATATTTCATCATCAAAAAAACATTACAAAAATATATTTTTATGACAATATGGATGAAAATTTAAGTGCGGGGTTTTTAATTAATCTTTCTTGTGATTATGCAATGTCATGTGTCATGATATTTCATAGATCCATGTTGAATATATAAATTCCAGTAATTATTACATTTTATTTTTTCCATTCAACATTATAAATATATTTTTGAAACTAAATCACCAGTAAAAATTATATATATATAAGTCATGCAAATAAAAAAATGTTTTATAAAAACCGATACATGACTATTGTTAAAACGATAGGGAATTATATAGTTTAACCATCCCATAAGTTGTTAGGCCCACGATGGCCTTCAATGTTACGAGTGGACTTAGTTGTTTAGTTTTAAGAGCTTGATTAAAATTTTCAACTAAATCAATGGATTTGTATTAAAAGAATTTTCAATGAATAATTAATTATCAAATCATTAGAGTATTTTGTAAAGGTTGTTATACAAACATATTTCTAATTTATTTTTCCAAACACATTTTTAAAATAATATTATAATGGGATTTATCAATGGTTTTCAAAAAACCTTACTGAGAACCTATTGGGAATACCCTATGTTTTTAAATGTATTTCACATGTTGGCTTAAAATCCAGAATTGATGGTCTTTGTTGAAGCGCGCGCAGAAGAAGAGTTGATCATTCATTTTGTTTTAATTTATTCTGTAACCGTAATATTTTTAAAGAATGTATCTTTTCTCCAGAACCTAGACCAGTAAAATATCATCATTTTGTTAAGGTGATGTGTAATTTTAATGTCAATTTTATAAAAAAAATTACACAGTATATTCATGCACCGAGTCCGGAAGAGTGGGCTCATGGAGTTATAATTTGTATTAGAGGAATAGTCCAGAAAACATTGAAGATTAAATGTTCTCTTTCGAGTAATATAAATATAAATTTTCTAATTATCATTAGTTAATTAATTCCCCATATAAATTATTTATTTCTAATGATGTACATTCATAATGATCTATTTTTTTTACAAAAGAATTGCGAGGGCACAATTCATTTAAGGGGGGGGGGAGAATGTAACATCTTTAGTTTTAGTAAAAAATAATTTTATTATAAAATATATGTTTTTAAATAATAATTGTGTAATTTATTTATCAATAAATATATTATAATGATAATTCTTCAATTATATGATTAATATAATTTTACATTTTTAAAATAAATCATTATTTTCATGAAATGATTTTAAATACTAAAATATTCCACTTACAAATTTGGTTATAACATTAATAAATATGAATAAATTAATAGAAATAATTAATAAAATATCATAGTAAGAATTAGGTTCTAATAAATATGTGTTATAATTAAATTATAGATATTTATTTCATTTAAGAGTAATAATAAAATATTAAATGAATGTTGAAAATATTTATTTATTGTAATAAAAAAAGTATTAATCATTTCAAATATAGTTATTATTAATATTATGTGATTTTTATGAAACATAAAATGAATATTTTATTTTGATGTGTTTTATAAATTATTTTTATTTTAATATTTGTCAAATAATAATATATATTTTTAGCATGTAATACGAAATATATATACACATATATATGTCATTTTAAATAAAATTATTATCAATGAATTATTTAAAAAAAACAATTAAAAGGAGTAAAAAATAAAATTTAAATGAATAAAAAGAAAATAATAACATGAAAACTGAATTAGTTTGGAATGGGCTTTTCGGTTTTGTAAATAGGAAGACCGAGAATGAGTTCTTACATTTTGGGTGTTTGAGAGATGTCACGATTCGATGTCTTCTTCAGATGAGTTCATAGGAGATGACGTCTGAGCCGATCGACAACTATTTCTTCGAACCATGTCAAGGTCGATGAGGATCTATGCAAGGATATGACTCCGACTACTCCGAATGATGAGTCGCTGTCTCGGTCTGCTTATTTTTCAAGTGTGTGTTTCCTCTTACGATGTTTTGACTATAGGTGAGCACATGAGGCTTCATTTTGCTAATTATAATCATTCCAGAGGAGGTAAGAAAGAGAATTTCAATTAGGGTCTTGAATTTTTGAAATATTGTAGGTTTTTCAAATTTAATATCTAGAATGACTGAATCTTCTAAGAAACGGGTCAATAGTACTTTGTTTGGTCAGTTTATTTTCTAGATTGACTGTATTTTTTCATGATATGGACTCTTTGATTAATACAAAATATAATTGATTTCATTGTGGATCATTGATCTTCTTTATCATTCTATTAAGATTATATTAATCTATGAATAAATAATTTGTGGACCAATTCAGTTTCATTTTATTTTATGGAAACAATTTGATTAATGAAATAACATTCCTAAATTGAATCTTTCCAACATTCTGTTTTCATTCGTTGATTTTTGATATTTTAAAATACTAATATTATAACCCAAAAATGATATGGGTGTTATTTTTTTCCACTTCATATGTCTTATTCTCTAAATGAGACAAGTAAATATCTATTTTATAAACTTGTTTCTATGGTTTTAAATAAAAAAATCCCTATTGGTATTGGTTCTTCTGACACGAGAAGCCTCATAGGAGCATGATAAGAATTTTTTTTAGTTTATCAATAGTCTTTGAGACTGCTATATAAGCAATAGTTACTTCACTTTTATTTCATATGCATTTGGGTGAGACATGGTTTAGAGGGCGGTAGAGGGACATATCAATTGTATTGTCAACATTTTTGAGTATGGAGTGGGAATTGAGCAGTGTTAATCAGAAGAATGAAAAGGCTCAATTACGCCTAAAACTAGTGAGGGATTATGTATTTTTCAATAATTTCAATAAAATTTTATATTATTGTATTTGTAAGGTAATTTTTATTATTGAAATCAAAGTTATATGTTATCTTTTTTTCAAGGGAAAATATTGGGATTTCTAATATTTAGTTTTATTATAGAATGTTATGATAAAAGTTGAATTTTATGAGGTTTTTTTAAATCATTATAATTTCTAGTAACGGATTTTTATTTATTCATGAAAATTCATATATATATATATATATATGTATATATATATATATATGTATATACATATATTTTTTATCATTAAAAAACATTACAAAATTGAATTTTTTTTAAAATATGGATGAAATTTTAAGTGCATTGATGTTGATTAATATTTCGTGTGATTATGAGACATCATGTATCATTTTATTTGATCGTACCAAGTCGAATATATATGTTTCAGAAAGGGTTAGTATTTATTTTTTCCAATCATGATTATAAAAATATTGTTGAGATTTAATCCCCAGTGAATATTTTATGTATATAAGGAATGCCAATAAAAAAATGTTTCATAAAAGTGGTACTTGAACATTGTAAATACGAAATGGAATTGCATAGTGAATCAATCCATAATGTGGGTTTCCCCAAGATACCCTTCAATGTAATGAGTGGCCTTTATTGTTTTGTTTTAAGATCTTGATTAATATTTTCAACTGAATCACATGATTAGTTTTAAAAGCGTTTTCAAAGTATAATTAATTTTCAAATAATTATTGGATTTTGTAAAGGTTATTCTAAAAACGTATTTCTAATTGAATTTTCCAAGTGCATTTTAAAAAGAATATTTTAATGGGATTTATCAAATTTTTTCAAAACCCCTTACTAGGAACCTTTTTTTCTCACCCTACATTTTCAAAATGTTTTTCACAGGTTTCCTTGAAATCCAAATTTGGTCATCTTTGTTGTAGTGTGTGTGGAAGCGGAGTTGATCATTCATTTTGTTTTAATTTATTATGTAACTAAAATTATTTTTTAAGAAATTATCTTTTCTCCAGAACCATGACCAGTAAAAGATATTCATTTGTTTAATGTGTTGTGTGATTTTTATGTCACTTTTATAAAAATAATAACATAGTATTTTCAAGCACCGAGTCTGGAAGAGAGGGTTCTGGGTGTTATACATATGTTATCTATTCACTTGGGAATAACACCTCCATTATTTCATAACATAAACCCATACCACCAACAACCAAAAAATTAGTTTGAATACCTCCAAAACCTTAATATATATTTTAGAACATCCAATATATATGAATCAAATATCAAAATTACACTATAAAACCATTTTTTCAAAATGGCCACTTCCCATGGACAAAAAAATCAAATTGACTATGAATATCACAACCCTAAAAATATGTTAGTCTTATAAACACCCACCATATCTTTTCCCTCCCAAAAATAGTATTAGTGTCCAACTAGATATTATCCTGAGCATCTTGGAATGCAATTCATAATCAAATAATAACATCCATTCAATTAAATCATAAAAATACTCTTTCACAACTCTAAACACATGGATTACTATTCTCAAATTCCCAATCCATCTCATCATATCCAAAAATGAAACCAATAACATCTTCAGACACATGTTTCTATTTAAATATACGAATGATGCAAAAACTAGTTTATCTCACGGATTACGGATATACATACAATATGGTACATCATAGTAAGGATGATTCAAATACATGAAACTAAAAATATATAAATCACTTTAAAAAAATGTACACTCAATTTTTAATTATCATTATTGTATTAATATACACCACAAAACCTCTATTTCTATTCAACTACACTATTCTGACCACATTTGGTTAAATAGAAATATATTTTTCTTATATAACCCAACATGAAATCATACCAAGAGATCAATTTTCCATAATACTCAAAACATATTCAAAAAATATATAATAAACAAGACAAATTTTGGATCCTTATTCTTACTCTACTTCTATTGTTTGACCCTCAGTCAATGAACCAGGATAACATGTTCTCTAAAAAAGCACTATAAAACATCATATAAAACTCACTTTTTTTCAAAATAAAATTTCATCATGAAAAAATGTCAATAATATAAATATATCATGTACCACATATGAATCATCAAAACAATTATTAACCAGCGTACTACAAGGAAATAGATTCACTATATCAGCAATAACTCGATTGTATTAGTACCATAAACCAACTCGTCTCACCATATAAACGAACCGACCCCCAAGGCATATATAAATGTTAAAAGTTTGTTTCTCCTCAAATAATGGTTTTCCCGACAATGAAATACTAAACTAATATTCTTTTCTATATATTACATGATTTTTCAATTTGTACATATAATGACTGGATATGTTCATCCCACACATACTTGAGTGAAAACAAAAAATACAAATCTTCACCCTTCCATGACTATCCATGAATATTAGTCTCGCCATATATTTAATTAAATCATAAATGAGTGTCACACCCTCTTTCATAAATGACATATTACAAACCTGAGGAAAATATAACACATCCTCTCATAATCCTAGAACTACACAATATTAATTTAAAATTATATTATATAAGAAATTACACACATTATAAAACAAATAGTAAACACATAATATAATTGGATCCATCCTTTCATGTCCACCATAGTATTTTTCACTTGTCAATGAACCAGACACACACCATGCATAAATAGTACACATTAACACTCACTCATGAACCCTTTCCTCTTAAAACAATGATAACATCAACTCCCCTCATTTGTAGTGTAAATATTAAACCAAACATATCAATTTTTATTGTACTCATTCCAACTCAATATCATCCAAACATAAATGGACTACATCCATGTATGAAATTATTGCACAACCTGAACCAATCTCTTATATTTTTTTCTTCATTAGATTTTGGGTGAAATTCCTACATAATTTACCATGAATATCGGAATATCAATCTCATTTTTCTAAATTAAAATTAATTCATTCTTCCCATCAATCATGGCATCTCCTCTATGTGAATTCCAATGGAAAATTAACTCATAATGTGGAATATTCCCCAAACCTCAATTTTCAACCCAAATACTACCCATCCTAGATCAAACAATTACGTGTCACGATCATATATATCATTAGGATTGTAAAAGAAATTTTTGATCCCCATACATCCTACCAATATAAAATTAAATACCAACCATTAATAAAAATTACAGTCCTTGACTATTATATCACAAATCCCATAGAATATCTATTTTGGCTCCATATAATAGGTATAACCTCTCACAAAAATATAAATATATAAGGATAATAATCATTCCATCCATCACAATGAATTATCACATGTTGGGATGACCCTTATTTTAGTTAACTATCATATATAAAAACACATCGCAATAATATAATGAAAACATCATTCTTTTAAATTATAGTACTTTGATAACTAGTATCATAATATGTATCTCAAATCTAGTTATCTCTCCCATGAATACCAATCCATGTATCGCATAAATAATGTATCTTGGAGAAACACCTTATCTCACCACTCAAATACCATGAAGAATCCAATATTCCAATGAATGAATAATATTGTTATCAAATTTTAATAATTAGAATCAAATTTTAATTCATCACCCCTCCTTGGGAATCTATAATCACATAGAATCCACACAAAATTCTACCCCACTCAATGATCATTTGAATTCAATGTACATATATAATCATCAACATGAGATGGTATTAATTGAGAAAAATAATTTTATTTATAGTCAATAAATTTTAATTACAAATAGAATCTTTTTGAAAAAACATATTAATACTTTATCTTCAAACATTACGGGACTAAAATCTATCACAAAGTAACAATAACTATCATTGTACTATGGAATCCATTTTATATAATAAAACACCATACATCACTATAATCCCCCAAAAAAGGTTGGGTTAATCAAAAACCATGGAATATCCTTTCATGTGGTCCACATAACATTTAAATAGTTTGAAATTTCTAATTTTAAACAATATAGAATGAAACCTACATAATATATGTTGAATTTTTTTATTATTGGATACTAGTAAATAAAATAAATGTACTATTATCATCAATGATATGTATAACATATACTAAGAATAATTTAATTTAAATTAACATTTGATAATTAAAACGTATAGAACAACCAATTTTCAATGGTTTCAAAGCCAAAAAAATAGTAATGTCAACTACATACATAAAATTTGATTTAATATTTCAATCATAAAAACAATATGAATAACCACACAATAACAACCTAGGTAACATGTAAATACAAATTAAATGACTTTAATTACACCAATATTAGAGGTATAAAAAAACTAATATGCATTTTTATTCCACAGCTTCCACAAAAAAATATTATGAAAATGAAAAATGGAATGGATTCCATATTTCCGTCTCTAGAAAAGTAACAACTATTAGATGTAATGGTGTTGTTGCACATGAGGTGAACCCACCCTATAATAGAGGCATCCAAATTGCATACGAGTCTACATTTTTACCATAGAAAGAAAATAACCTCATATATTAGTAAAATTAAACCTAAAAAAATAAATTCTGTCATAAATATTCATACAACATCATTGAAATAAAATTAATAACCTATATAAAAAATTAATCTGATATCTAAAGAAATAAATAAATAGTTATATCAAACTATTTATCACATATAAAAAATAACCACAAGAAATAAAATTACAGTATGCATTTAATACAATATCCAAGACACAATTCATTATGATATTAATATTCTTATTGAGATTTTATAGAATTATCATGGAACATTATGCCACTACACTATGATAACCTATGAGAAAGGTGTCAACTCTGGTACCATAGTGTCATTGATTCATGAGAATGTTGTTTGTACAAACTAGTAGGCCACCCCAACAAAATTCCTAATGTAACCTATAATATATTTCATTTACATGTGACATACTTAGAATAATTCTCATTATTATGAAGCAATATAAAATATTCACAATCCATCAATAGGTTCTATGGTGATAACAAATATATACAAAACGTTTTTCTTATTCCTTAAGTAGATCAGAGGCTCGAATATAACATGGGGAAACCACATATAGCCCAAAAATATATAATGGTATAATAAATACTTAAGAAAATATCACCCTAAAATCATAGGGAATGAATCACATTGTCTTTGGAGAAAACTATATTAACTATATTCATATAAATATCATATAGAACTGAAAAACTCAACACACCCAAAAACCATCTCAATGGTATACACCCCAGAGAATCTAAACTCACATTGATATGTTATTTCATTCAAATAGGGTATAAACCCCACCTAGTAATTATACATTTCCCATAATATCCAAGGGTTATATCCCACACCATAACATGATCTATCACTTATAATATCACATTATCCACGGTGAAATTAAAACCACCTCAAATACAAATAATAATAATACACTTGGTGGAAACACATAACACCATAATGTTCTATCACAAAAAACCAAGTCATTACACCACACTCTAGTGTGGTACCAATCATCCATTACATAATAGTTATATGTAAACCAATATCTGAACACTCAATTATCATATTATGTAAACACAAGTTAAACATGTTTACTATAGATCCTTATAAAAATATTATACCGAATAATGTTAGCTGACCCCAAAATAATATATCATAAACCCAATGGGTCATACCCTATCCCAATGTAGTCCTGGAAATCAATTTCCTAGGTGTCGTATCCCACCATAGCAACTGAACCCATAATTTTCATACCCCATATAAATAAATTAATAAAAATAAATATTCCATGTGGAGGATCATCCCTAAAGACACATGAAAACCTAGATAGGATGGATAGTATCCCAACCTATCACACATCTCTATAGGAATTTATAAAGTGCCCAATAAATAGTTATCACAACATTATTTCTATCAAAGAACAATTCTTATGTTCTATGAAAATAATCTATATCTATGTTTGTTGATACTTCAAACTAATCTTCTTTATGGTCCAAATAGAACTAGGGAATTTATCAAGGTCTCCAATGATGTATATGAATATATAAAATCTATTTAGACCCCATTGAATCATTCATATCATGAATTCCATTACAATCATATAAAGTTAATAAAATCCCTCATCACCAACATAGTCCTAACACGAGATCAATGATATCAAATTCATCCAACATTGTGATCATACATGTAATGAATTTGATTTTCCTATGTATAATTTTTAAAATTTTATAGAAATAATATGAGAACAATAACTAAGAAATGGTGTGATTACGCGGACCAATCATCCGAGAATAAATGATGAAAATATATTATGTAAATAAAATAACACGTGTGAGTAATTTTCTGAAAAATGTGGAATAACTTTTAAAAGGGTGCATGAATTATAAGTATATGGGCACCACTATGTTCAGAGTAGTTTTTTTACCACATGTGAGACCAATCATAAGCTGGTGTTGGTCAACTTCGGAATGTATTTTTTGGAATTTAAATAAATAAAATATACAATGAATTTATTTTATTATATTTTTTCAATGAAACGATGATGTTTTATTTTAATTAAAACTACTGGTAGTGATCCATGGTTATTCTTATAATCTTGGAATTACATGTAGTCTATTGAGAGGAACTTGGAGAATTTTCTCAGCATTGACCAATGACATAGGATGGATTGGAGATCGACAAACACTATTTTTGATGTATCTCACCCTCCGTAGTGACACAAAGACTGCTTCTATTCAAAAAAATGATCAAACCTAAAGGTAATAATTGTTATTTCATATTATTACTTTGACTTTATTATAATTAATGATGAAAAGGAATCATCCCAAAAATATGATGACCGACAGATCAATCATTTTAACGGGATGGGTTTTATTTGTGCGATTTTATTATCAAGGTTCGATTGTTAGAATTCCATTGGATATTCTTGATCATTCTAATAAAATGCATTAAAGAATGAATTAAAAATGGATTAGGTTCATTATAAGTGTTTTCCCTTGTCCATTAATCTCCCTATACTATTTAAATTATTCCCATTCTATATGGTTTATGAACGGATGATCATTGCACCTCATTTCTTGGCACAATGAACTGAAATTGAACTTAGGGCATTGTTATAACTAGTCAGTGGTGTGATGGTGGTTTTTGATGTATATCCAATGCTGATTGGTGCAGAATTCTCATTTCCCATAAGAAATTAATAGATATGGATACCTTTTCCCATGTTGATTCAAGGACCGAATCATACCGATTCAGTGATGGTGTGACCAGACAACCTCATGTTTTTAGTTTTGTAATGAGACATCGATAAGATAAGATACTGAATACATATGGAAGATGTAGAGTGAGAACCATTGTTTCTAGAATATCATGGTGAACATGGAATGTATTTAGAAATGCACTATGTCTAGGCCACACTGAGTAAAGGCTAGGTTTTTGGGAAGCACTAAAGTGTCACATTGTGTGTGACACCTGTCAGATGACATGTGGGACCTTCCCAGGGACTCTGTGCGTATTGTGGGGGATACGTGGGCATTAGGTAGAGTATATGGTCTGACTATAATTATAAGTACCCAACCTAAAAAAATTTCATAATCTTGAATTAAATGAAGAATTCACATTTAGGATCTTTTCAGGATTAGAGTTTTAGAGAATTAGGCCATAACTATTACCTTAAATCTAAAAAATTACAATGTAGACACTTCTACTCAGTTTCCATTTTATTCATAAAAAAACTATTTAAAAAATTCTCACTTCTAGTTCCATGTTGTAGACAAAAAGTATTTTCCTTGATCCCATCCATGACCCAATTTATCTTTATGTCCTGTGAAAAACAATTCAAAACATGGGATGAGCATAAAAATCTCAGTAAGGGATATAAAATAAATAAAGAAAACTGTGGTCCATCAAAACGTAATCTTTTTAGAATACCTCATGGTATCATAAGATTTTTTATAAACACATATGAAACATAATTATTAATGGTAACTTTTGGGATCCATAACATGTTTAGGTGGTAGCATTCACAACTACATTGGGATTGACATTTGGAATACCCATCAGAGTATATTCCCTAGATCTCTTATGATAATCATTGGAATTTACCTTTTTAATGTTACAAAAGGCAATGGAATGCTATCTCAGCCTCACCCAACCTAGGTGTATCACATAACCACCCATATACGTAAACAATGCCCAAGAACCAGAACTTATTCATATCACATAATACAAACCTAAAGGAAAGATAACATTTCATCATTTCAATCACAATATATAATTTAAATATATTTATATATCCAATCCTTTATCCAAACCATTTTCATTACCAAAATACATTAAAGTGTATATGGTATTTATTTTTTGTTCAAAAACATTACGCCTTGTTAAGGAGTCCAATGATCAAATAATACTCACAGCAACAGAATAGGATGTTCTCACCGCTTACCTTAAAAAGAAGCATTATTTTTTTCCATATAATAAAATACATCATAGAAAATAGATTCCCATTGAATGAAATGAAATTTCAAGGAATATTATAAAGATTATAAATGAATGTCATGTAGAAATCAATAGATTCCTCAGTGAAAGGATATTTCGATGAAGTTCCTTACCTCTTGTCCGACTTGACCTGTTCGTTCTTTAATCTCTAGAATAATAACTTAAATTTAATTTCAACATGCATAACAAAAATTTCAATTTTATTACTCCTTAAATGTCACTTATTACTATGTTATAAACATGATGTTATCATTTATGTTAATATTTTCCATTTTGTTGATATTTGGTACATGAGTCAAAACGAACTTCTTATAATTACATGTAGTTCATGTGGTCAAAATATCATTATCTCCGGAATTATATTAATGATCTAGATATCAAATATATATTATATATCCACTATATATTTGTATTTATAATTGTACAAAACATTTTGATGTAAGAAATGAGATTCATTGTTCATGGAGATGATAAGTTGTAAGTATGTATGAACGATACATTCATTTCTATTTCACATTTAATAGAATGAAAAAAATAATGATACATAGGTATATTAGAATTCTAGTATAATAACATATATAATTTCAGTAACTCCATCCTTTATACATTCAACGCATGGCATGAATGAGTCATATCACTTTTTGGGGGAGGTAGTCCACATTTCCTGAACCGAAATTATCATATTTACCCACAATGGAACCCATAAATGTATGATATAAATGAAAAATAAAAAAGAATAGAGACAATATAAATATAATATATATCAAATTTATATATAGTTCCATCATAATGGTTACCATAAGAGGTGTTATAATATTGTTGAACAATAATCATTTCGTGAGGTAGTAGTTCACCATCAATAAAAACAACATTTTATATACCCATTAGATGGAGGTGTGAGTATGTGATGTTTTGAATATATATCATATAAAAAACCTAGTATATTTAGGATACTAATGTTTTTATAAAAAAAGGAATAAAAATTGATTAGAGGGTTGGAGAAGTCAAATAATAGAAAAGAAAGTAAGTGAAGACGTTACATCTAAATCGTGTAACTCCAATTGGTTTGAACCAAAAGGATTTCTTGATGTTCCCTATGCCTAAGGTATGGATTCTAAGAAGAAGCTATAGATCGTAAGAGCTTATTTGGGTAGATTTTGGATGAAATAAGGGGTTTGATAGGTGTGATTAATGGGGTAGTTGTGAGTTCTTTTTATAATGTGGAGGAGGGGATTTTTGGAATGTTTGCAAAAAAATTATTATATAATGATATTCAGTTTCTAATGGTCCAAACCTTATTAATGTAAAATATATGATCAATCTTATTTGAAAAAAAATAATCCAATATGAATTGGACTGGTAATCGATATTGTATTAAATTTTATTATATTATTTATTTAAGTTATTCATTAATGAGGTAAACATTGCATCATTAATGTGTCTTTAATAATTTTATTTATTTTTACTCAAAAAATTATAAATAAAATATCATGATGTAGGAAATCCTTTTATCTTGCAAATTAATATTTATAGTCAAATATAACAATTATATAAATCCACATAACAATTTTTTTATCAAAACAATACATACTGATGATATTTTTATTTTCACTTTAAATAAAAATTTATTAATGTCATTATCTTACTAAAATGGATTTCAAAGACCTGAAATCTCACCAAGGACTATATTTTTCCTTCATGACTCATCAAATAAGGTTAAGACAAGTGTTATGGTAATTTTATATAATTATAATATTATTTTTACCTTGAACTACCCTATTAACCTTTAACCATGGAAAAAAAGTCAAAAATTACTATTCTGAAAAAATTAATTTAATATTATTGAACCATTTTATAATTATTGATAACAACCAATTATGTCAGATTTTTGAAATTCAATTCATAGAAGTGATAAAATTTTATAAAAATGAAGATTCCAATTTTTAACTACTACTCAGTGTTTACACAATTCATAAGAAATTGAGGTTTCTCGAAAAAATTGGAAAAATTAATCAAAAGATGTATTAAATATTCCATATTAAAAAATGATGTCTATTTTACCAAATTAAAAACATAGAAGTTGCATTATTTAATTTAAAATAAACTCTCATTGTCAAAACCAAAAGCGTGTTTTAATGAAATAATAATTATAAAAAGACTGACACTTGATTTAGTCACATTTCAATGTGAAATTACTTAAAAATACCAAAATTGGATTAATTGGTAAAAATATAATCTAATTAAAAATTATGGAAAATAATAAAGATAATCTATGCATATAAAGAAATTATAATAAAAGGTAGTCTTGAAATAAAATACAGTATTTCTCACTATTCATTAAAAAATAATTTTATCATAAAATTCCAAAAAATTAAACCAAAGTAAATTTTAATGGTCTGATTCTAAAGGAGAATTATATTTTTTAAAATAGAAAATATATAAGAGAAAAAAAAAGAAACCAGATTAAAAAGGGTTCTCTATCAAAAGGTGGTAAATCGACCTTTTAAAATATAATAGAGTATTTATGCTTAAAATTAAATTCATTTACATTTTAAGCCTCTATATTTTAAAAGTAAATACATTTATGAAACATGTATAATAAAATTATAGTTACTTTTGGGCATTCCTTCCAATAAAATAGTTAGTAGTTAACTACCACTTAATATAATATAATATAATTATTTTTCTATTTGACCCGATGTTGTGTGAAATGTATGACTTCAAGGAAACCCGTTGTTGAGTCTTGGGTACTCCATTGAACATAGGATCCCCTTCAAATAAAAATAAATATTTAATTAAAAAATATGAAAATAAATATTTAAATATTTTATTCATTATTTACTTCGGATGTTACATCCTTCCCCACTATTGGAAATTGTATCCTAAAAAAAATTCACTTATCAAACAAATGAGGGTATTTATCTCTCATAGAATTTTCATATTACAACATTGCCTCTACAACCAAATGGATTTTCCAAAAAACCATTACCTAATGGATTACCTTATATTGTAGCCCTTTCTCTCTTTCGTATAGAATTTGGACTGGTTGTTCCTCAAAAGAGAGATTCTCTTCCAACCGAACTACCTTCGGATTCAAAATATGAGATGGATCAGGAATATAGTTTCTCAACATCGAAACATGAAAATAATTGTGTACATAGGATAAAAATGGAGGTAAATCCACTCTGTTCAGAACTGATCCAAATTTCGCCAAGATTGTTTTGATGTCCAATGAACCTCACATTCAACTTTCCCATATTACCAAAACACATCACAATTTTGCATTGAGAAACATTGAGAAAGACATGATCACCTACCTCAAAAGAAAGATCCTTCCTCCAGTTATCCGTATAACTTTTATACCTACTCTGAGATGTTATCATGTGCTTCTGAATCAACTGAACTTTTTCTGCCATCTATTCTACAAATTCTACTCCCATCAACATTCTTTTAGCTACATCATCCTGAAAAGATAGAGTTTCACATGACTTCCCATATAATTACACAAATGGCGAAATCTGTATAATTGAATTAAAACTGTTATTATAATAAAATTCAACAAAACAGATATGCTGGTGACAAATTTATGGGTAATCCATCGAGAAATCTCAAAACATACCCGTCAAGGTCTGAATAGTTTGTTCTGACTGCCCATCTGATTGAGGATAAAAATTTGTAATAGAATTTAATTCAGTACCTAATGACATATAAAGGCCTTTCCAAAAGTTATAAGTAAACCTAGGATCACGATCATATAAAATAGAGAGGGGAACTCCGTGGAACCTAACTATCTCATCAATATATAACTAAGAACGATGATCTTGAGAAAAAGTATAACAAATAAGAATGAAATATGTATATTATGTCAATCGATCAACAATAACCTAGATTTCATTATTACTTCGACTTGTATTAGGTAATCCCATTAAAAATTCCATGAATATATTTTCCAATTTCTAATCTATACCTGTTAATGGTTGAACCATCCATTTTGGTAAATGACATTATGCTTAATACTTCTTTCAAGTCAAACACTTCATAGTAAAATCAGTAATATCTCTTTTCATTCGATCCCATAAGTAATACACACAACGATCTCTATACATATTATTACTGTTAGGATGAACTGAAAATAGAGAACAATGTGCTTTACATAATAACTCTTTCTTCAACTACGAATCTTAGGGAACATATAATCTCTTCCAAAACCATAAAATAAAATCATTACCAACGTTAAAATCAGTGAACTTACCATTATGAACCAATTATTCCTTTTTATTCAACACACGGTCTTCCTTCTACGCTTATTTAATTCTGTCAGATAAAGATGATTTCACTGACACCTGATACAATATAGAGGAATTTCATTCACAAAAAATTTCTTTTACCAAAGATAATACAATCATTAATCATAGGATCTTGGTCCAAATGAAACATGTTTAACGTATAATTACTTTTTCAACTCAAGGCATCAACCACTTTATTTTCCTTTCTATAATGGTAATTAATCGTGCAATCATAATCATTGATTAATTATATCCATCTCCATTATCTCATGTTTAATTTATTCTGAGTTAATATATAGTTTAATCATTTGGGGTTAGTATATATTTCAAATTTTACTCGATACAAATGATGCCTCCAAAATATTAAAATAAAAAAAATAAAAACTAATTTCAAATCATTTGTAGGGTAATTTAAATCATGATGTTTCAACTAACATGAAGCATACAAAATTATTAGATCATATTGAATTAGGACAAAACCATTTCCATTCGACAAAGTATCACTTTAAATAACGAACTCACAATTTTTGGAATGAAGTGCAAAAACTAGATCATTCACTAATCACCTTTTAAATTCTTCAAGAAAAATCATCACAGTGTATTTTCCAGATGAACTTAACACATTTTCTAGTTAACATAGTCATTGGGATAGATAAATGTGAAAAATTATCAACAAACCACCAGTAATAACCTAGTGAACAAAGAAAAATACAGATCCTGGTTATATTTGTGGGTCTTGTCCATTCTTCAACAACATTTGTCTTAGCATGATCAATAGTTATGCAATTTTTTGAAACAATGTGACCAAGGGATGAAATTTTTTGTAACCAAATCTCAAATTCATTAAATTCCTCGAATAGTTTTTTTTACTTTTACGGTTATCAAGGAAACCCTTAATTGACTTTTATACTCTAATTTTCTTTTAGAATTAACCAATATATCATCAAAAAAATGACCACAAACTTGTCAAAAAACTCCTGTAAATTTCTATTAATAAGATCCATGAATACATCAGGTGAATTGGTTAACCCACAAGGAATAAATAAAAATTATTAATTGATATATACAGTAAGAAATGTGTTCTTCAAAGTGTTTGTTTCCTTTACTTTTATCAGATATTAACCCAACCGCAAATCAATATTAAAAAAATACTGATCTCCCTTGAGAAGATCCATCAAATAATTGATTTGAGTGAAATGATACATGTTCTAAATAGTGATGTTATTCAAAGCTCTATAATCAATTCGATGTCTCATTGCACCAAAAAAAATTTTATCCAAATTTACAGGAGAACCCCATGGTGATGTTCTAGGTTGAATGAAACCATTATTTAATAACTCCTGAAATTGATTCATTAACTTTTAAATTTCAATTTGATCCATTCAATGTGGGGGTTTTGAAATTGTCTTAGCATCATGAACTAAGTCAACATTAAATGAATCTTCTTGATTAGGTATAATACTTGAAAACTAATCAGGAAAAAAATAATGATACTCATTTACTATTGGCACATCATTTATTTGAACAGTTCTATTTTTTTCAACAATATATGCATGGTAACATTCATTTACATCTTTTGATAGCTTCCCAGCTTCATGATATGTAATAAATGTAAGTTTTCAATTGTGAATAGAAACTGAAATTATATTTAAAATGAAAACTCTTTTGATCTGTAGGTAATCATAGAATAATAAACAGAAATACAATCCATACCCAAAATAACATCAAAATATTCTAGAGGAACAAAATAAGGTTTTGAGGTTGATTCATTCCGCACACAAGGAAATGAAGGTTCTTATAAATTTTTTTTGTCTAAACATTTCCCCCAATGTAATACTATAATTTCAGTATTCATACCTTGAGATGGAATTCAAAATTTACTATAAAAAATCTCCAAAATAAATGAATGTGTAGACATTGAATCAAACAACACATTTGAATAATTTGATCAAAAAATAGGGTACCTAATACTACTTAATTTGATTGCCCAACATCTGCTGAATTAGTTGCAAAGGTTTTCACCACCCCTTTCTTCTTGTTGTCTGGATGCTTTCCCACAGTTGAGTTCTTAGTTGGACACTAATTTGCATAATGACCCATTTCATTGAGCTTAATACATTTTTCTAACTGTAAATCCTATTTTTTCTTTTCATTAACCTAATCTCATTTAGTTCAATTACGATCCATATGCCCCATTTTACCAAATATCTTGCACCTACCAATATTCAAAATACATTGCTGAGCTTTCTTTTTAGCACAATTTTCAGTAAATGTAAACTTATTTTCCTTACCATCATACTTTTTTTTGAAAAGTTCATCCCATTCATCTGCCACCTCAACCTAATTTTCTGTTGTTTGTTAAAAAATTCATGATCGTCGGGAAAATCCATTTTCACCTTCTCCACAAACTGAATCAGTGTTTCGTAACTTTTTAACTCACCATAAGATAATTTCCTTAGATACATTTTCTTTATTCTTTATTAAAACAATTGATTTTACAATTATGATCTCATATGAAATTTAGAGCATACCTTTCTAGTCTTTTGAATTTTTCTTTATATGCAGCCATTGTGTTATCCTCCACTCTCAATTCCCAAAACTGTTTTTCCATCCTACGATGATCCACCGAAAGAAAATATTTTTCAAGAAACATAATTTTGAATTGATCTTAATCAAGAGCATTAATCTCCTCAATACCCTCGATATGTTTCTCCATCAACCACAATTGATCGTCTTCACCTTCAAAATTGTAAAAAACAAGACTAAACATTTGATGTTATGAACACCCCATGACATCAAAATTATTCTACAGTGATTTAATACACCCTTCTAAAAGAATAGGGTCAGATGGTCCTCTCAATGATGCAGTATGATGCCTCCTGAAATGATCCAATACTGACATATTTCTTGGTGGTTGATCTGTCTGATCACATTCATGGATACCACCATCATTTATATCCTGATTCAACTATTCCATCACTGCAACAAACTATTCATTTCAGATTTCGACCATCTCAGGTTGCTGATTTTCAAGGATGACTTCATCCTAATGTCGTCCCATCAAATCTTCCCTTTTTTCTCTATAGAAAACCATTCTGATCATATAAATATCTTAGGAGAAGTGACATGGTAATTTGTAAATTCTATATCATTTAAATTTAACATAAATGAAAAATAATTTATGGTTATTAATTTAACAATATCCATTCTTTTAAAGGAGTCTAAATCGTACTCTGATAGCAAATCTAGGGAACTAGCCTTAAAAAATTACATAATCTTGAATTAAATGGATAATTCAGATTGAGAAAAATTTTTGGTATAGAGTTTTAGAGAATTAGACCATAACAATTACATTACATATCAAAAATTACAATATAGAAACATCTACTAAGTTTTCATTTTATTCATAAAATAAAATCTATTGAAAAAAAGAGTCATGTATAGTTCTATGTTTTAGACCACATGAATTTATTTATCCCATCCAAAATGTTATTCATTTTTATGTCCTATGAAAAATATTTCTAAACAAGGGATGAGATAAAAAACCTCAATAAGGGTAATAAAATAAAAAAGGAAACATTATTCCATCAAAACATAATATTTTTAACATATCTCATGAAATCATTAGATTTATTAATAACACATCTAAAACATAAATAATAAAGGTATCTTGTGGCATTCACAACATACTTATGTTTTAGCTTTCACAACGATGTGGGGAGGTGCATCTGGAATACCCATCATAGTATATATCCCAAATCTCTTAGGAGAAACATTACTGTTTACCTCTGTCATGTTACCAAATGCGTTAGAGAGATATCTCAGGAACACCCACCCTAGGATTATAATGAACCCACCAGTATACATAAACAATTCCCAAGAACCGTAACTTATTAATAACATGGAAAGCAAACATAAATAAAATATAACGTTTCAACATTTAAATCACAATATATATATATATATATATAATCATTTATAAATACCATTTTCAATACCAAAATATGTAAATTATTAAATTGTATTTATATTCCCTTAAATAACATTACGACTTATTAAGGAATTCAATGATCAAATAATACTCGCAGTGGAAGAAAATGTCGTAGTCACAGCATACGTTAAAAAGATTTTTTTTTTCCTTTAGTAAAATTATTTGTACAGAAAATATTCCCTTTAATGACATGTAATGTAAAATGGGTTTACACACCATATAAAATAATTATGTGTATAAATCAATGGATGCATCAATGAAAGGAGATTGAGACGATGTCCTTAACTCATGTATGAAATTACCATTCGTTCTTTAATCTACTGAATTATTAACTAAAGTTAATTTATACATTTGTAAGATGATTTTTCTAGTTTATGATTCTTTTTAAATAAGTTATTTCCATTATATAATCATTGTGTAATCATTTATTTTAAAAATATTCATTTTGTCGATATTTGGTACCGGTGTCAAAAATGAACTTCTAATAATTAAAAGTTGTTTATGTTGTCAAAATTTAATTATCTCTAGAATAATATTCATGATTTAGATATCTTAGATATCATATATATCTAGTATATAAAGGTATTTATTACAGTACATAACATTTAGATGTACGAAATGAAATGCACTTTTCATGGAGACGGTAAGTCGTACCAACACTTGAATGCTAGTTTTATTTCTATTCCATATTTAATGGAATGAAAACATAATGATAAATATGTATATAATAATTATAGTGTAATATAATATATAATATCATCAACTCCATCTTTTATACGTTATATGCATGACATGAATGAGTCATATCACTTTAATGGGGATGTAGTATATACTTCCTCAAATGAAATTATCAGACTTACCCATTAATGAAACCTTAATGGTGTGATATAAATGGAAAATATAGAAGTTGAAAGACAATATAAATAAAATATATATCACATTAAAATACATTTCTATCTTAATTACCACCATAAGAGGTTGTAGGATATTATTGAACAATCATCGTTTCGTGAGGCAGTAGTCCGTTATCCACTTAAACAATATGTTCTTTACCAGTTAGACGGAGGTGTGTGTAAGTGTATATAGAATAATTTTTATATAATAAACCTATTATATTTAGGAAAATGGGATTTAAATAAAATAATGTAGTATATGATTTTATGGGGTTGGAGAAGTAAAATAAAAGAAAAGAAGTTAAGAGATGATGTAACCTTTAAATCGGGTAACTCCAATTGGTTTGTACCAAAAGGATTTCATGAAGTTCCTTATACCTAAGGTAATTCTTCTAGGTGGAAGAGAGGGGTCTTGAAATCATATTTAGGTAGATTTTGGATGAACCGTAATCTTTTAGAGGTGTGATTAATGGGTTAGATTTGACGGATTTATATAAGGGGGAGGAGGGGCTCTTTAGAAAATTAGAAAATATTATTTTATTATATAATGATTTTCAGTTTCCAAAAATCCAAAACTTATTAAAGTCGAGTAAAATATTACTCTTGGTCCAAATAAAATCATAAAATAATAATTGGATAGGTTTTTCATTTTGTTTTAATTTATATAATCTTATTTATTTCAATAATTCATTAATGAGGTAAACACTACATCATTATTGTGTTCTTAGAAAATTTATTTATTTTACATGTAAATTTTTTAAATAAAATACCATGATTTATGAAATATATTTATATTTAAAATTAATTTTTATCGTCAAATATATCAATTATATAATACCACATTAATTTTTTTTAGCAAGTTCATACATGTTTGTGATATATTTATTTTTACATTAAATAAATTTTTATTAATGTCATTATCTTACCCAAAAGGAATTAAAAGGACCAAAATATAAGCCAAGGATTGTATTGGTCTCCCATGACTCGTCCAATTAGGTTAGCACAAGTGTTAAGGTAATTTTATTTTATTATAATATTATGATTTCCATGAATTAACGTATTTACCTTTAAACGTGGTAAATAAAATTCAAATATTCCTATTCAGAAAAAATTATTTTCAAATTATTGAACCATATTGAACATAATCATAAAAACCATGTAGACTGAATTTCAAAATTTAGTTCACAGTTGAGATAAAATTTTAATTAAATGAAAAATACATTTTTTAACTATTACCCAGTGCTTTTACTATTCATAAAAAATGGACTGTTTTCAGAAAAATACCAAAAAATCATCCTAAGATATATTTGATATTTTAAATTTAAAAATAATGTCTATTTTACCAAATTCAAAACATAAAAGTGGAATTAATTAACTTAAAATTAATTTCTTTGTCAAAATCAAAGGCTTGTTTCTACGAACTAATAACAATCAAAATATTGACACTTATTTATGTCCAATTTCAAAGTGAAACTACTTTCAAAGTCCAATATTGGTTAAAATGGTTGAAATATAATTAGATTAAACTTTAAAAATAATTAACATAAAATTCTAACCATATAAATAAATTATATTAAAAATTATTTTTGAATTGAAATACATTATTTTTCACAATTCAATAAAAAGTGAATTTCATCAGGAAAACTACCAAGAATTTACCCAATGTAATTTTTCATGTTCCAATTAAAAGAAAAATTTTATTTTTGTCTAATATAATATATAAATGTGAAAAAATACTATATTCAAAAAGTGTTCTCTATCAAAAGTCTGTAAATCTAGATTATAAAAAATATTAGAGTATTCATGTTAAAAATAAGTTTCATTCACATTTTAAGCCACTATATTTTAAAATTAAAATCAGTTAACAAACATGTATAATCATATTATAGTTTGTTATGTTCATTATCAAAAAAAAAACAATTCTAGGTTATAATTACCTTTTAAAATAATATTATACTATTATTTTTTAATATGACACAACGTTGTGTGAAATATTAGATTTCATTTAATTCTATTGTTTCATATCAGTTACGCCATCAAACATAGCATCACCTTTACAGTAAAATTTATATTTAATTCACAAATATGAAAATTAAGAGGAACATTTTGGGATATACCTAATAGTGAGAGGGGGTGTGAATCATTATTGGGGACTTTGTAAAGAAATTAAAACTTTTATCCATGTACCTCTTGACCTGTTAGGATCTTGATTCTCTAACTCTCTTTTCCCAGACACATGCAATAATAGAAAGCCGTAAAAATTTTCACACGATATTTTTACATGGTTCACCACTCAATAAGTGTAGCTATATCCATTCCATGCATATATATTGACAGTGTATGGATTCTCCTCTATGATGTGATATGTTATTACAGTGGAAGGTCTTGGAAAGAAATCCTCTAGCCAGTGTGAGTTCCTAAACTATGAAGTGGGTTGGTCAACAATCTTCTTCCCTGGACTGGTGATGAACTAGTCTAAATTGCAGACTCCAAATGATTCGTTATTCTTATTAAGGATATAGTATCATATTTTTTTACAATTTAGGTTCTGATCATGTCCTCCTTTAGTGATATAAAATAGATTACTTACAGTGCATAAGGAAAGCAATTCTTCCTTCTTTCCTTCTATTCTTTTCTAGTGCAACATCAACTACACCATAATACTTCTTTCATTGTCATCGTGCAACAACCAACTACACTAAAAATATTCTTTCTTTAACTAGAATCACATACACCAATGTGATTATTCAAACACTAAAGATAAGCTCACATAGCATCAACTGAATTAGACAGCCCAGAATAATTGTCAGCTTTCAGTTGGGCATACACTTTTTTTCTTCTCCTCTTCTTTCTCTTTGACAGAGTAAAATAATTAATTGTATTGGAGTGTCTTAATCTCCTAATTCAATTCTAAATACCAACCCATGAGTGTATCAATATACATCCTTCATCCATTGTGAAGATATGAGTTTAGTTTCACATCTATCTCCTCGTCACACCTGCAACAACACCCCTATAAAAAGTGTATATAAATCGTGCAACCTGAGAGTTCTCACCTTCATGAAAGTAGAAAGCTCCACATGTATTCGTCTTCATATAGAGGACACATGAGTCTTCTTCACATAAATAGTGATTATTTGTGGATCCATCTTCATGAGGCACTGCACGGGTGAGTATTCATCAGTTGTGTAATCACGAGATCTCCTTCACAAAACACTACGAGAGATTGAGATAACCAGTCACTTATTTGTTCTTTATTCTTCACATATAGGGTGAAGTTATCCTTCTTTACAAGACACTTAAAGAGTGAATTGCACTTGTTAAAGGCCTACAGTACCCTGAAATTTTTCCCACAGCCTTCTACGTGTCTTTCTCATACAATTCAAACCTTGCATGTTAAAATGATTTTTGGCGTTAAAAGGATTTCCACGGAACACTCCTTTTTCACACAGTACTAGATATTCAGGAAAAAAATCAATTTTTTGAGTAGCATTCTCTTTTTTGTGCAGCACTTGCTATTTCTCACATCACACTCTTTTTCACACAGCACTTGATTTTTTGCACAACACTATCATTTTTGCGCATCACATTCTTTTTCACGCACCACTTCTTCTATTCACACACTACTTTATAATTCAATTTTTTCACACATCATTTCATTAGATTTGTGTAAGTGTCGAGAAATAACTAATAAGATGGGTTCACCTCATATTTATAGGCCTTTTGACCCTACGTGTAAAACCCCTTCCTGCACGTAGAACTGTCTTCAGGCGAGTAAAAACACTTTCACACAATATCATATTTCACTAAATTCTACAATTTTCATTACAACTCATGGATTTTCTAGTTTTAGAGCTTTGGATCTTGAAACACTTCTTCTGAAAAATACTCCATTCCTCTATTTCGCGAACCACGCCAATATATTGACCAACGCTTTATTTTTCGCGCACTATTCACAATTTTTTGTGCATTGCATGCCTTTTTCATTTTTCAATGATCTGACCTTGAATCATTCCTTATGTGAAAAAATCTAATCAATCTTCAATATTTCATGCAACATCCATTTCCACCTCCATATTTTCAATTCCTTTGTAATTTCTCTCTCCACTGCTTCCCATATCCCTTCTTCAGCTTTCATCACGAACTCCACTATTGAGATATATATCCTTTAGCATTGTCAGATCTACAGTGGAATGTACTGATACATCCCAATCTTCTAGTAGTTTCCTTCCTCCAATCGTGTCTATATATTACTAGCATCATCAATTCTTCCCCTTTCCTTGATAAGTCTTGCATCAAAAGTTGTCCTAACATAAGATATTTGTGAAATACATATTTGAAAAGCATGGTATTATTTTAATCAATAATATCTATTATTGTAGAAAATGTATCAAAATTGATACATGTTCCTTGAACATAGGATAAACTCAACAATTGTCTGAAATTACTTCTTAGAAAATTGTCCAAGAATGAAATTCCATGATATGATTTCATAAATATTCCCCCGGCATCCTCACATTAGCCGATCTCAATTAACACTAGAGTTTTAATTCTAACATTACATTCATTCACATTTTAATCCTCTATCAGTTATAAGTAAAAACATTTAACTATCATGTATAATCATATTTTAGTTTGTTAGTTTCATTCCCACAAATACAAATTCTAGGCTTTAATTACCATATATAATAATAAAATAATACTATTTTAAGGTTTTACCCAACGTTGTGTGCAACGTTATATTTCAATGAAACACATTAGGGCCTATCAGGTATGCCATCAATCATTGCATCCACATTACAGTAAAATTTATATTTAATTCACATATATGAAAATAAATATTAAAATGTCTTATTTATTATTTACCTGGGATGTTAAAATACAACATGTACGCCACCACACATCGTGTTCGGAAATGGACACTATGGCTACTCCTGGTACTGGTACACAGACTAGCACAACGAAGCTGAGGTTGTGTATAGAAACGAGGCTAGCATACACGAAGTGATCCCTGGACAGTTTGAAACAGAGTCTGACCATTTGTATAATACATGTATACATATTTTTTAAGTCAATTTCTCATGACACGGGTTGTTCTACACTGGTAGTTCATACAGTCAAGGAACATAGAATGTGAACCTACTACACAAAGTGTATACCATTCTACATGGATTGAATCTATGGTCCACAGTGTCTTTGACATGATTTTTTATTATTTTTCAAATTAATGGTTTCCATGATGATTGGTGGGTATCATTTCTTACCCAGATGAGTATGTTCTCTTCAGCATTAATTTTTTGATAAAGTCATAGGTATCCCCTCCGAGAGGCCTGGAGTATGAACAACTATCCATTCATCATTACCAATGTATAATCCATGGTATTTACATGAACAACTTCATATGGTGTCTATCCTATGCTTAAAAGGTTAATCTAGATGGACTTGTTGGTATCACCCCATGGCCCTGGATGTGATCCTAAATTTGGAATCATATCTGTCATCACATCTATCAGAGTATATATCTCATGATGGTCCTAAAATAATAGTACATTTCGAGCAGAAATCATCAATGATATTTGAATCAAGAGTATTTTATACCAGATGTGTGATTCATAAAATATTTAGACTAAATCCCTAGTGATGTTATACAATAGTTGTCACTTAACTGTAGATTGTTTGAATTGTATTGAGTCTCTCATGATATTAATATTATCTTTTTTGTAGACATGTAATGTGTAAACATGTCTTTATATTCAAATATTTATTTATTTTTTGATTCTGGGTGTCCTACTTTTAATTTTTATAATCACCCATTCACAGGAATTTCCCGCAAGTGTCATGTCTTTTGTAGATTAGGAACCTTTTGATGGGCCAAGACCGAATAGTGCATTGTGATTTCATGTGAGATGAGGTGTTCCTATGGCATTAGGAAACATTTGCTATAAATTTTTTTAAAGGTTGGAAAATTTAGATTATAGACTCTTTCTATTGGTGGGATTGTATTATAAGCTAGTTTAATTTACCATACGTAACCTATTATTTTCCACTCTTGGTTGATATAATGGTATGCATGTGTTTTTTTCATAATGTTTTTTTTTCATTTTAGCATTTGTGGTCATAAAGCCGTTTGTGTGTGTACAACTACAAAAACAATTTCCTTACCATTTACAGATATTCCTACTCAATTATAGTCACCACCACCTGACCTATTAGTGGTGGGCTTAGGGTGTCGCAGCATAGTCCACACTGTGATAGGTTATTACAGTGTAGAATTAGACGTGGTTGGATCTGCCTTAGGTCCATGAGTCTATGGGATTGTTTTTTGGAGATAGTGTTTTGTATTTAGAGTTTTAATTTCATGTTGCGTGCTCCAGTTTTGGTGGAGGGAACCATTGTATCCATTCACTAGGAATATGATAACTTTTTTTTGGCTTGATACATGATTAAACAGGTTGCAGGTAAAATAATGGAACATGGATAATATTAAAAGGGGTTATGTTTCCATCTCATTATTGAGTCATATCTTTAGATATAGTCATTGAATGTCATTCATTTAAATTTATTAAAGGATTCCATGAGGCACCTAACAGATATAATTTAATAGTTCGATCATGCAGATGACCCCCTTAGTAATGATGCCTCAATACAGGGACCAGTTTTTAAGATGTAACTTCCATGTGGTGCACTAGCAATACCACAAACTGTGGACTAGTACGTGGTGGATACCATATCATATGATGAGTATTGGACAATGATCATGTTCCACGAGATTTATATAAAGAGACCCTTTAGGTTCCGATGGGCGACTGTCCCTTATGTGGATGGGGAATGGCTTGATGTAGTGACTAGAGTTTACCGTCTGATTAGGAAATAAGGAGACAAGATGTTGATCCTTCTGGAAATCTTTCTTACGTTTTCGATAAAGCGAGGGTTGATTTGTGTTATATATACTCACTATGAGGATATTATATCATTTATATATTTTGAGCATCTTTTTAGAGATAATTAATCACCGGTTGAGCTAAGCTCTATGCATGTACCTGAGATTATTCATCTCCAAAATGTATCATGATAGTGGATGATTATTCATCTAAGTTCCTCAACCTTTCTAGGTACAAGAGGTATGTGGATAGTGTTTAGTACTTCAAGTTTCATACATTATAGAGATTTTTCTATATAAACATTTGAGCTACTGTTATAACTACATGCATTCCGACATATTCCATGGTGCATGAGCATGATTTGGAGGTGAAGATATTCTTGGATAAGCAGGTATAATGAGTGATAGCCAGTACTTGATGAGACGGTTAAGATAACTCCATAGTTGGGATCCGATGTAAGTAATAGGGATCCAGATATGGGAGATGTTTCAGGAGGAGGCCCCACAATAGAGGTTATATAGTTCTAAGTTCATAGTATGAATACAACCATATAGGGAGAGGGGATACTATTCTTGTTATGAAAGGGGAGATCTCATTAATTATTGTAAGACCTATCATGTTGATGTTAATGAAAACATTAATGGACCACGATGGCAGAGGAAATGACTGTAGCGGGATGATCCATAGGGAGGAGTACGTTGTTGAGGAGCTAGGGGATAAACAGGGGATGGTCGATATTTTAATTTATTTCCATCACCACCCCTGGGTGGTCCATTCCTGGTTTAGTGAGATGGTGGACTGGGGTGTGGAAAAAATCATGTGGTTGATGCATATGATCTTGGCACTTGAGGAATGATTTTAGAAATTAATTATCTCTTTTATATTTTATCATCTATTCTTATAGACAAAGGTTTTTGTCATTACATTCTCTCCACATATCTTATTATATACCTAGAGATTTTTGGCTGAGAAGATGGCTCAACAATGACACATGGATCCACCCAGTAGAGAAGTATTTGAGATCACACATCTATGTCGATAGTGTGATCTTTCCCTTAGAGGTGATAGTTTCAGTTGGAACTCCTTAGTGGTAGTGTTGATGCCTTACGATTTTATTCTTAGAATGGATTGGTTATCCATAGTCAATGCCCAAAATGACAATTTATGGAGAAGGGTGAGGTTTTTCCATAGCGATGGAATTATGTTTTTCATTTTCGATGAAAAGTAAATCCAAGAAGCACGTGACAGACTCGAGCATAAGAAGGTACATACAATTACACATGAGTTGGAAACCCTGACCCTTATTGAATCAGATGTTATGAGTATCCCATTTTAAGATGTTCTGGTGGATTACAAGAACGTATTTTATCATTATGTTCAAGGATTAACTACCCACCAAGAGATAGACTTCTAAATCAAATTACATTGAATGGCGACAGTGATATCTACACCAGCATATTGCATGGATCCCACAATGCTTCACGATCTGAGTGTGAAATTGGAGGACTTGTAGTGGAAGTACATCATGATACTTAGTGTTTCACAGTATGAAAACTTATTTTGTATTTCCTAATGGCCAAATTTATCATTGGGGTTGGGTGTGAACTATTGGTGCTTGAACTTGGTTGTTGTGAATAACATGTAATCACCACCGAGGCATGATGTACTCTATTTTTAGATGAGCGGAGAATGATGGTTCTAGAAGGTGTAACTTCTATCAGGATATCACTAATTGTGAGTACAAGATGAGGACATACCAAATTTGACCTTCAAATTCTTTTACGGTCATTATGATCACTTGGTGATGCCTTTTGGAATGATGAATGCCAATTTAGTTAACATGGGACTCCTGAACTTGATCGTTCATCCTTTTTTAGACTGGTTCATTGTAGTCTTAATCAACAACAACCTTGTGTAATCAACATCCAAGGTGGATAATCCAAGACACCTAAATATGGTTATATACATACTATGATAAAACAAGAATTATGAGAATATATCTATGTTCTAGTTTTGGATTCTAGTGTGCCACTTTATGGTACATGTTCTCTCGGTTGATGGAGTGTCTATGGATTCAGCCATAAAGAATGAAAGGTTTACATGTGATCCTCCTATGAACGTGATATAGGTTCAAATCTTCATTGGTATAATAGGATATTATAGATTATTCATAGTTGATTTATTGAGGATATCAGCACTAATGATAGATTTCAAATTAATGAGGAATCCATTCCTGGGGATGGAAATGTTCCATCAGGCTTTCCAATAGTTGTGTCCATGTTTGACAAGATCTCTGATATTGAGATTACAGGAGGAGGGTGTTTAGTATATATTTTTCTACAATGTATCAAGAACCTAACTTGGATGTGTTTGAATGTAGAGGAATGTTACAATCTCCTATGGTTATTCCAATTAATACAACATGAGAAGAACTACATGACACATGATATTTGGGATATAAGTTATATTTATTGAATTGATTGTGCGGGGACACTACCTGATGGTATTGTGATTTATCGTCTACTCCGATCAAAAGTTTCCCACGTTTATCTTCTATCATAATGATTTGACCATGAGACTGATGTGATGTCTAGATTTACTCCATGATTATGACTTTAAGATTATCTATAATCATGTGAATGAGAACTTGGTATAATTTGAACTCAGTTGGAGATCTAATTGGTAGTTGGTGAATAAGGCGTCAAAGTGGTTATCCTAATTTAAATTATCATGTATGGATGAATATGGAGTATATTAATGTTAGTTGATGGTTGTAACCCCTCCATTCATACAATGAGTCAAGGAGGAATAGCTTGGGGATACCAACTATGGGCCCCTACGAGCTTAGATCTCTGTAGGACATGTGCCAGATTGATATTCACATTGAAGGGATCATGTCATCCTTCTCAAAGGATACACAGTAGTACCAATGGAACTGTGGAAGGGGTTTTTTTGGGTGTTATATAAAACCCCTTATGTGGTACATCCTAGAGTAAAAAACGATTTACTAGGAACACAGAGGTCAGTTTCAGTAGGGAAGGATTAATAAGGCAATTACACAATTCATTTCTTGATGCCATACGTGCATGAAGGTAAAGGTTGAGCATCGAGTTCCAGTTGGTTAAGCTCAAAACCATGAGCTACCAGAATAGATGAGGGATGGGATATAGAATGAAATCATAATGATTTGACCACAAACATCTAGGGTACATGATTCCATTTAGGTGGTCATTGACAGACTAACCAATTCGGTCAACTTCCTAGCATTTCATGAGTAGTGTTCCATAGAGTGTGTGGGACACCAATACATTTATCAAATAGTATGACTCCACAGAGTCCCATAAACTATAGTTTCTTATCATAATTATCAAATTAAATCCTGGTAGTATAAGGGATTGTGTTTGAGACTCAAAATCACAACATCATAGTGTTTCACCCTAAACAGATAGCCTTAAAGAGAAAACCATTCATGTAATGGAGGACATGTTGTGGTCGTGCATGATGAAATTCATAAGTAGTTGGAAGGATCCCCAAATAATGGTGGAGTTAATGAACAAAATTAGATACCATTCCACCAATGTAATGGAAACATTCATGTGTTTTTATGAGGAAACTCCCATTTAATCTTTTGTTAGGATGATCTTGGAAATTCAGCACTCATGTTCCTGAAGATGAGGTGAGATACTATAAGGAAGATTTAGATCATCAAAATTCAGATGAATAATAAAAATTAACTTTATAAATAATATTTTTATAGATGGAGTAGGCCTTAACTGTTCAAGGAAGGATACCTGGTGTTCCTTTTAGTTTCTCCTTAATGGGGATTGCGGTGATTTGTCTAGGGTGGTAAGTTATCTCCGAGGTTGATCATCCCTTTTCGGATTCTACGTAGAGTTAGAGAGGTTGTATAAATCATATCCCAAATCCCACAGTTATACCATGTACATGCCGTATTCTATGTGTCATTAATGTCGAGGTATGTGCATGATCCATCACATGTCATTGATTGGAGAACGTTGGACATTGATGATGGATCAACTTGTGTTGAGTACCCTGTGATGATCTAGGATCAACATGAGAGGATTCTACATGGGAAACTAATTCAATCGGTGCATGTCTGGTGGCAACATAGGAATCTACATGAGTGAACATGGGTGTGGGAGGATCATATTCATTCTTATTATCCATATTCTTTAGTTTATCCTTTTTTTGGGATTTTTGGAATATGATGCCCCATGGTGGGGAGAATGTAATGTCTCTGATTATTATATGAATTATTTTAAAAAATTATAATGAATTAATTTTATATGAAACACTAAGATGATGAATGATTACAAGGCTAGGTGTTTCAAAAATAAGTTTCTAAAAATATATTAAATATATTAAATATAATGGATGAGATGTTTTCTGGAAAACATGTAATATATTCTAGATGGTTTCCCTGATCATAAATCTGAGGTCACCGCTACATTCAGAGTAGTTAGATTACCCTATGTGTGACTTTTCATTGGCCAACACAGGTCAACATCATAATGTAGTTTCAGATTTTTAATAAAAATAATAAATAGTGAATTTTATTATATTTTACCTTTTCATCAATGAAGAGAAAAAATATTTTTATATAATCTCAGTGGAAGGTATCCCAAAATAATCATATAACCCTAAAATTCCCTCGAGTCTCTATTGAAGAACATGGATAATTATCTCTGTGGCCAGTGATTATGGAACTTGGATCAAAGATTGAAAAACATAGTTTTTGACGGATCTCACCAACTGTGGTGACACGATGATCAATCCACTTCATCGAATGATCCTACTCCAAGGTATTTTTTTTTCAGAATAGTCGTTCCCCATTATTATAATTAACGAAAAATGCAGATGAACCAATTAAAATGATAACGTTTGGATCATACGTTCCGGTGTGATGGGTTTTATTTGTGAAATTTTTTTTCAATGTTATATTATTAATTTTTTTTGGATTTTCTAAATACTTTTTATAGAATGCATCACGAATGGAATGAAAAATGCCAGAAGTTATTCCTTGGGTTTGTTATATTTTATTTCTCAGTCAACATTTATTGTGTTCTTCATTTTCTTCATGCTTTATGGAAAGAAGAACATTTCTCACTAGTTTATTTGATAAAAGATCGGAAATTTACAATCTTTTATCGGTATGAATCGATGGAGCTATGACGATGGTTGTGAATAAATATCAAATGATGGTCAGTCGATATTTCTCATTGTTCGTAAAAAATGATGAATGATGATGTTATTATTTTCTGAGTCGATCAAGGAAAATATATTATAGATTCAGTGGTGGCTTGAACAGATGACCTCTGATCTAGAGTTTCTCTATGAGGAATATCTTGCATTGGTGGTTGGATAGGCGAGGAAGATCATAGAGTGAGAACCATGATTTCTAGAAAGTCACGATGACCACAACATATGTTTTGTAATAAAAAACATGTGGACCCTGCTGCATGGAAAATATAGTTTCGGGCATCAATGAAGTGTCACAGGGCGTGAGAAACCTATCACACGACATTTGGGCCATTCACTGGGACTCTATGTGTATATCGGGAGATATATAGACATGTGATGGAGAATACAGTCTGACTATATGGCATGCACACCACCACACGACCTATCCAGAACTGCTAACAAGGGCTACGTCATGTACTAGTACCCGAACTATAACCCACATGTTGATTCAGTATACCGGAACGTGTCCATAAGACATATAATATACCTAGTATAGTAGGACACGACATGTGTCCCTTTCAACACCCCATGTATACCTCTTCATCATGAAATTTTCTGTTGACATTGGTTTTGACCATGGGTAGTACATAGTCTCAAGGAACATAACATGTGACTCAATACATGAAATGTATACAATTATACAAGGCTTGAATCTGTTGTCCACCATATCTTAGAAATAATTCATTAGGGTTCGTTCCCTTTATTTTTCACTAACTGTTGGGGTATCATTTCCTACTCATAAGAGTATGATTCGATATGTATAACATTTTAGATAGATTCATGGGATTCCATCCTGAGAGGCCCATAGCAGGATCCTATATCCATACATTGTTCCCTATGTAGTGTCCTTGGTATTGATGTGATCATATTCACATGGCATCAATCATCTACATAATAGGTTAATCTAGTTTAAGTTGTTTGAATAACCCCATGACCATGGATATGATCCTCATCTAGGTATCGTATCCCATTTTAGATCTATCATAATATCACTCTCATGTTGGTTATCGATGAACAATAAATTTTCATTAGATCTAATTTGTGTTATCAGACTCAAGAGCGTATTCTCCAAGATGGGTTCTTCATGGAATCATCACACCGAATCCCTAGTGCAGGTATATGGTAGATGTGACATTTATATAAATAATGTTTTTTTTGAGTATATATTAATATTTTTTTCATATGTGTTGTAGACATATATTATATAGAGAAAACTTTTTCTCCCATTGTGTATTGCTTTTTGGTTTCAGGGTATCGTACCAATTATTGTTATACTAACCCTAAAACAGGAATTGCATAGATATAATCTTTCCTTTGAAGATGAGAAACCTTTTGAAGGACTTGGATCAGAATGAGCAATGTTAGTTCATCTGGGCCAAGGTGCCCCTATAACAATGAGAATCTATCCCAGTACCTATTTTTTTATAGGCAATATGTTTTAGGTTATACACTCTTTTTTTTGTGGGATTGTATTGTAGATCATTTTACATTACTGCACATTACATCATATCTTACTCTGTTTGTGTGGATAGTTTTATGCATGAACATCTATCATTGTGGGTTTTACATTTTAGAATTTTTGTTATTAGAGATGTGTGTATGCATATATGTACATATGAAATGCCTCAAATTTTAGTGATATTTTTAATCGGTGTAAGTCACTAGACACTAGCCTATTGGAGGCGAGCGTAGGGAGTCATGGAATATTCCCCACTTGGGTGGTTTGTGACAATACTAAATGGATTGATTAATTTCTATACATTACAATTTTAATAGTTATTAACTCTTCAATTGAAAATCTATATGATTCTTACCCATGTAATATGTGAACATAAAAACATAAATTTATGTTTAAAGAACTCTCTACCCACTCCCTAATGATCAATCTCATATTCTAAAACATATCTAAAGTCAAATATATATCATATCCTCTATCGATCCATTTTAAATCCACCACTCACCCCAACTCAAGTGATCTAATTAATTTTCTCTAAGTTATTTTAGGCTCATTATTATCTCATTACAACAATTATATGTTCTATTTAACAATCCATCAATATTTTTAATCCCAGATATTTCCATTAGCGGACAATATATCTTGATTGATTTCATTGGTTTACTATGCACTTGATAAATCTTTTCTATCCAAACAAATACATAAAAATATCCAATTTTTTATTTTAGATTCACATAAATTTAGTAATGACATATCACATGATAAATAAAGAAATTTCCCTTGATATAGAAATATTATAAGGGACCACCTTCCCAAAAAATTTAATCTCTTCTTATTCTAAGAAACAATTACATAAAATTAATAAGGATTATCCATGATTGTATCAATACATATGATTCCATTCCAAAACATTAAATTAAAAATATTCAATTGTAAAAAATTATTAGTATTTAAAAAATATAATTCAAAAGGACTAATCTAATAATTATTTTCTCATCATTAAAAATACATTGATCTCATAATAAATATTTAGTGGCCCACTTCTAAAAGACAATAAGACTTAATAAGTAGAAAATTTCTAATTTTTTATTTGAAATTGATGGTAATTTTACATAAAATTAACAAATTAACATATAAAATATCATTGCGAAATGTACATAAATTCATATGATAATAATAATCATATTATCATCCCCTAGAACAACATTAATCCACATTAAAAAAATTCAAATCAACTATGAATGATTCTATCATGAAAATGTGGAATAATTACACAAAACTCAATGATGTATAAAATGAAATCATTTTCCATGAATGTAAAATATTGTTAGGGAAAATGTTAAAGTATAAAAGATTATCCCAAAATTAAATTCAATCTAGAACCCTCCTCTTCTAATGGGGAAGATAGTTATGATTGTTGAGAGGGAGACCCATGGCCAGACTATGTTATTTGGGGAAAATGGAGTGGGAAAACATAAAATAAATAAAGGGACTGAAATTATTTTATAAATTAAAATATATTTTTGTATGTTACATGGATTTTTTTAATGGTTTTCCAAATCATTCACAAACCATGTGTCTTGTACAGTCTTTGTGATGGACCCCTAGACATGGTTTGGCTTCATAATTTTACAAAGATGATCCTAATCATGTGACATCTAATAAGAAAACATATCACATCAAATGGTTTTCATAAAATTTTATTCCAAAAACACGAGTGATCCATGTAACCTAACACATTTTAGGATTCATCAAATTGTCTTTTCTATGATTTGTTTCATGAAGTGTCACATCGGTGGGAAACGTTGCATAATAGAAAAACCTATACAAATGTCTAAAATAGTAAATGAATATTCTATAAATAACATGACCCCTCAAAACAACTTCTAATCCCATATTCATTCCAAAAAACATCTTATCATGATTCTCTAACTCTTGTATTTATTATATGAATCTTCAGTATCATAATAACTCCCACTAATATACCCAAAAATCCACATCTCCATAAATTTGACAAAACATAAACATGTGCGTCAATATAATACAGATGACTATAAAACATAGAATAACATCATCCAACATCTGATTGAAATATAAATTATTTAAATACATTTAAACCTAGTTAACCACCAAATAGTAGATCAAATTAATTAATCCAATACTTATTTTAGGAGGATATAGTCACCCTTATAATAAAATAAAAAAATAAAAAATGAATCCATATTTCAAAATAACAATTACTAAAAATATTGTTCTATAATTGAAAAAACAATACTCTATTTAATTTTTAAATACAAATGACAACTATTATTCATTATTAAATAATGAAATATTTTAAATTTATATTTTTAACTCCATAAAAAATAAAAAACACTCTCACTAATAATTAAACAGTTGTTAAACAACTAAATTTAATGTAAATACAATCATTACAAATATATTTATTCTAATGTTATATCGAGATTATTCCATCCAAATATAGTTAAAAAATCCAATAGATCATGATGCAATGTTCTTAATACATTTTATATATACTGTAATTTCTATATCTATAAACATATTTAGATTATTACACCTGTAATGTTAAGAAATAATAAATAATAGACATCATCTACCTAAGGAGGATCAAGAATTTGAAATCCTAAAAATATTTTTTTAAATAATTCAACAAATTAATTATCAAAAAATTAATGAGAAAAATATAAATGATAACTATCCTCTACTAAGGAATCATATTTTTAAAAAAAAATTATCATGATAATTATGTATCAAAAGTGATTCATTGAGGATTATATCATTGATATATAGTTAGAAATATATTCCAAATCTGGATTTTAAAACATTTTTTGAGAATTTCATCCAATATTGATATTATGTTGTCATAATAAATTTTTAATAAATATGTTGGTTTTTATGTATAAATATATACGTTTCTTATCTATCAATACTATATGAAATATCATATTTACTAATATTTTGAGGTAAAATATTTTAGGTTAATTAAAAATATATATAATATGAGTAGTGTTATTTATTAATATAATATATTAATTTTTAGTCCCAGATAATTTGAGGATCCTTAATCCACTAACAGTATATATGAAAATGAAAGAAACTATGTTTATTGTTTTGGGTTTGATGAAAATACAAAACTCAAATTGTTCTTTATTGGTATTAGTTATTTCAAAATAAATATAAGATAAATTAATTTTCTATCTAGAATATTTCTTTTTAAATGTAATATATAGTTTTTACATAATAGTACAAGTGACTATTTAATATGAAAAACATTAATTTATCGAAAATAAATATCATCATTTTACAAAAATTAAAAATTTTAAATATCAATGATTTTTTTCAAATATTTAACATCAGTATTAATCTAAAACCTCAGTCATAATATCAATATTCGATAAGATTGTTACAATTGATTAATAAATTTAGTGAATTTACTATATGCATCAGTGGATACTTAAATAATATTATTGACTTGTGTATTTACCAGTGAATTTTTTTATAAAAATCAATAATGTTATTTTTAGAACTAATGTATAATTAATTTAACATAAATCCCATCTTGGATAACCATATATGTAAAAATATATTTGTTAATTATTTTTCATAGGAATTCGAAATGATTTTCAATATATGAAGATATATAATAATGAAACAATGATTAAAAGATATGTAAAATAATACTCATGAGAATGAATTTTTGTTTGATGATAATGTAACATATTTATATCATGTATGTCTCAGGATGAGAGTATTTAGTTATTAGAAAATGTCTTGATTGATTCAAATATAGCTCAAACCATTTCTGATTTTTTACTATGTAAGAGATTCTGGCTATCAAATATTATATTCTCCCAATAATTCAAAATAAAAAAGTATATTATACTCTATCTATAATTGAAATATTTTTCTTTCATCAGAATTATGTAATGAAATATATATACAATTGTATATTAAATTTGGGGTCATCAAAATAAAATAATTAGTTAGAAATTTCAATTCGGTGTTTTTCATTTAATAAATGATAAATCTAATAATAATATTGTATCAAAATAAATATATATTTTTTTAATTCTGAAACAATTAATTAAACATATAATATAAAAAATAATATGCACCATATAATAAAACATCCATTATCAATTACATTATATATAAAAATTTAATGAAAAAAAGAAAAGATAAATTTCTAATAAAAAATATTTATTAATAATCACATTTAATTATCATGAATAAAATGATAAAATAAACTGAGTCATTTAATGAAAAAAATTAGATTCATTATAATGTGAAAAAATATTAAAATTTGTATAAGAATATTGTACAGTAGATATTTTTTTTTTTAGTAAATTATAAAAATTTTGGAAAGAGGATGTAAAGAATACATATATATCCACACACTATGCATATATATTACAATGAAAAATATGTAATAAATACATAATGAAGAAATTTATTTCAATAGTAACATTTTTTTAATTATTAACGTTACAGTTAAGAGTCACCCTGGAAATAAAAGAAAAACCAAATGAACAGAATCAATAAAATTACAATATATAAGTATAAAAATATCATAATTAATTAATTAATGTAGTGATCAGATTTTTTTAAATGATCAACTTTAATTAAACTAAAATTTTTAAATATTTCTAGAAATTCCTTTACTCGTATTTTTTAAAAATAAATTGAAATGATTAATTTGATTTTTGAATTTATGTTATCTGAAATATTATGTTTATTAAAATAAATTCTATTTCTCGACATAGGATTTCAAAATTAGGTATTTATTATGTATAAATTTGTTATAAAATAATATATTTAGTATGTAATTATCATAATATTGTATATATATATTTTTTATTGCATTATTATTTAATTGTTTTATTGATCTCTAAATATAATTTTCTAAATATCATAATGTTAATAATTATTTAAAACAAAAATATATGTAATATTTAATAACATAAATTATCTCCATTGATACTATTGTGTTAAAATTAATGATTTAAATAATGAGTCTAGTTTTCCATGTAGTATTTTTTGGGGATTATATGGGGTTTTTTTAATTTAAATAGAGTCGGTGTGTGATTCTATAACTTGGTGTTCCCAAAATAACTGCTTGAAATCTATTAAATATATTAAATAGCATGAATGCATGGTTTTATTAAAAAATTCTAATTGATCTTAAAAAGGGGCATGGATAAAAAAGCTGAGTGCACTGTTGAGTTTAAAGCATGTGTTTTACCCATGGTGCCAAATAATCATTTTTGACGCAGGCTATTTGTGAATAAAATCACTTGTGTGAAATTAATAAACAAAATTAAAAAAATAATTTATTTTATCTTTTTCAGAAAAATTCCATTTTTCCTATATATATATATATAGAAATGGATTCTTTTGTAATGTATAACTGCTAATCCTAGGGTACATACAAGCCATTGGAGGAGAGAATCGATGGAAAATGACGACAGATCAAGAAAAGATCATTAAGTTTTACACTAATGAAGTTCATTGATCTAATCAATTATGACTTCATGAAACTAGTCTTCATCAATGATCCATCAATACTCTAGTAAGGATTTTTTTTGTTATTTCCATCCCTTTCCATGATCTCAATAAGAAAAATTTCAATTCAACAATAAGAATTGATAACAACACAGTTGGTAAAATTAAATTGATGGAAACTTATTTTATCCTCTATGTTCATTCTATTATAAGACACTGAATCAAGGCCAAATGAACATCAAAAGAGGATCATTTCAGACACATTATTTCTTTCATATTTCTCCACAATTTATTAACTCGGTCAAATTTGGTGTTTTATTTGGCCAACAACTTGACAAATTCCCAGTTCTCAATAATAATGTGAGCTCTCCATAGTGAAATATGTTGTAACTGATCGTATGAAACATGATGGAAGTTGCCATTTTATAATAAAAGATGATGGTGTGTAGAATATGGAATAATATAATTGATTGAGGTTATCTTTATATACCGAATGACATAAGGTACAGAAGAAGGTGGTTGATTATTTCATGAATCATTTGGAGGCCAAAGTCTGGTGAATGATCGATGGAATGACCGATCATCCCCTGATACAATATCATTTTGTGAGAATGATGGTGGAGTGGGAAACACTAGGTGAAATGAGATCTAGGTTTGTATTTATGGAAAACATTGTTCAACATGGCATGTAAATTTGGAATACATGATGAGTGGGACCCGATCAATGTAGGATTGGGTTTTGGGTTTATGATATGTCTCACACGACATGTGATACTTATCAAAAAGTTTTTGACATCGTCCATGAGACTCAACATGTAATTTGGGAAGTACACATTCACATGCCAATGTATATATCCATGTGGCATGATGAGTATATGGACATACGGATAGCCTGATGCACAAAAGACAGTTCAAAGATAGGAACACTGTATAAATACAAGGCCAGGTGACACAAGAAGGATTTCATTTGTCAGTATGTTCCATGTACTTCTTCTACATGTTGTGTACATTGATACTTACATGCTATATGAGTCTTTTCCAAACAGGACAACATTCATTTATTGGGATAATCCATGTACCACTTCAAGAGTGTTTATATCATTTAGTTTAATTATGTTTGAACAGTATTGGTTTAATATGTTCCCTTAGTCAATTCGCTATGGTGTATAATAAGTTATTAAATCCACATCATATGATTATTATCCCCTCTAGAAGCTACATATTATATAGAGTTTTGACGTCCCTCAATAAGACAGGAGTGTGATTTTGTATCATTCGTTTTACATAGGTGGGGTCTACAGAATCTATGGGACCACCCTAACAAGGTAATTGATACTCCATCTAGTAGGTTGTATGAATGAGGCTTATTTTATCATAGACATATGATCCCTTACATAGATTATTTGCCCATATTCGGTTCATCATGTCTCATAGCAGTTCTAGGAATGACCAGTATCTATGTTTCATGATATTCTTAGTCTAGTGAGATTTGTTTGTTGCAACTCGATGACTTACACTTCTTTATCAAGTGTATTAGATAATAGCACATATCATTGAGTGGATTCTCCTAGATTGATTATTTATATTATAAGAACTTTGTGGCTAATAGTTGGTTACAACCACCTGCTGGCATGGTGTATTTAATGATTATATCTAGGTGATTATAAAAAATTTTGATTGTTATAAACTGTATTGAGATAACATTACATTGTGCTTATTGTTAATTACTTTTGGTGTGTTCTACATATTGTTGTTTTACTCAACCATGAATTGGAATTTCTTGTATGTGTCGTGTATTTTTTAGATGATGACTCTTTTGATGATGTAATGGGAGTATAGGGAATTGGTAGTGGACAAATTGAGCCTTTTAAATTTTGTTGTTTTTATGGGAGATTCCATGTGAATTAGTCCATGCCATTTGACTAGGTTGGAATGATTATAGTTTATAGTGGATCTTTTATTTGGACTATTCATCCACATTATGTACATTACTGTTGTTGTCTATTGATGGATTTTTTAATTATGTTTTTTATTTTTCAATTGTTATACATTTGAATATTTTGTGTGTTTGGAGATTTGTGATAGTTTACATTTACATTTTGATAATACCTCTCATTTGTGGGATATGGCTACGTGGCCCTAGTTTCCAACCACTAGAATATTATAAGAGGGATAAGAGTAGTCAGAAGTGGTACCTTAGTAGATCAATCCGTGATAGAGTCATATCAAATAATTCAATTCAATAATTAGTATAGAGATGGTGAGATTTTTTTGGTGAAACAATGATTAGTGTATCGAGTTTATCTTTATGGATAGGGACTCCAGTGTTGGTGTAAAAACTGATGTATCCAGACACAGGGACTCTGATCACATTTATTTCAACTAGGTACATATCATATTTGGTTTCATTTATTTTTTTGGTACATGCATCATATAAGAATGGTTTTATTTTCCACATACTATTGGAGTGATCTAACTAGATAAACTATATGATTGTGGTACATAATGTTTTATATTAGGATACTTACACATATATAGTCTGAAATGAATACATTAAATAATAATGAGGGTGATCCACCTAGTGATGAATAAGAATTATATTTGCTATATTTGAAATTTAAACTAATGGTCGATTAACATCTATACTATGAAATTTTTTCTAGAGATAGTGATGGCATTCCAGCCGAAGATGTACACAGGTTGAGTCCATTGCATGATATTTAGAAGCAGTGATCTACCAATTAAAGGGGTGATCTAGAACTCCACGTGGATGAGGAAAATCTAAAGGTTGTCACACAGATTCATCAAATTATGTGGACATCTATAGATTATATGGAGTTCCTCTCTATTAGTTTTATTCATGGATCATATGTTAATGGTGGGTCGTGGTGACTGAGTGACTTGGTAAGATATATATCTCATTATAATAAATTCTAATTATCGTCATGTGGTCGTTAAATATATCCATGTTTCAATCAGTTATCTTACAAGAGAATCTATATCTATTGCAAGTTAGTATTACTGTGGATAAATAATCAATGATGTTCACTAATATCTCAAGTGACTCCATGTATATGATTGGGGAGAATTTCTTCAATGCCAGGAATGTTGAGCCAGAATTGTGATTGAATATTAGGTCTTTTTTAGTATACCATTTGCTTCCAACCATTGTTGGGGTTCTTAAGAGAGACCTGGTGGAGGATAGATTTTGGGAAGAGCTGGAACATGTAGTTTGAGAAAGTATTGGGAACCTAGTAGATGGGATTTTCAAAGCATTTATCTGATGATGTATCAATGATCAATGTAAGGAAAATTCTTCTGGAGGCTATCTCATGACACATGTCCAGTGGTACATGTCTCTTAGAGTGTCCAGTATCCCCCATGAGAGAGGTGTTGTTCTTCTTCAGATAGTTATGGACTTCTGGATAATGATTTTCTGACATGTGATATAATTGATTGTGAGATTGTTGAGGGAATACCAAATAAGTGACATAAAAATGAGAATGGTGGTAAGCATTGAATTGGATGTGGAAGAGAGGCTGGAAGGGTAGCAGGATGAGGATTATGGTTCGACCGATTACCACCATGACCCCTATGTGGTTGGTTCATGAATTATAGAGTTGGTTTATATGAATGAGGTCAGCTACAAGAAATGGGGGCCTATAACATTGACAATATTGGGATGATATGAGTTATAATTTGATTCTTCTATACATTATCGGCCATATTGATAGACACAGGTGAAAGACATTATTATCTTTCTACAACCCTAGTACCATATATAGAGATTCTACTTAAGCATTTGGCTTGACACTTAAAATAAGATTCTCTAGTTGGTGGTGACTCAATTATGACAATCATTTGAAAATAGTGTGATATGATGCTTGGAGGTGAGTTTTTTATTGGATATCTTCATTTTAGATATGTGAACCTATGACATCATCTTATGTATTAACCGATTATCCACAGTTCATTCCTAGATTTATTGTTTTATGTGCAGGATGTTGTGTGTATGCAATGACATAATGTGGATTAAATTTGTGATTGAAAAGGGAGCCATGGTGGAGCAATATGAGATTAGTCATTGGAGAGTGTATCATATTACTCACTAGTTGTCTACTATGAGTCATAGAGTATTGGATTATTTGGTCTATCATCATCCTACAATTGTAGTGGTGTCTGATGATATCATTATTGAGAAGCACAAGGTACACCACCATTCCATGAGCTATAATTGTGCATCAAATTGCATCCCTGGATTGAAAATATTTCTATTCCAACATATCATATGTCACCCATTGAGATTCTAGAGTTTAGTAACTCGTTATAGGACTCGCAAGAGAAGGGATTTTTAGGTGAATAATTTCCCCTTGGGAAATAAAATTATTGTTCACCATGAAGATGGGTGGTTGCATGATGTTATATGTATACTATTGTTGCTTGAATTATTTTAGCATGAATAAAATGTATCCACCACTGAAGATTGAACAACACATAGAGAATTTTATATAGGCATAATGGTTCTTGTATATAGAAATCAAAGATGGTAATCAAACATTCTTTGAGTTACGGTTATGGAAATAGTGAAGAATTCATTTAAATTAAATTACAGTCACTATTAGTACATTTTTCCATTAATTTTTCCAATCTAACCAAATGTATTTTGTGAAATAATTAAATGGATATTTTATCCTTTCAATATCCAATTCATGTTATTCATTATATAGTAAACATTGTTGTATTCGGAGTCTGAGGAAGAGAATGTAAGAAACATGAGGTTGGTTTTGGACACTCTCTAAGGGTACATGATTAAAAGGAGTCTCAAAACATGTTTGTTTTTGATTTGAGAGGTCCAATTTATGCAAAATGTCTTTTAAGATGATAGAGTAGTGGAGGCTCCACTAATGGTTGAGCCAATTATTTTTTGGGAGACACTCAAGAGTGTTACTGAGATATAGATTTTTTAGGGGTTTTCCTGGTCCTATAAAGAATTTATACCCAATTTATTTTGTGTGGAAACACAATTGATAGAATTAACCTGGATGTGGAAAACCGTTATGTTTATTGAATGATTTCATGAGTGATTTCAGTTGCTAAGGTATAGGTTTTTGAGTGATATCATTCTGATATTATTAGTGGAATGGGTTGAGTACATAGTGTTATGTAATGTATCATTGACCAAATGTGGTTGTGTTATTATGAAGAGGAAGGAATTTATTACCATTCATTCATACCATATGAGACCACATAAGAATTAATACATGACCAATGATCTTGAGTTAGCAATGGTAGTCTTCACATTGAATATGTGATGAAGATACCTGATGAGATAGTAGATTATCATTTTCTTTTCGTAATGTATCAAAAGTATATATTTTAACATAAGGATCCTAACTTGTGACAGAGACTATTGAAAGAGTTCACCCAATAATATTAATTTGAGGGTATATATTCTCCTAAGATTGGGAACACAGTGGTTGATGTTATCATAAGGATATTTCTTTCTGTGTTCTAGGTCAAGGAATCAGATAAAATATCCTTTTTATAGTAGTCATATAGAGGACATGAATGCTTTTTCATATCTCCATTTGATGGCTATTGCGGAATAAAATCAATAGCACGTCACGTAAGCTCATTGTGGAGATAAAAACCATGAGTCCATACATATATGGATATCCATTAGAATATCACCCATGGGAGATTTTAATAGTTGGGATAACACTATCATTTTCTAAAAATAAATGATGATTCCTTTGAGTTTGTGGGATGAAGTGTTGACAGAGTTAAATGTTTTCCCATTGGTGCTACATCTAAATATTGAAATGATAAACCAAGACCTCAGACATAATTTTTTTAGTGGGGCATACTAATGGATGTTGTAGATATTATAACTTGATTCCTGACACTTTAGCAGTTGTAGGTTGAGCATAGGTTCCGATTGGTTTTTCACATCACCTTAATGTGATAGAGTTGAAGTGGGATGGAAATTCTATGGAATTCAAGATTGTGTATAAATTTACTTCTAGGGGACATGATCCCATATGGTTGATATTATATATACATTCCATGTTCTTCTATTTCCTATCCAATCATGATGATAGTTTAGTAATGATCATGGGGAGCCTCTACATGCAATGATTTTCTGAAATCATATAGTTCACTCAATTATTGCCTCTAACTGTTATTCATGCAACACATCCGAATCAATGAAGGGATTGTTGGTGGATTTCAGGAATCACTAATTTTTGACGATGACATGTCGCCCTCAAATTAATATAATTACAAAGTTGATTATTACGGTCTTGTAGAACAATATGAAGGGTTTTATGTTAAACATTGGTCATAGTTTGGAGTATCACATACCCTTGATTGAGTTTATATAAAATAATAGTTACCATTACATCCTTGATATGGTACAATTTGAGGCATTTTATGAGATACCCTATAGGTCACCACATTGTTGGACTGATCTAGGAGAGTCAACACTTAGGGGCCTAGTGTTGGTGCAAGATACTTCCGAGAAGGTCAAGTACATCTAAACTAGATGTGGATGGAATATATCCATCAAATGTTCTATACAAATAGATGATAGAGACCTTCATTGTTTGAGGATGGGGATAATGTGTTACTAAAAGTCTCACCTTCTCATCGATTGAAGATATTTTTCCATGGTGGAACAATAACATAGAGATTCATTGATTCCATGATGATACTATACAAATTTTGTGAGGCTGCATACCACAAGGATATAATATAGATGATGGAAAAGTTACATGATTTTTCCATGTGTCATAGTTATGGATGTATGTTCACAACCTATTACATGTTATCTATTGGGTACATATTTAAATTAGGTATGGAGCTACTGTTGCAGAGTAACAGATGGAGATTGAGGTTCGTAATAAGAGGATCTATCATGTTAAATTGATTCCACCAATGTGTGTACTATGAGAGAATAATAATTTTTAAAAGATTATACAGGATCATGAGACATAGCTGTGATCCTAGTACCCCCATATTTGTTTTTTATTTTTTTTCTTTTCAGGATGAGAATTACTAAAGTATGAAGAATTTAATGACTCAGATTATTATTATCAATATTTATGGATATTATACTGATATTTTCCATAACAAGGGACAAATTTGTTTTTTGAATCCATGGACCCAAGTTCATGGAATAAATTATTGTAATTTATTGAATATATTAAATTGATTTCATACCTATTTTTCATGAAAATGTGAAATAACTCTTGAACGGGGGTCCGGATAAGAAATTAGAGGGAACCATTTAGTAAAAATTATAGGTTTTACACTTGGTTTGGAATAAACAATTCTGTTAACGTCCATTTGATAAAACATTATTGTGGGTGTGAAATTAATAAAACAGATTAATTAAACAATTTATTTTATTTTTTTATGAACAAAAATATTCATCCTCTTTAAATATAGACTATGGATTTTATCTCAATGTTTCCATCCCAACCATTGTGTGTTAGAATTCATTTTTTAAGTGTTTTCTTATCCAATGATGGTGGATCAAGATTATTTTAGGAATATTTTTTCCAATAGTGTTCATGCTTGTCGTCATAGTAGAAAAAAATAACTACTATTCCTCATTTATACTTCTTCAATCATGGTAGGTTTTTTTTCAATTTCCATAACGTTTATTGATATCAGATGAACTATGAAAAATTCCACCAATATAATTGAAACACATTTCATTTATTAATTAAATTGATGTTGTTATTAGTGGTTCATTTTGTTTTTATCCTCTTTTTCATCCACCTATATGAAAATTAGTTGATTCCAAACAATAAAAAGTTAATTTTTGTTCATCACTATTTATACATTATGGATATTGAAGTGCATTGTGTTGCATTTGTTGTCAATGAGGTATGTTGTTGTCAAGGAATGAATGGATGGATGTCAAGGAGTTTCAATATGTGAATGAAAAATGATGTGATGGTGTTGGTGATGAATGGAGAATGGCCATGGTACTAAGATGCATGTCACATAGGAGATTCACTAAGTGACATATGATGTTGTGGTTGAAAAATTCTCTATGGATATCAGATGATTGTAGAACTGATCTTAATGTTTCAATACTGGTATCAAGGTGATACTAAGTGACAACACTTGAAGAATGAATGATGATGGAGCATCATTAAATCAGACGATTGTTGAGCTGTTCTTAAAGTTCCAAGAACTTGTATCAACTGGATACAATGTCACAACAATGTTTGAAGACCATGCATTGTACTGACAATGCATGAGGAGATGAAGAGAGCCATCCACAACTTCTAAGTGGATGAAGTGAGCTGAAGAAGACCATGTACTAATTCTTAGTGAATGACAATGTGAATGTGATCCAACTTGACCTCTAATTGGATCATTGAAGAATATTGAAGATTTAATTGATTCAGGAGCTCGGTTGAAGAAGGAACCTTCCTAAGTAATGAATACATGTTGAGGAGGATTGAAGAATTCATGTGAAGAAGAAATGTTGAAGAAGGATGTCTTAGAGAAGTGGCATGTGGAATATTATACATAGGCACGTTGTTTTTAACAATTTCCTCATTCATGCCTTTGCCAAAAAATTGGCCAGCCAAGGCACCTTGAGGGTTCAACCCCAAGGCAAGGGCGCTAGGGCACCACGCCCATGGGGGAACCCGTGGGGCGAGCCAGGGCGGCAGGGCGCACCCAAGACCCCGCATGGGCGCCTGGGGCACGCCCAAAAGAGCGCGGAAGGGGCGTAGGAGCGTACCCCCAAGAGTGTCAGCATGCATAGAGGGCGCATAGCGCGCGCCCGAGTGGAAGGGGTGGGCACAAGAGCGTGCCCGCAGAGAGAACCCGGTGCGGGGTGGCACCGGGAGGGGAGAAGTGCAACTGAAGGGAAGCCGGCAGCACGAGGGTGATAAACCGCAGAAAAACCGGGATCCGTTTCGATGTGGGACGCGAGATTTTTCCGCAGAGCGAATCCTGGCCGCTCGATCGATCGCGCGCCAGATCTGGACCGCTCATCGCCTCCCACACGCGATGATCATATCACGGCCGTCTGATGTCTTTCAATCACCCAATCCAATGGCTCCATGTGCGTCTACTTGCTCGAGCCATGCCGAGGCCTCCCTGTGAGCTCCGTTCGAACCAGAGGCATCCCGGCGACAGTTTTTGAGTTCCCGGCCACCTCCGAGAAAACCGAGACCTCCTTTGTGATCGTTAGGCCATAACGAACTCATGCATGCATTAAAATGTTTCATGCATGCATCGAGAAAGAATTCGACGTTCGGCCGAGGAAAACCAAAGGTGCTGAGGCCACGTGTGTTTGTGGTATGCATAGACAAGTATTAAAGAGGCCATGCATTCGTTCGAAAATTCATGCACGTGAAGGAGGAAAATAAATAGTAACCCCGCGATGAAACAGCGAAGGAAAACAAGATTTGGAGAAAATCATGAAGATCCGAAATCTTCAGTGATTCGAGATTTATCACGCGGATGGACAGAGGCATCCCTCTGCCTATATAAGGAGAGCTCGAGGCTCTCATTGAGTTTGATGATCCTTTCCTGAAAATTTTAGAGAAGTCCCGTGAGTGTCGTTATGCCTCGCGAAGTACAAGCCCCGCGCACACTTGCGCGGATGAAGTTCCAGAGCCACCCGAGGCTCTGAAGGAGGTCCCTGCCCGCGTACTCGTGCGGCAGAAGGAGCCCTCACTGCCCGCAAACTTGCGCGGCAGGAGGAGCCTGCGCGGTCCTTGTGGCATGTGAACCTTGCGCGCCCAAGACCCCTTGCACCCCCTGACACTTGCGCGGCTTCCTTGCACCCAAGGAGTTCGGGCTGTGTGTGAAAAAACAGAAGAAGGAAGTGTGTGTGTGCCAAGTGGAGAAGAATACCCGAGGGCTTAGTGCCTTGTGTGAAGTGAAAGAACACACCCTAGTGGTGTATGTGCAAAGGAGGATGCTGAGACCACACATTGGTGTGTGTGTGTGCACAAAATAAATAACAAGGCCGAGACACCTTAGTTGTGTGCAAGAGAAGGAGGCTTTGTGCTTTGTGTGCACAAAGAATAAAGGAAGGCCGAGGAATAGCTTGGGGGTGTGAAAAAAGAGTTGAGGCCAAATATACACTCATTGTGTGGGTGCAAATCAAAGAACAAGTTGTGTGTGAAAAACAACAAAGTGGCCGAACCTAGTGTATGCACTAAAAGTGTGTTCACCTAGAAGAAGAAGAGGAGGACTCACACAACGTATAACACACATTTATGTGTGTAATCAAAAGGAATTAAATGTTTGAAGGAAAAGAAGAAAAGGTGTGTGCTTAAAGTGACTACACCCTTTGTGGGTTTATTGCACCATGAGGAGAAAGAGGAGAGTGCATGCATGAATGCATGCACATGAACACGTGAACAAAGTTCAAATCAGTGAGTGTGCATTTGAGTTGACCAAGACCAGAGGATCTTGAAGAAATTGAGAAGGCCATGCAGTCAGTGCATGAGGATTCAGAGTTGCCATGCATTCAGTGCATGAAGTTGTTTTGAAGTGAGACTGGACCAGACTGAAGTTAACGATATCAGTTTTCTGAGTATTCAGTAGTTGGAGAGAAGCCAGGTCATCCTTAGAAGAAGGAGATAAATCCTGAGCAAGACGAGAAGACCAGTTCATCACAAGTGAGCAGAGGTACAGAGCAAGGCCAGGAGTCTTTATCCCAGACTGCTGAAGATACATGAAGAATCTTAACGTGAAGAAGAGCTACTCGTGCGACTCGAGGAGCCAAGAGAAAACCCTGTGGGACTCAGGGAGAAGAAGTCTTCAGTGGGATTCTGAAGCAGGCCAGTGGGACTCTGGTAACACTGTGGGACGCAGTATAAAGACCCTCATGTGGGACTCAGGAGAGATACAGTGGGACTCTGTATCGACCATTATAATTCTAACAAGTTATAATGGAGAAACCATGTTGGGGCGTATAACCAACATGGCAAGGACGTAGGCCTTTGGTGCCGAACCTTGTAAATCCTTGTGTCCTGTGCCTTTATATTTACTGCATCATTCGAGGAAAGGTGAGATATACAAGAAGAGTGGATCGAGGCTTTAACTAGCTATAGAGGTTTAATTGATTAAGAATCAATTAGTAAAAAGTTTTAAGGGATCACTGATTCACCCCCTCCCCCTATCAGTGATTCACACTGATCTGGGCACTTCAATTGGTATCAGAGGGAAGGTTACCTCTAAAAGATCCAAGGGAGTCTTTATGAAGTGAAGATTTGAGGAAATGAGCGACCAACCTCAAATGGAGATATCTGCCAAGACTCAGAAAAATAGAAAGAAGAAACATGCCAAGAAGATGAAGAAAGCCTATCATAGCTGTGATGAAGTTGGAACAATGAAAGATCTTCAAAGTGCAATCGAATATCTTCAGAAGACAGTCCCCAAGGAAGTGGCAATGTGTATAGCTACAGGCATCCTTGATCTTCAAGAAGAAAAATTACAGCTAAAAGAAGAATCCAATACAATGGAAGATCAATTGGCTAAAAGGGTTGGCATAACCAACACTCTCAGAAAGCTGGTGAAGGCTAAAGATGAAACAGTATCGCTTTGCAATGAAAGATATGAAGACACTACTGAAGAATTGCAAAGAAGCCTTTCTGAGAGAGAAATATTTATGATAATGATCAAAGAAGTTTTCCATGCACTGGAGAAGTTTCACAAAGTTTCAATGAATGTCAGAGATGCTCAACTCGAAGACAAAGTCAAAATGGTGAAGGATCTTGACAATTCATTGCTAGAATTGAAGAAGGTGCATGAAGACCAGTTAGAACAGCTGAAAGAAAATTGGGAAGGAAGGCTAGGAACTGTTGAGGATGAGAAGAACTCCCTTAACATGAAATGCTTAGAACTGGAGGAGATATTGAAAATTCAGCAGTCACCCAAAGCCAAAGACTCCCAGTCAGCTGAAAGGAGAAATGTTGCTACTCAATTATGCATTGAGCAGGATGATTCTAAAAGAAATACATCCTCTAATAAAAGGGAACGACTTCTAAAAAGAAGGTACCATCCATACCATCTTGTACTCATGCTTCTAAAAGTGTTTCTACTAAAAGTGCAGGATGGAAGAATGAATCCAAACAAGTATGGATGAAGACAGTGAAGAAATAATTCTCTCCAGAAACAACACAGTAGCTTCATAAAAGTACCCTAAAATCAGAAGGACTGAAGAAGTCAAGATTTGTGGGTCAATGTTGGTGTTGTCACAAGTATGGGCATTGTGCAAATGATTGTTGGTACAATCCTCTCAATGTGAAAGCACAAAGGAAGCCCATGCCAAGGGGGAGAAATCCAGAAGAAAAGAATCAGCATCCACAGGTCCAGAGACATCTGTTTACTGCAAATAGATTTGGATTACTTGACAACATCTGGGATGATTGCAAAAGTGGTCAAAAAGATACATGTCAATCTCCAACTGTATCAAGAGCTAAAAAGAAGAAAAGATCACAGAACCTGGCTCAGAAATAATCCTTGGGAAGAAAGCAGAAGAAAGCTGAAGATGCTCCCAAGAAGATTATGAAAAAGGAAGAGAAGACCTTGGAGTCTAAATCCAAGAAGGGTGAGGCATCCAGAAGGACCACCAAGAAGAAATGCTTCTACTGTGGAAAGAAAGGACATATCATGGATCTTTGTAAAGAATCCATGAAATTCAGTAGAGGCAGACTGGACTCAAACAGACAATCAATCTAGCAGAAGCAGAAGGGATTGATTGAAAACAAGTTTCCTAAGAAAGGTAGCTTCAAAGCATCGAAGGAACCATGTGGAATTTCCAGAACTGAGGCCACACTTCTAAGTGACTTACTAGACATATGGCCAAATCAGTTGCAACTTACCAAAGATCTACAAAGAGCTGAAGATGAAGTTCTGGCAATTTCTAAGGCAAAAGGGAAGAATAAGATTTCACATGAAGATGTATTGAGATCCACACGAGCATAATCATCATTGAAGATCAAATGTGCAAGTGTGAAGAATGGTGAAAATGGGACATCTCGGTTGAGAGAATCTTCTCAACCTTGTTGTTCACATTGATGAACCAAGGAGGTTCCATCTTATTCACTTATACATTTGGTATTTACATGTGCTGACATTGCAGGGAATTGAAGATGATGATCATTCTCATCTGGAGAGTGGTTTGGACAGAATGGAGTGCACCCCTTGAGGGGGAGCCAATCAGAAGAAGATGGGATTCTAATATTTAATACCATTTTGAGAAAAGTGAAGGTATTCCAATCATACTTTCATCCCTTGTTTCTTAATTGTATTCATCATGACAATTAAGGGGGAGTATTGATTGAAGACAAATGGTTGAAAGGGGGAGATTTATCTTTTCACTTGAACTTTCTAATGTGTTTGGTGAAGTATGTGCAGGATTTAGAAATTCATTGATATATCTGAAAAATTTCAAACCCCTGAAGCATGATCTCACATGTGTAGAGAATTATGGACAGCTTTGAATTCCTTGGTCATATCAGTCTTGTTTTCTACACCGGGTTAGACCAAGTAGACTTAGAGTTGATTTACTAAAGGTTCTTTGCTAAAGAGAACATGTGACATCATCCCTCTCTCAGTGTTTTTCAAGAAAATACTTTTCAAAGGGAGGAAGAGATTTTTGAAAGAGAACCACCCCACACCTTTGCATTTGGTTGCCAATAAGGGGGAGAAATATTGGCACACATATTGACCCATTCATATGTGCTCTAGTGTATTGCCAACAAATACAAAGGGGGATATTGAAGTTCATTGTGTTGCATTTGTTTTAAATGAGGTATGTTGTTGTCAAGGAATGAATGGATGGATGTCAAGGAGTTTCAATATTTGAATGACAAAGGATGTGATGGTGTTAGTGATGAATGGAGAATGGCCATGGTACTAAGATGCATGTCACTTAGGAGATTCACTAAGTGACATAGGATGTTGTGGTTGAAACATTCTCTATGGATATCAGGCGATTGTAGAACTGATCTTAATGTTTCAATACTGGTATCAAGGTGATACTAAGTGACAACACTTGAAGAATGAATGATGATGGAGCATCATTAAATCAGACGATTGTTGAGCCGTTCTTAAAGTTCCAAGAACTTGTATCAACTGGATACAATGTCACAAAAATGTTTGAAGACCATGCATTGTACTGACAATGCATGAGGAGATGAAGAGAGCCATCCACAACTTCTATGTGGATGAAGTGAGATGAAGAAGACCATGTACTAATTCTTAGTGCATGACAATGTGAATGTGATCCAACTTGACCTCTAATTGGATCATTGAAGAATATTGAAGATTTAATTGATTCAGGAGCTCGGTTGAAGAAGGAACCTTCGTAATTAATGAATACATGTTGAGGAGGATTTAAGAATTCATGTGAAGAAGAAATGTAGAAGAAGGATGTCTTAGAGAAGTGGCATGTTGCATATTATAGATAGGAACGTTGTTTTTAACAATGTCCTCATTCATGCCTTTGCCAAAAAATTGGCCAGCCAAGGCACCATGAGGGTTCAACCCCAAGGCATGGGCGCTAGGGCACCACGCCCATGGGGGAGCCCGTGGGGCGAGCCAGGGCGGCAGGGCGCACCCAAGACACTGCATGGGCGCCTGGGGCACGCCCGAAGGAGCGCGGCAAGGGCGTAGGAGCGCGCCCCCAAGAGTGTCAGCGTGCATAGAGGGCGCATAGCGCGCGCCCGAGTGGCAGGGGTGGGCGCAAGAGCGCGCCCGCAGAGAGAACCCGGTGCGGGGCGGCACCGGGAGGGGAGAAGTGCAACTGAAGGGAAGCCGGCAGTGCGAGGGTGATAAACCGCAGAAAAACCGGGATCCGTTTCGATATGGGACACAATATTTTTCCGCGGAGCGAATCCTCGCCGCTCGATCGATCGCGCGCCAGATCTGGACCGCTCATCGCATCCCGCGCGCGATGATCATATCACGGCCATCCGATGTCTTTCAATCGCCCGATACAATGGCTCCCAGTGCGTCTCCTTGCTCGAGCCATGCCGAGGCCTCCCCGTGAGCTCCGTTCGAACCAGAGGCATCCCGACGACAGTTTTTGAGTTCCCGGCCACCTCCGAGCAAACCGAGACCTCCTTTATGATCGTTAGGCCAGAACGAACTCATGCATGCATTAAAATGTTGCATGCATGCATCGAGAAAGAATTCGAAGTTCGGCCGAGGCAAACCAAAGGTGCCGAGGCCAAGTGTGTTCGTGGTATGCATAGACAAGTATTAAAGAGGCCATGCATTCGTTCGAAAATGCATGCACGTGAAGGAGGAAAATAAATAGGAAACATGCGATGAAACAGCGAAGGAAAACAAGATTTGGAGAAAATCTTGAAGATCCGAAATCTTCGGTGATTCGAGATTTATCACGCGGATGGACAGAGGCATCCCTCTGCCTATATAAGGAGAGCTCAAGGCTCTCATTGAGTTTGCTGATCCTTTCCTGAAAATTCGAGAGAAGTCCCGTGAGTGTCGTTGTGCCTCGCGAATTACAAGCCCCGCGCACACTTGCGCGGCTGAAGTTCCAGAGCCACCCGAGGCTCTGAAGGAGGTCCCTGCCCGCGTACTCGTGCGGCAGAAGGAGCCCTCACTGCCTGCAAACTTGCGCGGCAGGAGGAGCCTGCGCGGTCCTTGTGGCATGTGAACCTTGCGCGCCCAAGACCCCTTGCACCCACTGACACTTGCGCGGCTTCCTTGCACCCAAGGAGTTCAGGCTGTGTGTGCAAAAACAGAAGAAGTCAGTGTGTGTGTGCCAAGTGGAGAAGAAGACCCGAGGCCTTAGTGCCTTTTGTGAAGTGAAAGAACACACCCTAGTGGTGTATGTGCAAAGGAGGAGGCCGAGACCACACATTGGTGTGTGTGTGTGCACAAAAGAAATAACAAGGCCGAGACACCTTAGTTGTGTGCAAGAGAAGGAGGCTTTGTGCTTTGTGTGCACAAAGAATAAAGGAAGGCCGAGGAATAGCTTGGGGGTGTGCAAAAAGAGTGGAGTCCAAATATACACTCATTGTGTGGGTGCAAATCAAAGAACAAGTTGTGTGTGCAAAACAACAAAGTGGCCGAACCTAGTGTATGCACTAAAAGTGTGTTCACCTAGAAGAAGAAGAAGAGGAATCACACAACGTATAACACACATTTATGTGTGTAATCAAAAGGAATTAAACGTGTGAAGGAAAAGAAGAAAAGGTGTGTGCTTAAAGTGACTACACCCTTTGTGGGTTTATTGCACCAAGAGGAGAAAGAGGAGAGTGCATGCATGAATGCATGCACATGAACACGTGAACAAAGTTCAAATCAGTGAGTGTGCATTTGAGTTGACCAAGACCAGAGGATCTTGAAGGAATTGAGAAGGCCATGCAGTCAGTGCATGAGGATTCAGAGTTGCCATGCATTCAGTGCATGAAGTTGTTTTGAAGTGAGACTGGACCAGACTGAAGTTAACGATTTCAGTTGTCTGAGTATTCAGTAGTTGGAGAGAAGCCAGGTCATCCTTAGAAGAAGGAGATAAATCCTGAGCAAGACGAGAAGACCAGTTCATCACAAGTGAGCAGAGGTACAGAGCAAGGCCAGCAGTCTTTATCCCAGACTGCTGAAGATACTTGAAGAAGCTTAAAGTGAAGAAGAGATACTCGTGCGACTCAAGGAGCCAAGAGAAAACCCTGTGGGACTCAGGGAGAAGAAGTCTTCAGTGGGATTCTGGAGCAGGCCAGTGGGACTCTGGTAACACTGTGGGACGCAGTATAAAGACCCTCCTGTGGGACTCAGGAGAGATACAGTGGGACTCTGTATCGACCATTGTAATTCTAACAAGTTATAATGGAGAAACCATGTTGGGGCGTATAACCAACATGGCAAGGACGTAAGCCTTTGGTGCCGAACCTTGTAAATCCTTGTGTCCTGAGCCTTTATATTTACTGCATCATTCGAGGAAAGGTGAGAGATACAAGAAGAGTGGATCGAGGCTTTAACCAGCTATAGAGGTTTAATTGATTAAGAATCAATTAGTAAAAAGTTTTAAGGGATCACTGATTCACCCCCTCCCCCTCTCAGTGATTCACACTGATCTGGGCACTTCAATTGGTATCAGAGGGGAGGATACCTCTAAAAGATCCAAGGGAGTCTTTATGAAGTGTAGATTTGAGGAAATGAGCGACCAACCTCAAATGGAGATATCTGCCAAGACTCAGAAAAATAGAAAGAAGAAACAGGCCATGAAGATGAAGAAAGCCTGTCCTAGCTGTGATGAAGTTGGAACAATGAAAGATCTTCAAAGTGCAATCGAATATCTTCAGAAGACAGTCCTCAAGGAAGTGGAAATGTGTATAGCTACAGGCATCCTTGATCTTCAAGAAGAAAAATTATAGCTAAAAGAAGAAGCCAATACAATGGAAGATCAATTGGCTAAAAGGGTTGGTATAACCAACACTCTCAGAAAGATGGTGAAGGATAAAGATGAAACAGTATCGCTTTGCAATGAAATATTTGAAGACACTACTGAATAATTTCAAAGAAGCCTTTCTGAGAAAGAAATATTTATGATAATGATCAAAGAAGTTTTCCATGCACTGGAGAAGTTGCACAAAGTTTCAATGAATGTCAGAGATGCTCAACTCGAAGACAAAGTCAAAATGGTGAAGGATCTTGACAATTCATTGCTAGAATTGAAGAAGGTGCATGAAGACCAGTTAGAACAGCTAAAAGAAAATTGGGAAGGAAGGCTATGAACTGTTGAGGATGAGAAGAACTCCCTTAACATGAAATGCTTAGAACTGGAGGTGATATTGAAAAATCAGCAGTCACCCAAAGCCAAAGACTCCCAGTCAGCTGAAAGGAGAAATGTTGCTACTCAAGTATGCAGTGAGCAGGATGATTCTAAAAGAAAGACATCCTCTAATAAAAGGGAACAACTTCTAAAAAGAAGGTACCATCAATACCATCTTGTACTCATGCTTCTAAAAGTGTTTCTACTAAAAGTGCAGGATGGAAGAATGAATCCAATCAAGTATGGATGAAGACAGTGAAGAATGAATTCTCTCCTGAAACAACACAGTAGCTTCAGAAAAGTACCCTAAAATCAGAAGGACTGAAGAAGTAAAGATTTGTGGGTCAATGTTGGTGTTTTCACAAGTATGGGCATTGTGAAAATGATTGTTGGTACAATCCTCTCAATGTGAAAGCACAAAGGAAGTCCATGCCAAGGGGGAGCAAGCCAGAAGAAAAGAATCAGCATCCACAGGTCCAGAGACATCTGTTTACTGCAAATAGATTTGGATTACTTGACAACATCTGGGATGATTGAAAAAGTGGTCAAAAAGATACATGTCAATCTCCAACTGTATCCAGAGCTAAAAAGAAGAAAAGATCAAAGAACCTGTCTCAGAAAGAATCCTTGGGAAGAAAGCAGAAGAAAGCTGAAGATGCTCCCAAGAAGATTATGAAAAAGGAAGAGAAGACCTTGGAGTCTAAATCCAAGAAGGGTGATGCATCCATAAGGACCACCAAGAAGAAATGCTTCTACTGTGGAAAGAAAGGACATATCATGGATCTTTGTAAAGAATCCATGAAATTTAGTAGAGGCAGATTGGACTCAAACAGACAATCAATCCAGCAGAAGCAGAAGGGATTGATTGAAAACAAGTTGCCTAAGAAAGGTAGCTTGAAAGCATCGAAGGAACCATGTGGAATTTCCAGAACTGAGGCCACACTTCCAAGTGACTTACTAGACATATGGCCAAATCAGTTGCAACTTGCCAAAGATCTACAAAGAGCTGAAGATGATGTTCTGGCAATTGATAAGGCAAAAGGGAAGAAGAAGATTTCACATGAAGATGTATTGAGATCCACACGAGCATAATCATCATTGAAGATCAAATGTGCAAGTGTGAAAAATGGTGAAAATGGGACATCTCGGTTGAGAGAATCTTCTCAACCATGTTGTTCACATTGATGAACCAAGGAGGTTCCATCTTATTCCCTTATACTTTTGGTATTTACATGTGCTAACATTGCAGGGAATTGAAGATGATGATCATTCTCATCTGGAGAGTGGTTTGGACAGAATGGAGTGCACCCCTTGAGGGGTAGCCAATCAGAAGAAGATGGGATTATAAGATTTAATACCATCTTGAGAAAAGTGAAGGTATTCCAATCATACTTTCATCCCTTGTTTCTTAATTGTATTCATCATGACAATTAAGGGGGAGTATTGATTGAAGACAATGGTTGAAAGGGGGAGCTTTATCTTTTCACTTGAACTTTCTAATGTGTTTGGTGAAGTATGTGCAGGATTTAGAAATTCATTGATATATCTGAAAAATTTCAAACCCCTGAAGCATGATCTCACATGTGTAGAGAATTATGGGCAGATTTGAATTCCTTGGTCATATCAGTCTTGTTTTCTACACCGGGTTAGCCCAAGTAGACTTAGAGTTGATTTACTAAAGGTTCTTTGATAAAGAGAACATGTGACATCATCCCTCTCACAGTGTTTTTCAAGAAAATACTTTTCAAATGGAGGAAGAGATTTTTGAAAGAGAACCACACCACACCTTTTCATTTGGTTGCCAATAAGGGGGAGAAATATTGGCACACATATTGACCCATTCATATGTGCTCTAGTGTATTGCCAACAAATACAAAGGGGGATATTGAAGTGCATTGTGTTGCATTTGTTTTCAATGAGGTATGTTGTTGTCAAGGAATGAATGGATGGATGTCAAGGAGTTTCAATATGTGAATGACAAAGGATGTGATGGTGTTGGTGATGAATGGAGAATGGCCATGGTACAAAGATGCATGTCACTTAGGAGATTCACTAAGTGACATAGGATGTTGTGGTTGAAACATTCTCTATGGATATCAGACGATTGTAGAACTGATCTTAATGTTTCAATACTGGTATCAAGGTGATACTAAGTGAAAACACTTGAAGAATGAATTATGATGGAGCGTCATTAAATCAGACGATCGTTGAGCCGTTCTTAAAGTTCCAAGAACTTGTATCAACTGGATACAATGTCACAACAATGTTTGAAGACCATGAATTGTACTGACAATGCATGAGGAGATGAAGAGAGCCATCCCCAACTTCTAAGTGGATGAAGTGAGCTGAAGAAGACCATGTACTAATTCTTAGTGCATGACAATGTGAATGTGATCCAACTTGACCTCTAATTGGATCATTGAAGAATATTTAAGATTTAATTGATTCAGGATCTCGGTTGAAGAAGGAACCTTCCTAAGTAATGAATACATGTTGAGGAGGATTGAAGAATTCAAGTGAAGAAGAAATGTAGAAGAAGGATGTCTTAGAGAAGTGGCATGTTGCATATTATACATAGGCACGTTGTTTTTAACAATGTCCTCATTCATGCCTTTGCCAAAAAATTGGCCAGCCAAGGCACCTTGAGGGTTCAACCCCAAGGCATTGGCGCTAGGGCACCACGCCCATGGGGGAACCCGTGGGGAGAGCCAGGGCGGCAGGGCGCACCCAAGACACCGCATGGGTTCCTGGGGCACGCCCGAAGGAGCGCGGAAGGGGCGTAGGAGCGCGCCCCCAAGAGTGTTAGCGTGCATAGAGGGCGCATAGCGCGCCCGAGTGGCAGGGGTGGGCGCAAGAGCGCGCCCGCAGAGAGAACCAGGTGCGGGGCGGCACCGGGAGGGGAGAAGTGAAACTGAAGGGAAGACGGCATCGCGAGGGTGATAAACCGCAGAAAAAACGGGATCCGTTTCGATGTGGGACGCGGGATTTTTCCGCGGAGCGAATCCTGGCCGCTCGATCGATCGCGCGCCAGATCTGGACCGCTCATCGCATCCCGCACGCGATGATCATATCACGGCCGTCCGATGTCTTTCAATCTCCCGATCCAATGGCTCCCAGTGCATCTCCTTGCTCGAGCCATGCCGAGGCCTCCCCGTGAGCTCCGTTCGAACCAGAGGCATCTCGACGACAGTTTTTGAGTTCCCGGCCACCTCCTAGAAAACTGAGACCTCCTTTGTGATCGTTAGGCCATAACGAACACATGCATGCATTAAAATGTTGCATGCATGCATCGAGAAAGAATTCGAAGTTCGGCCGAGGCAAACCAAAGGTTCCGAGGCCAAGTGTGTTCGTGGTATGCATAGACAAGTATTAAAGAGGCCATGCATTCGTACGAAAATGCATGCACGTGAAGGAGGAAAATAAATAGGAAACCCGTGATGAAACAGCGAAAGAAAACAAGATTTGGAGAAAATATTGAAGATCCGAAATCTTCGGTGATTCGAGATTTATCACGCGGATGGACATAGGCATCCATCTGCCTATATAAGGAGAGCTCGAGGATCTCATTGAGTTTGCTGATCCTTTCCTGAAAATTCTAGAGAAGTCCCGTGAGTGTCGTTGTGCCTCGCAAAGTACAAGCCCCGTGCACACTTGCGCGGCTGAAGTTCCAGAGCCACTCGAGGCTCTGAAGGAGGTCCCTGCCCGCGTACTCGTGCGGCAGAAGGAGCCCTCACTGCCCGCTAACTTGCGCGGCAGGAGGAGCCTGCGCGGTCCTTGTGGCATGTGAACCTTGCACGCCCAAGACCCCTTGCACCCACTGACACTTGTGCGGCTTCCTTGCACCCAAGGAGTTCGGGCTGTGTGTGCAAAAACAGAAGAAGGCAGTGTGTGTGTTCCAAGTCGAGAAGAAGACCCGAGGCCTTAGTGCCTTGTGTGAAGTGAAAGAACACACCCTAGTGGTGTATATGCAAAGGAGGAGGCCGAGACCACACATTGGTGTGTGTGTGTGCACAAAAGAAATAACAAGGTCGAGACACCTTAGTTGTGTGCAAGAGAAGGAGGCTTTGTGCTTTGTGTGCACAAAGAATAAAGGAAGGCCGAGGCATAGCTTGGGGGTGTACAAAAAGTGTGGAGGCCAAATATACACTCATTGTGTGTGTGCAAATCAAAGAACAAGTTGTGTGTGCAAAACAACAAAGTGGCCGGACCTAGTGTATGCACTAAAAGTGTTTTCACCTAGTAGAAGAGGAAGAGGACTCACACAACGTATAACACACATTTATGTGTGTAATCAAAAGGAATTAAACGTGTGAAGGAAAAGAAGAAAAGGTGTGTGCTTAAAGTGACTACACCCTTTGTGGGTTTATTGCACCAAGAGGAGAAAGAGGAGAGTGCATGCATGCACATGCACACGTGAACAAAGTTCAAATCAGTGAGTGTGCATTTGAGTTGACCAAGACCAGAGGATCTTGAAGAAATTGAGAAGGCCATGCAGTCAGTGCATGAGGATTCAGAGTTTCCATGCATTCAGTGCATGAAGTTGTTTTGAAGTGAGACTGGACCAGACTGAAGTTAAAGATATCAGTTGTCTGAGTATTCAGTAGTTGGAGAGAAGCCAGGTCATCCTTAGAAGAAAGAGATAAATCCTGAGCAAGACGAGAACACCTGTTCATCACAAGTGAGCAGAGGTACAGAGCAAGGCCAGCAGTCTTTATCCCAGACTGCTGAAGATACTTGAAGAAGCTTAAAGTGAATAAGAGCTACTTGTGCGACTCGAGGAGCCAAGAGAAAACCCTGTGGGACTCAAGGAGAAGAAGTCTTCAGTGGGATTCTGGAGCAGGCCAGTGGGACTCTGGTAACACTGTGGGACGCAGTATAAATACCCTCCTATGGGACTCAGGAGAGATACAATGGGACTCTGTATCGACCATTGTAATTCTAACAAGTTATAATGGAGAAACCATGTTGGGGCGTATAACCAACATGGCAAGGACGTAGGCCTTTGGTGCCGAGCCTTGTAAATCCTTGTGTCCTGTGCCTTTATATTTACTGCATCATTCGAGTAAAGGTGAGAGATACAAGAAGAGTGGATCGAGGATTTAACCAGCTATAGAGGTTTAATTGATTAAGAATCAATTAGTAAAAAGTTTTAAGGGATCACTAATTCACCCCCTCCCCCTCTCAGTGATTCACACTGATCTGGGCACTTCAGATATCATCCTAATTTCTTCACACGATCATCATTGAAATTACATTTTTTCAATAGATTTACCACTACCCAGTACCTCATAGTTTAGATAACTTTATTCATTGAAACTAATCTAAACTAAGGGTAAAAAATATTATTATCATAGTGGTATAAGAATCAATTAAGGAAGTCTGTGGATCAGGGAGGCTTGAAACTAATTCAGGGGTTCTCAATATTCGAATGGAATATGTTGAAGGATTGAATTTGAAAATTTCTAAAACCATTTCTATTAAAGAAGCCTGCAAACGACTAATGGAAAGGCTAGTCAACCCCATATCGCATGGTATTGGGCAAGAATTATGGTAGAGGAGGAAAATATGGGTTATTAATGAACTAGGAATTCATTTTTGGAAAATCAAGATCAACATGGAGTGTAAATTGGGATTAAATGTTTTGTGGGTCCCATTAAACCTCCAGAAGTTTTTTGGACTTCAATTAGTATCATATGTTGTCTAACTGCATTCACATTGTGTGTGAACCATTCTTCAGTGACCAATTTTATAATTTAGTATGTGAAAAATAAAATATAATGTACACAACCTAGTGGCATGATTTGTACTTTGACACAAAAAAGAACGAGTGTTTTTTGGATAGTACACATACATGGAAACCATGAATATATAATGATATACAACACAATCTGGATGTCTTGTGTCTCCACACACTGTGTACTTTATCTATATGTCGTTTGCAAAGAGATTAACATTAAATGTGATGATATTATTCATGGGCCCACATGGGGAAAACTGGGGATGTCGTGTACCCCTAGTACATGTCATGAAACACCTTCAAGAGTGTTTGTTGCTCTTTTTTTCGTTAGTTTGGACATGTATTGGTTGCGATTTTTCACATGGTCCATTACATGAATGGTATAATGAAAATTTAAATACACAAAACATTATTAGGATACACTATAGAGTTTTACTCTTAGATTTATTTTTGGTGCCCCTCTGTGAGATTATTTTTTGATCCTCTATTATATTAAATTTTGTTATTGGTGTTTTTGAAATCAAAATGACCACCCTAATAATGGAATCGATCCTCCATGTAGAAGGTCATATTGGTGGTGTTTTTTGTTCAACAAACAAACATTCCCCAATATATATTATTTAACCATATTGAGGTTTTTGTTCCCCCTAGTGGTTCTATGTGTGAAACCATTTCACTTTATCGATGTCTTCTTTAAAAAGTGAGTTTTCATGTTTTGGGACCAATGACATAGATGACTTCATCATGTGTATATAAGTTTATCATGGATAGTGGAGTTGATTCCCTAGGAAAATTCATTTCATCGAGTAGAATCATGTGTTTTATAGTTGGTTATGACTAACAGGTAGAGTGATTTCATTCCAAATTATATATTGGTTATTGTAATATAAATTGATTGATATATCTTATATTGAGATAAATGTACTTGGTTATTTAATTTTCTTATTTTATAGGTGTCCTAATTAGTATTTTTATAGTAAATCCTTCATGGGATTTTCCAACACATGAAATGTCATTTCCTGATGATGGTCCTTTTGGCATTGTTCTCAGTGGACATGGTCTGAGTGGAGTATAGATGTAGCTTGTCAGCATAAGGTGTTTTTCAGGAGCTTGCATTTGACATTTACGTCACTCACATAGTAGGTTGGACTCATTACATATTCGTGTTGTAATTTTATTTGATCAATTTATCCTTTTTCAATACATTATGATTATACACTATTGTGGGATTTTAGATGTATGCATGTATTGATTCAGTTGTTATAAATTTCACGCTTATGAAGTATTGTACATGTGTGCATGTGTATATTTAAATTATGATAATTTCACCTATTTGAGGGACATTCCTACGCAGTACTAGTCACCATCCCAATACTTATTAGAGGCAGGCATGGGTAGTCATGGGTCTGACCTTGGTAGGATATGCCATTATATTTTTATCAATATATTACATAATAACATGCTCATAATTGATATAAATAAACTCCCTTTTCTATTCAATCATAATAATTTTTGATATATACATAAATGACATAAAATAAGTAAATATTATCAATTTTAATTCCATTATACATGTTAGGATGATAAACATGACATTGATTCAAAATCAATATTCACATAGTTTAATTAAAAAATTAATTCTCACAATGATGATTTAATACAATCGTATCTAGATATTTTATATTTCGCTTTTTCTGAGAAATTTATTAATATAATTAATATAAATAAAATTATGCTAATGATTATAATAATTAATTTAAAGGGTAAAAACATAAAATATTAATCTATCTTCATTCTAAAAATTTTATAAAAAATCATCCATTCCATGTTTTATATGAAACAAATATATATGCATTGATATTTCCCATTTGAAGTCCATAATCATAGAATATCATAACAATTTTATCAACTTAATATTATTATACTAAAAATAAATCCATTTTATTCTTTTGACACATTAATGGAAAATTTTAATATGAATATAAATATTTAAAAACAATTCCAGATGGACTATAATTCATCCTTAATGAGAATTTTTATAAATAATAATATGTGTTTAGAACCAAATATTTCATTGAAGAACTTTATAATTCTTTTAATTTATGAATATTATATATATTATACCATGGAAATAATATTTATATATAAATAATATGTCATTGAAAAATTATGTATATTTCCTGGGAAAAATAGATATAATTTCTCAAAACAACCTGTACAAAAATGAAAACATCATTGTAAAATTAGATTAATATTAATATTTATCAATAATGTTTTTGTAATAAATTATATTTGATTTTTTAGACTTTTAGTGATATGTCCTAAGATTGTCTTGACATGTGGATTGAAATAAATTCTATCACATATTTTTTTAAAATATTAAAATAATGTATATATTAATGATTCATTATTTTGTAAAATTAATTGAACAATTAATGAAATATATTATTACTATATATTTAATTTTATATCTCTTATTTTTTATTATTTATGATTTTTTTCCTAAAAAAAATTATTATTGAAATTCTATTTTATAAAACTCTTATATGTTATGATCCTTTCATTAAGTACACATTTCAATAAATGATTGATTACTTTTACAATTCATTTTTAATGGTGCATGAATATATATTATTACAATATCATTTTTTTCTGACATGACTGATTCATCTGTAAATTGTTATGTCAATATATTTTAGTCTTTTTTGTTAATTTAATTATTTAGATACGTTGGAATGTAATGAATTAATGATATATACATGAACCCTTGAAATTAATTTTTTTTCTAGAACCTATATTAATATACCTATTACAATAGAATGGATATTAAAAATTTACACACACCTCAATAAATTAATTAAAAATTTATATTCCATGAGATATATGTATTTTCCTTTAGGTATTGACCAAAGAACAATATGTTTTAATGTTTCAGTAGATATACATACCCAATATATATCATTACATATTTTATAATTATAAAATATTTCCATAACATTTTGTAATGTTTTTACTCATGTTTATCTTTATTATTCTATTATTAAACACTCAATGATCTCAGCGTGTTTTATATTTTTCTATAATATTGTTATAATATAGGTCATTTATATTATATATAATGATCTTAGGATATAATTAATTATATATTTAAACTATTTATGGATTATATTAAACATAAATTAATTATTATAATATATATAATTTAATATTATCTCATTCAATCAATTTTGGATTTTTAAGATGGACTGATATTCTTTATATAGGTTATATTTTGGATTATAATGAATAATATTATTATTAAAGTAATTTTTTATGTCTTTTGTATAAAGATAAAGAATAATCCTCTAATGATAATTTTTTTTAAAAAATTAATATTTTAATCTATGACTATACATAGAGAGACGTATTCAAAATATATAAGGTCATTAAAAAATTATTAATATTAATTTATAAAATATTATAACTCCAAAAATTAATATGTTTTTGTATGTTGTAAATTAGGATCATAAATTGTGAAATATATTAAATAGTAATAACTATTTACATCTTTGATATAGAAATTCATAAATCATTTCATAACCATCATATCCCATGATATCATATTGGGTCATAAATCGAAGACATATCAGGTGATTATCATAGAAGGGGGAGGAATAATGTAAATGGGAAAGAGACACAAGTTAGGATGAATAAAAATGCATGAATAAGAATATAATCTAAATAATATGATTCATTTCATGGAAACATAGAATCATAGAATTTCATAATTGTGTTTTATCATTGAGATATCATCATTGAAATGTCATTATAAAATAATTGAAAAACAATGTTACAACTTGTTCATTAATAACATTGTAGATACTATCAACTAAATATTTTTTAGATCAGATGACTTGATTGTATATTTTATTTTACCAATTGAAATGAAGAAATATATAATTATTATCTATACAATCACATCATATTAATATGGTATTCATTTGTATGAAAATGAGGTTATATATACATCCTCGTTCATTAAAATATAAACCAATGAAAACTAAATATGTTTAATAATTATATCATTGAACACATGTAATTTAATAATATTCATGGTACGTAGAAGGATATAATTATTTTAGAAATTTGATAGAATATTTTATAAAAATTATTAATTGTGATTAATTTAAGAAGTTATAACATACAATTAATCAATATGAGGTATCAATAATAAGGTAATCATTGATAGTTATTGAATTTTTCCATGAATTCTTCTTTAATGAAATGATGAATTGTATATTCCTAGAATATGGAAAGTGAAATATAAATATCCAACACAAGGGAGTGATGCAATGAATATATTTATGATTTATAATTATATGGGGAAGAAAAACATGTCAAAAAATAAATGTTCAATATTATATAAAGATTCATTATATATTTGACCGTAATATTTTCAAAGATATAGATCCTATGTTTCATAATTTTAATTAATAGAAATATGATATTGATTTATATTATATTCATTAGTTTTAATAATATAATATTATATGAAATGAAATATATTTTTAATTATATTTAATGCTAAAATGGTTTGATGAAAATTTTTCTTAATTATTCACATTTACATTAAAATTGTTACATTGTGATAATTATTGTTTATTAATTAGCAATATTTTTATTCCATATCATAAAACCCTTAATATATATATAATAAATATAAATTAAAATAAATATTAACAGTGGAGGTGATAAAAATGTGATTGACCACATCCACTAAGGCAAGTAAACTGACCAATAATAAGATATGTCAAAACTATTGGATAGTTAATGCTTAAAAATATATATTATAAATTCTTATTATTTAAAAAATAATATCCATAATATAATACTAATGTGGTAAATTGTCAAATTGGGATTATTTCATTGAAGACTAAAAATATATTTGAATAATAAATTTAAAATATTATAATGAAGTTGATAAAAATAATCCCCATACATGAAATCATCTTCCGTTCTATGATCATAATAATATAAATTCTTGGTTAGGGATGAGCTATAGACATGAATGAGTCTATAATGAGACATAATTTGAGGGATTTGACATAAATATGAGATATGGATTAAATATATCATCTTAATTTATAAGGGTGAGTGGGATAATTTATACAAATTAGAAAGGAGACTTTATATAAATATAATAAATAATATATTCTTTTAAAATAAATAAATGAAAGTGATTTCATCATTGAGGAAATGAATAAAAAAGATAATCTTTTCCAATATTTTAGTTATTAAATAATTAGTTCACATATAAAAAATAAGAACATCATATATATATATATATATATATATTTATTTATTGAATGAATTTTTTCTGATTGAGAAAACTTATTTTCAAATATTAAAATAAATTGATTATATTGAAATGAAATGATTAACATATTAAAATAATTTCATTTCATGAATTGAAATATAAAATTTAATAGTTCATCATTAAAAATTATAATTTCATATAACATAATATATTTCCAATGATATCTATATTATATGACATAAAGATCTTATTTTTAATAAAATTATGTAAAATATAATTATATAGAATTTTTAAATTATGATTACAAAAAACAACGTTACTTTATATTTATTTTTTATTTTATGTTAACATTAATTTTTATTTTTATTAAATAAAACAATTTTTCACATAATACGTCACAGTTTTACACTTTATATATTAGTACTCATAATATATTTAAGTAACATATTGTAATTATTTATAGTATGTAAATATTATATTTATATTTAGTTATTTAGTTATAGGAAATTGTAAAGTAATATTAATATTAATTTTATTTCAATATAGTTACATTTAGAATGATATAAAGGCTCTTAAAAAAGTATTGTTACTATTGTAGTTGCAAAAAAATTATAACTGTACCACTTTTTTATCCTAATTACAAAAAAAAGTATTCCCCCAATATAAATTTGTCATAGTTTTATATTCATTGTTCTTTATATCCTATAAAAAATAACACAAATTATATCAGAATATTTTATTTTTATATTAATTTATTTGGAATTTATTTTTATAAGATATCATGACCCTGTATAATTTCAAAATTCATATTTCTCAATATTTTTTTCTTTTTTGAAATCCCATCTATATTAAAGGTATATCCATACAATTTCATGAAAACATGGTTAAAAAAATGTAAAAACCCATATTAACCATGCTACCCTAATTACATAGTCAAGGGTCCAAAATATGGATTTCCAGAGTAAATGTCAACCATAGTTTCCTAGTTATATCTCATAGTTAACCTCATTATTAAAAGGTCATGACCCATTATTTGGTTTATGGTCTCTACAATTTCACCCCACCTAATATGATTTGGGGGACAAGATAAATCAGAAATCATGATCATTTCAAATGTAATCACTTGAGATATAATAAATTATTAAATATGATATGAGGATTAGCACACTCTATGGAATCTATTACCACCCTCAAGAAAAAATATGGAATAATTGTTTTTCCACACATGATAACTATCAATTTGATTCTATATAATATTTGAAAGTTATCTAGTAATTCCATTTTCATAAAAAAGATCCACAATTCTAATAGTAATTGTAACCATTGATCCAATATTATTGGAAAAAAATCATTCTATCTATTATAATGTCTACCATTGATAGTTTGGCATGAGTTATTGCCAATAGAAGACCAATGAACTATATAATCAATGAAAAAAACTAATGATATAGGAGAATAAATCACTATTAATCCATGAAAATGACTGACAATAAATAATGAAATATTAATATATGCTAAAATACTATGGGTTAATACTATATGGTTGGTTGAAAATATTGATTACTTGCATTTAACAACTACTAATGATTAAAAAAATGATATTACTTCTCGTTTTGCCCGTGGATTTTCATGTCTTGGTTATTATTTGATTTGTTGGTTATCCTGATATTTTTGTGTGTTATGGGTTACATTAATAATTAATTTTGAACTTCCATATATGTATAATAATACTAACATGGGTTCCCCATAGATTTTTTGGCTTTTTTGAAGAAAAGGGTGGTTACTTCAGCATTTGGGCAAATCGCTGGCTTATTTCCAAATTAAAAAAAAGTGTTTTTCATTTATAAAACCATATTTTTTCAAAACATTTCAATAAATGAAATTCCCACATGACCTATCATGACTAATTAAATCCCAAATAAATATTTATACCCCATATAAATTCATAATCATTGTTGATTTAGGTAATTTATATTGGTATTGGGCCAGTCTATGATCCCATTTCGAGTTTAAAAAAATAAAATTTGCCTTTTATATCTCATTCATTATTTAATATGAATCTATGATTAGACCTCTCACTCATGACCAAAAACCTATTTGGACCACCAATGTTTCATCTTCCCACATTTGAGCTCATCATAGTCACGAATTAAAGAGAAATATCTTAAGGCTTCTCCAATCATCATGATTTGGTAATGTAATTTGTTTCATTTATTGATCAATAATTTTTTTATATTCCCCCCATATATACTTTTCTGGTTCTTCCAAATATGAGGAGACTCTCCATTTAGTTCTATTCCATTCCATCTCCTATAAGGGTGTGTATTAGTATGTTATTAAGAGTTATATTGTTTTCAAGGGGAGTATCATTCTCTAATATCATCATTCCTCCTCCTCATTCCATTATTTCATGTCTCCCTCATCTATCCTAGTAATGAAAAACATAGGGTAATGTTATACCATTATTTTTATGGTGATTTCATTCTTTTAGTGTGTAAATCATAGATATAGGGCTTGTTTACACTTGTGAATGGTTTACAGGTGTATGATTTCATTATGCTAGGGTTTTAAGGTAGGTTCACCCATAAAATGCCTATATTAATCATGATTCATCAGTTTATTTCTATTAAAACCTTATATGTAATCTTGGTACTTTTTTATACCCATTTGATTAATTATTTATTATGCAATTAGGGTAATTTATTCCTAGTTTTGTGAAAATATTTTTGTATTAGTTAATGTGTTTTCACTAAGAGGTTTTTAAATGATCCATTTTCTTTAGGACATGCCTTAAAATTATTGCAACCTATTTTATCTACTTAAATAATTATTTGGCATTAAAATTTGATTATTTCGTTTTATATGATAACTATAATTTGTTTTATTAATTAATCAATGCCTTGTTTTCAGAAATGCGCTCTATATATATTGATTTTTTCAAGGTCATATAAAATAATTATTTGGTTGTATGAAAAATATTGGAAGCATGGTAAAAAAATTGAGATCCATATATGGGTTCTAATATTTTTTTGGGTTTTATAATGCTGTTGGAATCAGGTTTAAGGGTGTTTTGACATGTGTTATTGGTAAATGACTTATTTGGGACCATTATAGAAATGGATGTGTTTTTAATGTGTCTCTTGAGTTTATGAGGGGTTTATAAAAATTTTCTATTTCTTATTATTTCAATTTTTTCATCTTTACTAATGGTGTTATTTTCTATTTTGATAAATTATGTTTTTGTGAAAATTTTTTAAAGGCCCCTTTGGTATTTTAATTTTAAAAATGGTTTTCATATGTACTTCATGTTGAATCATTTTAATCCCTTATCTTTTCCATTGACATTATTTATTAAATGGTGTTGGGTTACCAAATATGGTAAGATATGGTAATTGTGGGAGTTTTACATAAAAGAACATCTTTATTGCATATTCTGTGCAATTCCACGTTATACTTCTTAGAATTTTATTATGAAAATATTAAGTGGTTTATTGACCTGTGAAATAAATATGATGATTGTTTACAGGAAATTTGTGGTTATGATTTGGGAATGAAATTTTCATGTGCATAGTGTATTTTATTTTATGTGCAACTTGATTGTACACTAAAGTTGAACCTGCGTATCTAAGTGGGTGGACATGTACTAGTATTCTTGTGATAGAGATTGGTTTCATCTCTATTTCACGTAGAATGTTTGACAAGGAAAAAACTAAATATAATATGCTGATAAAGTTAGGAACCACTTGATTATGTGTGTTTTTCCATAGTAGTGGCTCGTACTCTAGAACATATATTATTTTGGTTACACTTACACTGAGATACGATGTATATGGGGCCCAAAATGAACTAGTTCCTAGGGGTGTTCCCAAGACTTGTGATAATTGGATATTTTGTACTCACCATAGGTATATAGTGTGTTAGATTCTAAAATTTAGTAGAATATTTGTTTTATTAAAAAGTGTAAACTCATTAAAGTATCCTTCTTGAAAACTATTTTTATTTCGATGTTGCTTCTCTATGAAATTGGTTACTTGCATTTCCTAGACATGGATCATTGTAACCATTTTATTTTATAATTATTATAGTAAGGAATTATGTTTATAAAACATAGTTTTATATATTTTATTTCAAACATGTAATTAATGATTCTTTTATTTCAATGGATGTTTATTTCAAAAAGAATGTCAGACTAACCTTCTCTGTTTTAATACTCAGGCATATAGCCTTTTTTCATACCCTTTGAAACGTTTTATCTTGAATTTGATCACCTTGGTCAATGTCTAATTGATGTATTGTAGTATGACGAGAAGTGTTACCAGGATTTAATTGGTATTCAGATTTGGTTGATTGTGTTTTCTTGTCTATTTTTCCTTTCAATTTCATGTACAATTACTGTTCAGTTCAAATTTTATATTAATGTATGTTGTGTTGTCTGATTCTTTCTACTGCTTAGTTATTATTTATTTAAGTGAAAAAATGTCCCCTTTTCACTGTAATATATAACCATAGTTTCTTTCTCCTTCTAGCGAGGATCATGAACACCTCTCGATACTTGTCGCAGAGAGGCCTAGGTGATCGGTTTAGGGTCATCTAGGATGAGTATAAGAAAAAATTGTATCATAGGAGGTCTTCTGGAAGCATAACATTCTTTTTTGTAGTTCCCTTTGTTATTTGGGGGATGTCATGAATGATGGAGTATTATTTTCTTGATCCTGAGGGGTAAGTTAGTGAAGAGCGTCACAAATCTTTCTCATTTCGATCCTCATGTGTCAATGGGAAGTCCAGTTTTAGTAGTTTCATTATTTCTTAATGTTTTTTTGGTGAAGGGATACAAAAAGGGGTGCTGGACTACTTGACTCCACGAGATCGTTGGGCCTGAAATCCCTTCTGGTGCTGCGGAATTGTCCTAAAATGTTTTTCCATGTCGGTGATTTGTTTGGCATATGGCCTCCAACTATATGGTCATTTTACCCACCAACACTAGTTCACTTTTGTGGGTATCTAAGACCGTTCTTCAATTAAGAAGTTTGTTTTCAAAATTATCGTGTGATAATCGAGGTTGTGTTATTTTAATGAAAAAATATATGAACTTTTCTGGAGCATGTCGTGTTTTATCAATAACAAATTAGTGGGAATGTGGAATGATTTAACATGATCAAATTTCCTAACTCAAAACATATGGTTTATTGAAATAAAATGGTTGGACTACATGAATTACGTTTATATGATTTTATATTTTTTGTTTAAAATGGGACATTTTGGGCTATTGAAGAGTTTTTGTAATCTGATCAATTGGTTTGGGAATTGGATTTGAGAAGACGTTGTTTTCTTTAACTGGATTTTGGACATTTTGGTAGTCAGATTAAAAAATAAACCTTTCCAATTTTTTATAAATTTGAATGGGATATTTAATGGAATGATTGTTTTCATATTTGATTTAAAATAAATTAATTTGGTTCTATGTCAAATGGTACTTAAAAATGTGGGGTATTTGGAGATCCTAAAAACTGTTTTTAAAAATGGGAAAGGATTTTGATTGAGGCATATAGGGTTTTTTTTCAATCATGTGAAATGTTTTTTTGTGTGGAAATATTAAAATGGTTTTGACTTATTGGTTAGTGTTATTATGGAAGGTACATGGTTTTTTTAATCTGGTTGAACTTTATGTCGTGTAAAATATAGATGTTTTTTCTAGCCTTTTGTGTTTTCGGGGGTTCTCACATGCATGGTTATTGTATATATATGTTGATGGATTTCTGGTATGACATAGTGGTTGGGTGCCCAAGGTGGCACATAAATGTGCATATGGGTGGTACTTGGTGAAACACCATTGGTTAATGTGAAAATTCACCAAAATAATTTGACATTCAAATGTTTTTTAATCTTAAAAAGTGTTGAGTCTTTGTAAAGTGGTGGTTATTTGGGTGGTACATTCATGTTTTAGAAGTGTGGTCTGTTTTCTGTGATTCATCGTGATCTACAAGTGATACTCTTAGTGTTTCTTGATATGGGATTTTGTGGGTGTCTAGTTTCTGGGGCAATGTTTAGTGTATTTATAGTGATATATTGGTTTTTGTGATGTGGCTATAGATGGTTCTTCGTTGGAAGTACTTCCAATTTATCAACCTAAGGCTTCATTTAAATAATTACATCAACTACTTAAGAAGATGCCTCAACTCATTTTATGGAATAGACTAATGTATGTACTTGATTTAATGTGTTTTCCTTTTGTAATAATTATTTTTTATATAGTTGTTGTGTTCAGTTATGTTGATGTGTTTTGCCGAATTCCTTGTCCATTATTCTCCTTGTTCTGAGTGAGATAGAATGTTGCTATATATCATTGATTTCATATTAAAACAAATGTGTGTAGTTTAGAATGTGAGTTTCATGGGGTTTCTTGATCCATTGATCCTAGCTACGACGGAACATATTCTTCAAACATCAAGACACCAACTATTGGACTCGAAGTGAAGATTTTCACACAATCAAGATATCTCTTGATGTATGGAGAGATCAACTAAGCTCCTTCCACCACCATTATGGTGAGGAAGATTCCACATTTTTATTATAGTTTCTTATCACTAGGTTATTTTTTTCACAGGTAATGTGGTCGACATAACCATTACATAGTGTTTATGGTTATGCCTTTTCTGATTTGGGTTTTAGTTTAATGTCCCATTGTGGAAAACCAATGTGAATCAGGTGAAGTCTTTTTTTACCTATTCTTAGGTGTGGAGTGTTGGGTGGTTCATATATATCTTTTGTGGTTTTATTGTCCCCTCGATTGAGTCCCCTGTCATCCATGGCCCTAGTAGTGGGGGTTTTATTAGTTTCGAATGTGTTGGACTTGTTCCTATCCCTTCTAATTAAGAGTGGTTGGTTTAAACGTTCATGTTCTAACCAGCTTAAACTAGGTTTATAGGTTTTTCTATGAGATTATTGGTGGGACTATGTGAGTGAGGAGCAGTTCTACTTCATGTTTAGTTGTTGTTTTTTCATTTCTAATGGGTCTCTAATTATTGGGATTCCCACCGCAGGTGTAGAAGATCGTTCCTTTATGTAGTTGTCTTACGGTAGATAAAATTAAATTGCGGGGTTATCATTTCCCCCCCCCCTCGCCCACAAGTATTTCTTTATTGTGAGTTCACTTCGGTTTGGTATTTTATTTGATTCATTGGTAGAAGATCCAAAAATCTGTTTCTTTCCTTGGTACTGAAGGTAGGGACATGTTCTTTTCATTGATTATCAGGAAGTGGTTGTGAGTTGTTGTTTTATTTTATAAAGAGTCTTATGTTCTAGTAAAGGTGGATGATATATCCATATATTTAGAGTCTATACCATGTTAATAAGGAATACATAGTTTTTGATAATTCATCTAGAAAATTTTATGGCTTTCTGTGGGTGGAATGCATTAATTGGTGGGAGAATCGTCATACCCAGTTTTTCATGTATTGTTTTTGATCCGGTTTGTTGTAAATCCGGATCTATTTCATTGGTTTTGGGTGAGTAAAATGTTTATTTTTGAACCTCAATCTACACTTAATCATTATACAATGGTTTCCCCCTATTTTTTTAATTGTTTTTTGGGGAAAAGGGTTGTTACATCATGATTTGGGCCTACTACGACCCCATTAACACATTTAAAATCAAAATTGGTTTATTTTATAAATGATTTGTTTTTAAACAATTTTCAATAATTCCTCTTCCCAAATTTCCTCCCCTAAATAATTCATATATCCATATATATTTTTACCCCTTAAAAAGTCAAAATTACGGTGGATTTGGGTTATTCATTCAGTTATTGGGCCAACCCATGTGCCCATTTCCAGTTTAATTTTTTTCATTTATATCATATTAATTTTTCAATAGTTTTCGTTGGTTCCATATCTCAATTGATTTTTATTTGGTCCATATATTTTGTTTTTTCACCCCATGTTCCATTTTCTCTATTAGGAGATCGTCTTTATCACGGATTGGGGAGAAATTTACCATGGATTCTCAAATCATCCAGATTTGGTAAGGTAGTTTTCTTCATTCATGAATCATTAATTTTTTCTATTTTCCATAGAAATATATTTTTCTTGTTATTCTATACTTAAAAAGACTCTCCATTTACTTTCATGACATTCCATCTTCACTGTGGGTGTGGGTATAAGAGATGATGAAGAGTTATCTTGTTTTCAAGGCTAGTATCCTTCTCAGTTCTCCTCCTTTCTCCTCATCCTTCCATTATTCATTGGATCTAATTTACTCCCGGGTCATGTAATTCCTTGTGTTCTGTTATCCCATGATTTTATTTGCGGTGTAATTATTTTATGGCAGATATTCATATATATATATTTTTGAACCCTCTCAGAAGGTTTTCATGTGTGTGTTTCCATTCCACTATGGTTTCCAGGTAGGTTCTCCCATGAACTGGCCTTATATTTCATGATTCATTTATATCATGATATTTGAATGTTTTATGTATTTTAGGTATTTTTTCACCATTTTGTATCACTATTTAGTGTTCAAGAATGGTAGATTATGCATAATTTTTTTTGAAAATTGTGTTGTTTTGGTTAAAGTGTGCACACTCGTTGGTTTTTTAAAGGATAAATTTTCTTTCACACTATAATTATAATGATTAATACTATTTTTACTCGTTTAAATAACGTATTGTCTTTAATAATTTGTATTATATCCTTTTTAGTTTTAAATAGAGTCTGTTTGATTAATTGTTTCATGCCTCATTTTTGGGAAAGATCAATGTTCTATTTTTTATGTTGAAGGTGATATAAAATCAATATTTTCTCATATGAAAAGAATTTTAATCATGTGAATCAATATTTTATTGTTTTAATGTTAGTTACAATCTATGTTTTGGTTGTATAATGCAGTGAGTATGGGTTTTAGGGTATTTTGGCATGTATTCTTTGTAAATGTCTTCTTTGGAACCTTTATATAAATTGATGGGAATTGAATGTGTATTCTATGTTTTAAATTGGATTAATTAAGTATTCTATTATTTGAAATTGAGTATTTACACCCATTTTTTAAATAGTGTAATTTTTACTTTTTATAAATGTTGGTATTTTTGAAAAATACTTAAAGGCTTGTTTGGCATTTTTCTTATAATAAAGGTTTTCATGTGTACTTCATGTGGTATAATTTATATCCATTTATGGTCCATTAAATTGATTTAGTTAATTTTTGGGGGGATGAATAATTTAGTTTCATATGTTAATGATGGTTACTTTTACTTAAATGATCATTTTGAATGGATTTAATGTGAACATCATCGTTATACTTCTTAAAATTGTTTTATGAAAATTTTATGTGGTTTATATTTTTGTGAAATAAATGTGTGGCCTGTTTGTATGCTTTGGGGTTTTTATGTTTTTGAAATGATATTTTCATGTGAAAATTGTTTTTGATAATATGTGATATAAGATTGAGCACTAAAGGGAACCCCATTCATCTTGGTTGTCAGACATGTACTAGTTAGCTTGTGATCAGAATTGGTTTCTTCCTGGTTTCACATATCATGTTTGGTGATGAAAAGACTATCTATACTATTATGGTGATGTTTTAGACCACTAGTTAATGAATATTTTTCTCTACTACTGGATCATTCATGAGAATATATTTTTTATGGTTACTTTTCCACCGAGATACGAGATACCTAGTACCCACACCGAACTAGTTCCTAGGAGTGTTCTACTGAATTATTCCCTTTGGATATTTTGTAATAACCATCAGAGTAAAGATTTTTTGGTTAATAAATTTAGATATGTGTCAGTTATATTTAAATATTTACATTCTTTAAAGAATCTGTCATGATTATTTTTAATGTTGCATCTGTTAGAAATTTTTTACTTTCATTTTGCAGTTATAAAAACATGCAGCTATTTTATTTTATAATTATTATATCTTGGAAACATCTTTGGAACACATAATTTTATATATTTTATTTCAAAAATGGAATTTATGATTCTTTTATTTTAACAAAAATGAATTGGGAATAAAATATTAAGATACCCTGCTATGTATTCATACGTATTTGAATAGTATAATTCTATTTTTATCCCATGATTAAGTTTCAACATGAGTTTGATTGCTTTGGGAGATGTTTAATCGATGTATTGGAGACTGAACAAACAGGTTACATGGTGTTAAATGGTTTTCAGGTTTGGATGGTTCTGTTTTCTACATCATTTTCACCTTCATTTTCATGATCAATTAATGTTTAGTTAATCTTTTATATAATTTAATTTTGGGAAGTCTGTTTATTTTTTCTGCTTATTTATTGTTTATTGTTTGGGTGATAAAGTTTCCCTATCACTCTAAATGATTCCCAAGGAGCATGTTTCCATCACATGAAGATTGGGAACACCCCTTGGGACTTATTATAGAGAGGCATGGGTGCCATGTTCAGGGTTGTCCTGCATTGTTTTGTGACATAATACATTCTACAGTCCCTATTGAAATATAATTCATACTACTTAATGGATATAAATATCCCTAATTAAGAATGTCACAAATTCAGGTCTTCAAACCACCACACCAATTTAAATCTATATGATTGACTCGACTTGATATATCTTAATTTAGATTATATTTTATAAAACACCCATCATTATTGTATGTGATGACCATCCAAGAAATACTAATAGTGGTGCAATGATAATGATAATTATTCGACATTCCCCTTTAAAATATTCTTGTAAAATCTCATTTTTACATCTTTTTACAGTACTTCATTATCGTACATCTACTTAATGTCATACTTTGGTTCCCATTTTAAAAAATTATTTAAAATTTTCTCAAATTCTCATTGACTGAATGTTCAATCTTCTTACCATGAGTAATTTTAATATGAACTATGATCATTACTAGGTTCTCCACATATGATAATTCTTACAATACTTGTACCACAAATCAAATTGTTACATGTGTGGAATCTATAATGTACCTACCTAAGAGATATAAGTTAAAATTATTATACAAAAGATCTATGTTCTTTATAAAATTATGTTCATAACCCATATAACCTATAAAAAACTCATCTAGATGGATACATAAGTATTACCTTCATTAGAAACCTCATAACAGTATTCTAGAATGATATTCCAAATAATAAATTTTCCTAATCATCATTCTTTATAACAATCTGATGATTATAATCATAGCTCACCTATACACTAAAGATTTTATTTAAAATATGTCATATAACATAAACCATCTATATCGATTGTGTTCAATTTTATTCATAAAAATATAAGTACATAAATAATAACACAAAACATTGTTTTTCTTCATTTTCCCAAAATAGAGCATCACACGGGTCTATTATAATAAATAGGAGGAAAATATTGATCATTGTGAGTTTAAAAATGGTAAAGTATTTATACCATCATTATTAAATTGTAATAGTGAACTCTATCTATAACTCTAAATTTTTTTAATTTTAAATTAAAATGGTACATTGATTTTCTGATAAGAGGCCACATTGAAAATTGACAATAAATTATTTCCATGTAAAATAATCCTTTAGATATTAATGGTTTTAAATTTATATTATTCCAAAAAAATTATTATAGGGTTCATATTAATCATTAAATTTTTATTGAGATAATTATTACTATAAAATTTATTATAGAAACCTATTATTTTGGTTATGTATTTATTTTGACAGTTAGTCATCCCATAATAACATTAATTAATTTGAAATAATCATGTGTATTTGGTTAAATTATGAAAAAAATATTAATATATCTTCTTCCATTTAATTTTTTCTATGATTAATTGTTTTCTACTCCCCAAGGATCATTCATGAACATCCTTAATATAAATAAACACCCAGAATATAGTAATTTAATCATTTATATCATTCATCATATTACACCCTGATGTTTTTATGAAGTCTCTCCATGGATCAATATACACCCTCTATGGATTGAATATGATGAGAGATGTGTGTCTCTAATTTATTAAATATTTATTTTCCATGTACATGGATATTTTATTTTAGGACCAAACCTTCTGAATTTATATTCTTTAATATTGAATTTGTGGAGCCAATGATGCCATATTATGGACATATTATCACATATTATATATAAAATGTTGAATTCAAAGTGGTCATAATTATTATTTTAAAATATGATGATAGTGATAAGTATTTTATTTTTCATGAAAATAAGGGGATGTCTTGTGGATGTTTTCTCCCGGATTTATGGTTATCCCATATTGTAGTGTTGGAAGGGAAAAGTGTCTTCTTGAATATGGTGGGTTAGTTGACATAGATCGTAAAATATGAATATTGTATCTAGATCCTAATTCAATAGCTAAAGTTGGAATCTATGTATTGATCAAATTAACTCTGACAAATGATACTTATAATGATTTAATAATTCATTTTTTGTAATGGATCCCTAATTAACAACAAAATTTATCTTCATAGGAATAACATAAAATGATTTTGAGAATTCAATAGTTTATAACTCTATAAAATTTACCTTGTAGATAGTCATCTAATAATTCTTAAATGTTAGGATTTATTCTCTGACGTTAATATTTAGAGATGCATTCAATGTATCACCATCAATAAGAGGAATTTATTACTTCTTAACACCGAGAAGATTCCTAGGTCTGATTCTGATAGTGGATTCAATTCTATTATATTATATTTTTTGGTTAATTGTGAATTTATTTGTTATATAACTTCACTAACTACTACAATATTGATACACTCAACATCAATTACATCTATAATAATATTCCATAAATTTTTTTATCATTATACAATAAACATCCATCTATAAACATAATACAACAATATTCGTGATGAAAATATTATGATTTATATCATTTGATCATGAGTCCTATAATTATAATTATTGTTACCTAATTATATTATAGAAGTAGAAAATATTTTATATTATTTAATTAGTATTCTACCATGTATCCTCTATGAAACACTATCCATTATCCCAAAACCAGCACCATATCTAGGTTTCTTTAAAATTGGTTCACTCACTAAATACCTCATGATTGAATAAATTATCTATAGACATTCTCTAATAAATATATACTTGTTAAAAATCTTATATACAAATAACATGATATAAAAATGGTATTAATTACTAATAATGAATTTTTAGTACCTAAAATTAGATTATTGGGACCCTTGTTAGACGTACTCCTTCATTAATTTCAATTGTTTTTGAATTGTCCATATATGTTATGTTTTTTGATACGAAAAAATAATGTGTAATAATATGTGTAAAATATATTGTTTTTAAATTTACCAGGTAACAACTAATTTCATAACTTGATTTATATAATAATTAGATGTTTTATATATTCTTCATTATAAATTTAGTTCCTTTTGATATCACTAACAAATGATACCATTAACAGATTATTTTTATCTCCATATACTATTTTATTCAACCGTAAGCTGATTGGTGTCCTTTTTATATGTACAATTATCATCATTATGAGAACAATATGTCTAGAAATTATAGTAATGGATACAAATTCAATATTTTCCATTTTAAATATTTTCTAATGATTTATAAAAAATTTATTATCATTATATATATATATATAGGACCATGATCATGGATGAATAATTTTTCAATCCCTGATAGTATATACAAATTTTTTATGATATTTTTATTCCTATTATAATATATATATATATATATATATATTATTTTTTGACATCCTCTATATTAAAAAAATAAATAAATTTTCCCATAGGATATGAATGAAGAAAAATAAATGTTCAATAAAATAGTTTTCAAAATTATTCATAAATTCTACTATTTTTATTCTATAACATCCTCACCCAAGGCACTTAGTTTAGATAGATCATTACATAACCTCATGATAAACCCACTATATGGATTATACTTCTGAATAGAAGATATGGGAGAAGCGAAATTGTGGGGAGACTATGAAATCAATATTGTATAACACTCACATCATACTTTTTTTGTAATAATAAATATAGTATTAGTGGAACAAAATGATTTATTAATTACAGTGTAACAAAAAAATCAATAAAAATGTGAAATTCAATGCATAATACCAATAGCCACAAATCCTCATGTGGTATTTCATTATTATATAATCAATTTACAAATATATAAAGGGTCATGTATATAATTAATCCCATTATCCATCATGAAATCTTATACAACTAATTTATCCATATGAATAATATCACTACTCAGTTTCACTACCCTTATATGAAATTTTTTCAAGATGTAGAGAGAAATAATATGACTCCAATTCATTATGTGTGTATAAACCCAATAATTACAAAATTAATTATCTTCCTATGTGTTGAATATATATTTCTTTTTGTGTACTATTTATCATAAAATTCACAATTAAACAATAAAATGTTTGGTAATCTTGTGCTAAATATACAATCTTGAACCTTATAGACACCAAATTTAGATCCTTAATAGAGGAAACTTTTTAGGGATTCCATGAATCTGAAAAAAATAAAAGACTAAAATATGTATAATAATAATGATAAAGTAAATCATGCAGCCAAGAATTATAGTCTACATATATGGTCTTCTCCATTGAGAAGTGTGAAAATATAATTAATATGAAAATAATTAATGAAAAAATACTACATACCTTGAATTAATATGGATCATAATATTTTGATCAATAATATTTTCAAAAGAGAGTGATTAAATTTATTATGATTGACCTAAGGAGTCCCTAGGTATTAGAGCACATGGATTAGGTGGATAAATTATGTGTTTCTTATAGTTCATTCTGAAATTATTAATTTATATATTAAGGAAACCCACATGCATAATTTTTCCACATGTTTTACAAAACTATAATTTATTATAGTTTTGTTAACCGCATAACAGGGCAATCTACATGGTTTGGCCACATAGTTTTGTAAACCAGAAATTTATTAGTAATAAGAGGAATGACGAATTTTATTATTTAATTTATCATCAAATGCTATCAAACCCATTTCTATTCTATAATAAGATGAATGCTTAAAAGGGGAAACCCTCATTTTTTATCCTCAAAACTCTCAATATGTGATCTCCAAAAATGCATCTAAACACATATAAAACAACCCAAAAGATGTAAATTCCAATTATTTGTCAGGTTCCATTGAGAGAGGGTGTATTAATGGTGAACATGTTTTATAAATTTCCTTTCATATTATCAAATTTATCATAATATGATTCTCAATCCACTCAATATAACCTTTATATATCACAATAAGTGTAGTAAAAAAATAGAAGGAGAAGCATAGAACATTTACAATTTTCAGCTAAATTGAATACCCATATCCATATTGGTTATTCAACCAATATGGATTATCAATAATAAATAGGTGGTTATATCCAGGGAAATTAAACTCCTTTTTAAAATGAATCCATAAATATCAAACTCTAGGGTGTACTAGATATAACAAAGCTCTAATTGACACATGTGATCAATATTGAATCCTTTTTTCCTTTCTCATACTCCAGAGTCCAGAAGGATCAAACACTTATAATGTCTTCAAGAATATTTTATTAATATATTCAATATATTATCCACAATTAGAAAAGTATACAATATGATGGATTTCATTTTTCTCCCATTATCCTGCTATATTAGGTTGTATCTTCTAATTTTTTTCATTATCTTCTATAGCTACATGTATTTGGTTTTATGACATTAAAACTCTTCTAAAATCATGAATATTATGATCCCCTCAATATATGAATCATATTTTACTATGAATATTATTTATCAATTCCACATGATGTAATGTATTTTTTTATTCTCTAACCATATGTATTTCGTTCTCAGGAAAAAAATTTCAATAGACATCATCATGTGTATGTAGAAATTTACTAAAAAGCAATATAATCAACTTCATAATATCTCATTTAAATAATCGCCAAAATAAAAATTATTTTATCATGAAATTACCTCATTTAAATTTCATTAAAATTAATATATTTGTCTTCCTAAATTTAAATAACAATAACTAATGTGGATTGGTGTTACATATTTTGATTTTAATTTTTAATACCCTAATATTATATTGTTAATATGTAATATTTAAAAGATCTCCAACCGTAATTAATTTTAATATAATGAATTATTTTTTTCCAATATTTCATATTATTGATGGGTCTAGAAAATGGTTATGTAGGAATTTTTTGATCATATATCATTGTTGAAGAATTATTAATTAATATAATTTATAAAATTCCCAAACAACATGGGTTTTCTATTCATGTGGTAATAATGCTCATAAACTCATTATAAATCAATTACTAGTGTTTTATAATCTCAAAACAAGAACATATTTACACCTATATAATATTATTTGACCTAACCATTTCATACTTATATATTTGATCATTTTGGATATATTTAATTCACATAAAAAATATGTTCATAAGGAGTGTAATAGTTCAGTTTATTTGGATAGTCAACAAAAATCCTTATAATTCCATTAAGGAAATTTAAATTCTCCCATAATAATATTTCTATATAGTATTGATCAAATAACTACCCTACATATACCCTTTTTATAACTTGTAGAATGAATCATAAGAATGGGTGACCCTAGATGCTTAGTAAGGGTAAATAATTGAGATATCAGTCCATACTATTATAAAATGATAAGACAATAATAATATGTTCACATCATGAACAAAACATACAATTATTATACCTATTACATTATGGATCTTAAATACTATTCATCATGAAAATCATTATCAGTTAAAAATAGATGAATCATAAGTGTAGACAATCATGATCAAACAATCATTAACCATATGTTAATGTAATTAAATTGTGGAATAATATTAAATATATAATTAATATCATATTTAGTGGTTAATAACTAATGCCATAATATTATAGCGGATCTTTAATCTATACCTTGTTCACATTTCATAATAGATCATGAATCCCCACATACTTCCCATTATTTCTGAAGAACATTGAAATGTTTCCCATAGTATAAGAAGCACGTGAACATCTCTCCCTAATTTATATCACGAGATTAAAAATCATTACTAGTTAATTGGAGGGTTTCTAATTAATGTCTTGATAATAAAATAATGAAAACCATATATATATTTGTCAATTTATTAAAAACATTGATCATTACATCCTATCATAACCCTTCCAAAAAAACATGTTTCATAAATATTTCATAAAGTCAGCATAGAGTATCCAATCGTAAATAATCTATTTTCATGAATATCATATCATTATATAAAACATCCTTGAATATATGAGGTTGTTCACTAGTTAAATACTATTTATATACATAAATTTGACCATTGAGGAAAATTACTATAAATGATTTGTTGGAATATTTATGGAGGAATATTAAACTTTCACTTGGAAATCATATAGAGAAAATAAATCAGTTACCCATATTTTAATGGGAACATCTTATTTTAATTGAACATTGAACAATTGGAATCTAATCATCAATTAATTGATATATCAGGGGGGTATGAAATTTCATTCATTCTATATTTGATAAAATAAAACATTATTTTCAAACATTCATAAAATATAGAAATGTACACTATATAAGAAAAAGAAAAATACGGTTCATTTAAAAAATTATATAAATAGTAACTATTGGGTCATAATTAATTTTAATTATAATAATATAAAATTAAAAAAATTAATGATTTTTTTAGAAAACATTGATATTAAAGAATCATTTTTTCCGAAAAATGAGATAGAGATGTATTAATTTCTTAATAATAGTAAATCAATATAATTAGTACATAAAGTGATGAAAATGAAATGAAATTATTTTAAAATTTTAAATAAAAAATATGATAATAAAAAAAATTAATTATCATATATGGATCATTTAAATTTTTTTGAATGGATAGTCCATTAAAATAAATTCTGTTGAAAATATTATTGGAACATGAATCACATACACAAAATATCCCATTTAATCATACAGGTTCAAACCTCCTATATAAAAAAATTATTTTAATTTAATATTTAAAAATAAAGATATCTACAATTCCAGGCACGATATTGTTTTTCATCTTATTTGTATTTTATTGACAATTTATTATTAAAATATCCATTCTGGTTGCCAACAACTTCATATTCCAAGAATGATAGGGTTTAATCATTTTAATCAACGTACATTAATCAGGGATACATAATTATTTAAATATTAATCATGATATAAATATGATATATACGATATATATACATATATATGAATATATTTCTTTGAAATGTAGATATAAAAAAATTAATTACACCATTAGTAGAGAATATAAGACAAATATACAATAGTATATCATTTTAGCTTTTTGAGGGATGGAATGAAAGAAGGATAAATACTATTTCACCCCTAATAAATCATAATTATGTCATATAAATAACATTTATTATTTCTTAATTTCAATCCATATAAATTGATGATGAAAAATGAAACACGTTTCTTTATTTATGTGGTAGTCTGCATTCACGTATGAGCCACATTATCATTTTACAAAATAATGGAAGGTAACAAGTTATATATCATATTATAATTGAAAGAGAATAAATATATCATAAATATCATTTAAAAATTTATAACCATAATAATAGTCATCGATATGATATGGTGATCCAAAATGACTCCTATCTCTATGTAGATATTGTAACTCAATCTTATACATGATCGATTATTTTTCATATCATTTATTTGTAAAGGTACCGATAGTTGAAATTTCATAATTATAATGACATTTTTTCATATATAGGATAATTATTTTATTATTTTATGTTCTATACAATATATTTGGATGTGGTAAAATACGATTTTTTAGATAATGTGATTTTTATAGCTGATTAATAATTATTTAAAAGAACATATTTTTATATCTATTTAAGGACCAATGGAAATGTGTTTTTAGATTACATGAACCTCTAATTTCAATCAAGTTAATTGTAAAATATATTTTTTGTGGGTTTCTCTAGATGGATCAAATCATTTTTAAGAAGAGAATATAGGGGTGACATTTTATATTTTTGGGGAGGGACAATCTAAGAATCAATTAAAAGAGTATAATATAAAATAGTCATTCTCTATAAAAATTATTTAATATAGAGAGATGTTTTAAAATAATGTTAGATTTTGAAGAAATACCTTTATTCGATAATTTTTTTAAATATTTATATGATTTGTTTAACATTATTGTTTGGTTTAACTTCTTGGATAATATATTTTACCCTTAACCACATTACCATATATTTCAACCATAATGGGATTTTATTTTACATATGGGATAAATTTTTTACAATAAATGGAAAAAGGATTTAATATTTAGACAGTTCATATTCTCCATTTCCATTTTCTAGTATTTATTATTATTTTTAAATAATTTTATAAAATATTATTTAGTTAAAATATCAAACTTATCTTTTCGGAAACTAATCGTTTAATTTGAAACTGAAGATCCCAATTCAATGATTGGATTTTATTTTCAATATTAAACACAACACAAATATTTAATTTTTATCTCTTAAAAATATCCAATATCATGAGTCAATAAATTATAATAATTTTCATATTTTAAAAATAATTTGTTTTATATTTTTCGATATTATTGAAATATTATGTAGGTGTTGTGTTAGAATTGAAATTAATTATTCAATTATGAAAAATAGTAAGTAAATTAGCTTCATAAAAATAATATAATTCTAATGAAAATGAAAATTAAGATTCATTCATGAAATTCTGTTGTCTCTATGTGATCATATAAGAGATATTTAATAGTAAAAGAGGAATATTTTTTATTTTCTATATCTATAGATATTATATATTTCTATTTCATGAAAACGTATCAATTAAACATTTAAATTTAAAACTTAATATGATATGGATCAGATTACCATCAAACACTATTAATTAATATGAAAAATATGGATCTTATCATTTCATATTAACCTATGTTAATGTAATATACCCTATTCTATGGTGATAAATTTATCCATAATTACTATTCATAATTCATAAAAATAAAAGGTTAATATTTACAAAATTAAGACCACATAATTAAAAACATGTAACTAATTTTTTTATATCAATTTCTATAAAATGGAAAAAATATAAATATTTATTGTAACATTACAAGTTACTAGAGAACTATGGATTTTCATATATATGTCTATATATTAATTATATAGTGTTTTAGAGGCTTAGAATGAGAATAAATCCAATCATAAGCATTGAATTCTCTAATATTTTTAAAAGATTGTTTTACCACCTTTTGATGGAGAACCATTTTTAAATATAATTTTTTACAATTTTATAAGATATATTTTTCACAATAAACCTATTCTTTAGTATTGGGATATTGAAATTTAATTTGGATAAATTTTTGGTATTTTTCTGATAATGTTCATTTTTTAATGAATAGTGAAAAATACAGCATTTTACTTCAAAACTATTTTTTCATCTAATATAATTATATAGTAAGATTATACTTTTAATTAATTTTAAGGTGTAACTAGAAAATATTTTTACCATTTAATCCAATGGTGGTAATTGAAATTAATTCCAGTTTTAAATTGGGCATAAACAAGTGCCACACTTTTGATAGATATTGTTTCTCAAAAACCTGTTATTTTTTGACAATGATTTAAATTAATTATTGAAATTTATGTGTTTAGAATTTGGTAAAATGGATTCCATATTTTGAATCATATGTTACATATTATTTAATTAAGACTCTTTTGTTTTTGGACATTATGAATAGTAACGACAGTAATTATCATTAATAATCGTGATTAATTAGTAATTAGATAGTTATGGATAATAAAATAACATCATAATAATAATAAATGACCCAGAAATGTGTCCTAATGCAACTAGTTGTGTCATGGCCGACCATGGGATTCCTTGTGCCAAACTTTGGGTCCCCATGGATTCAATTTTGGGTGATAGTGACACTTTATCAATTTATTTTCAAAGAAAGGAGAATATCACAAAAGTAAGTAACACCTAAGAAAAAAACAATTAGTGTTGACAATGTAAATGATCTGTTAGACTGTAAATATTAATTGGAAAGATAAAAATATTTCCTACATCATAGTATTTTCTTTATAATTTTTATAAATTAAATAAATTAAATATTTTATGACACCCTAATGATGCAGTGATTACCTCATTAATGAACGATTTAAATAAAATGAAAAGATAATGTAAACTATAAAACATAAACTTGTAAAAAACCAATTGTATGGGTGGATTTCGAACCCTTATCACCTTATCCTCGAAATATATCATTGTGGGACCTTTAAAATCTGAAACACATTATATAATAAAGTAACTTTTCTTTACTTTCCAAGAGTGACCCTCCTCCCTCTTATAAAAGGCCCCCACCTCTACCACTTTACCCACACCTCTCAAGAAATTGGCTCGACCATGCTCTGATCATTGTATCTCTCCACATCCCTATATTCATCCAAGAAGCCTTACCTTAGGCAGGAAGCTCTTCAAGAAACCATATCGGTTCAAACCAAGAGGAGTCGCCCAATTTAAAGGTAATGTCTTCACTTGTGTTCTTTTGTTTTATTTTTCTTCTCTAACCCCCTAAAGTCTTCTTATTCTTTTCTTTTTTAACAACACCTGTATCTCCAATATACTAGGATGGTTTTTTAGATGTATTTGATTTAAACTTACACACACCTTCATCAATGGTTAAAGAACATAATGTTTCTGTGGATGTTGAATTTCTGCCTGACGAAACGATGATTGTTCAATCTTCATTTAAAACATTTAATGGTGGAAATTAATATGTCACTCTATTTATATATGATATATATTATTTTTATACTTTCTATATGATTATGTGTTTTTAATTTATGGCATACCTTATGGTTTCCATTATGGGTAAACGTGATATATTCATTTTAAGAAGTGGGGACTACTGCCCCCTCAAAGTGATTTGATTCGTTAATGCCATATGTGGGATGTATAAGGGATGTAGTTAATGACATTATATATGATATCATACTGGAATTATAATATACCATTATATCATTATGATTCAATTCAATTAAATATGAAATAGAAATGAAAGTAGCGTTAATTCGTATGTATGGCTTACCGTCTCCATGAACGGTGCATTTCATTTCTTACCTCTAAATGTTATGTAATATTATAAATGAATGTAAATAATGTATATATATGATATATATGATATCTACACCATGAATATAATTCTGGATAGAATGGATATTTTACCACATGAACAACATGAAATTATAAGAAGTTTAATTTTGACTAAAGTACCAAGGGTCGACAAAACGACCGTTATTAACATAAATAATTACATAATGTTCATAGCATGGTAATAAGTGATATAAATGGAATAATGAACTTGAAAAAAGTTCTTAAGAAAGTAGATATTAACTCTTTTTTATTATTCAGGAGATTAAATAACGATCGAGTCAAGTCGGACACGAGGTATGGGACTTCATCTCAATCTCCATTCATTGAGGCAAATTTTATTTTGTAGTTAACTTTATTATATACGGTGTATAAACCCCTTTGTATTTTACTTATATTCAATAGAAATATTTTTTTACGAAGAGTTTTACTAAATGAAGAAAGGAATGTTTTTCTTGCGAATGTGGTGACAACGACTTCTCCGCCACCGTGACCATTATTTGAGTTTCTCCTTCCACAACAATCCATAACATTTTTAAATGAAAAATAAATACCATGTTTTACTTTTCTTTTATTTTGGTATTGAAAATGGTTTTGATAATTTTTTTATTATATCAATGTGTTGTATTGATATCTTGTGATTTAATTGTGGAAATTTTATGTTTCCATTATGGATGTTTTATGTGATACAATTATGTTATGTTCCTTGGGCATTGTTCATGTAGACGGGTGGTTCCGTGATAAACTAAGGGTGGGTGATCCCGTGATAGCACTCCAATGCATTGGGTAATGTGTAGGAGTTAAACGTTAAGGATTCTCCGAATAGATTTAGGGAATATACTGTGATGGGTATACCAAACGTAACCATGATGGTTACCCCCAACGTATGAATGTTATGAATGAATCATGTTACCTTTGTGTCTTATTTTTTCCTTGAATTATTCATTAATATTATGATTTCATGATGTATGGTAAAGTGCTTATGTTTTAAGAGTAAAGTATGATTTCATTAGATACTTTTGTATACATGGACTAATGTTTTCATTCTGTATTTTTATATCCCTTACTGAGATTTTTTTCTTATTCAATGTTTTTGAAATGTTTTTCACAGGTCAAAGGAAATGTACATGATTTGATTATAGTGTCAAGTAAGTTTCAGAATGGAATCTATGTTTTGTTTTAAATATGTCTCCTTGATGGGAAAAATGAATATTGTCTTTTATTTAACCACCTTGTTGAATTCTAGAATGTAATGCATGATTTGTGATCTAATTTTCTAAAACACTAAACATGAAAAGATTCTCAATGTGTATTCTTGTAATAAATATAGATTAAGTAATGTTTATGGTCGGGGATTTATAGTTGGTATCAAAGGTCGGTTTAAAAATTTTTAGGAGTTAGAATTCTATTAAATGATTATCTTAAAATATTTTATTATGGTCAAATTGAAATGATATATCATTTGAAGATTACCATGTTGCTTCATCTGATACATGTTTTTTACGAAAGGTTTTCCGCAGAGCAAACATGGAAGCAATTCTTGGAAGGCATACCGAAAGAAATGACCTTCTGAATCGACATCCTGAGATGGTTGGAATTGGAACTAAATAGTTTGTCGCAGTAATCGCATAGTTGACTCAAGTAATAAATGGTGGTGGTATCCATGCCCGAGATCATCCAGATCAACCACAGAGGAACATGTAAGTGGTAAAACATTTCATGAGGCAACATCCCCCATCATTTAGAGGATCATCTGACTCTTTTTTAGGTAAAGGGTGGATTAAATAACTAGAGACTATTTTTGATGTCATGTGTTGTTCAGACAATCAAAAGGTTGGTCTTCCTATTTACCGTTTGGAGGGTGAAGTAGATGGGTGGTGGTAGACGGTTAAAAATATCAGGTATGCAGATGAGATTGATGCTCTTGACTAGGATGAATTCAAAGTAATGTTTCTCGAGAAATATTTTCCTAAGGTTTTTCGACATAGGATGGAAAAACAATTCTTGGAATTGAGTCAAGAGGACAACTCAGTTGCTGTTTATGAAGAATGGTTCACTCGATTGGCAAGGAATGCTACAAATTTAATCCGAGACCTTGATAGTAAAATCAATCGTTTTTACTCAGGATTAAAGCCCAAATATCGAAGTCGATTAGCTTCTCGTGTGTTCAAAAGTTATGAAAAGCTTGTTCGATGTGCTGAAAAGGTTGAAATAATGTTTTCCGATGATCTAGTGTTCTATAAAAGCCAACAGAAGAAGCGACCTAGGTGGCATGAGAAAAGAAAGAATCATTCAAAGAGGTCTGATGGTAAGAAAACTACGTTTTCAGTTTGTGATAAGTGCGGTAAAAAGCACGATGGGGAAAGTCTTTTGAATTCTATAAAGTGATACCGATGTGGTAAAATGGGACATAACGCTTGTGATTGAATTGAAAAAGATCAGGGTGATGGTAATTCCAAATTTTATTTACAGTTAGTGAAATGATTCAATTGCATTGAGATGGGTCATTATGCAAACGAGTGTTCGAAAAAGAGATCAAATAATGGGAAGCAGTTAAACTACAAGTATAAAGGTATGATGAAATATTTTGAAACTACTTCAGAAGATGTTAGGCCATCAAATGAAGTGGTATTAAGTTCTTTTTTTGTTTTCTCAGATTATTACAATGTGTTCTTTGATTCATGGTTTACACATTCTTTTATCTCTGAAAATTTTTCTTGTAATTTGGGAATTCCATCTCAAGAAATGGCTCTTTGACTTGTGGTAAAAAAACCTGGGGGAAATGTTGAGGCAAAAATAATTTATCAGAATCTTCCTATACTTATATGTGGAAGTATCCTACTTGCAAACCTTATTGTTTTACCTCTAGTATAATTTGATGTTATCTTCGGTATGGATTGGAACTCTTTTTAGCATGATAATATTAATTGAAGAGAAAAAGAAGTTTTTTTTTTCAGAAAGCCTTTCAGTTTGTGTACAAGAATGAACACATACTGTTGATAACATATCAAGAGGTTGAGAAACTTGTAAAATATGGAAATGAATGTTACCTTGAACATATTGTTGAAAACAAAAGAACCATTCAGATTAATGATGTTCCAGTGTTAAATGAGTATCCTGATGTTTTTCTGGATGAGTTACCTAGAATAATACTAGATCGGGAAGTTGAATTTATTGTTGACTTAGTTCCTAATACTAAGCCAGTTTCAAATCCCACATATCAAATGGCTGAAATCGAACTTTTAGAGTTGAATTAACAATTGCAAAAAAACAAAATTAGATAAATGTTTCATTCGACCAGGAACATCACCATGTGGTGCTCCGCTCTTATTTGTTAAAAATAAAGATGGTTTAATGAGACTTTTCATTGATTATAGAGCCTTCAATAACATCTCTGTTAAGAAAAAATATCCTTTTCCTCATATCTATGATTTGTTTGATCAGCTCTAGGGAGCATAGTATTTCTCAAATATTGACCTGAGATTGAGGTACCATCAGTTGAAGTTAAAGGACGAATATGGTCCTATGTCTTCTTTTCATACAAGATATATCCATTATGAATTTGTAATAATTCCTTTGGCATTAAACAATTCACACACTGTATTCATGGACCTTATGAATATAATTTTCCATGAGTTCTTGGATAAGTTTGTGGTTGTTTTCATTGATGATATTTTGGTGTTTTCTAAAAGTAAAGAGGAGCATTAAAGTAATTTAAGAGTTATTTTTCAAACCTGAAAAGAAAATAAATTGTATGGGAAATTCAGCAAGTGTGAGTTTTGGTTGCAATAGATTTCTTTCATTGGACACATTGTTTCTAAAGATGGAATAAATGTTGATCCTGCGAAAGCAAAGGTTGTTGAAGAATGGTCAAGACCCACAAATGTAACTAAGATTCATAGTTATCTTGGTTTGGCAGGATATTACTGAAGTTTTGTTAGTAAATTTTCACGGTTATCTAGTCAAATGACTATGATAACTCGGAAGGTTGTAATTTTTATCTGGACAAAAGAATGTGATGAATATTTTCAAGATTTGAATAAAAGATTGTGAACGCTCCATTTTTGGCACTACCTTCCTAGAATGGTGAGTTTTTTTATCTACAATGATGCTTCATTGAAAGGACATGGTTGAATCCTAATACATAATGATCATGTAATTTCTTATGCTTCACATTAGTTGAAAACTCATGATGTAAATTACCCTATACATGATTTGGAATTACCTTCTGTTGTATTCACTCTAAAAATTTGGAGTCATCATTTGTAAGGTTTAATGTGTGAAATATATACCGATCACAAAAGTTTAATGTATATATTCACTCATAATGAATTGAACATAAGACAGAGGAGATGGCTAGAATTAATCAAGGATTATTATTGTACAATTCATTAACATCTGGGAAAAGAAAATAAAGTGGCTGATGCTTTGAGTCGAAAAAGTAAAGCTTCATTAACCAAGTTACGTTTGGAAAGTGATCCTTAGGTTATTGATATGATGAAATTTTTCATAGAAGTTGTTGGTGCATGATGTCCTCCTGTTTTGTTTCAGGTATTAGTAAAATTTTATCTATCAGAAAAAATTAAGCAAGCACAGAAGAAAGACAGTGAGTTGCCGAAAAAGTTAGAGCTGGTTCAAAATGGTAATTTTCCTGAATTCAACATTGATAATGAGTGTGTTTTGAGATTTGGGAAAAGATTGTGTGTGCCTTGTGATTCACAATTGAAGAGAGAGTTGTTATGTGAAGCTCATAGTTCACCGTTTTCAGTTCATCCTGGAAGTACTAAGATGTATAGAGATCTTCAAGAGTATTACTGGTGTGATGTAATGAAAAGTGATCTTGCTGATTTTACTATGAAGTGTTTGAATTTTCAACATGTTAACGAAGAGTGGAAGTTTCCAAGAGGAATACTTCATCCTTTACCAGTGCCAGAGTGGAAATCGGAGAATATATCCATAAAATTCATTGTGGGATTGCCGAAGACACCTCAAGGTAATAATGCAATCTGGGTTATTGTTGATCGCCTGACTAAATCTGCTCATTTCCTTGGAATACAAGATAATTATTCCCTAGATCATATTTTTCGTTTGTATCATAAATAGATTGTCAGGTTACATGGAGTTCCCCTCTCCATTGTATCTGATCATGATCCTAGGTTTACTTCTAACTTTTGGAAAGGCCTTCAGAAGTCGCTGCATATTTTTTAAAATTTTAGTACAACTATTCATCCTCAATAAGTTGGGAAGTCATAATGTACAATTCAGACTATGGAGGATATGCTACGTGTTTGTTCGATTGATTATCAGGGAAGTTGGGACCAACATCTTTCTTTGGTTGAGTTTTCTTATAATAACAGTTTTCATTCCATTATACATATGGAACCATTTGAGGCATTATATGGGAATCACTTTCGATCTCCAGCTTTTTCGGATGAAGTGGGTGAAATAAAGTTGATGGGACCGGATTTGGTAGAAGAGTTGGCAGAAAAAGTTCAGCTAATACAGAAACACATTAGAACAGCTCAAAGGAGGCAAAAAATTTATGCGGACAACAGGAGGAAGGATCTCTCTTTTGAAGTAGGTGATCATGTCTTACTCAATGTTTCACAATGGAAAAGGGTGATACGATTTGGTAAGAAAGGAAAGATGATTCTAAGTTTAATTGGACCATATGAAATTATATATAGAGTTGGTTTAGTTCCATACTGAATGGATTTACCTCCAAGTTTATCTCAGGTACACAATGTTTTTCATGTTTCAATGTTAAGGAAGTATATGTCAGATCCATCTCATGTTTTGAGTCCAGTGTTAGAACATCTAGAAGAGAACCTATCATATGAAGAAAAACCGGTCCAGATTCTTGACCAAAAGGAGCAAGTATTTCAGAATAATTTTATTCATTATGTAATGGTTTTGTGAAAAAACAACATGATTGAAAAGGCAACATGTGTATCTGAAAATGTAATGAGGGAGAAATACCCCCACTTATTCGATAAGTAAATAAATTGCGGGGATTCAATTTTTAATAGGGGAAGGATGTAACATCACAAGTAAGTAAATAACTATGGATTTTCATATCTATTTCTATTTATGAATTAGATAGTGTTTTAGAGGCTGAGAATGAGAATAAATCCAATCATAAGCATTGAATTCTCTAATATTTTTAAAAATTGTTTTACCACCTTTTGATAGAGAACCATTAATAAATATATATTTTGACAATTTTATAAGATCTATTTGTCAAAATAAACCTTTTCTTTAGTATTGGTACATTGAAATTTACTTAGGATAAATTTTTGGTATTCTTCTGACAATGTTCATTTTTTATATGAATAGTGAAAAATACTGCATTTTACTTCTAATCTAATTTTTCATATAATTTAATTATATAGTTAGATTAACTTTTTAATTGGTTTTAATGTTTTATTAGAATATATTTTTCCCATTTAATCCAATGGTGGTCATTTTAATTAATTTCACATTGAAATTGGACATAATCAAGTCCCAAAATTTTGATAGATATTGTTTCTAAAAAACCCGCTATTTGTTTTGTCAACGAGAATTATTTTTAAATTAATTATTTCTATTTATGAGTTTGGAATTTCGAAAAATTGATTCAATATTTCGAATCATAAGGTCCAAATTATTTATTAAAGACTCTTTTGTTTTTAGAAATTATGAATAGTAACCACGATATTTATCTTTAAGAATCGTGATTAATTTTTAATGAAGTTGTTAAGGATAATAAAATAATATCATAATAATAAAAAATGACCCCAACCTGTGTCCTAATGATACCGGTTGTGTCTTGGCCGACCATGGGATTCCTTGTGCTAGACTTTTGGACCAAATGGAATCACTTTTGGGTGATAGTGACACCTTATCATTTTATTTTTAAAGAAAGGAGAATAGCACAACAGTATGTAACACCTAAGTAAAAAAAATATAGTTTTGTCTATGTGAAAGATCTATTAGACTATAAATATTCATTGTAAATATAAAAATATTTCCTACATCATAGTATTTTATTAATTTTTAGACATTGAATAAATTAAATTATTTAAGACACCACGATGATCAAGCGATTACCTCATAAATGAACAATTTAAATAAATAGAAAAGATAATATTAAATCTAAGACGTAATCTTTTCAAATACCTATTGGATGGGTGGATTTATAATCCTAATCACTTTATCCAAGAAATATATCATTTTGGGACCTTTAAAATCCGAATCTCATTATATAATAAAGTAACATTTCTTTACTTTCAAAGAGTGCCCCCTCCCTCTTATAAAAGGCCCACACCTCTACCACCTTACCCACACCTCTCAAGCCATTGGATCATCCAAGATATGATCATTTTATCTCCCCACATCCATATCTTCATCCTAGAAGCCTTACCTTATGTAGAAAGCTTTTCAAGGAACCCTTTTGGTTCAAACCAAGAGGAGTTTCCCAATTTAAAGGTAATGTCTTCACTTGTGTTCTTTTGTTTTATTTTGCTTCTCCAACCCCTTAAACACTTTTTATTATATTCTTATGTAAAAAAACTTGTATCACCAATATTCCAGGATGTTTTTATATGATGTATTTGATTTACACTTACACACACCTTTGTCTAATGGTAAAATAACATACTGTTTCTGTGGATGGAAAATTTCTGCCTCATGAAACGATGATTGTTCTATCTTCTATTAACACATATCATGGTGGCCATAAATATGTAACTCTATTTATATATGATATATATTATGTCTATGGATTCCTTACGATTCTTTATTTTTCATTTATGGCATACCTTATGGTTTCCATTATGGGTAAACGCTATATCTTCATTTTAGAAAGTGCGAACTATCGCCCCCTCAAAGTGATTTGATTCAGTAATGCCATATGTGGGATGTATAAGGGAGTTGGTTAATGATATTATATATGATATCTTACTGTAATTATAATATACCTTAATATCATTACGATTCCATTTCATTAAATATGAAATAGAAATGAAAGTAGTGTTCATGCGTACGTACGTCTTACCGTCTCCATGAACGGTGCATTTCATTTCTTACCTCTAAATGTTATGTAATATTATAAATGAAATTATATACTATATATATATATGATATATATGATATCTACATCATGAATATAAATATGGATATAATGGAAATTTTACAACATGAACAACTAGTAATTATAAGAAGATTATTTTTGACTCAAGTACTAAGAGTTGACCAAATGACCATTATTAACTTAAATAATTACATTATGTTCATAACATGGTAATAAGTGATATAAAAGGAGTAATTAACTTAAAGAATCTTCTTAAGAAAATATAATTAACTCTAGTTTATTATTCAGGAGATTAATGAACGATCGAGTCAAGTCAGACACGAGGTATGAGACTTCGTCTCAATCACCTTTCATTGAGCCAAATTTTGTGTTATACACAACAATAATTTATACGGTGTATAAACCCCTTTGAATATTAATTTTATTCAAATGGAATATTTTTTTATGAAGAGTTTTACTAAATGAAAAAAGGAATGTTTTTTCTTGTGTATGCGGTGAAAACGAATTATCCGCTGTCGTGACCGTTATTTGAGTTTCAGCTTCCTCTACAAGAAATAACATTTTTAAATGAAAAATAAATACCATGTTTTACTTTTATTTAATTTTGGTATTGAAAATGGTTTTGATAATTTTTTTATTATATCAATGTGTTGTATTAATATCTTGTGACTGAAATTTTTAAATTTTATGTTTCCTTTATGCATGTTTTATGTTATACGATTATGTTATGGTCCTTGGGCATTGTTTATGAAGATGGGTGGTTCCATGGTAAACTAAGGGAGGGTGAGCCTGTGATAGCTCTCCTATTAATTGGGTATCATGAAGGAGTTAAACAATACAGTTTCTCCTAAGAGATTAAGGGAATATACTGCGATGGGTATTCCAAACATAACCATGAGTGTTACTCCTTACGTAAGAATGTTATGAATGACTCAAGTGACCTTTATTTCATATATTTTCTATGAATTATTCATTAACCTTATTATAGTATGAGGTATGTTAAATTGATTTTGTTTTAAGAGTAATGTATGATATCATTTGATTTTTATGTATACATGGACTAATTTTTTCATTCCATATTTTTATATCCCATTCTAGGCTTTTTATTCTAATCCCATGTTTTTTAAATGTTCTTCACAGGTCAAGGGAAAGGTACATAATGTGATGATAGTGTCGAGGAAGTGTCATGAAAGAATCCATGTTTTATTTTAAATATGTGTCCTTGATGGAATATATGAATACTTTCTTTTATGTAACCACTATGTTGAAATGTGGAATGTAATGCATGATTTATGATCTAATTCTGTAAAACTCTAAACCCGAAAAGATACTCAATGATTATTCTTTTAAAATCTCAATATTAAGTAATTTTTATTGCTGGGTCCTTATATTTATATAGCTATGAAAATTCCCTGGAATTTTGGTTGAACAATACAATTTTAACATAAAAAATAATAAATATTCATATCATATTCATTTAATAAATATCTAAAGAATGATAATTTTCTAATGAATATATAATATATAAAATTATTTCCAATAAATACCATATAGTGATTATATTAATTTATTATGAAAACTAGAGATGAGAAAAAACATTTATTTTGAAAAAACCTTTACATTATTTTTAATTTTTTTCATCTTTAACTTAAAACTGGTGAATTCATTTTATAGATGTTATAAACTATATTTACTTTAATTTAGTCATTTTTATTAATACACACAAATTAAATTAAAATGAAATAATTGTGCCCTTTATTGTAGATCAAGTATACAAGATGGAATCTATTAACGAAATTAAATTTAGTAAAGGTAAAATATAAAAAACTTATTGTGGTGATAAATTCATCCTCCCCAAAGATGAATTTCTCCCATTACATTTGATCAATATAATAAAAAAGTGATAATATCTCTATTTTATCACATACTTGGGATCTGATGTAGTTTCTTCTAATTTCTAACCCTGCTCTATATCATCTTAATGGTGAGTAGTATTGTTAGATATTAATTTATTTAAAGACACAAGATTTTTAATTGTTATTATTCATAAGAGATATCATGGTCCAGTAGTATGAACCATTAGTTTAGTACATGTTTCGGATCATGTATATACATCCTCATTTGAGATACATGGAAAAAATCATGATGTTCTGCGTGGTATGGTGGAATCACACAATGATAATGTAGTGTACTTACACTATCAAAAATATAGAAGGGTACAATATATATTGAGCCTAAAATACATCTCATTTTTAATTTCATGTATAAATTATGTGTTTAAATTCAATGAAATATCTTTTAATAAACATCAGACTCTAGAGGTTGATTTTTTTTATCATCATAACATTCATGTTTACTCTACACTACTCTTATGTCTTACTAATATTTTGGGACATTCTCTACTATTTCCTAGGATAGCATTTGTACAAATAGAATTAATTTTTCAAATTATTCCCAACATTTATTATTTCATCTCTTAATAATATATACAATATCATAAGAAGGCATAAGAATAATCAATTAAAATCATTAGTTCTAACATTACCCAGCTAGAGGAAGGACTCAATCCCAAGATCCATTGAATTTCAAAAAATGTGAACTCAACATATCATTGAGGCATTCTATGGTTCTCATAAACTAACCATATAACTATGGGTAAGAAGTAGTTATGATACATAACACTATACCTATATAATTCAACATATAACTCAAGATCATTTGGGTAATAATATGATCTCAATCACATACAATATAATTGGGTACTCCATAAAGTATCACTATATCCATAATTTATAACCTATAAATATGATGAAAAGAAAAATAACCTAGATCGATATAAATGATGACATCATTTTAGGTTGATTGAATAATACCCCAACTACATTCTTCTATTTGAATTTTTTTTGGAAAAAAATGATTAAAATTCCTTGATTGGTTTCCCATATTCACTCAGGTATTGGTAATATCTATAACAAAACCTATGAATTCTATCTCAAAACATTAATTTTTTGACATAATACCAATAAATAAAAAAATTATTCAATAAATGTTTTCATGTTTTCCTTCTATGGATATTGTTTTAGATAATTATTGATATTTATACTCGAAGGATGAATATTGAATGATAAGCTATGAGCTTCATTAATCAACTACTTATTTTTATATGGTATGCATATAATTCCAACATGTTTCATGAACTATATAATTTTATCATAATTATGGTCAATGACATGAATATTATGCTCCTGTAGTTATATCTCTATTTATTTCTCTTTATGAATCTATAATCCTAACAATGTATATATTTTTGATCATTTAGGTGACAATGAAATGATCTTTCAACTTTTCTCATGATTTAATGTTCTAGGTATTGCACATCCATAACCATTGGATATATTTCAATTATTATCAATATAAAAATATAATGGTATCTCCTACTCAAATCATTATCCCTATTGTTCTCCTTCCCATAGTGGAAATGTATGAAGATGTCATCATCATTAATTAACTCGAATAATCTCTTATGGATCATGATTACATCTTTTTTAGTGATCATAAACTTCAAATTTTTATGATTAGTTTATATATCACATATTTATCTTAAAATATATGTACATTGTATGTGTACTGAAAAACAATTGCTGAAACTGACTAAAATTCATTATTTATGTAATTTTACACATGAATGATAAATATTCATGAGTCATAAGGTATAATGATATCAATTTTCAGGAAACACAATATAATCCATTATTCGATGCATACAAATAGATTAAAAATAGTCATCCACTACATGGTAGTATAATCACATGTGTTATAACAGACATTTAGGTCAATTCATTAAAATTTTCATCACATTGATCATTTTAAATGAACAAAAATCCATTTCATGTTGACTTGTTTAGTGGATTAGACCTTCTTGAAAAATATATAAATAAGTGTAGATAATATCAATAAAATCCAAAAAAAATTATGCATCTGAGTCATAATGAGTAGTATGGGGAAAAAATCTACCACTTCTAGCATAGTTAGATTCAATCATATACACCCTATTGAGATTAAATGACAAAAAAATTATGCCTTATATAGACAAAATTAAAAGATATATTTTTTTCATACGAATTATCCTTTATTAGTGTCCATAGACCCACCATCAAATGATTTTAATCTTATTTTTATCCCATTAATATATATGGATATTATCTATAATGAATTAAAAATACTAATCATTTTAATACCTAATGAATCTATTTCATAAATTCATTAATATAAATTGGAAATTATTATAACCAATTGGAATCATAATAAATTCATATTGACCATACCTCACAAGAAAGGTTGTCTTGCATACATATTCATCTTTTTCCCACACCGAATATTAGTTCAATAATAGTCCAATCATGGTGTATTTTCTAGCTCCTACATGAAGACCAAAAAAAATAAACATTATATTTCCTAATATTCTTATATTTGATTATGATATTGTTATTCTATCGATAATTAATTTGATTTTACATTGATCCATCATTATTTTTATAAAAAATAGATATACCCCATGGTAATTTTCTTTTCTGAAAAAATTATTTATTAGTATTCTCTTGTTGTTATTTACTCGAATAATTCAACTAAATCGGGATATTAGTAATTGGAATTGTTTAAAATAGCGGATTCATGAGTAAATATTTATATTAAAATAACAAAATCAAGATTAAGAAAAAGAATCATAAAATCATTTGGAAAAATATTCTAAAAATCCCATGAAATTTTCATATGTTTAATTGTTAATTTCTCTTAAAATATCTGAGATTAAAATTCATCATGGATGGGAATTAATCCCACATGATAGAAGTTATTTGTGTTGGATTTTTATATTCTAACTCATAATTATAATAGTCGTAGGTTTTTTAGAAGGTGAAATGAAACATCCCTTCAATGTAAATTTATATAAGTGCAATATAAAAAAAATCAAATCCATTCCTAGAATCACATTACATTCTTATAAATTGAGAGTAAAATGATTTTAAGAAATCTATTACCCATAAACATCTATTAGTTCAGAAAAATATAACCGAGTTGTCACCATTATACCACTAATAATTTCCCTCACTAAATTTGTAATCATTGATTGGTAATTTGATATCCATTGAAAAATCCAATGCTATAAAAGAGTGTTTATATTTAGAATCCACTAGAAAATTAGTTTATTAGAGTGGATTATATGAATACCTTTCAACATGTCATTATTTTATCAAATTCTATAGTAATGATCACATTCTATTTCCCATTTACATTAATTCATGAGGATTCTGAAACCAATAATCAATGTAAAAAATCCAATTAAAGCACTATGTTGAACATTTCCCATACTCATTTAATTTGATTAATTGTTTTTTAGTGTTATATTAGATGTAATCATTTTTAAAACTACTGAATTAAACATCTTATTCATATTCTTTAGATATTCATAGGCTTTATGACTAACCCTTCTACATTTAAGCACCCTTCCATATCCACCAATAGAATTACTATTATGTTTCAAACCATATTTTTGGGATTTAGATGGTTGTAAATGCGTTTTATAATGTGAATTATTCTTGTTTTCATATGTCTCTATAATCCACATCTAATCTATACCATGGTAATGGTGGGAATATAAATGTTTTATTTATAAATTGATTGTATTTTAATTAATATTATCATTGAACTAATGTCTCTTATAGATAATTAATAATTATGACATGGTGTAATGACACTTATGAATATAAATTTATTAAATATTAATCATTAATCTAGAAGTTTAAATTGAAAGTTTTGTAAAATTTTCAATATAAGTACTGGTGGATTCAACAACCTTTTTTATGATCAGGGATTTCCTTCTCCATATTTTTATATATATTACACTGGATGTACACACTGAATAACTTCCTCTTAAAGACATCATATTCATGGACTAAATTTATTCCCCTTGTCTTATATTTTTATTATGGTTCCACAATTGAAATATTTCACCTTCTCAATTATAAATGGGTATGAAAATATTTAAAAATTGTATACACTTTAGAACAGAAATCATTTTCTTATTTTATTTCATACATCGCTCTACCACTGGTGGATTATGAGATCCATTAATATAAGGTGTAAGATTCATGATAAACAAATAAAATGTATGTTCCTCTATAATGTTATAATCTAGAGGATAAGAATTATTCATCTCCATAGAATGTTTCAAAATCATAGAAATAATATTGAAAATTCAATCAAAGGTATAATTTGGTTTCATATATTTAAAATAATTACTTTGTCTATAACATTCATTATTTTCATGAAGTATTCTAGATATTTCAATTGACTAATAACATAATGAAAATTGAAATCATAATGATATAATAATATGAGTGAAGTATCAAATAATACGGAAATAGTTTTCATTAAATGTTAAAATCAAGAGTCCATATTATAAATCTATTGCACAATTGGTTTATATAATGTTATACATTGCCATTACCAAAACATCACAATGAAATTCTAAGCACAAAATAATACCAAAATTATCCCATAATGAGTTAAAATTTAAATCTAAAAATATTTAGTAAGTGTAACCTATAAAAAATATGAATTGAGGCATTACTTTTATATATAAATATCACATATTTTTAGATAAACATTCATTTCATTTCACAAATACATTAATGGGTTACATAATAAGAGAAAAAATTTAGAGAGTTGATACTGAATCTGATTATTTCATGAATAATATAAAAATTATTCAATAACTATCTTCCAATATATCACCATTCATAAAAATTTAATATATAACTATTTCATTATAGAATAATGAATGGAAATAAAATGAACGGAGAAACTAGATTCTTAGTAGAGGTAAACATGTGAGATATCAACTGATGATCATAAGAAAGAAAAATATAATGATAATTTTAAGAGATCAGGAAAATGACATAAAAATTTCAGATCCAATCTACCATATATCAAAAATATCAGTAGTGTAATACTTCATTATCAATGCTTAAAATATGACTCTTAAGAGTTAGAAATCATCATAAATCAATCATAAACTATACGTTCATCTCATAAAAGTATGAAACCAATATAAAAATAAATATCAGTTAATATTTAAATGTTAAATTTTGAAACAACCAAATCATAGTGGATTAGGAATAAAAAATGATTGACCATGTGAAAATGGATCATCTCTACCCAGCTATATTACAATGATTTTGGATAATATGGACTTGTTTCAAATAGTTTATTAGGCACATCAACATGTTTTCCATATTTATCATATACGATAACAATAACTAACTAATGAATTGGAGGGATATATAATGTGTGTCACAACCATATAATAACAAGAACAAAACAAATTTGTTCCATATTTTCATTATGAATTCATCAAAACATCATATCATAACCCATAAGAAGAATACAGTTTCCAATTTTTTTTTTAAAATATATCATATCACTTACCATGGAAAATAAAAGTGTTCCATAAACTAAATATCATCATAAACCATCCAAAACATTAATAAATATGGTATCATTGGATCATTTCCCTTGTAATACATAGATAACCTGAAAATTATTTTATAGAGATAACAATTACTTTAAAAGATCACTAGAATACATTTTACGGATAACACACATTTCAATATGATATCACTTTGATAAAAATAAAAAAAATAAAAAGTATTTATGAAAAAATTATCCTCCAATTTTACCTAAAAATATGTGAAATAAATAGTCAAATTAATGATTGTTCATGATGACACTATTTTAAATTCATGTAGTTTTAGTTAAAAGAAATCGTTCAATTCAGATTTTTGTGAATACTCATAAGTTACCTCATTCATAAAATTAAAAGGAATTCATTTAAAAAAAACTAAAAAAATTTAATAATGATTACAAATGGATTTATAGAATCATAATATAATATTATAATCATTATAGTAATGATTTTTAAAGAAAATGGATATTTATGACAGATGGTATTTAAACGTGAAGGGAAATAAAATACGCCATAAAAAAACTATTTCGTTTTATTTTGTGAATATTATGATAAAAATTAAAATAAATAATTTATTATTAATAAAAAATGGGTAAATAAAAAATAATTGTTTTTATTATGTAGGTATCATATATTTTCCTGATTCAGGATTCAAGCATTAACTAACACATAAATCCCTTACATCAACTATCATACTATTCATAACCAATTGAAACTCCCATATAATAAATATATATTTACTATACATATATTACTGAAATATTATCTATATATCATAAACATTATGACTTATGAAAGTTTATAACCTGTTCATTATATGTTTTTTATTAAAATAAATGCTCTAGCTGAAAACATATTTGTTTTTATAAAGGTTTTGACACTCCTAGTAGATTCAAATTTATCATTTTTCATTCATATATATAAGGTAAACATTATAAAAATATCATATATATACATTATATATTTTTCTATAGTAATATATAGGTTATAATGATAGAAATATTAATTATTCCATTCACAGATAAGGTAGGTAATATATATTCATGACACATGTATTCACATTTAGAGAGATAGAATGAAATAATGATAAATAATAGTTCAACCGAAAAAAATTATGATGAAATATATATAATATATATTCATTAATTATATTCTTATTACTATTCATGTGATTTGTATATTAGAAATGAATCAAATTGCTTTGTGGTGTTTGTACAACACCCATACTCACCACATAATAAATTGTTTTCTAATGGTTTAGAAGATAATAAGTTTGATACGAAATTATAAATTATTTAATAGATAATTAATATAAAAATTAAAAAAAACATTATAATCATCAATAATATATGATGATGGAAAATGAATTATACAACTTGAGGGAGATAGTAATCCATACCTACGGACGAGTGATACATTCACATTTCATTTGATATGAAATAGGTAGGATAATGGTTGTATGATAACAATAATAATATTTAAGTATACTAATTAGACTTAATTAATTATGTTATGATAATTAAGTATTTATAGGAGGTAAAAGAATATTAAAAAAGAATATCATTTGTTACATGCATTACATCTTATGAGAAGGAACTCCTTGAGATCTCATATTACTAAAATTTTAAATTTTATTTAAATATTACCATAAACTAAAATTAATATATAGGTAATTGTAGAAGAGAATATATTTTCATTTTAGGAAGATAATAGGATCATTTTGATGTATATTAGAGAATATAGGGTTTTTATTTTAGAATTTATGGGAGGGGATGTTTGTGAATTTGGTAAAAATTAAAATTTTAAAAAGGTATTATTATTCCATAATGATCTAAAGGGATTAATATGTGATGAGAATGACGAATGTTGTTTCAATACCACCAAAAAATTAATATTTGGATAGGTTTAGGTGGAGTTCAAAAAATTATATTTTGGTCTAACCCTTTAGTTAACCTATTTTTACATTAATCACAATAACATCTCTTCAATTCCTACATGGATATAATATTAGTTAAAATGTGACTATTTGTAAATAAATGAACATTGAATTAATATTTCAACCACATAATAACAAATAAATATTATTTCTATTTTTTTTTATTTTTTACTAATTTAATAAAATATTGTTTTCCAGTAAATATCATTATTTTCATTCTTGGAACTATTTTATTTATTTGAAAAAAATACTTAAACACAAACATAAAATTAAAATATAATCCATTAATACAAAATTAATATGTCATATTAATCTAAAACATCCCTTTAACAACAAAACTCACAAATATTATATATATTAATACATTTAAAATTATTTTTTTTATTTTTATAATAATTGATAAAATACTATATTGGAACTAAATAATGAATAATATAATTATATATTGGCTAAAAATATAAACAAATTAAAATATTGATAATAATTTTAGTATTCAAAAAATAAAACTTAATAATGGTTTGTTAATAGTATTTCATCCTATGAGAAAAGATGAAATATATTTGAATGTTAGAGAGTGAAATTTGTATTCAAACAATAAATTAAATATTATATATGTCATATTTTGGGGAAAGTGACCCTTGAAAATTAAATTTATTGAATATGTTGATTATTGTCTATCTGAATTCATCTATGAATAATTTGAATGAATTATGGTGACCTTATCACTTATATAAACCCTTGGATAACCCAATTTTTTCTTTATTGAGGGATTTATTCCCTGATTATAATTCAAAAATTACTAAAAAAGGGTCTTATATATCGAATTTGGAATTTAATATTTCAAATGTGGATTCCATTTTTTATAATAGAAATTATATAAATTTCATTAACATATATTAAAATATCTATAGAAATTGAAATAAAACCCTAACATATATAAATAAATCATAAATTATAAAACTTGAAATATGTTCATATATAATGCCTTAAAAAAATATTAGATTAATGAAAATAACTAATTAAATATATAATAGATAAATTACATTGAAATAATTTACTAATATTGATTAATTTAATTTATTATTTTAAAAACCTGTTGTGGGCATAAAATACTTTTTCCTGAAAAATATCTCATTTATATTTTATAGAATTATTTTATTTTCTAACTATTTAATAACCAATTAATTAATTTAATACTTTTTTGTAGCAAAAATTTTTCTATATTTTAATTTTTCATTTGAATATCATCAATCCAATGGCATGGAAACAACTATATACATAATTAAAATTCATTTAATCATAGGTCCAAATGTATCAAATGATATTGAATAAATTTAAGACAATTAAAGGGAAATATATCATCATATATAAAGGTGATATATTATAAAGGACTTGGAATTTTTAAATCATGTGCATGAATATCATACAAACATGATTATATGGTCAAAATTTTCATTATTTTCTAATTTTATATATTTATAAGAATGTGAAACAGCATGATTATTATCTTGAACGAGAGAGCGAATTAATCAACGGATGATCAATAGATACTATCTATTTTTAATATTTTACATTTAATTAAGGATTTATTATATGTTAATGGTTCATGAAATTCACATCGTTTATGTATCAAGATTATGATGATATATACCTTCTTTAAAATTATCATAAATCTCAAAATGTTCAAAAATAAACATTGATAAATGATGATGTTGTGGATTTATTGTCATGGTGTGTATAGGATTAATGACCAAACACAGAAAATTTATCATACTATAGAATATGAAAACAAGATTCAATTCATTCTAATAGTATAAATCTATTTAAGTGGATTGAATGAGTTACTGGTTTATGTTACTTAGTTTAGGAAAAATATAGCGTGGAACCTATGCCACATAAGACAAATCATTTTTGAGTTATTCCATTTGAATCTCAATGATCCTTTATCATGAAAAATGTGATTAGCCTAGGCTCTATTCCTGCAACCACAATGCACACACCTAGTCTTTATGGATTGTGCCTCATTTCTCATTTCAATAATCCATCCTCAAAGAACATTCTCACTTATTCTCACAAAAACTTAACTATCAAAGAGATAGCTTGCACCCACTGCCATGGTTTCCCAGTGAGATAGGTCTCCATTTCAGTTTAGGTCTCTACCAATTATGAGGCTAATCGATCTATACCCAAAAGCACATGTGGTTGGATATTATATTTTACAAAACCAAATAAAATAATTCATAAAAAATATCATAATTAATTCAATTATTCTGTAAAAAAAATTTATAATGGGAAACCATATAAAAAAGAATACATAAAATTTAAAAAAAATTAAATGACATTATAAAATAGTTTTAAAATTCTCAATTTAAATTTAGACATCTTATTAATAGTATTCTAAATAGATATTAATATCACTTCATGTAATAATTGGAATATTTGAAGTACTTCAATGAAAATTAATCTTTTTTAAAATTTTCATCATTCACCCAAGGAAAAGGATGTATTTCAAAATGATGTAAATAATGTTCTAGTTCATAAATCATATTGGATCTTGTATTTTATAAATAAGTATTGTTCAAAATGCATGAAAATTACAAGGAATATTGATAAATCATTACATAATATTACATTAAATGATACCATAATAATTTTCTATGCATCATATGTTTTAGAAAACAGTAATTTAAAATAATGAAACTTTTGGGTTCAATACTATACCACTTTTCATTTTATTCAATATCTCATAAAACAATATAAGCTAATATGTCGTATACAATTATGTTCTACCCAAAATCGATATTATAATGAAGAGGATAATTCAGGTCTTCTCTTCTAATATTTCTTATAAAAAACTTATTTTCCTTCCTTAAAGTAGTGTCTCTCGATCAAAATTGAGTGAGGTATGTTATTCCACCATTCAACTAAAAATGTTAATTTAATTTATAAACTATATTTTTATATTGAATAGTTAAATGTATAAAAAAGATATAATAGATATGGTTATTTTGGTTTTACCAAAATCACCATTTATGTGAAATCATTCCCATAAATTTTCAATTATCGTTTATGAAGTGGAATATTATAATATGTATATATTAGCTAAAAAACCATATATAAACATCCAAAGTAATTTATAATATTATCATTCACAAGATTGAATGTTCCTTGTTTCATCAAAAAATAACTCAACCTTGAATAAAATTATTAAGAAAATTTATAACTATCATATAGATTATGATTTTCAAACATCATATCACTTATTTGTTTCCAAAAACAAGTCTCTATAAAAAACATTTTATCATTATATTCTAGAAGTGAAAAATTGAATATTCGCCATAAATTTATAAAAGGTTTCTTCAAAACACAAAAAATATACTGATTATAAGGATGAACATATTTTGTTATTAGAAGAACCATTTATGGTGATCGGTTACTCCAATACTTAATTTCTTATTCCTTCCAAGATTATTATAAAGTGAAATTTTTTAAAATTGATATGACTTATTTATTTTACAAAAATATTATCCAAAAGAATTTATTTTTTTTATTTGGAATACCTTTTTATATATAATATTATCTCGGAAAGCCTCTTGTTTGTTTTCATCGGTATTTTTCTTATTTACCTCTATGAGATTTAATATGAATAATATGATTTTTAGGAACGATACATATTTTATTGTGGATCAATTTTGTTTTCCAAAATTCATAACATATTTTTGAACTCAATATTCCTTTTTTGGGTTTATAAAATATCCTTATAAGTTTTCATATTAGATTTTATCCATATGGTTTCTTTCCACTACCATGTATTCTAGTAGCATTAACAAATTTTAATTTGAATGTGGACTTATTAAATGTTCTATTTAAATAAATTTATTAAATAATATGTTATCTTCTTGATAGAGATTTAGTAACAACATGATTTTTTACAATACCTTATGTGTTTTTGATTCCAAAAAATATACTGAAGACTTTCCCATATCATTAACTATAAAATCACTATGGGTTTTCATATTATTTATAATAATAATTATATATTTTTCATTGAACAACCCATTACTTATAGATTTAATATTCATTTTTTTATTTGTTTCCACACTAGTTGATATATTTTTTATGGACCATAATATTTTCATAAGATTTATTGAGAATATAATCAAGGAATAATGTCTTGATATATTTTTCATTCAACAACATAACAATTAATTTCATATTTGAATAAAAATTTATTTCTAGTTATATGCATTATTCATGTTGGGTTACGATAGATATGTTATTTCCTTATCTCCTACCCCATGCCTATTCTCATTAATATATTATTATAAAGCTCCATAATAATATCATTTTCCACTTTCTCTAGGATCCCATTTTATTTTAATGATTTTCAATGATAGTTCTACTATTATAAATATTTTTTTCATGGGGTAAATATTTTCAGATTTTATAGTATACCATATTAATAATTATCTGATGTTCTTGTTTATTATTTCATTAGTGTTGCTTGGAATTGATACTTGATATTTTTTACTCTTTATCATCAAAATCACATATCCTTTTGAATAAAATAGTGAGTCTGAAATATTAAACAATTTTTTAAAAAATGGGGTTGAATCAAACATAATATTTTGGTATCATGTATCTTCAGAAACAATTTAAAAAAATTTGATGACTTATTCTTATTTTTAATTAAAAAATGGAAACATTATAAAATATTCATGTTTTACATCGTTATTCATTTTATTGTTTTGGAAAATTATTGAACAATGTTGATTTATTTCCTTTAAATCCTTATCAAATACAATATTAAAACATGCATAGATATTTATAGGTAACCCCCATTGAAAAAATAATAGATTCAAAGGATCAATTTTTAGCTACTAATAGGGTGATAAGTTATTCTTACTCAAATTCTATAAATTTTCATTCAATTTAATTTTGAGAACATGAAACGGTTATCAATGGAGTCAATAATATATTATAATCACATATCAGGTGCTGTTAAAATATCATAGAGATAACCACACAATATTTATAAGGTTCTCCACAAAAGAAATACTCATTTACAAGAAGGTTACATTTCCTGACATGGACTCATAATTTTATATAAGTTGTTACATCTTGGTAATTACATTTCATATCAACACTATTTCTATAGTACTCCCAGACTAATGTCCAATATGGATCCCCTCTAAATATAATGTGACCCCAAAATAAAATATTCCCATACCATACTATAAATTCCATTATAATATTATATATCGAAATTCTTCTATAGTATTTATTATCCTTTTATTACATGATAATACATAACTTATAATTTCATCATCATTTGGGATTATAGTCTTCCACTATGATCCTATAGGAGAAGGTTTTCCAATGTAAAATATTTTTAGGTCTTCAATAACTATATGTAACTTATCAGCTCGACTTAAAACTCATCTTAGATATTGAGTGACCTGATTCTGTCAATCATAGAATAAATATGCTCACATGTCTCTTCTTCATCATAGGATTATGAAATCATATATCATAAATTCATCAATAAAAATATTTCTCATTTTCTCTCATTATATATTTAATCAATATTAATCATTAATTTTATTCACAAATTTATCTACATGATGAATAAATATTGTCCATATTACAAAATATCATTATTTATATTAAACTAATATCATTACATTCTCATGAAAATAATTCATCTAAATATTTGTAGGAATAAGAAATCTATATTTAACTACATAAATATGAATAAATAATTTTTTTTATTTTCTTATTTCGTCATATGGGGTATGAATACTAAATTATTTTATGGATATTAATGTTGATTTTAAACAAGTTATGCCTCATTTTAGTACACTACCAATATCATGAATACTTCATTTAAAATGATTAAAGGCCATACAAAATAACTCATCTATATGGTTTTTATGACAAACCATTTACAGCTGTCCTCTATTTTAATATATTAATATTACTTCTCTTTTTTTGAATAATTAATAAATTGTAAATGTAGATGCCACAATTTCAAATTCGACTAGTGAAATTAGAAACATTGAACCATAAGCACTAGTAAATAGGTTTGATAAAATACCTCTCACTAGTATTATAATGACTAATAACATTTTTAGAAAATTCAAAAATAATGCATATCATCATAACTTGGTGGAAGGAACTATAAATTGTTGTGAGCTCATATGCTCAAAATGGGTAATCTTAGGATATATATATAAGCATAATCATGAGAATAATGATATGATAACATGATCACGAAAAATATAAGATCATACCATTCATATAGAATATTAAAAACATGAGTCGTCGCCTAAATATTGGAGCTTCATAATACTTGAATTATAATAAAATAATGATCATAATACATGAAAACATAATATAGGGAAAAGACATGGAATTTATGTATAAAAGTAAACAAAGGCAATTTTATATATTGTCTACCTATTAATAACATTAAAACATGACAGTATTGGGATAATCACTTATGGAGCAACTTCGGTCTTAGGAAAATATCCCATATACCCTATCCTTTTTGGGATTCATCTACAACGTGTGTACCCTGATATATTCAAGCCTAGGCTAAAAACCATGTATTTCCTTAATATATGTCTAGGGTTACAATCCGTTTACATTACTATCGTTGGGATTAGGCTACGTCACATGTTCACTTTGAGCTCAAATACCAATTCTCATTACCAAATGCATTGAAGTAACATATAGATCCCACCCATATCATAATGAAATCATATATTTGTGTGACATAATATTAAAAACAATTATATCATATCTCATGAAATTAAATTGGTATCATAAGTATGTAACCATATCATAACTAATGTATAAGAATCATGACTTATAATCATTTCATCATAGAATTTCCATCTAAAGGAATAGAGTTTCACTATCATACAACCACTAAATGAAAACCGGTTTCTATAAACATCCTTCAATTCATATATTAATTATTTAGGGAAATAATATAAATTGATAATTTGGATCAATTCCATAGAACATCATGATAAACATCAATGGATGTTAACTTTGGTGCAAAATAATTTGTAAATATCTTGATAAAATCGTTTTATGTGGAAATTATCCTTCAGTTATTTGAATATTATCTTCAAAACATAAAACATTTTGAAAACCATTTTCTTGAAAATAAATATAAAATATTAAATATAAACTTCAAAAAAATTTGAAATACATTCTTTGTAAAACATATATTGGAATAGTCAAAATCAATTAAAACAACCTTTCCTTAAATTCATATAAAACAGGATTGCAAACGTTTTGAAAATGATTTAATTAAAAATAAATTGAAAAACAATAGTGAAATACTGAAAATAATAGAAATTTTATTTAATGAATATAAATTGAAAACTAATAAAAAATTATTTAATTTTTTTTAAAATCCATTTTCCTTTAAATTTTTTATTGTTGATCATTTTTTATTCATATTTGAAAACTCGGATTTTTTAAATAAACCGATTTTCGACCAAAAAAAGACATTACATCATATTTTCTTAAAAAAAATTCATTATTATCATATTTTCTAAATAATATAAAATGGTATGAATACAGGAATAAATCATTAATATCCAACATATTTTGAAATTCATGAGAGGTCATGAGTTATGAAACCGGATATTTAATTAAATGATATGTAACCATAAACAACATAGATAAATAATGAGACTGTTTAAATAAACTCTTACCACATGGTAACATTTAATAGTAATCTCCATGTATGAAACATTAATTAATTTATTATTAAAATATAATTAAAAGAAATAATATCATGATATAATATTTCAAATTCTTGTTTATATAAACATAACAAAAATTATGGGCATGCCATTGTAACATCCAAATTAAGTAATGAATAATATATTTTCTTATATATGAATATTTATAAACTAGATAGTGTTTTAGAGGTTTAAAATGAGAATAAACCCAATCTTTAGTAGATAATGCACTAATATTTTTGAAGGATTATTTTACTGCCTTTTGATGGAAAATTTTTTTTTAAATCAAACTTTTGACAATTATATAATCATTATTTTTCAAAATAAATTTATTCTTTAGGATTGGGACATTGCAATTTACTTTGGATAATGTTTTGGTTTTTTTCTAACAACGTTCATTTTTTTAATGAATAGTGAAAAAATACTGCATTTTACATCAAAAATGATTTTCATATAATTTAATTATATAGTTAGATTATATTTTTAATTAGTTTAAAGTGTAATTATAATATATTTTTATCCTTTAATCCAATAGTGGTCATTGGAATTAATTTCACTTTGAAATTGGGTATAAACAAGTGCCAAACTTGTGATAGATATTGTTTTTTAAAAACCAACTATTTGATTTGACAACATGAATTATTTTTAAAATAATTACTACAATTTCTGTGTTTATAAGTTGGTAAAATAGATTCCATATTTTGTATGAGAAAGTCCAAATTATGTAATAAAGTCACTTTTGTTCTTGGACATTATGAATAGTAACGACAGTAATTATCATTAATTATCATGATTAATTAGTAATCTGGTAGTTAAGGGTAAGAAAATAATATCATAATAATAAAAAATGACCCCAACATGGGTCTTAATTCTACTAATTGTATCATGCCATCTCTGGGATGCCTTGTTCCAAACATAAGGACCCCATGGAATCACTTTTGGGTGATAGTGACACTTTATCTTTTTATTTTTAAAGAAAGGAGAATATCACAAAAGTATGTAACACCTATGTAAAACAATTTTAGTTTTGTGTATGTAAATGATATCTTTTACTATAAATAGTAATTATAAAGATAAAAATATTTCCTACATCATAGTAGGATTTTTATATTTTTTAGACATTAAATAAATTAATTTATTTATGACACCATGATGATGCATTGATTACCTCATTAATGAACAATTTAAATAAAATGAAATGATAATGTAAAATATATGACTTACACTTGTCAAAAACCTATTTGATGGGTGTATTTAGAACCGATATCACCTTATCTTTGAAATATATAATTGAGGGACCTTTAAAATTCGAAACTCATTATATAATAAAGTAACATTTCTTTAATTTCCAAGAGTGCCCCTCCTCCCTCTTATAAAGGCCCCCCACCTCTACCACCATATCCACACCTCGCAATCCATTGTCTTGGCCAACCTCTACTCATTTTATCACTCCAAAACCCTCTCCTAATCCTACAAGCCTTACCTTATTCATAAATCTCTTCAAGAAACTCCTTTGGTTCAAACCAATTGGAGTTACCCAATTTAAAGGTAATGTCTTCACTTGTGTTATTTGGTTTTATTTTTCTTCTCCAAACCCCTAAAATCTTTTTATTCTTTTCTTTTGTTACATAACCAGTATCTATAATATACTAGGATGTTGTTATGAGATTAATTTTATTTACACTTACACACACCTCCGTCTAATTGTTAAAGAACATATTGTGTCTGTGGATGGCAAATTTCTGCCACATGAAACGATGATTGTTCAATTTTTTTTAACACCTTTAATGTTGCCCATTAAGATGTCACTCTATTTATATATGATATATATTATGTCTATTTTTTTCTTATTATTTTCTATTTTTCATTTATGTCATACATTATGGTTTCCATTATGGGAAACATGATATCTTCATTTTAGGAAGTGCGGACTACCGCCCCCTCAAAGTGATTTGATTCGTTAATGCCATATGTGGGAAGTATAAGGGATGGAGTTAATGATATTATATATGATATCATATAGTAATTCTAATATACATTTATATCATTATGATTTCATTCCATTAAATATGAAATAGTAATGAATGTAGTGTTCATGTGTACGTACGACTTACCGTCTCCATGAAGGGTGCATTTCATTTCATAACTCTAAATGTTATGTAATATTATAAATGAACGTATATACTATATATATATGATATATATCATATCTACATCATGAATATAATTTTGGATATAATGGATATTTTACCATGTGAACAACTTGTAATTATAAGAAGTTTATTTTTGACTCAAGTACCAAGGGTCCACAAAATGACCGTAATTAACTTAATTAATATACATAATGTTCATAACATGGTAATAAGTTATATAAATTTAATAATTAACTTAAAAGAAGTTATTAATCATGTATAAATTAACTCTACTTTATTATTCATGAGATTGAAGAATGATCGTGTCATGTCGGACACGATGTATGGGACTTCGTCTTAATCTCCTTTCATTGAGGCAAATTTTGTTTTATACACAAATTTAATTTATATGGTGTATAAAACCTTTTGAAATTTACTTTTATTCAAAATTAATATTTATTTATGAAGTGTTTTACTAAATGGAAAAAGAAATCTTTTTACTTGCGTATGCGGTGACAACGACTTTTCAGCTGCTGTGACCATTATTTGAATTTACACTTCCTCTACAATCCATAAATTTTTAAATGAAAAATATATACCATGTTTTAATATTCTATTATTTTGATATTGAAAATGGTTTTTATAATGTTTTTATTATATCAATGTGTTGTATTTATATCTTGTTATTGAAATGTGGAAATGTTATGTTTCCTTTATGTATGTTTTATGTGATACGATTATGTTATGGATCATGGGAATTGTTCATGAAGATGAGTGCTTCCATGATAAACTAAGGGCGGGTGAGCCCGTGATACCTCTCGAATGCATTGGGTAACATGAAGGGGTTAAACGATAAGGTTTTTCTGACATGATTTAAGGAATATACTATGCTGGGTATTCCAAATGCAACCATGAGGGTTACTCCCTACGTAAGAATGTTATGAATGCATCAAGTTACCTTTATGTCTTATGTTTTCTATGATTTATTCATGAATCTTATGATTTCATGAGGTATGTTAAAGTGATTATGTTTTAAGAGTAAGGTATGTTTTTTATTCTTATGTATACATGGACAAATGTTTTCATTCCTTATTTTTATATCCCTTACTGAGCTTTTTATGTGCATCCCATGTTTTTGAAATGTTTCTCACAGGTCAAGGGAAAAGTACATGATGTGATGATAGTGTCGAGGAAGTGTCACAAAAGAATACATGTTTTTTTAAATATGTCCCCTTGATGGGAAAAATGAATACTGTCTTTTATGTAACCACCTTTTTGAAATGTGGAATGTAATGAATGATTTATGATCTAATTCTTCAAAAATATAAACCTAAAATAATCCTCAATGTGTATTCTTGTAATAACTCAAGATTAAGTAATGTTTAAGGCTGGGGCCTTATAGTTATTATAAAAGGTCATTTTAGACAACTTTAGGAGTTATAATTCTATTAAATGATTTTCCAAAATATTTTTTTATGGTTAAATTGGAGTGATATATCATTTGAAGATTACCATGTTATTTCACCTAAGACATTTTTGTTCAGAATGGTTCTCTGCATAGGAAACATGGAAGCAGTACTAGGAAAGCACGCTAAAGGAAAGGACCTTCCAAATCAGCATCCTGAGATGGTTTCAATTGGAACTGAATAGTTTTTTGCAGTAATGGCGCAGTAGAATCAAGTGATAAATTGTGGTGGTAACTATGAACGTGATCATCCAGATCAACCATGGAGGAACATGTTAGTGGTGAAACATTTCCTGAGGAAAAAACCCCCATCATTCAGAGGATCATCTGACCCTGTGCTAGCTGAAGGGTGGAATAAAGCAATGGAGAATATTTTCGATGTCATGGGGTGTTCAGACAATCAAAAGTTCAGTCTTGATATTTACCGTTTAGAGAGTGAAGCAGATCAGTGGTGGTCAATGGTTAAAAATATTAGGGACACTGATGAGATTGATGCTCTTGAATTGGATGAATTCAAAGGTATGATTATCGAGAAATATTTTCCTAAGGCATTTCAACTTAGGATGGAAAAAAAAATTCATAGAATTGAGGCAAGAGGATGACTCAGTGGCTGCTTATTAAGAAAGATTCACTAGATTGGAAATGTATGCTCCAAATTTTATCTAAGACCTTGATAGTAAAATCAATCGTTTTTACTAAGGATTAAAGCCCAAATATCAAAGTTCATTATCTTATCGTGAGTTCAAATGTTATGATAAGATTGTTCGATGAGGTGAGAAGGTGGAAATGGAGTTCTTCGATGATCAAGTGTTCTATAACAACCAACAGATGAAAAGACCGAGGTGGCAGGAGAAAGGGAAGAATCCTTCAAAGAGGTCTGATGGTAAAAAACCCAAGTTTTCAGTTTGTGATAAGTGTGTTAAAACGCATGCTGGGGAATGTATTTAGAATTATGGAAAGTTCTACCGAAGTGGTATGATGGGAAATAAGGCTCTTTATTGCACTGAGAAATATCAGGTTGATGGTAAGACCAAATTTTATTTACATTTAGTGAAATGATTCAATTTCAATGAGATGGGTCATCATGAAAACGAGGGTTTGACAAAGAGATCAAATGATGGGTAGCAATCAGAATAAAAGCAGAAAGGTGTGGTGAAATCCTTTGCAACTACTTCAATAGATGTTGGGCTATCAAATGAAGTGGTATCAGGTAATTTGTTTGTTTTCTCAGATTATTACAATGTGTTATTTCTTTCGGGTTCTACACATTCTTTCATCTCTGAAACCTTTTCTAGTAAATTTGGAATTCCATCTCATTAAATGACTCCAGAACTTTTGGTAAAAACACATGGGAGAAATTTTGAGGCAAAAAGAATTTATAATAATCTTTATATCCTTATCCATGGAAGGAACCTACTTGAAATCCTTATTGTTTTACCTCTAGTGGAGTATGATTTTATCATATGTTAGGATTGCCTCTCTTTTTACCATGCTAAGATTGATTGTAGAGAAAAAGAGATTTCTTTTCCGAAATACTTTCAGTATGTGTACATGAATGAACCCTTACTGTTGATAACATATCAAGAGACTGAGAAACATGTAAAAGATGGAAATGAATGATACCTTGAACGTATTATTGAAAACAAAATAACCGTTCAGATTAATGATGTTCTAGTGGTAAATGAGTATCCCGATGTTTTTCTTAAAATGATGCCTGGATTAATACCAGATCGAAAGTTGAATTTCTGTTGAATTAGTTCCCTATGCTATGACAATTTCAAAACCCACTTATCAAATGGCTCAAATTGAACTTTTAGAGTAGAAGGAGAAATATAAAGATTTATTATTGAAAGGTTTCATTCAACCTAGAACATCACCATGGGGTGCTCCTATATTATTTGTTAATAAAAGATGGTTCCATGAGACTTTTCATTGATTATAGAGCCTTGAATAACATCACTATTTAGAACAAATATCATTTTCCTCATATCGATGATTTGTTTGATCAGCTCCAGGGAGGTCAGTATTTTCAATGATTGACCTGTGATCGGGGTACCAGCAGTTGAAGGTAAAGGAAGCATATGTTCCGAAGATAGCATTTCGTACAATATATGGCCATTATGAATTTGTAGTAATTCTTTTTGGGTTAACCAATTCACTTTCTTTATTCCTTGACATTATTAATAAAATTTTCCATGAGTTATTGGATACGATTGTGGTTTTCTTCATTGATGATATTTTTGATGTTTTCTAAAAGTAAAAGGGAGAATTAATTTCATTTTAGGGTAATTTTGAAAACCATAACTGAAATGAAATTGTATGGGAAATTCAGCATGTGTGAGTTTTAGTTGCAAGCAAATTTATTTCCTTGGACACATTTTTTCTAATGATGGAATAATAGTTGATCCTAAAAAAAGGTTGTTAAAGAATGGCCAAGACGCACAAAAGTAACTGAGATTTGTAGTTTTCTTGGATTGGAAAGATATTACAGAAGTTTTGTTAGAAAATATTCACATTTATCTAGCTTAATGACTAAGATAACTCAGAAGGGTGGTATGTTTAACTGGAAAAAGAATGTGATGAATGTTCTCAGAAGTTGAAAAGAAGATTGGTGAATGCTCCATTTTTGGAACAACCTTCCAGGAATGGTGAGTTTTTAATCTACAGTGGTGCTTCATTGAAAGGACTTGGTTGCTTCCTAATGTAGAATGATCTGGTAATTTCTTATGATTCACGTCAATTGAAAATTCATGAGATACATTACCCTTCACATTATTTGGAATTAGCTGCTATTGTTTTCTATTTCAAAATATAGAGGCAACATTTGTACGGTGTATTGTGTGAAATATATACCGATCACAAATGTTTAAAGTATATATTCACTCAGAATAAATTTAACATTAGACATAGGATATAGATTGAATTAATAAAGGATTATGATTGTACAATTCATTATTATCTGGGAAAAGCAAATAAAGTGGTTGATGCTTTGAGTCGAAAAAGTAATGCTTCATTCACCATGTTACAATTGGAATGTGATCCTTTGGTTAAGGATTTGATGAACATTGGAATAGAATTTATTTTTGTAGGATGTCCTTCTTTTTTGTTTCAGGTATCATTGAAATCTTCTCTATCAGAAAAAATTATGCAAGCACAGAAGCAAGACAGTGTGTTGCAGAAAAAGGTAGGGTGGGTTCAGAAGGGTAAGATTCCTAAATTCAACATTGATAATGAGTGTGTTTTGAGATTTGTGAAGAGATTGTGTGTTCCTTGTGATTCACAGTTGAGGAGAGAGTTGTTATGTGAAGCTCATTGTTGTCCGTTTTTAGTTCATCATGGAAGTACTAAGATGTATAGAGATCTTCGGGATTATTACATGTGGGGTGGAATGAAAAGAGATATTGTTGATTTTACTGTGAAGTGCTTGACTTGTCAACAGGTTAAAGGTGAGTGGAAGTTACCGAAAGGGATGCTTCCGCCTTTACCAGTGCTAGAGTGGAAATGAGAGAATATATATATGGACTTCGTTGTGGGATTGCCGAAGACAACTCGAGGTAATAATGCAATCTGGGTTATTGTTGATTGCTTGACTAAATCTATTCATTTCCTTTCTATATGATATAATTTTTCACAAGATCAAATTTCTCATTTGTATCTTAAAGTGATAGTTATGTTACACAGAGTTCCCCTCTCCATTGTATCTGACCGTGATCCCATGTTTACTTCTAACTTTTGGAAAGGCCGTCAGAAGTCATTGGGTACTGAATTAAATTTTAGTACAGATTTTCATCCTCAATAAGATGGGTAGTCAGAATGAACAATTCAGACTTTGGAAGATATGCTACGTGATTGTTCGATTGATTATCAGGAAAGTTATGACGGAAATCTTTCTTTGGTTGAGTTTTCTTATAATATCATTTTTCATTCCAGCATACAGATGGCACCATTTGAGGAATTATATGGGAAGCGGTGTCGAACTCTATCTTTTTGGGATAAAGTGGCTGAAAGGAAGTTGATGGGATCATAATTGGTAGATGAGTTGGCATAAAAAGTTCATCTAATACAGAAACATATGAGAAAATCTCAGAGCAAGTAGATAAGTTATGTGGTCAACAGGAGGAAGGGTATCTCTTTTGAGGTAGGTGATCATGTCTTCCTCAAATTCTCACCATGGAAGAGCGTGGTGCAATTTGGTAAGAAAGGAAAGTTGAGTCCAAGGTTTATTGGACCATATGAAATTCTTGAGAGAGTTGGATCAGTTGCATACCGAGTGGATTTAAATCCATGTTTACCACAGGTACACAATGATTTTCATGTTTCAATGTTAAGGAATTTCATGCTAGATCCATCTCATGTTATGAGTCTAGAGGTAGTTTAGCTGGAAGAGAACCTATCTTTTGTGGAACAACTATTCCAGATTCTTGACCATAGGGATAAAGCGTTTCTAAATAAGATGATTCATCAAGTAATGGTTTTGTAGAAAACCCACATGATTGAAGCGACACCATGAGAATCTGAAAATGCAATAACGGATAAATACCCCCACTTATTTGATAAGAAAATAAACAGCAAGGATGCAATTTTCTAAAGGGGCGAAGGATGTAACATCCCAATTAAGTAATGAATAATATATTTTCTTATCTATTTATATTTAGGAATTATATAGTGTTTTAGAGGTTTAAAATTAGAATAAATCCAATCTTAAGCATAGAATACACTAATATTTAAAAAAGATTGTTTTACTGCCTTTTGATGAAAAACATTTTTTAAAATCAATTTTTTGACAATTTTATAAGCTCTATTTGTCCAAATAAACTTATTACATAGGATTGGGACATTGAAAATTACTATTGATATGTTTTTGGTATTTTTTTGAGAATGTTTATTTTTTTTAATGAATAGTAAAAAATACTTCATTTTACATCAAAAGTGATTTTTCATCTAATTTAACTATATAGATTGATTATGTTTTTAATAGGTTTTAAAATGTAATTATAATATATTTTTACCATTTACTCCAATGGTGGTAATTGGAATTAATTTCACTTTAAATTTGGCGTAAACAAGTGCGAAACTTTTGATAGATATTATTTCTAAAAAACCCTCTATTTGTTTTAACAACGAGATTTATTTAAAAACTAATTACTATAATTTTTGTGTTTTGAATTTGGTAAAATGGATTCCATATTTGGAATCAAGAGGTATAAATTATGTAATTAATACACTTTTGTTTTTTGGACATTTTGAATAGTAATGACAGTAATTATCATTAATTATCATGATTAATTAGTAATCAGGTAGTTAAGGGTTTTAAAACAATTTAATAGTAATAACAAATGACCCCAAAATGTGTCCCAATGCTAATGGTTGTGTCATGTCAGACCATGGGATTCCTTTTTCGAAAAATAGGTACCCCATGGAATCACTTTTGGGTGATAGTGACACTTTATCTTTATATTTTTAATGAAAGGAGAATATCACAAAAGTATGTAACATCTATGAAAAGCAATTTTAGTTTAGTCTATGTAAACGATCACTTAGACTATAAATTGTCATTGGAAGGATAAAATGATTTCCTACATCATAGTAGTTTTTTTTATTTTTTTTAGACATAAAATAAATTAATTTATTTATGACACCATGATGATGATGCATCGATTACCTCATTAATAAAATATTTAAATAAAATGAAAAGATAATGTAAAATCTAAGACTTACACTTGTCAGAAACCAATTGGATGAGTGTATTTATAACCCTTATCTCCTTATCCTAAAAATATATCATTTTGGGACCTTTAAAATCCAAAACTCATTATATTATAAATTTACATTTCTTTACTTTCCAAGAGTTCCCCTCCTCCCTCTTATAAAAGGCCCCCACCTATACCACATTACCCACACCACTCAAGCCATTGGATCAGCCACGCTCTGCTCATTTTATCTCTCCAATACATCTCTTCATATTAGAAGCCTTACCTTATGCAGAATGTTCTTCAAAAAACCTTTTTGGTTCAATCCAAGAGGAGTTACCCAATTTAAAGGTAATGTCTTCACTTGTGTTCTTTTTTTTTTCAATTTTTCTTCTCCAACCACATAAACACTTTTTATTCTTTTATTTTGTAACAAAAGCAGTATCTCAAATATACTAGGATGTTTTATGAGAATTATTTGATTTAAACATACCCACACCTCCGTCTAATGGTTAAAGAACTTACTATTTCTATGGATAGTGAATTTCTGCCTCACGAAACGATGATTGTTCAATCTTCTTTTAACACCTGTCATGGTGTCCATTAAGAATTTACTATACTTATATATGATATATATTATTTTTATGTTTTTCTTATGATTCTTTATTTTTCATTTATGTCATACCTTAGGGTTTCTATAATGGGTAAACGCGATATCTTCATTTTAGGAAGTGCGGACTACCGCCCCCTCAAAGTTATTTGATTTGTTAATGCCATATGTGGGACGTATAAGGGATGGAGTTAATGATATTATATATGATATCATACTGGAATTGTAATATACCTTTATATCATTATTATTCCCTTCCATTAAATATGAAATATAAATGAATGTAGCGTTCATGTGTACGTACGACTTATCATCCCCATGAATGGTGCATTTCATTTCATACCTCTAAATGTTATGTAATATTATAAATGAATGTATATAGTGTATATATATGATATATAAGATATATACATCATGAATGTAAATCTGGATATAAAGGATATTATACCACATGAACAACTTTTAATTATATGAAGTTTATTTTTGACTCAAGTACCAAGTGTCGACAAAACGATAGTTATTAACTTAAATAATTACATAATATTCATAACATGGTAATAAGTTATATGAAAGGAATAATGTAATTGAAAAAGTTTCTTAATCAAGTATAAATTAACTATAGTTTATTATTCAGGAGATTAAAGAACGATCGAGTCAAGTCGGACCCGAGGCATGGGACTTCGTCTCAATCTTCTTTCATTGAGGAAAATTTTGTATTATACACAACATTATTCTATACTGTGTATAAACCCCTTTGACTTTTAATTTTATTCAAAATGAATCTTTTTTACAGAGTTTTACTAAATGAAAAAATGAATGTTTTTTCTTGCATGTGCAGGGACAACGACTTCTAATACCCCATGACAATTATTTGTGTTTCGACTTCCTCTACAAGCCATAACATTTTAAATTAAAAATAAATACCAGGTTTTACTTTTCATTTATTTTCATATTTAAAATGGTTTTGATGATATTTTTATTATATCAATGTGTTGTATTGATCTCTTGTAATTGAAATGTGGAAATGTTATGATTCCTTTATGCATGTTATATGTGATAAGATTTTGTTATGGTTATTGGGCGTCCTTCATGAAGACGGCTGGTTCTGTGATAAACTAAGGGACGGTGAGCCTGTGATAGCTCTCCATTGCATTGGGTAACCCAGAGGAGTTAAAAGCTAAGGTTTCTCCGAAGTGATTTAGGGAATATACTGTGATGGGTATTCCAAACGTAACCATGATGGTTACTCCCTACGTAAGAATGTTATGAATGCCTCAAGTTACCTTTATGTATTATGTTTTCTATGAGTTATTAATTAATATTATGATTTCATGAGGTATGTTAAAGAACTTATGTTTTAAGAGTAAAGTATGATTTCATTTGATTCTTATGTATATAGGGATAAATGTTTTCATTCTGTTTTTTTATATCCCTTACTGAGCTTTTTATGCTCCTCCCATGTTTTTGAAATGTTTTTCACAGGTCAAAGGAAATGTACATGATGTGATGATAGTGTCGAGTAGGTGTCATGAAAGATTACATGTTTTTTTTAAATATGTCTCCTTGATGAGAAAAATGAATACTGTCTTTTATGTAACTGCCTAGTTATATGTGGAATGTAATGCATGATTTATGATATAATTCTCTAAAACTCTAAACCTGAAAAGATCCTCAATATGTATTCATGTATTAACTCAAGTTTAAGTAATGTTTAAGTCTAGGGACTTATATCCATGGTATGTGTCTGAAATAAGTCAAATTGAGACAAAAATACTTTTATAACATTGTTACCTTTTTATCATATTACCCATTAAATAAATATCATAAAATTGATATAAAAATTCTAATAAATATAGTTATAATAATAATATCATATAACACTATTTATTAAGAACAATATATATAAGAAATATGTGGCGACCATGGTTTTTTTCACATAGAAAATAAAAGCACGATGAGAAAACCCTTTACAATTTGGTAACATTAACATCGTGAGCCATAGGATATAATAACATAATTAGAATATTTTATTAAAATTAAATAATCTAAATTAATTATATAACATTTCATATGGTTGAATATAACCATACAAAAGTAGAGAGTGGTGAATATTACATGTCTCTAATTGAAATAAAAAAGTGAGATGAAATTTCCTTACCTTAAGTCTCAAAATTACATGTACATGAAAAAATGTCTGGTATAATTAACATGTGTTAATTATAAATCTTCCAAATAAATAGTTATTTGTATATAATACCACATATTATTCACTTATTTATTTATATTACCCAGTTATCAACAATTTCATATTTAAGTAATATTTCTGGTAATAACCGCATTACTTGTGGTATATGTTTTGAAAAGACAATCTTGATCCTATTACATAGATAATGATTTAATTATTTCAATAATGTAATAAATTATTTATAAATCATATAGATTTAGTATATAAATATTTTTATTAATATATAAAAAACATAAATATTAAAAAACATTCCTCGTTCATAGAGGTGGTGGGTCACAAGTATGCATGAATGAAACTTCCATTTTATTATCATACTGAAATAACTAAATTAAATGAAATATATATATATATATGTTATGAAATAAAATTGTAATTAATATTTAATATATATCATATATATTTACTAAACTAATATTTAATATGTTCCATGTAATGTGTGACCAATTCAAAATTCACTAAGAATGTGGTAGTTCACAATTCAACAAACGAAGTTATCACATTTAATAAAAAGGGTATGCATAAATGTACGATTTATATATTAACTATAAAATTATAAATTAATAATAAATATAACATAAAAATATTTTACTTCATAATTACCAATTATGAAATGTTGTAATGAGAATATGAACAACATCATTTATTTAGTCGGTAGTTCACCATATATAAGAATGAAAAATCTATTACCCATTTGATAGGAGTGTGTGAAAGTTCATGTCTAAAACTTATAATAAAAGAATATAATTATATTAAGGACAATTATTTAATTATATTATTAGTGAATAATAATATGTTTTCTAAGGATAATTAAAATAAAACAAAGGTGTTTGAGGAAGGATATTACCTCTTCTTTGGGTAACTCATCATGGTTTGAACAGAAGGGACTCATTAGTTAGTTTTATACCCAATGATAGAATTATTGGATTAAGGGAGTGATGTTGAGATGTTATTTGATAATATTTTGTTCTAACCTTGTTTCTTTAGAATTATTAACATGGGAGAGGGATTAATAGCTATTTATAATGGTGGTTGAGTAGCACTATTGTGAATCTTTTAAAATGGAAATCCTCTGACGTTTTTCCTTTTACAAGTGTATCAAATAAAGAAAAAATAATAAAAATAGAGGATTTTGAATATATATAACAAAAAAATTTCATGGAGAACATTTTTAGTATTTAATATCCAAATGGGTAAGGATTATTACATTATGAAGCTAATTTTACCATTAGACATTATTATTAATTATAATTACCTTCAATATTTTTTGTGGAAAAAACTATTTTTAACTTATTATAAATAATAATTTATTACGAATAAAAATATGTAATCTATTTTTAAAAATTATAATCAGAAAACTAACATATATTAAATTAAATTTATTCACGATCCTGAAGGGGAAGTGGGTTTTAAAGCAAAAATTTATAATTTATTGTACATTTTTATATCTAATTTCAAAATGAAAATTATTAAAATGAAGTAAATATTATTAATATATTAATACTGGATATAAATTTTCATTAATAAAAATTAAAATATAATTTTCCCTTAAAAATTAATAATACTAAAAATAATGTTTGAACTAAAATACAATATTTTAACAATTTATCAAAAATATAAACTTCAAAAAATATAAGATAAACTCACCGTAACCTAATATTTATGTCTCAATTAAAAAAAAGATTTTTATTATGAAATATACAATTCATCAAAGTTGTAAAATCTTATATAAAATAATATCACCAATAAAAGGTGTTATATTTTTTATATACATATATATATATATGTTTTAATGTTTAATTTTTGGTTTCATAAAATATTATGACTGTAAAATATGTTTGATGATTGTAAGAAATATTTGATTTAATATATAAAATTTATTTTTCATTAATATCATTCACCGATCGAAATTAACTTAATTTATTAAGATATAATTCTTTTATGATCGTGAAATAATATTTTAGAATAACAATACCTTTATATTCATTTATAATTAATCTGTAAACAATGAATAAATAATGTATTTTAATAATTTATTTACTCTTATTAGTAAGGACCACCATAATATCTAGGATATATAATATAATTTAATATGATATTATTTTTAATTAAATATTATATTTCTATAAAAAAGGTCTTTGTCATTACTCATAGCAATGAGGAAATTTAACTATTCATGTAATTTAAGATAACATATGTGTTCCATGAACGGAAAACTAAAATTAATGCTATATGTGATATATGATTTTCATGGTGTTTCATATAATAAAAGAAAATCATTATTCTAGAGTATAAAAACAATTTTCAATGTTTAATGAAATAAAAAATATCAAAAATAATAAATTAACTACAAAAATAATAAATTAACTACAAAAATATTAATTTAGAAACTCTCACGGTGGTATAATGGACTCCCTTCAAAATTAATCTCTCAAATGGAATTCTTCTAGTTTGTCAAATTTTTAATAATTTAATGTTCCATTCCTAGAAACATACATAGTAAAAAATTAATACTAAATATTCACTTAAAAATGTAGGTTGAAAAAATAACATTCACCATGTGTAATAATAACAAGGTTTCCAAAGAGGGGCAAATTGGTTGGAAGTGAAAAGTTTAACAAAGAATAGAAATATAGTTATCATGTATTGATGGATATTGGGGGAGAACATGGTAAATATTATGTTATAAATCAGAAATCTATAATGCTTCTATGATCTTTGGGTCCATTTAATTTATTGGAAATTATGGTAATATGATTGAAATGTTGGTTTCATGATTCTTTTCCCTAATGTTAAAGAATTATATTTAAAATATATACTCAATATATTTTCGGAAATCATCACCCATTATTGTTTTGTGATCAAAATCCACATTATATTATTCCAAGAAATGACTGTGATTTTTTAATACATAAATCACTGACAAATAATTTCATTTAAAAATAATATGATGGGTCTTTCCACCTATCCTTATCACAATAAATGTTATGAATTAGTTATCCAATATGCATAAATCCTAAAATGATGATATAATAGAGAAATCTCATAATCCTAATCGCAATTATTGAATAAACCATTATATATATTGTCATCTTTATTATCATTCTGTAATATGAAAAACCAATAATTTTAAACGGATGTCACTATATTTTATATAAAATAGCCTTTCATTTATCCCACATTTTTAATAGAGTATATATTAGTTGTCACATACCAATCATCTGTATACCTTAAAATTATTTTATTCATGAAAATTTTTAATAAAATTAATTTACATAAATAATTATTAAATATATATAAATTCTTCTAAAAGATAATATAACCATTATTATTTAAAAAAGAACATATCTAAAAGATATATTTTCTATTTGAATATTCGGTTTTCTATGTTTATATAAAAAATAAATATGATTTTTGTAATGTAAAATTAATTTATTGATAAATGAAAAATTCCTAGACTCAAATCATGTTCTAGTAGTGGTTGAAAAAAAATATTTTCATTGTCTGTATGTTTAAAAAATAATAAAGGAAATTAACCACTCTAGAGTGACCCAATGATCCTGGTGAACCTCTTTTATTTTGATTGAAAATTATTTCCCTTTATATTTTTTATTTATATGATGGTAACCATTATCAAAATTATTCACCATTATATTTGAGAACATATTTGAAAAAAATTCCTAATATCCAAGCAATTGAAAACTTAACGTGTGGGAGGAGAATTTTCTATATTTTTAACAATATTAGAATCATTATATAACTTTTTCCAATCACATTAGTATTCCACTGCTTGATGTCCTTCCTTTTACACATAAACCATTTACTAGTCACATTAATACATGTCCACCATTGTTCAATAAAAATTTATATAATAACATAATGGTTATTCTTATCTCTGTGATTTTTATATTGTCTATCAATCTCTATAAACCTCTTCATGTAAAAACCATGATATTTAAATTTAACTCCAACCACCATTTCAAATTGATTGCACACTGAAAAATATAATTAAAGATATTGATGTCTCCAATGACCAATATACTTATGGGACATGACATTAATCCACTGAAGAACCTATAAAGGTTACATTATTGTTTGATTATAATTCATAAAGCATACCTTTCAAGTATTGTGATATTTTCCTCAGAGGTAGTTATAAAATCATCATACTATTGCTTCAACTCATGTGAATCCATGTACACCTTAGTATATAGAAGATAATGAAATTACTAATTGAATAAAGTATTTTTAAACCTCAAATTTTTGAAATAAACATATTTCTGAAGGAGAACACAAATGAGATCATATTTTCATGATAGAAGATTCTTAATTAAATTATGTACCAACGAGTCGTAAATGGTACTCATAAATTATAATATCATGAATTGAATGAGGAGATGAAATTTTATTATAGTTCTCTAGATATGAATTATGATATTTTATTAATGGAAGTAGAATATAATTAATCTTTCTAAACTATGAGATTTTTTTAATAAACTCATACCACTTGGATAATTTCAACAATACACCCCCAGAATGAAAATGAAATAACATGATGCTTAAACTATCATTAAAATAAGGAGGATTATTATATAACATTTAAAATGATATTATTTACATATCATTAAATAATATTGGTTAATAACATGGAATGTGTCTCAAAATATTAATAATTGAGAAAAAAGTATGTGACCGATTTCATAAATTTTTTTACATAAACCTCGTGAAAGAGAAATAATAAAAAAGATATTTACATACAGTTTTATATAATTATACGAAACCTATAATTCATCCATGGGAAGTAAAATATCACATATACAAAAATTTAGGTGTATATGGATTTTGTCTTAAAGCAAATTAACGTGAGATGAGAAGAATCTTATGAAAAAAATTATCATTAGAATCATGATCCCCGAAAGAGAATAAAAACATTAAAAATATGAATATTATTAAATAATGTAAATTAATTATATAAAATTTCATAGGGTTTTATATACACCACAAAACACAAGTGTGTAGTAAATATGGCATGTATTTCATAGAAATCAAAAGGGAGATCAAATTTATGTTCCCTAAGTTTAGACATTATTTTACATAGTCAATCCTTCTGTATAATAAGTAAATGTTCATTATATATCTACCATAAAACAATATTATTGTATCTAATATCATATATGACTCTCATATGAATTTATAGTACTCATTTGATAACAATTCCTTGTTAAATAAATGTTTTACTTAGTAGTCACACTGTTTGTCAAACGTGCTTTGAAAAGTAATTATAGATCCTATAACATAGATAATGATTTAATTATTTACATAATGTAAAAAAATTTATATATCGAATATATTCATTATATAACCATTTATAGTAATTTATAAAACATGAAATGGTTAATTAAATACACCATTCATGGAGACGATATGATGTATATATTTATGAACACTTCTTCATTTTTCATGTCATATTGATATAAAGAATGTAAAAGGAATATAAGTATATATATATATAATAAAATTAAATTATTATTATTATTATTTATATATCATATACATTTAAATTACCCAAGCATAATAAAATCCATGTATTGTGTAAACAAATCATGTTTCTTGGAGGAGGAGGTACTCCACACTTCCACAAATGAAGTTATTGTATTTATACGAAATAAGAGGAATTAAAGTAATATTTATATAAAAGAATATAAATATAGAAAAATCCTAAAAATAAAAAAAGATCTTATAAAATGTGTTTCCATATAAATTCCCAATGATGTGAGGTGATAAATGAAAAAAGAACAATATCATTTTGTGTGGTCAAAGTTCTTCATACACAAGAAGGGAATGGTATTGACCAATTAGATGGAATTGTGTGTTAGTGCAGGAAGAAACATTATAACAAATAAATATCAGTATATTTATGATAGTAATGTTATAATTTTTTATGTAATAAAAATATTTGATTTAATGTAGAATTAAAATAAAACTGTAGTGCAAGGAGAAGGATGTTACCTCTTTTTTGGGCAACTCCTCTTCCTTTTCACGATATGGATTCCTAAAATAGATTTTATCCAAAATAAACCTCTATGATTAATTTAGTAATATAATATGATTATTTGAGTATATTTTGGGTTGTAAATTGTAATTTAGGTGTGTGAATATGTAGGAGGTATGAGTACATTTTTAGTGGAGGAGTTGCTTTCTTGTACATTTTGGAAAAGAGAAATTGACCAGAAAAATTTCTCGGAAAATTTAATCCAATTAAGAAAAAAATTCCATTAATTAGAGTATAGGGTATAAATATTTCTATAAAATTTATTTTTTCAGGTATCATGTTTGTTTTGGGACATATGATCACAATTTAGTCCATTATTAATCAAATTTTACCCTTAATCTTTGTAGTTAATTAAAAATATTGTCACTCATATTTTGGGTAAATACTAATTTGACCTTATTCAAAATTATATGTTACATTTATTTCAATTATGGAATTTATTTTTTCAAATTCAATCACATAACTTGTATAAATTAATTTAAATTTAATCCCACTAATGGGAAAACCAACTGATTTTAAAATAAAAATCTAAATATTTCAGTAAGCTTTTGCATCCATTATCATATTGAAATTTATTAAAATTTACAGAATTGGATTATTTAATTTATATATTGTGTAATTTTTCATTAAAAACAATAGAAACATAATTTATGCATATAAATAAATCAGGACAAAAAATAGTTTCGAATTAAGATTTAGTATTTTTCTATATTTCTTTAAAAGAAATCTTCAGAGAAAATTCAAAAAATTCATGGTAACATATTATTTATGCATTTATTTGAATAATTAATTTTTTTACACATATTGAAATTATAAAAATTACCAAATTTTATTTAATATAGGTTGTGAATTAATTGTTGGTAAAATGACTTTTTTAAAAATAATTGTTTTTTGTCTACTTTTTCATTTGTTCCCATATTCTGTATACCAAGTATATATGTTACGAAATTATAAAATAACCAGTTTAATATATAATTTTTTTATTAACACCATTCCAAAAAAGTAATTAATATAAATTATTAGCATAATTTTATTTATTAGAATAAAAATAATGTTTTTGTAAAAACACTCCCTCTATATGAAAATTTCTCGAATAATCATTTATAATTAATTTTTATGAAATAAATTAAACTATTTATTTTGATAATTTAGTTATTACTATTCATAATATTAAACATAATATCTCTGTTATATCTTAATATATTGAATAATAATATTTTTATTAATATGTTATGTTTTGTAAATATTGGTCTTCCATATTACGTAACCCATCATGGAAAGTTAGTCTTTTGTGCAACATAAGATGTCTTCACAGTTCCATGAAGAGTAAGCTAAACATTATATATTTTTAAGTGAATGATTAAAATTTTATTACATATAATAGTATCCAAAATTATCTATTTACTGTAAATAAACTATTTTTACTGTTCCATTAGATTCTAAATTCAAAAATATTAATTGAATTTAAAAATTGAAAAAAATATAGAGTTTTTACACAATATCCAAAATAGAAATTACGTATCTCATTTTTTAAATTTTATATTGGCTTTGAATTTTTTTTCTAGATAGTAAATATTATATATCATTAACAATCAACAACCTCTTGCTTCATATTTCATCATGCAACCATGTTATCACCCACAATATGCATTATTCATTATTTTAATATCACACACATGAATATATTATATATATTATCCTTGGACATTGTTTCCTTTCACATTATCAATAAATTTTTATACCTTATTTTAAAACTACATTTATATTTTTGTAATCATACAAGTGAATTTTTCCATGATTTTTCACCACATAAGGTTGAGGTTCGAGATTCTATAATTCACTTATTTTAGTTTCTATGTGTGTGGTTCTCCATATACCCATGAGTCATGTATAAAATATGTGATGATTAATACCATAATAAATACATGTTATAATGATAAACATGGTCATAGAACTAGTTCATTACAATTATATGAATTTAGTTGATAATTTTCATAATAAATAGTGCATAAATATTCAGAACCAATTCCTATAGTGAGGGTAGATGAAAACACAATTCACATATATTCATTAATAAGGAATGATAAAATTATTTTAAAGACATTACATTTTTTATTTTCTAAAAAACTAAATATGATAACATTTATCTGATCCCACATTGTAGAAGAACTAGTAGAAAAAATCTATTCATATTCCCATTCTACAAGAAATTTTCATTTATTTATACGATGACGTCCACTCAAAAAGCCATATACTGAAACCGTGGGATTCATGAGATGTATCTCCTTGTTTATTCCATCACAACTGCAAATGTGTTTTAAACCATGTAAATTGCCGATTGGTTATAAATTTTTACTCTTCCAACTTATATTATCCAAACTTAGTGAGCAGGGTCTCATGTGTGCTTACGTAATCCTTTAAAAAAATTAGACTGATTTAGTTTGAATTTAATTTTTTGTTGGTTATATTAATTTCAATAAAATATATAATGTAAAACCTCGACATCGCACACCGATAATAATTTTAATTTTTACCATTATTTAATAAATTTATTTGATTTAGTTGTTTCGTCAAGGTGAATTTCTTGCACGATGAGAGTTTTTGAGATTTTCTCATAAATGAACTTTTGGCTTAGCAATGGTCGACAAACGTGCATGGCTCAGTCGAAGCCGCGTCACTTCGCTAAAGTGATATGCCCCCCGACCATGCTTTATTTTAATTTAATTGTCTTGGGTCTTTCTTTTGAGTTGTGGATAGAATATACTCTATTTTAAGAGGGATATGTGATCTTACACGGGTGTGTGCACGCACACGCGACCGTGTCTAGTGCCCAATCATAATTAGAGAATATTTTATTATTAAATATGTTATTATTTGGGAACGCAACCTTGTGCATGACCGTGCACGTCTCCCGACCTCAAAAAATAATAATGATATTATTATTTTGGTGAGTCTTATTATTTTAATTTTATTATTCATGTTATCATTACTTAAGTTAATATTTTAATTAGGTTGTTGAAAATTATATATTCCATATAATTGTAAGATTTTTAGGATACCTTTTCTATTAATATTATTATTGGTATTTAATTTTAATTGGTTAAGATTTTTTTATTCTAGGTTTAATTTTATTTTCTGTTACTTTCTTTTTGTTTTAATTTTTTTTCATTTTTCTCCTCTCTCACTCTCCTTCTGTCGGCAAAGCCCCCACCCCCTATTGTTTTTTCCTTTCAGATTAGCTCCCGCAACCCTAGGGTGGTGCCCCCTTACCCCTTGGTTCCATCCGGTTCCACCCTCACCAACTTCCTCACCGGCCACTTTTTCCTCTTCGGTCTCCTCATCCTTGGAAACACCCCAACCTCGAACCAGCGACCACTACCTAGCGGCGGACCCAGGCCACCCACTTCTTCATGAAAAACCGCGTCGTCTCCCACTGCCGCACATGCCCTGGACCCCTGCCGAACCCTCCTCCCTTCTCTGGATAGCCACACCGTAACCTAACCCCATCTCCTCCCCTCCGGTCTACAACTGTCATGCCACATCACCCATGCCCCGCCTTCCAGCTTCACCGACCAGCATCCTGGTTCCTCCTTAGTCGGATTTCACTCTGGCAGTCTACACCCCCCTCGTCTAGGAGGTCTGGTGGCATCTTTTTTTGATGCATCTCAACTTAGTCACCCTCATAATACTTGGTTGGACTCCCTTAAAACATTATTTCATGTGAATATTACCTCAGATGGTTTTTTGTTCCCTTTGGTGGGTTTTTGGATTAGTGTTTCATGTTTTTCCATTTGTGGAAATTTGTGTTCAATGTCTAGTGTTTTGTGTCGAATCTAAGTTGTTGCAGTCTGACTGGTGGGCGATTTGAGTTTGGGCACCATGTTGTGAATTATTTCTACTTTCCGAGGTAGGTAGTTTCACTCTTAATTATTATCAGATTAAATTAATTTGAATGTTTAATTATTTTGGTATGTTATTTAATTAATTTTATTTGTGAAAATTATTCTTCAATGATGTTTGATTTCATCTTAATTCTTTGGTATCATGTTTATATTAAGTGGGTGTTTTCTCCTAAAAACTCATATCTAGTTGTGAGTGATCTTTAAATTCATCGGTTAGATTATTATTTTGTGCAATTAGTGTAAACTATATCATTGAACCTTATCATAAAAGAAGGACTTTTGTGGGTTAATTGGTGATTCTAAGTTACTTCTTCAAAATGGAATCACGAGCTTTCCCTTTTGGATTATTAGGTTGTTTAGTTTGTGTAAAAGTGACATACATATGGCATAAGGATTTTAATCAATCTTTTCGATGGTTCATGTCATACTTTAATCTTTATTTGAGTGGGTGCAATGTTATATTGTTTTTGAATTTATAAATTGTTACTTTTGTGAGTATAAATTCATGGGACATTTTTTTGTCATTATTTTATAATGTTTTTAAAAGGTTTATTGGATTATATAAATAGTGTGGAATGTGTTGGGATATCATTTTAGTGTGCGTATTATTTAAAATGGCTTTTGTATGTGAAAATGGTTGTTTTGTCATGTGTAGTGTCTTGTTGGGTTTCAGTGTATGATTATGACATGTGACATGAACTTTGAACTACATGAGCACAAAATGGAAGCCTGGGTACTAGGTGGGCGGACTAGGACTAGTGCGCTAGTGATTCCAAAGTGGCATCATTACTGTATCACTTAACTGGATTGAAGCCTACAACACTAACTAAACTTCTGGATGATTATTGGAGACCACAAGGTTATTGATATGTTTCCCTACTAGTGTCTCTTGCATGAGAACGTATATTGTTGTTTTTCTATAACATTGTTCACCAAGACACGATGTTCGAGGGTCCCACTTCTCGGTAGTATATTTAAGGCCTCTCACATGTATTGTTATCTTCATTTTCTCTACAATTATCATCAGCACACGGTGTGATGTTGGGGTTATGAAGAATGTGTGTCTATGTGTGTGTGTGTTAATTTATGTTGTTTTCCATTTAGAGTAGTTTTCCCTTAAAAATTGTTTTCATTTAAATTCATTAACAACTTATTTATTTTTATTCCATTAAACAGAATATGTATTTTTCATTTAACATTATGTGTGGTACCTTTTCTCTGTGTCATCCTACTGGGATTTTAGCTTACACCCGATATACTCCCTTGCGTGTATGTAGATTTTGTTTCATCTGCATTCCAGGTTGAGGCATCATGCACAACATTGGTGGTTTGTGTTGACAGCGGCATCCTTGTGTTGGTTTGGTGATTGTAACTTGAGGTTGTTGAACCTCACGGTTTATGGAGGTTTGAGTTAGTGTGTTTAGTTTTTCCTTTGTTGTCATTCCATTATTGGGATTTTGGTTTCAGTTTTATACTTGAATTTTTACAATATATTAAGGCCATGTTCGTTTATATGTTTTTAGTTTTATTTTTTTCTCAACTTGTTGTTTGTCTTGAATTTATTTATTCGAGTAAATCATTCCCAAGTTTCTTTTTTTTGATACCCGGGTACTTCTACCATCCTGTGTGGAGTGGAATCCCCTTTGGGCCTTTCCACGGACCGGTTCAGGTACCGGGTCGGATGGTGACCCGGCCTAGTTCGTGAAAAAATGGTATCAGAGCCAGGTTGTTCTTGTTATTTGTGATGTTAGGTAGATCAAGTATAGCATTGTCGGTACACGAGGGGTAGGTGCGAGAAGAGAATCGTGAACTCTTCCACGTTCTGATCCTCGAGTAGCCTGGGGTAGTCCGAGATATAGGTTTTTTTGGATTTTCACTATGTGGGTGGGGGATTATAGAATGAGTAAACTGGTACTACGTGCAGTCTCACATGGAGTAGCGACCCAAGTGAGGCCCAAGGGTACAGTTCGACAATCCTAGTTTTTGGTGCTTGCCTCGGGCATGATCTTCTAAACCATTTAGTCGGGTTAGACACGACCAATAGTCCTCCTTCTAGGTGCTTTAATGTCTGCAATGTGTTGCTTCAGTTTTTGTTATTGGTGTGAAAATGATTTACTTTAAAAAGGGAAGCAGATTTTGGTGGTGTTCTTATTTTACTTTGGTGTGTGTTTGGCATGATATTTGGGGTGTATATCTCTCAAATTTATTTTTTGAAATTTTGCATTTGATTTGTTGAAAATTGAATTCCTAAAATAATGTCATAGATTATTTTAAATTGAAGTGGGTTGTTTTAGAAATAGAAAGCATTTTGAAAATTTGTCTGGAATCATTGAAATGATTTTTGGAGAAAAGTAGAGTATTTATGTAATATTGAAAATGTCTTATTTTTTATAGTGGAAAAACATTTCTTTGTCCAGTGGTATTATTGTGGATACTCGCATGGGCACGTGGAAGTGTTAAATGGATAGTTGGTGGATTGTGTGGATGGGTGCCTAGGTGGCATGGAAATGAAAATCTAGGAGGCATCCAGGAATATCAGTGATGAGTGATTGATTTTAAATGGTTCATCTTGTTTCTGGAAAAGTGGGGTTTTCACTAAAATGGGTTTTAATGCTTAAATGGTTCTAGAATTGGAAAATGTTTTTGTGTCTGGATTTAACTAAATGGGATAAAAAGAGTTATTATGTATTATTGCATGGTGATTGGTTTTTCGAGTGAGTGTTTTTATTTTAAAATGAATTTATGTTTTAAATTGGAATTACTGGATTTGTTCTTGAAATGTGGATGTTTGTTTTGTGATTTTTTTAGATTTTTTTAATACTATTTTTTTTGTTTCCTGTTTCAGATATTTCCCCCTATTAAGGTCCCATGGGTTTCCAGCATGTCTCTCAATTCATGGATCATCCTAGACTCCAAGTGGAGTGGCAGGGTTGGGTTCTGCTCAGTCGGGTCGATTGTTCGTAAACGTCGAGGACAATTGGATATTTTTGAATGCTTTGGGAATGTTGTAAAGTTTCTTCGGTATTTTTGGAACATTGAATGTTTTGTGGGTGTAAGTTGTCTTGGGTATGTCTGTTGGAGCAGGACTAGATTGGTGAACATGGATTGTTCCGTTTTAATTGTGAATGAGAATGTTGTCAGTGATCCACAAGACTAACCTCATTCGGTGGTTGTACATAAGGAAGTAAAGACGGGGTTTATTGGTAGATCTTGTAGGTGATCAACCAATCAACGGCTAGAGAATGAGGTGTGTTGACCTTTATGATGAGTTATTTTCATGTTCCCCAGAGGTTTTTTGGAAAATCAGTTTAATGTTCGTAATAGTTGTTGGCATAGCTCATATTGTCGAATGTGCAGGTTCCTCATCCGATGTAGAGCCTGAAGCAATAAGACTTATTCTTAGTGTGATCCTTCTATCAGTTTTCACCACATGTTTGATAGAAAACTCAATATCCTATCTTTAGAGTGGTCAGTCAGACACTCTTTAGTCATTCACTTCAACTCTTATTTGGTATGTTGATAGAGTGTCTACTTGGGGGACGAGGAGTAGTATTCATGTTTATTTTCCAGCGAATGAAGTTCCTACCAGCGGTGGTTAGCTTATGACTACGAGGTGGTAGATGCTTCAGGAATCAGGGCCCCAGCCATAGGTCTCGGGGTAAAGCATGCACGCAGTCAATACTCGTCATACATGGTGTGAGTTTGGTCCGACTAAAGTCCGCTGTGATGGATAGGAAAATTTTCAATTCACCCATTTCGGTATCACCTCTTAATGCATCATATTTTATTGTGATGGGTATGAAGGCCATGTATCTTTGTTGCAGTCTTAGTTGTGGGAGTTCCTCATGGGCCTTAAAGAGGTTCAAAAAATATGTATTCTTATAAAGCCGACGAGCATGCTTTGTGAATATTCTTGTGGTCGATTATGGATCAGAATTGTACTCAATTTTCAGATGCTCTCATCTAGTGGAATTGACACACGCCTCTCTAGTTTGCTGCTATGTTTAGGGGTTTTTGATATCAACACCCTCTTATGTCATTGATTGTGGTCTACTATGTGAATTTTCTGGGGATGTCAAAATGTTTTGGTGGGTTTGTGATGAAGAGTTCAGTCTGTGTCTCTCAAAGTAAATAGGGAATTCCCGTGTGGGTTTTGTGTATTATGAAATTTTAAAATGGTGGGGAGACCCAATGCGGGTCTCGTCGATGTCCCCTCTTGTGTTGGTTAAACGTAGTGTTCTTGGATGGTCAAGCCAGTTTTAGATGTTTGAGTTAGTTTGTGAGTTGTTTGGTTTGGAGAACCAATGTTGGAAAAGAATCCTAATATGGTGGGGAGACCACCACTAGGAGAATTTGTGGAAAAACTCTGTTTTCAAAGTTTTCTTGTCGGGGCGACCCCTTGCTTCTACTCCGCCCTACCTTGACCATGGTAACTGGATAGATTGGGTACTGGGTCATTGGAAGAGTGTACCTGGAGGTCTCGAGTGGCCCCAATGATCTCTATGTCGGGTGTCGTGGTGTTCCATGTTGTAGTTTTGTTTTCAGGTGATTTACATATTGTTGGTCTTTTTACTTGGTGATCCTGGTTTTGAGCTCTTTTATGTTTCAGTCCATGGACGTTTTGAATGATCGGTCATTGGGCGATTGAGGATTTTTTAATGATTCTTTGCGACCTTTCTTGGAATCTTGTATTCGTGAAATCTTTTGGCTCTTTCTGGGGGAAAAAGTGTCATGGTGTAGAGAATTGTCACACCCCGACATCACACCTCGGTAATGATTTATATTTTTACCTTTATCTGATAATTTTATTTGATTTAGTTGTTTCGTCGAGGTGCATGTTAGGCACGATGAGAGTTTTTTCATTTTTCTGATAAATGAACTTTTGGTTTAGTAGCGGTTGACACACGTGCATGGAATGATCGAAGCTGTGTCACTTCGCAAAAGTGACATGCACCCCGACCATGCTTTATTTTAATTTAATTATCTTGGGTCATTATTTGACTTGCGGTTAGAATATGTTTTATTTTAAGAGGGATTTGGGATCATATACGGGTGTGCGCCCGTACGCGCGACTATGTGTAGTGCCCAATAATAATTAGTGAATATTTTATTATTAAATATGTTATTATTTGGGTGTGTGACCTTGTGCACAACCATTCATGTCTCCCGACCTCAAAAATAATAATTATATTATTATTTTGGTTGGTCTTATTAATTTAATTTTATTATTTGTATTCTCATAACTGAAGTTAATATTTTAATTAGGTTATTAAAAATTAAATATTCCCCATAATTGTAAGATTTTTAGCATGTCTTTTCTATTATTAATATTATTTCTATTAAATTTTCAATTGTATAGTTTATTTTTTAGGTTTTATTTTATTTTGTTTTACTATATTTTTATTTTCTTTTTTTCCTTTCTCTCCTACCTCACTCTGCTTCCATCACACAAAGCCCCCAACCCCTATTTTTTTCTTTTGCGTAGCAGCTCTTGCAAGCCTAGTGCGACGCCCCTCATTCCCCCTTGATTCCATATAAGACAACCCTCACCAGCTTCCTCACTCGCCGCGTCCGCCTCTCCAGCCTCCTCATCCTTGGCTGCACCCCACCCTTAAACCAGCGACCACTGCCTCGCGCCGAACCCATGCCACCCCCTTCCTCATGACGAACTGTGTCGCCACCCACTGCCGCACACACGCTGGACCCTTGCCGAACGCTCCTCCCTTCTCTAGAAAGCCGCATCGCGCCCTACCCCCATCTCTCTTCGGTGTCGGCACATCTCATCCCCTATGGTCCGTAACTGTCGCACTGCATCACCCATGGCCGCCTCCCCCCCCTTCCAGCTTCACCAGCCGACGTCCCAGTTTCTTTTCCGTCGGATTTCACTCCGGACGACTTCACCCCCCCCCCCCCCCCCGTCCAGAAGGTCCAGCGACATCTTTTTTTGAAGCGGCTCAACTATGGCACACTCATAATGCATGTTTGGCCACACGCAACCCTTTCCTCATGTGCATCTTACCTCAGGCGGTTGTTTATTTACATTGGTGGATTTTTGGATTAGTTCTTCATGTTGTTTAAGGTCCATTTGAGGTAATTTGGGTTTTATGTCTGGTGTTTAGCGTCGAATATATGTTTTTGCGGTGCGACTAGAAGGCGATTGGAGTTTACACACCATGTTGCGATATTTTTCTACTTTCCGAGGTTGGTGGTTTCACTCTTAATTATTATGTGATTAAATTAATTTCTATGTTTAATTAATTTAGTATGTTATTTAGTTATGTTGAATTGTGAAAAATTGTTTTACTCTTTTTTTTGAATTCATCATAATTCTTTGGTAGCATGTTTATATTAAGTGGGTGTTTTCTACTGAAAACACATATCGAGTTGTGGGTGATTTTTAAATTCTGTTGTTAGCTTCTTATGTTGTGAAATTAGTGTGAATTATATTTTTGACATAGTGTCATGTGAACCTTTTCATAAAAGAAGGTTTGGTGTGGGTTAATGGGTGATGCCATGTTACTTCTTTAAAATTGAATCACAGGCTTTTTCTTTTGGCTTATTAGGTTGTTTAGTATGTGTAAAAGTGTCTTACATGTGGCGTATGGTTTATCATAATACTGTTTTGTGGTTCATGACATACTTTAAAATTTATATGAGTGCATCCAATGTTATAATGTGTTTTGAATTTATAAATAGTTACTTTTGTGTGTGTAAAACCATGAGTCATTTTTTTGGAATTTTTTTATAAACATTTTAAATGGTTTATTGGATTATATCAATAGTGTGGAATGTGTTGGGAAAACATTTTAGTCTGCTTATTATTTCAAATGGATTTTGTATGTGAAAATGGTTGTTTTTTCATGTGTAGTGTCTTGTTGGGTTTTAGTGTTTGAGTATGAAATGTGACATGAACACTGAACTACTTGAGCAGAAATTGGATGCCTGGGTACTAGGTGGGCGGACTAGGACTAGTTCACTAGTGATTCATACATGGCATCATCCCGGTTTCCCTTAGCTGGATTGACGACTACAACATTAACTAAACTGTTGGATGATTATTGGAGACCAATAGGTTATAGATGTTTTTTCTCTACAAGTGGCTCGTGCACAATAATGTATATTGTTTTGTTTCTGTACCATTGTTCAATGAGACATGATGTTATAGGGTCCCACTTATCGCTAGTATCGTTAGGGCCTCTCCCATGTATTGTGCTCCTCTTTTACTATGCGCTCACCGTAGGCACACAGTGTGACATTTGGGTTACAAAGAATGTGTGTGTGTGTGTGTGTGTGTTAATTTAAGTTGTTTTACATTTAGAGTAGTTTTACCTTAAAAACTATTTTCATTAAAATTCATTAATCACATATTTATTTTTATTCCATTAAACTGCATTTGTATTTGTCATTTAATAATTATTCATGGAACATTTTCTTGGTGGCATCCTTCTGGGCTTTTAGCTCACACCCTACTTAAACCCTTTGGTGTATGTAGATTCTGTTTCTTCTACATTCCAGGTTGAGGCATCATGCACAACATTTGTGGCTTTCATTGACATCGGTGTGCTACTGTTGGTTTGGGGATTGTAGCTTGAGGTTTTTTCACCTCTTGTTCTTTAGAGGTTTGAGTTAGTGTTTTTAGTTTTTCCTTTATTTCTGTTATTTTTTTGGGATTTTGGTTCAAGTTGTAAACTTAAATTTTGAATGTAGATTAATGTCATGTTTAGTTATCTATTTTTAGTTATATTTTTTTCACCTTGTTCTTTGTCTTATATTTATTTATTTGGGTAAATCATTCCCATGTTTCTATTTTTCATACCCATGCACTTGTGCCAGCCCGTGGGGATGGGGAATGCCCTTCAGGCCATTTTGCGGACCAGGTCGGGCGCCGTGTCGGTTGGTGACTGGCCTGGTTTGAGACATATAAATATGATTGAAAAATAAAAATAAAAATTCCTTCAACATATAATTTGTAATATGGTCATCGAGAACAAAACTAAATCATAGAAAATAATAATTCGTTTTCATGGATTTTAAAAATATGTCTTTAATTCATAATTTCTATTTTGTTGTTCCATTAGATAATATTTTCAATAAATTCTAATATATCATAATAAAATAATAATAATATTCTATTGACTTATTTAAAATGTTATCAATATTAAATGAGTCTTCATTCCCAGACATCTTAGGATGGTAATTCGTTGGATTTGACCAATTTTTAAGGTTCATCATTAACATCGACACATGTCATTGATCATTAAGACCAGTTCGAAAATCATCATAGTTATAAGGATAACTTCTCCAACATGAAATACAATGATATTAAAGGATTATAAAATAATTATAAAATCTCAATATAATCACATATTGAATCAATGAAAAGAAATAAACAATTTTGGATCGACAAAAGATACACAAGGCTTCATCCAAAAAAGACAACTAAAAAATTACAAATGGATAAATGATAATATATGAAAAATGGATTTCTTAATTATAATATCTGAATCTAATGAATTATCATAAATGATAAGGGTTTCTAGTGGCCCTACATTAACATATTGGCCCATAACTCATCCACATTTAATTCCCATTCTACTATTTCCTTTGGGAGGTGCACATGTTGTAACATGGTTACACAAGATTACCTACATGATCTCCCCTTCATTTAAAAAATTATTTTCCAATGTTAATCAAATCCTCATTAATTTAAATAACCAACTCAGTCCTTAATTTTCGCATAATATCATGTTAATAATTTTGTAACAACCAAGGTAAATAAAGAATATGACATTTTCATATTTATCCATATTTGTGAATAAAATATTAATATGACCATAGAGGGGACGCTATGCTCGATGGCGTACCCAACACGCAACAACGAGTTTCTTGGGAATCTTACGTTGCACTCTAATAATAAAATAATATTATTTTAAATGGTAGTTACCATGTAGCATTTTTAATGGCGGGAATGGATAAAAATAACTAAAATATGATTATATATGTTTTTAAATGTTTTTACATTTATCCAATAAAGGATAGAGGCTTAAAATACGGAAAGAATTCAATTTTAGGCGTATATGCCCTAGTTCTCACTAAAGGATCACTTATCGCCTTTTGATGGAGAACCATCATTAAATATAGTTTTTAACTCTTATACATTCTATTGGACCAAATAAAAATCTTCTTGAGAATCGGGACATCAAAATTTACTTTGTGTAAATGTTTGGTATCTTTCGGATAAAGTTCATTTTTTTAATGAATAGTGTAAAATGTTGTATTTTAATTCAAAACCTCTTTTTTATCTAACTTATTTATATGATTTGATTATCTTTTGAATTGGTTTTAAATTGAAATTAGAATATATTTTTACCATTAAATACAATAGTGGTCGTTGGAATTAATTTCACTTTGAAATCAGACTTAAACCAGTGTCAATCTTTTGATACTTATTGTTTCACAAAAACACACTATTTGCTATGACAGCGGGAATTAATTATTAAATTAATTAATGTGACTTATATATTTTGAATTTTTTAAAATATACTTCATTTTTGAATTCTTAATATCAAATATAGCTTAGGGTGAATTTTTGGGACTTTTCTGAAAAACATCATTTTTTGATGAATAGTGACACCACTAAGTGGTACTTATAAAAATTGATTTTTCCGTTTAAATGAAATTTGGCCATCTTTGTGTTTTGATTTTCAAAAATCCGACATACATGGTTCACATTAAGAAGTAAAATGTGGTTCAATGGGATAAAAATAATTTTTTGGTGAATAGTAACTTATTAAGTTTTTAATCGCGATTAGAAGTAATTAGTGTAGTTTAAGGTAAAAATAATGTTTTAATAATATGAAATGAACATGACACATGTCCTAACCTCATTGGATGTGTAATGGCCGACCATGAAAAGCCATGGGTCAACTTGGGGACCCATGGAGCCACTTTGGTTGGGAAATGACATAAATAACTTTTTATTTAATGTAAAAGTAAAAATGACACAAACATGATATGTTTTACTAAGACAATTTTTAAGTGGGGTTATACAAGTAAGATTTTTTAATATAATTATTCATTGCAAAGATAAAAAGATTTCCTACATTATTGTAATTTTTTTATAATTTTTAGACACTAAATAAATTACATTATTTATGACATCAAGATGATGCAGCGATGACCGCATTATTTAATGATTTAAATAAGGTGGAAGGATAATGCAAAATCTAAGACCTACACATGTCCAAAACCAATTGGATGGGTGGATTTCTAAGCCTTATTTCCTTATCCTAGAATTATATCAATGTGGGACCTTTTAGAACCAATACACATTTTCAAATAATGTAATATTTCTTACTTTCCAAAAGTGCCCCTCTTCTCCTCTTATAAAAGGCCCCCACCTCTACCTCATTTCACACACTCCTCAAGCCATTGGCTCGGCCAACACCAGCCCATTTAATATCTCAATATACCTCTCCTCATCCTAGATTATTCCCTTTGGGCATAATTCTTTCAAAGGAAACCTTTAGGCTCAAATCAAAAGGAGTTACACTTTTAAAGGTAATTCATTCTCTCTTGTTCATTTGTTTTATTTTGCTTCTCCAACCCCCTAAACTCTTTTTATTTACTTCTTTTGTAACAACAACAGTATCTTCAATATACTATGATGTTGTTATAATATTTATTCGAGCTACACTCTCACACAACTACATCAAATGCTTAATGAACATACGGTTTCTGTGGATGGAGAAATTCTGCCTCCCGAAACGATGATTGTTCAATACTCATTTAACACCTTCAAAGGTGGCCATTATGATGTCACTATTTTTATATATGATATGTAATATGTTTATGTTTTACTTATACTTCTTTATTTTTCATTTGTGTCTTACCATTATGTCTTACCATTATGGGTATACGCGATATATTAATTTTAGGAAGTGCGGACTACCGCCCCTTCAAAGTGATGTGATTCGTTAATGCCATATGTGGGACGTATAAGTGATGGATTTAATGTTATTATATATGATTATATACTGGAATTATTATATACCTCTATATCATTATTATTTCTTACCATTAAATTATGGGATAGTAATGAAATTAGCGTTCATGCGTACGTACAGCTTACCGTCTCCATGAACGGTGCATTTCATTTCTTATCCCCAAATGTAATGTACTATTATAAGTACATGTATATAAAGTATATATATGATGAATGATACATCTAAATTATGAATATAATTCTGTAATTAAAATATACATACCTTTCATTTAGTTTTAATTCAATTAATATGACAAAGAAATGAATGTAGCGTTCATGCGTACGTACGGCTTACCGTCTCCATGAACGGTGCATTTCATTTCTTACCTCTAAATTATTATGTAATATTATAAATACATGTATATGCTGGATATATATGATATATATGATATACAAATCAGGAATGTCATTTTGGATATAAAGAACATTTGACCACATGAACAACATGTAATTGTAAGAAGTTCACTTTCGACTTAAGAACCAAATATCGACAAAACAATCATTATTAACTTAATGATTACATAATGTTTATAACATGGAAATAAGTAATATAAAAGTAATAATAAGCTTTAAAAAGGTTCTTAATCAAGTAGAAATTAACTCATGTTTATTATTCAGGAAATTAAAGAATGATCGAGTCAAGTCGGACCCGAGGTAAGGGATCCTACTCCTCTCTTTCTTTTTAAGTACACACTTTTATGTCATTCCTTTTAAAGCTCATCTTTCTTGTTATTGGGATGATATTTTATATTACACATACTGTAATTTTTTTGTTCATGTTATGATAGACCCTATTCTCTCTCATCGATCCATTTTGGATGTTTTGAGTGGCACTGTTAGGCTGCCGAACTTTCGTAAGAGATCTAACCTCTCTCTTTCTTTTTAAGTACTATCCTTTATGTCACTTATTTTAAGATCCTCTTTGTAATGTTGGGGGATGTTATTTTATATTCCTCTTGATGTACATTTTTTTGTAATGTGATGAGATACCCTATTTGATCTCATCAATCCATATTCGGAAGTTTTATGTGGCGCCGTTAGGCTGCTGAGTTTTCATAAGGGATTTTTCATCTCACTTTTATTTCTGTGAGATTTATGCTACATTTGCCACAAATTACATTGAGTGGTGTATTTACATCCCACTATAATACTCTTTGTGTAATATAATTTTGTTTATGAGTATTTACATCAATGATCTATTGTCCTTCTTTCATGGGTTGTATGTTTTGAAAGATACCCATGTCGGTAAGGGAACCTTTCACCCTCCTTTTTTTAAAAGACTTATTTTGTTGGGTATTTTAATTTACATATTGTTATGTTGGTATATGTTCTCATATATCCTTATTGATGTAAATTTTATGTACAAGTGATGAGATACACTTTTTATCTCTCATCAACTCATTTTGATGTGATGCCGTTAGGCTTCCAAGGGAACTTTTTAACCCAATTTTGATTTCATTGGGTTCAACATGTAGTCATTGAATATGTCATCCATTGAATATGTGTGAATGACCTTTTATTGTTTTAAACTTAATATCCACTTATATTGGGTGTTTTTATATTTTTCACACATTTTTTGAGATTGATTTGTCCTTAATTTAAGGATACTTTCTTTATAGGGGATTTCATCACATTTGACATTTCTATTGAGAGTTCATTGTTGTTATGCACCAATTCACTCTTATATGGTGTATACACCGTCCTTTTAAGTATTATATCATGAATCCATTTATTCTCATGATATTATCATGTTATGACTAAATGTTATTCCTCAATTATTGTATTCAAGTGTCTCTAATTTTGGTAAAACCCCTTTAACCAAAATATCGCTTTAAATGTTTTAATTATTTGTTCTTATTAATATCCATGTTTTCAAAATGTTTTTAAGGATTTATTTATATGAATATTAATGGTTTAAAATTTTAAGCTTCAAGGTGGTATTGGACACTTTGATTCAAAAATCTCTTTATTAAATGTTTTAAATGGTTTTGGAAATGGTTTCTTTTTGTATGGATTCATTATTTCAAAATACTAAAATGTTATATTGTGATTGAACTGTGGAAATGTTTTGTTTCCATTATGCATGTTTTATGTGATACGTTTATGGTATGGTTCTTGGTCATTGTTATAAAAACGGGTGAGCCCGATATAGCTCTCCAATGCATTGGGTAACGTGAAGGAGTGAAATGTTAAGGTTTCTCTGAAGAGATTTAGGGAATATACTGTGATGGGTATTCCAAACGTAACCAAGAGGGTTACTCCCTACGTATGAATGTTAGGAATTCCTCAAGATTCCTTTATGACTTATGATTTCTATCATTTATTCATGATTTTATGAGGTAAGTTAAAGTGCCTATGTTTTATGGGTAAAGTATGATTTCATCCTTATGTATATATGAACTCATGTTTCCTTTCCATATTTTTATAACTCTTACTGAGCTTTTTATGCTCATCCCAAGTTTGTGAAATGTTTTTCACAGGTCAAGGGAAAGGTACATGATGTGATGATAGTGTCAAGGATGTGAAAAGAAAGAATCCGTGTTATATTTTAAATTTGTTTCTGTTGATGGGAAGAATGAATACTGTGTTTTATGTAACCACTTTGTTTAAATGTGGAATGTAATGCAAGTTTCACGATCTAATTATCTAAAACTCTAAACCTGAAAATATCCTCAATGTGTAATCTTGTAATAACTCAAGATTAAGTAAGGTTTAAGGCTGGGGCCTTATAGTTGGTATCAAAGGTCGGTTTAGATAACTTTAGAGGTTAGGGTATTCTCTAAGCACAAGTGACATTACCATAATGGTTAGGATTTCAGAAAGGTTCCTAGTTTTAGATAAAATGAATGAGTAAGTATATCTTACTGTTTATCGTCCTCATTAGTACATTATGGTTATGCTGATATACTCACACTGACCTTTTTGGTTTTAGTAAATGGCTGGGTCTAGCAGGCACCAAAGTGACAATGGGTTTGAAGGAAACTGTGGTGGTTCTCTGATTAAGATACTGGTAGAGATGGGGGATTCAATAAGGAATCTCATGGTTGTCCTAAACTAGCTATCAAGGAGTCATGATCAACCACTTCAACCTTGGTGAGTTCTCTAATGCATCATGTACAAGATTTCCAACTCAATGTGGAAATTCAGGTAACAATTATTAAGGTAACCATTAGGGTTTATATGATCCTTACTTTTGAGGTAATTATGGGTTATTATATGTTCTGATGGAAAATGAAAGGCATGAGATAAACTTGAGGTTAAAATATGTTATGATCATATTTGAAGATTTTATCTCATTTTTGGGAATGTTTTAAGAATTATATAGTTTTGTAAAAAGGACAACATGCAGACCGTGTGACTACCCGTCGCGTCGGACAAAGCTGCGGGAATCGAACCCACAACCAAAGTGCGGCTGGTATTTATCGCCTACCACTGGACTACGTGAAATCCTTGGTTAGTTTGACTGATTCTTTTTATTTATATGATTTTATGAATTAAGAGTAAGTTTATTTTGGGTTATTTATGAAAATTATTAACCTATCATGGAGGATATGTGATTAGGTTAATTACATTTCAATACGAGACTTTAGGAGAAACTAATGTAGTTTGGAGATAAATGTTACAATTTAAATTGGAAGACTATGTGACTAAATCCTTCAAATATGTGGGTTTCAATCTTAGATTGGTTTACTTTGAAGAATTTTATGGATAAATTGTTTATCGGATGGTCCTCGTTGAACTTTGGGTTTTGTTGGACAAATTTTGGAGATTAAGAATAGATTTTCTTTTTAAAGGGTTATCCTTTTCTGGATTATCTGACCTTGTACTAACCTTTTTGGTTTTGGTTTTGGTTAAATCCAAAAGACATGGGATGTATATAGTTCTCTTTTGTGGATTAGGTGATTCTCTAGAATTTTATTATAGTACTCTTAATGCGAACAAGTCTCCCTAAATACTCGTCTTTTGGAAAAAATATGAGTTTGATTAAGGGATGTAGTAAAAGTTGAAAGTCAACATGATAAGTGATTATGTTTACATATGAATAAATTCCTCAATAAAAAGTAACTTAAAACAAAAATGTTGTCTATTAACTATTCCTACTGGGGAATCGAATACCGTTTAACCCATCACAAGTTTGTGATTTTCTCATTGTTAACTTTATCCTAGACATGTTTACTATCACTCTCCCTCAAGAACATGACCCTTTGCTTTTTCTTCCATGTCCATTTTTTTCTACATGGATTCCTAGTATGGGTTAACTCGGGTGACCTCTGTACTTATCTTCCTTTATTTTAAAGCGATTGTTTTACCGACTCTTCTTCCGATGTGGGACTTTCAAGGATGTTTCCAAGCTCAATTTTTAAAATTGTGAGGACGCAATTCCCAAAAGGGGGGAAGGATGTAACACCCCAGGTAAATAAAGAATATTACATTTTCATATTTATCCATATTTGTGAATAAAATATTAATATGACTTTAGATGGGATGCTATGCTCGAGGGCGTACCCAAGACGCAACAACGAGTTTCTTGGTAATCTTACGTTGCACTATAATAATAAAATAATATTATTTTAAATGGTAGTTAACATGTAGCCGTTGTAATGGCGGGAATGGATAAAAATAACTAAAATATGATTATTTATGTTTTTAAATGTTTTAAAATTTATCCAATAAAGGATAGAGGCTTAAAATACGGAAAGAATTCAATTTTAGGCGTATATGCCCTAGTTCTCATTAAAGGTTCACTTATCACCTTTTGATGGAGAAATGTCATTAAATATAGTTTTTTCACTCTTATAAATTCTATTGGACCAAATATAACTCTTCTTGAGAATAGGGACATCAAAATTTACTTTGTGTAAATTTTTGGTATCTTTCCGATAGAGTTCATTTTTTTTAATGAATAGTGTAAAATGTTGTATTCTAATTCAAAACCTATTTTTAATATAATTTATTTAAATGATTAGATTATCTTTTGAATTGGTTTTAAAGAGAAATTAGAATATATTTTTACCATTAAATCCAATAGTGGTCGTTTGAATTAATTTCACTTTCAAATCAAACTTAAACCAGTGGCAATCTTTTGATACTTATTGTTTCATAAAAACACGCTATTTGCTCTGACAGCGAGAATTATTTATTAAATTAATTAATATGACTTATATATTTTGAATTTTGTAAAATAGACTTCATTTTTGAATTCGTAATATCAAATATATCTTAGGGTGAATTTTTGGGATTTTTCTGAAAAACATCAATTTTTGATGAATAGTGACACCACTAAGTGGTACTTATAAAAACTGATTTTTCCGTTTAAATGATATTTTGCCATCTTTGTGTTTTGAATTTCAAAAATCTGACATACATGGTTCTCATTAAAATGTAAAATGTGGTTCAATGAGATAAAAATAATTTTTTGGTGAATAGTAACTTATTAAGTTTTTAATCGCGATTAGAGGTAATTAGTGTAGTTTAAGGTAAAAATAATGTTTTAATAATATGAAATGAACTTGACACATGTCCTAACCTCATTTGATGTGTAATGGCCGACCAAGACAAGTCATGGGTAAACTTGGGGACCCCATGGAGCCACATTGGTTGGGAAATGACATAAATAACTTTTCATTTAATGTAAAAGTAAAAATGACACAAAGATGATATGTTTTACTAAAACAATTTTTAAGTGGGGTTATACAAGTCAGAGGTTTTATTATAAAAATTCATTGGAAAGCTAAAACGATTTCCTACATCATAGTAATTTTTTTATAATTTTTAGACACTATATAAATTAAATTATTTATGACATCATGATGATGCAGCGATGACCTCATTATTTAACGATTTAAATAAAATGGAAGGATAATGCAAAATCTAAGACCTAAACATGTCCAAAACCAATTGGATGGGTGGATTTCAAAACCTTATCACCCTATCCTCGAATTATATCAATGTGGGACCTTTTAGAACCGAAACACATTTTCAAATAAAGTAATATTTCTTACTTTCTAAAAGTGCCCCTCCTCTCCTCTTATAAAAGTCCCCCACCTCTACCTCATTTCACACACTCCTAAAGCCATTGGCTCGGCCAACCCCTGCCCATTTACTCTATCCACATCCCTCTCCTAATCCTAGAGGATTCCCTTTGGTCAGAATCCTTTCAAAGGAAACCTTTAGGCTCAAATCAAAAGAAGTTACAGTTTTAAAGGTAATTCATTCTCTGTTGTTCATTTGTTTTATTTTGGTTCTCCAACCCCCTAAACTCTTTTTATTTAGTTATTTTTTAAAAAAACCAGTATCTTCAATATACTAGGATGTTGTTATATGATTTATTCAAGCTAAACTCTCACACAACTACATCAAATGGTTAAAGAACATACGGTTTCCGTGGATGGCAAAATTCTGCCTCCCGAAACGATGATTGTTCAATACTCATTTAACAGCTTCAAAGGTGGACATTATGATGTCACTATTTTTATATATGATTTATAATATGTTTATGTTTTACTTATACTTCTGTATTTTTCATTTGTGTCTTACCTTTATTGCTTCCATTATGGGTATACACGATATCTTCATTTTAGGAAGTGCGGACTACCGCCCCCTCAATGTGATGTGATTCGTTAATGCCATACGTGGGACGTATAAGGGATGGATTTAATGTTATTATATATGATGTTATACTGTAATTATTATATACATCTATATCATTATTATTTCATACCATTAAAGTATGAGATATAAATGAAAGTAGCATTCATGCGTACGTACGGCTTACCGTCTCCATGAACGGTGCATTTCATTTCTTATCCCCAAATGTAATGTACTATTATAAGTACATGTATATAATGGATATATATAATGAATGATACATCTAAATGATGAATATAATTCTGTAATTAAAATATACATACCTCTCATTTAGTTTTAATTCCATTAATATGACAAAGAAATGAAAGTAGCGTTCATGCGTACGTACGGCTTACCGTCTCCATGAACGGTGCATTTCATTTCTTACCTCTGAATGATTATGTAATATTATAAATACATTTATATTCTGGATATATACGATATATATGATATCCAAATCAGGAATGTCATTGTGGATATAAATAACCTTTGACCACATGAACAACATGTAATTGTAAGAAGTCCACTTTCGACTTAAGAACCAAATATCGACAAAACAATCATTATTAACTTAATGATTACATAATGTTTATAACATGGAAATAAGTGATATAAAAGGATTAATAAACTTTAAAAATGTTCTTAATCAATTATAAATTAACTCAAGTTTATTATTAAGTAGATTAAAGAACGATCGAGTCAAGTCGGACCCAAGGTAAGGGATCCTACTCCTCTCTTTCTTTTTAAGTACACATTTTTATGTCATTCCATTTAAAGCTCATCTTTCTTGTTATTGGGATGATATATTATATTAAACATACTGTAATGTTTATGTTCATGTGATGAGAGACCCTATTCTATCTCATCAATCCATTTTTGAGGTTTTGAGTGGCGTCGTTAGGCTGCCGAACTTTCGTAAGAGATCTAACCTCTCTCTTTCTTTTTAAGTACTCTCCTTTATGTCACTTCTTTTAAGCTCCTATTTTTAATGTTGCGGGATGTTATATTATATTCCTCTTGATGTAAATTTTATTGTAATGTGATGAGATACCCTATTTGATCTCATCAATCCATATTCGGAAGTTTTATATGGCGCCATTAGGCTGCCGAGTTTTCGTAAGGGATTTTTCATCTCACTTTTATTCCCGTGACATTTATGCTACATTTGCCACAAATTCCATTGAGTGGTGTATGTACTGCACATTATTCTACTCTTTGTGTAATATACTTCCGTTTATGAGTATTTACAACAATGATCTATTGTCCTTCTTTCATGGGGTGTATGTTTTGAAAGATACCCAAGTCGGTAAGGGAACCTTTCACCCTCCTCTTTTTTAAAAGACTTCTTTTGTTGGGTCTTTTAATTTACATATTTTTATGTTGGGATATGTTCTAATATATCCTTATTGATGTAAATTTTTTGTCCAAGTGATGATATACACTTTTTATCTCTCATCAACTCATTTTGATGTGATGCCGTTAGGCTGTCAGGGGAACTTTTTATCCCAATTTCGATTTCTTTGGGTTCAACATGTAGTCATTGAATATGTCATCCATTGAATATGTGTGAATGACCTTTTATTGTTTTAAACGTAATATCCACTTATATTGGGTGTATTTATATTTTTCACACATTTTTTAAGATTGAATTCTCCTTAATTTAAGGATACCTTCTTTATAGGGGATTTCATCACATTTGACATTTCTATTGAGAGTTCATTGTTGTTATGAACCAATTCACTCTTATATGATGTATACACTGTCCTTTGGAGTATTATATCATGAATCCATTTATTCTAATGATATTATAAAGTTATGACTAAATTTTATTCCTCAATTATTGTATTCAAGTTTCTCTAATTTTGGTAAAACCCCTTTAACCAAAATATCACTTTAAATGTTTTAATTATTTGTTCTTATTAATATCCATGTTTTCTAAATGCTTTTAAGGATTTATTTATATGGATATTAATGGTTTAAAATTTTAAACATCAAGGTGGTATGGGACACATTGATTCAAAAATCTCTTTATTAAATGTTTTAAAGGGTTTTGGATATGGTTTCTTTTTGTACGAATTCATTATTTCAAAATACTAAAATGTTATATTATGATTGAAATGTGGAAATGTTTTTTTCCTTTATGCATGTTTTATGTGATACGATTATGTTATGGTTCTTGGGAATTGATATGAAAATGGGTGGTTCTGTGATAAACTAAGGGCGGGTGAGCCCGATATATCTCTCCAATGCATTGGGTAAAGCCATGCTGTGAAACGTTAAGGTTTCTCCGAAGAGATTTAGGGAATATACTGTGATGGGTATTCCAAACGTAACCAAAAGGGTTACTCCCTATGTAAGAATGTTATGAATGCCTAAAGATACCTTTATGTCTTTTGATTTCTATGATTTATTCATGATTTTATGAGGTAAGATAAAGTGCCTATGTTTTATGGGTAAAGTATGATTTCATCCTTATGTATATATGAACTCATGTTTCCTTTCCATATTTTTATAACTCTTACTGAGATTTTTATGCTCATCCCAAGTTTTTGAAATGTTTTTTCACAGGTTAAGGGAAAGGTACATGATGTGATGATAGTGTCAAGGATGTGTCAAGAAAGAATCCGTGTTATATTTTAAATATGTTTTCATTGATGGGAAGAATGAATACTGTCTTTTATATAACCACTTTGTTTAAATGTGGGATGTAATGAAAGTTTCATGATCTAATTCTCTTAAACTCTAAACCTGAAAAGATTCTCAAGGTGTAATCTTGTAATAACTCAAGATTAAGTAAGTTTTAAGGCTACGGCCTTATAAATTTCATTGTCATACACATGGGAATAGAAACCATGTATTCTTATATTATAATAATTAAACATCCCAAAGGACATATCATTGTGTTTTTTCACACTAATAATCCCATAAATATTGTCATGAGAAAAACGTGTACCCAGTATCAATCAGACATTTAACCCAAGACTCAATCCATTGGTTGTCCTCACTAGATCATTATTGATCACCTGTGACTAATAACCTATCATGTCTATCTATCATAATTTTTGTAACTCAATTAATTATATGAACATACACATCCTCACTGAAATAACAATTGTTTAATTAAATATAAATTAAAATCCCGTATATTTATTAAGAATCTTAATTTCTACCCAAACATAACCACAATTATATCCATAATTCTACTGAATGAATATAGTGACAAGAATTTAAAACATCTCTCACCCTTTATCAAATCAATGATATCATTGTAAAACCAATATTATTCAATAAAAGCACATGGGACAAACTATTTTACTATATACAACAAAAAACATACATTGTCACATTAGTTACCAATAAAATAATAGGATTTTTGTAACAAAAATTGATTTTATGGTATGTCCCTTTTAAAATTAACATATTTTATAGCTTATCTTCTATTCAACACTATATTTAAAACCATGATATACATTAAAATATTATCATGAACATTACATGAGTATTGCGACTAATCTAAATAGTAATGTTTCTATCAGATTAATGACCTCAACTATGAATGTATAAATATAATTTAAGTATCCAATAAATTAAAATATGATATCTTTATATCATGTAATAAGTAAATAACTGATTTATAATTGATAAGTATTGTTTTGTTTCATTGTAAAGTGAAAATGTTGATTTAAAATATTATAATTAATAAAATGACATAATCTATTAATTATGTTACCAATAAATATAAATCAAATAATTTTTTTCTTATGATTATTATATAATTTTATGTCACCATAATAATTTTTATGCTGTAATAAATTCATTTATAATTTAAAAATTGTTATATTTTCAAATAAATGATGATTTAATTAAAAATAAATATTTTCATAACTGGAAAAATATTTCAGAAAAATTGGTTCCTTTTATAAATATAATTATCAAAAAATTATTTGGGTGATTTTTTGGGATTTTTTTAGATGTTTGTGAATTTTTGGGTAATACAAAAATATGGTAATTTAAATTATTTGATGAATACATGAATTATGTACTCATGGGTGATGTATTGATTGGGTAAAAAACCATTCGTTATAAATAAAATTAAATATTTTATATATTTATCTACATTTATTCTCCTTATTGGTAGTGTTTATCCAACATAATAAACTAATTATTTAAATAATAAAATACACATCTTTTCTCCACAATAGATGTATCCCATCACCTCCGATTCTCTAAAAACATTATAATCCTAATGTATTTCTTATATTCTAAAAAAATCCACTAATAAAATACTACCCATGTTATGGATATGATATTCTATCAAAAATAAAAATATACTTTCCCTTAATGAGGTTATCAAGGAGTCACTATATAATAGGTATAGTCCTATTTTGTTCTCTTTTAATATCTTTTAATTTATTTTCATCTCATATTCTCCCCAAACCTCCTCAATCAAAAAATTCATAATAACTCATGTATATTTTTTATATTATAATTTTTTATGGTAATGTAATGTCCATCATCACAAACTTTTTCTCTCACAATAATTCTATAAATGAAAACATCAAATGTGATTTGTCGATTTATTGCCACAATAAATGGTGTCTTTTCGTTTTCAATTACAACATGCATAGATGATCATAGAACCATTATTTTGGATAAATAATATGGTATGATATATATTAAAAGTTATTTATTATTCCATAACAAATAGATAATGATTATATCAGCTATAGTTATCTAAGTTTGTGATTGTAATAAAAACAACAAAAATAAATAATTAATTCAAATTATAATTTAATATAATAAATCATTATCATCCCATAAAAAATGATATATAAGATGTTTTTATCGTATTTATGTTAATCAATAACATATAATTTCAATTATGTAGAAAATTTCTCCTTTTACATGAACGTAGCTACTTGAATGAAAGAGGACATATAATTAATAACTATGAAAATTAAATGTCTATCAAAGATGAAATTGTGTTATATAACACATAGAAATGCCCAAAAATGAATATAATTAAATTGAAATAAAAAAATACATGTATAAGATATTATGAATTAATTAATTAATTTCATTAATTTTATTACCCATGAAATTATGTTCAAGTACACTACACTTTCTCACATATGGTGAGGGATTCTTATCTCACTTTTTTATATGTGACATATGCCTTATTAAAAAGTTATTTCTTATGGGAGGTGTATGTATACATACCATTGGTATATATAATCATTAATACCATTAATTTCATTGTATTAAATTGTTTAATGTTTGAATTATAATTTTTATTGGGAATCTGATGCTCAGACTTTCTATTAAACCATAATATTTTGAATGTTACATCACATCGTTTCAAGGAAATATTTTTCATAAATTACACAACTATTGTGGACAATCCCAAATTCATGGTACCTAAATTTCTTGAGGAATATCATTCCAACTTATAATTTCATTTCCTATTATAAATTTTTCTTGAAATTTTATTTTTAAAAATAATTAATTTCAATGTAAAATTTGTTTTTTCTCAAGAAAATTTCAATGATATTTTTAGAATATTTTTTGTAATGTTCGCAGTATTTTTTGGATATTATGAATAATTTTGGATTATATGATATGATAACATATACTATATTTTAGTAAATTGTTCATTATCATTTTTACTGTAGATGTATTATTCGAATACCACTCCACCAGATCACTATGGATTGTTTATGATTATGTTTACTGATTGGCGAAATTAAATACATTACATATGCTAGAATAAATATGAATGTATAAGTTTATTCTGATTATAAACTTTTATTTATGTTATATGTAAGATGTATTAGGTGTATGTTGGGAATTTCTTGAGAACCTCGATGTATCCCTAGGTTTGATGAGGATATCTAACCAGTTTTTGGCCGACACTATGTACATTTATATTTACTTCTTTGTTGAGTCCCTGATTGTATTTCTATGATGTCCCACATTATCAATTCACTAGTTATAAAAATATTTTTTTGATAATCCATGTTATTATTCGACAATTAGAATATGTATTATTATGATTCATTATCATGTACTTATTTATATGTAATTACATTGATAATTTTTATTCCAATCATATTATTCAAAAGATTATGTATTAATGGTATCATTTTTTATTTATTTATCCTTGATTATGTTTTAGTTTATTTGATATATTCAATTATATCCTTACCTTTACTATGCATCTACGATCTCCAATTTCATATGTTTTATGTTCTCTAATGATGAAAATATGTATATTATTATTTAAAAGTTGGGATAATCTAGATGAATGGGGATGTATCCTATATGGATTATAAGTTTTCATTAATTTTAGGTTTTTATATAAAATATATTTTTTGTTTCTGAGTTTTACTCGTAGATAATCCTTTCAGTCATTTGGGTTTTAATTGTTCGTAATTCATACCAATTAAATAAATTAAGGCACCAGCTCAAGATTATTGTGGATGGGGTATTAATATATGGAATGAGAGAATGGTTTGTAGAGTATTTTGATTCTTGATTTTGAAATACATGATTATGGAAGAAAAAACATTGATAGAATTTTAGGATAACTTTAGAATATCATCCCAAAAAAACCTTATTTATGAGATTATCTATGTAGAAAATTTTCAATTTATGTAATGCATTTCACTTTTTTTGGGAGTATACATTATGTTTCAATAAAATTTGTCTTAATTTACTATCTGAATCTATCTAAAAATTAATCCTCATAGAATGAAATGGAACCTCACAAATGCACATGATTGATAGAGTTAGGAGGAACAAATCATTTATGGTTATATTCCAATATTTCGAAGGGAACATGTCTCCAAAAAATTATCATTATATGATGATATGATATCATTTGATAATACAAAAAATATATAATTATATAGTAATTATGTTTTAATAGAGAATCATTAGAGGAAGACAATATTTGGGATAAACATGAAAAATGTAAATATCAAAAAGGCATATATTCACACATGTGATAATTGAGGAAAGAAACACCATTGTACATGAATAAAAGTAATTTTATTTTTCTTAAAGTGTGGAGAGAAGGCCCATCGAGATCGTTATTGTGTCAAATAATATTTTCTATTGGTCGAAGAATAAAATTGTACTAATTAATGTTTTTATGTTTTTGGAATCAAGAATTATGTTGTGAAATTATTTTATAAATGATATTCTTGTAATAATAATTTTGAGATAAATAAATATTTTTCCCTCATACTTATTCATTACTAAATTATAAGAATGCATTGAATAACACCATTAACAATGTCAAGTGATCTTTCTGTAAGAGTATCTTTCAGAAAACACATGAATTAAGAAGCATAAGTATACATATATTCATGAATTTGAGATTAAATAAATAGATATTTATGAAATATTATTAGTGACCGTGATGGTGGTTTGTGATCTGATGGAAAATGGTATGGTGGAATTATATGATGTTTGGTTTCAATGAACATATTCAATAACATGAGATTTTAATCTTGAAATGACGAATGATTTTTTATGGTTTAATGAATATTAAGGTATTAATAAATTATTATTTTATAATGAAGAAAAATAATATTTTAAAAAAATATAATGGAACATTTATTTTTGAAATTTAGTGGCCTTCGTTCTAAATTTTTTGGTGTCGATTTGAAAAAACATGTTTTCATTGAGTTTTATGGTTATATACATATATAATGTATTAATTAGAAAATATGAAATTATGTTTTTTTGATATAATTTTACAACCATTTTGGATTTATTAAACATTTAATGGTTGATGGAATGACTTTAGAAAAAAAGGAATGATTAAATGTCGTTCAAGTATAACAATTAATCTTGAATATACATCACTAGGTGTGAGAAATGAATTGAAATAAATCAATGAACAATGAAAGGATGATACTAGACTTATAAAATTGAATGTAATCATGATTTTTTATTTTATAAATAGCTTCTCTATGAAATAAAATAATACATCTACTCTTGTAAAAATATTTGGAATCAAAAAAAAGTTATATGTTTATTTTTCAATATGAGAAATTTTTGGTCTTTTTACAGTTTATAACATTGTTGTTTTGTAATGAATAATATTATAATTAAAATATTCCCTATAACTCCACATTATATATTGATGGTTATATTTTTTGCCTTGTTTATATTTTCCATCGATACTAAATTTATCTTATTGGACTGCTTTATAATGTGGTTACCTTCACATTTATCTTTGCCTATTTTTTATAGAATGTTTTGTAAAGAATTTAATGACATGGTATTTCCCAAATTGTATTTTAAAATGAAAATCTTCTAACTACCAATCACATTCTTAAATTGATAGGATAAAATTTATATAATTATAGGAGACTGTAAAACCTAATTATTATATGGTATGAATATTTTTAATTTAATACATTCGATAGCATATGTTGAATGGAACACCATTTTAAAAACCATGGTATACTATCAAAATTTAACATGGGAATTGGAATAATAATGTGACTGATAGGAATAGTAATGCGACCATTATAATAATAAAATAATTAATGAAATTTTCAATAGAATTTAGGTGTCTTAAAAATAAAAACATGATATATTAATATCTTGGAATAAGTAAATAAATGTTTTAGATTTAATAAATAGGTTGCTGGTACTTTTCTTAAATGTAACTTTTTATTTAAAATTTTATAAATAATATAGTTATTTAAAAGGGAATTTTAATTTAGAAAATATATTCATTAATTAATAATTTTTTGAAATATGATTATAATATTTCATTATAATAACTTAATTACTTGTTTAACGTTCCATAAAAGGATTTATTATTGTAAATTCATTATTTTTCGAATAAATTATGATTTTATTCATAATTGATATTTCAGTTTAATAGAAAATTAAAATCATTAAATTTAGTTCCTCTTTTGAATATACATTAATGAAAAATTTATTTTTCTCTTTTGTGATTTTTTTAAATAGTAGATTATTTTTTTAATAGTTTAATATGGTAATTTATTATATTTAACAAAGACATTAATTATTGAGTAATGGATGATGTATGTCTGTGTTATAACCCCAATGGATTGAACTCACATGAATTATATATTATATTTATTTCAAGAGTCATCATTATTGATATTATTTAGACAAAATAATAAACTAATGAACAAAATAGTTAAAAAAAAACCCTCTACTCTACTATGAAAACCACCCCTCATGATCCTATACCCTTCAACCTTCTATGATGTGATCATGGTTATATTATCGAAAATTTGTTTCTCAAAGATCTTCATCACATCCTTGTATCTTTGTTCTCACAAAAATACCAACCACATTTTCGTAAAAGAGATTCTCAAGGAGACACTATACAAGAGTTAAAACCCCATTTCATTCTCTTTTAAATTATTTAAATTTATTTATTTTTATTCCTCCCTATAACTCTATTTCAAAAAAAATGAGAACTATAGTATCTTAAATATAATGAAATTTTATTATGATAATGGATTATTAATCACAAAACCCGATATCATTTTCCTTGTATTTTAAAATTGAAAACATTGTCCATGATGTGTCGATTTACCACTATCAAGGACTATAGATCATCACATTTCATTTCCATCATTAAGGATGGACACAAAAAAATTATTATGGTTAAATAAGAATTTATAATACATAAAATAATATATATAATTATTTGGAAAAAATATATAAACATTTTATTAACTAGAATAAAATTGGTTTGTGATGGACCAAAACACGGACAAAAATAATTTAAATCATTTTCATTATGTTTTTATCTAATAAATAATTATAATAACATAAAAATGATAAAAATTATTATATAAACATATATATATTCATTAATAACCTAATATTTTAATTTTGTAAAAATATTCCCATTTTGAATGAACTTCCACATTAGTATACAAGTGACGATCATGAAAAACTTGTAAACGTACACTCATTGAAAGATGAAATTGGATATTATAACTCATAAAAAATGAAATATATGAATCTAATAATATTATAAATATTAATATACATGTTGAAAATGTCATAAATTAAATAAATAATGTATTTAATTTGATTATCTTGGACATTAGGTATATAAGTAGAACAAAATAAGACATAAGGTAAGGGTTTCTTATCTCACATTTATTTTAGTGAAATATTCCTTATTAACCTCTTCATTCTTCTATGTTGGGTTTGTATACTTCATTTTCATATGTAATTTCATGAATAAATCTACATTTATGGTATTAAAATTTTTCTGTTGATAATTTCTACATTTATAGGGCATAAGATGATCACACATTTTTCTAAAATACAAATTTTAATGTTTTATAAATGATTAAAGAAATCTTTTTAAAAAAATTATAAGATTTTTTAGGATTTTTCAATTCCACGATATCTTAGTGCATTGAAAAATAATATAGCAGTATATAATGTCATTATAAAATTATTTTTTTTAAAATTCAATGGATTTTGAAATAAAATATATCAATATAAAAGTTTTAGTTCTTGTTGTAAATTTTCATTTATTTATTTAAGGTATTTTCATCTATGTCTACAATGAATGTTGAATATTATGATTAATTGATAACGGTATTTTGTGATACCATATACCATATTTCACTAAATTTATATTATAATTTTGATTTGGTACATTTTATCTTGATAAATTTTATCCATATTACTCTGGAATGATTGTGATTATGTTTTCTAATTGGGGATATTATTTAACTTTATTTTTATACATTCAATATGAATGTATTAGTTTATTTAATATTTACCCCTTCATGTATGGAATGATTTATATATACTAACTAGTCGAAAAAGACTAATATAGAAAACTATGCATCAATGTGATTCATGAGACCAACAAGACTAGGTTTTGGATGAGGTCTTACATATTTATATAGGCTTATCGATTGAGACCCTGAGAGTATGTTTATGATCTCCCAATATATATATTATCTAATTATGAGATTAATTATATATAATCATTTTGATTATTCGACTAGTAAAATATCAATGGTAATATTTAATTCTAATTTTCTTAAATATATTTCATTATTTTTATCGTCTTTTATTCTTATCATATTATTCTCATTTTTATGTTTTAATGAAGTCTGTATTTAGTTAAACACCATGAGATATTATTTATGTTTAATTTTGATAAATTACGAAATATTCATACCCTTATTGATCATATTAGAGCACACTTATCTTATGTTTTATTTTTTCCTATGATTCCATGATATATATTATGATTGAAATGTAGGGATAATATAGGAGAATGTGGATATTTCCAATTTAGTTTCTATGTTTTTTACACATTATATTTTAATAAAAAAATATTTTATACTTACTTCCATGTACAATTAACAAACCATTACATTGGGATGTGATTGGTTATTCATTGAACCAATTTAATATATTAAGGCACTAGATCAAAGATACTAGGTTCATGGTATTTACAATTTCCAGGCTATTCAGATGATAATTTCTAAAAATGTGAATAATTCCACATTCATCCGACATTGGCTTCCCAAAATCATCTTTCACAGCCCCTAATATAGATCCATGATGGTTAAATATTATCCCCGTATGAAATAATAGTGATCCCTCAAACATCCGAGGGGAGTTTCAAAATAAACCAGACACACCCATACTCTTGGTGATTTGTTAGTCGACCCATACAAACATGTATTACAGTCTTAATATAGCAGAAACTATAATTATTCCTCCACAACTCAGTCACAATACTCAATGATCTCGTCGACCGAAATATCTAAAACATTTCATTATATTGTTTTTTTGATAAAAAGTGTACCTTTAAGTTCACATTTTTCCTCCACTTAAAATATAGGTTACATGCAATTGGTGGAATTTTGGGTTTTATAACCTTTAGGATACATGAATTTCAATATAAAATTTCATATTTTCACTGTTTTATATAGTATTACAAAGGAATCGTGAGTTTTGAATTTATTTTAATATTCCTTTCCTACATTGAGTTTTGTGTCGCCATAATTTTAATTTATAAAATTAATTTTAATTCACTCCTTTTCTAAAAATTAGACATTTCATTGAGTAAATATTTATATTAGTTGTGTGAATCGTGACATATCATTGATATGTGGTCTATTCTATCATATTTACTCTGCATATTTTTTCATTTTATATTTTTATTTGGCACTCCTTTCAATAACATTTGTATGAACACTCTTCTAATTCCAAAAACCCTTCTAGGGGAAAATGATCTACATCCAGATAAATCCCATGTATTATGATATATATTATTTAATAATGATATTATTTAAATAAAAAAATATTTTATCTAATATTCTATTGATGTCTTTAAAAAAATTAAAATGAATTCAATGATATGTAATATTTCCATCTTAAATAAAAAATGATTTTTTCTCATTTGTTATATTATCATTAAATTTAGTAACTATAATGAAATAGTATATTTATATATATATTACTACTTAATTGATTAATAGTCATTACAGTTCAAAAATATGTACATGAATATCTTAAGGGTTTATTTTATTTAGAGAATAGTTACCCAATATTTTTATTTCAAGATTTATCATCAAATTTTCCCATAAATATCCTCCCATTTATTAATTGTCATATAAATACAATACATAACCTATTCTTTATAACCTAGGGATGAAAAAGATGTGAATTGGTAATCTTAGATACATAGTAAGTGTAAAAAAGAAAGAAATAAACCAATGATAATTAGAAATCATAATATACTAATAATTTTATTTGACTATGATTAAAAAATTAAAAAAAATTTCCCAATAAATCATGGACCAGAAACATGATCCATGAAATAAAACCATATCATTTCAATATTAATGAACCAAAATTATAGGAAATCATCAAAACTATATCAAGAACCACATGTTAATTTTCTATAATCGTGGAGTATTCATATGTATATAATATATTTCAATATATCATGGATAACACATGAGACCATAATATCATAATAGATTCGGCATTATCTAATGTTTCTCATTTAATATCAGATCACGGATCATCATCTATTTTACATAGTGGGAAATGCACATCATCTTATTTCCCATAGTCGATCATGAACGTTACCTTATTCCCTATTATTATCTAATTATTTATAATACAATACCCAAATCATTGGAGATAAATATATGTCCCACCCATAATATAATTATAATCAATCATATTAGTGCCCCAAAATCATAAAACCATCATTATATCATAACATAGGAATTAGAAATGTTTCATTATAGAAAAAAAATATGGAGTAGAAATATGTTTTAGAAACATATATTTATCATAATCATAAACCACCTAAACCATTAATAATTAAGTAATGATTATATTATATTCACTTTTATACATATTACACAATATAGGTTACAGACTTTGATGAATAGAAATTCCCTAAAATATCATTAAAATGTTGTTTATGAATATCTCAATTATATATTGAAAAATAATCATTAAAATAAAAAACAATCCAAAATATAATATATAATGCTTTATTTTAAAATAAAAATATAAACATGTATTGTAATTTTTACATTATTTGTTGTGCATGATGATGGGAAATAATATTCTTATTGTAAACATTGAAATACAATTTCATTCATAATTTTGGTAAAATCCCTAAAGAGACTACATTGGAAAAAAACAAGAGGATTCCTTTTAAAATATTTTTGTAATTATTGAATCATGGGTTCATTTATTGTAAAAAAATCATGGAAAAAATTATAAATATATGAATTATTATTTTGGAAAATAAGGACATGTAGGAAAAATAATTTTTTCCGATGAGTGAAACAAAATCAGTTTTTCATTTAAAAAATTGATTATTATGTACATATATAGAGTAAAATGTAATAAAATATTTTTATGTATTGATAAAAATATATTTAATTATAATACATTAGTTTTTTTATTGGTTAATCATAATATATAATCATTGGAAGAATGTTCTAGGCAACCCTGTTATATAATAAATTTTTACATTAATCTTTTTCCACATCGGTATATTTTGAATTGAATGAACATTATATAAAGAGAATTATTTATATATTTATATCCCATAAATATCATTATATTGAGTAAAAAACGCTTTCAATGTATGTATATACCCCCACATTAAGGTAATAATTGGTTAATATGGCGTTTGTACCAAAAAAATAAATTTCACATGAAAATTCATTACCATTGTTTTTATATATGATTAATAAGACCCATGAAATAAGGATATAATTTTAAATATAAAATATAATTAAAAGAATTAGGAAAGTTATAAAACATGTAAATGGGGTTATTATATACATCACATCAATTAAACTAGTGTTAAAAATGGTGTATGTCTCTTATTAATAATAGTGAGCCAAGTAATTAATTATATTTTTTCTCAAATTACATCACACATATTAAATCATCCTGTATAGTAAATATTTTTTTAATATAAAAAATTTAATGAAAATTATTTTATATATCATATAATATATCTATATCTTATGAATTCGTATTATATATTTAATAATCATTATTTTTTTAAAATCTTATTTTTGGTCAAAACTACTTTTTTGGTGGTATGATTTGGATTTATTTTCCTTTCCTTATATTTTCATCAGACATTTATAATCTCCACAAATGTTACCCTAATAAAAATATAACACACACACACGTATATATAAGTATATGTCTGTTTGTAAAATTTTTATTTATTTTGAAAAATCCTTTATTGTATGTGATAGAAAATTAATTGAACTAATTCTGGAGATGATAGTACATACATACACACAAACATTATTTTATTTTTCTTAATATAAAAAATGATATAAAGGAAAATAATAAATAATTTTATAGAATAAATTTTTTATGACACATAATCATTAAAACTATATCTGTTATGTTTAGTGTTATCACTTAGTGATGAACAAATATCATCATTTCGTGAGGTAGTAGTCTTCTGTAGAGAGAAGTGACGTTATCCTATTCCCAGGGAATAAAAGGTAAGAATGTATATGTGAAATTATAAATAAATAATTATATTTATTTCATAAATATAACATCCAAATGTATCATCCATCATTACATATGTGTGTGTGTGTGTTTGTGTGTTTGTGTATTAGAGGTGGTGATCAAAATTGAACTACATCGGTTCGTAAGGAAGTAGCCGACCATACACACCATCCACAGTTTTGTCTTCCACTTGATGTGAGAGAAAATAGATGACCAAAATTATGTATACATAATTAAATCTATGTATATTAGACAAATATTTTATTCTATCATTTTTAATGGGATTAAATGAGATGGAGAATAATTAAAATTAAAACGCATGATTATGGACTATTCCACCGCTTCAAAAAAAAATTTCATTACACTCAATGTCATCATTAGTGGGTTTAATATTAAAAAAACTAAACTAGGATGTGTATATTGAAGTATAGAATAATGTTTTATAGGTATTGGTGATCCAAAAGGTTTTCGAAGTATCAATATTAGAGGATAGTGGGTGTCCATTCGTAAGAGGGGGAGATGAGGCACATGGAATATTTATAACGAAAAAGGTGCACACATATTTTAATAAATGAAAACATGCTATAAAATTGAACATTATTAAAACTTATAAGATATAAATTTTAAATATTTCTATAAAATGATCTTTAGAAACGTTTTTAGGTCATTTCAACCATTATATTTTTAGTTTAACCCCAATACAATCCAATTTATCCATAACCACAATAGTTAATTTTTATAGTTTTTACTATTCATTCATACCAAAAGATAATTTGAGAATATTATATAATAAATATTATTAATTATCAAATATTGAATAGATTTTAAAAATACCATTAAGAGAGGTATAAATTTTTAATATAATATTTAACATGTCGAAATGATTAAATTATGTGTTTTTTTATAATATATATTATTCATACTCAAATATGGAATTTATTTTCTCCAATAATTTTTTATAAATTTTCAATATTTTGTGTACATTTAAGATGTGATAAAACAATTTTTTAGAAAGTAGTACATTCGAAACATTTAATGAAATTACCAAAAATATTATTAATTTTAATCAATATGATATAATTATTTGAAACAATTATACATAATATTTAAAATATATTTTTCCATCTTAATTCATCCCTTTTTTAGATTTTTTATTATGTTCATGGTTAAATAAACTTATTAACATTCTTTCAACATTTATTAAAACTAATTATTTCATTTATCATAAGCAATGGAAGTAATTAAATTTATTTGAAAAAAACATATTTTTTAAAATATGATGGTGTTAAGTTCTACCCCCATCTAGATTATTTCCTACCCCATAAAACAATAATTATTTATAAAAACTTAAGATTTTTATAAATCAGTACATCATTAGGAATTTACATATCTTTTTTATATTAATGGATTCACCACAATACATTATCTGGGAAGGTAGTCATATTTGGTAGTACTTTCTATCTAAAATAATGAATCTAAAATAGTTATTACTTAAAATAATTATCACAATCTAGTTAAACAAAACCTTATTTTAGTACACGTGAAGGATCATGTATCTACTTTTTCATGGGGGAAAGAAGGAACTAATTGTGGAATTTAGAGAGGTTTAATGGAAGCGCCAATCGGTATTATACCTATATGATACGGTCATCACATTTAAAAGGACCATTATAAATTGAATTAGTTATCACATCATTCCAAATATCATAAATTAATTTCCAGTTTAAATTATTAGAAACACCGTTTCACCAACATCATATTCCATATAATGCTAGCAATTTATAGTATTAATTTTATACCCACATTCTGCAACCATTATGTGTGGCTGAATGACATTAAATTCTTCTTCCATTTTTTAATCTTTATCATCTTCAAAATTAATAAATTATATTACATTCATCATAGTGAATTAATGTTCAATAGTATAATTTCCCAGTAGGAATCACTTCATAACTAGTTTCCAGACTACTTTCTTGATGGCCTCAAGTGCACATCCCTATGTGCCTGAGGCTACCGATAAGAAACGGGGTTCCAATGATTGTACAATACAGATAATGATACCACCATATTAGTGTAGAAAAATTTAAAAATAAGCAACAAATTAAAAAAAGTAGTATAATATAATGTAGCAGTAACAAATCAGATAAACAAGTAATTCCAAATTATTAATAAATAAAAGTGACAACGAAAAATATAACATCATACCAGTTAATGAGATGACACGATATATAATAATAATAATTATATAATGTAATACATATACACTAATAAATATAAATAAAAATTCTAAAGGCTATATTTGTGAGAATAACAAGAATCATATCATTCAAGTTCAACTAAGATCCCATGTACAATAAAAACAATACATGCCAAATCCATAAATATGATTTGAATCTTTGATGTCTTTTGGGTACAAAATGTGTGGTTCAAAAATGTTGGAGATACATTCAGTAACCTACCACCAATGATGTCGAGTGTTCTCTACAATATGAGTATAAATTATAATAGTTTTCATATATGTTAACAATGTAATAAATTAAATAAGAAATACATGTTGGACTTGTGTGTCTCCAATTAAAAATTTAAAACCACACCAACATCAGGCTATGCTAGAATACCACTGAAAATGTGACATTATTTAAACATATATATGAATATATAAATATATATATATATATATAATAACATATATTATAAAATATTTATGTATATTTTACTACACATGACTAGAGGGATAAAACTAAGGCATCTATAAAATAATTACACCATGTCCACATTATTAATTAAGGGATTGACCAAATCATCCTCTCGGGGGATCATAGACAAGGTAATAAATTTATAAAAGTCATATGTGACCTTTGTTAAACCAATATACATAGTGTTATAATAAAAAGTAATGTAGATAATTATCCTTATTATAATGAGTTTTTTCATTAAATTCCTAATTAGGAATCCACTTATTTCCCACAGAGTATTGTAATTTACTTTAACAATGATACTACAAAAGGTAGCATGTTTAAGGATCCAAGGAATCACTGCATGATTTTTTTTATAATTGAATTAGATAATGACCTCATTTGATTAATTACATATATAGAAGCGATGTTTTGACAATGTAATATCATAATAAATTTACTATTTGAGCATGTCTAATGAACTCACAGTAGAAATATATTTAATAGTCATTTTACATATAATTTGATATATCCTAATAGATCACCCAAAAAATTATATCTATGGTACCAAAGTATTAGACAAGGTATAATTAATTCATTTATTCTATGATAACATGAATGAATATTCATGTAATAAACCCATGCATCAATCATGGTGTAATATAATTTTTCTAACCATTTATATTTATTTTATAATGGATTAAATGTTAGTAAGTATGTCATATCACTTTTCGAGTATTAGTAATTGAGGGTCAATGTCTAGATAAATTACATATCACAATTTATCTATATTTTTTTCAATTTTAATTTTTAAATAATGAAATATTAATGGGAAATTCCATGACATTTATCATTTTAACCAATCTAAATAATTCAATTACATATATTTATCACAACAACTACAAGAAATGACGTAAAAAATCCATTGAATGCATTTTTCACAACCAATGGTAAATACTCATCTTAATCATCCTACTGAATTTCAATTGGTCATTTTCTTTATGATTGAGGGTATAAAATATCATAGATAATTATTATATTCTATGTGTATCATTCATACCACAAATAGTTGATTTAATTTCATTTAATAATTTTACTTTATTTAATGACACCTATTCTATCAATGAAAGGATGAATATATATGTATAGTAGTAATGTTATCTATTTAATGGTTATTGATCCATGTAAATGAAGTTTATCAATTTTAAATGGTTGGGGAGAAATGCACAGTTAAGAATACAATGATTATACAAGGGTTTTATAACAAATTTTCATAAGTATTACTCACTCTTCAAGTAAATATTGATGTAGAGTATCCAATATAACTCAGAAAAGATGCTACGAAAATAGAAAACACACCATATATAATGATCCAAATTGAGTCTCAAGAATAGAAGAATAAACTTTTTGAGGATCTTGATAAGGGCTTCATACTCTCTTGGGCTTTAACTTATGGAGAACCTGATCTATTTTTTTTACAAATAAATATGATCAATGAAACTCTACATTGATTAATGTGAACATAACAATATCATAATGAAGAAAAAAAATAACATATTACCATCATCAATGTCATATTCAACAAACTATGCAGAGATAAATACATTTCCTAGATTGATCGTCATTCCGGATATTATCAATTGATGGTTAAGAAGGAGAATATACAAAGGACAAAATTATATAGAAGGTATAGACACTATGAATTTATAGTGATTCCTTTTTATCTTATCAATTCCCTAGATAACCTCATGGATGTAATTACTAAAGACATTAGAGACTATCTTGATCAGTTTGTGGAAGTCTTTATAGATGATAATCTATTCTATGTGAAGAGAAAGGAAGAAAATATAGATCACTTGAGAAGTGTACTAAAGGCCATGAGATTGGAGAATATTTTAGTAAAACTTTTCATGTGTGAATTTTGGATTCAGAAGTTTCATTTTAGGGTCACATAAACTTATGAAAGGGGATATATATTGATCGTGAAAAAAAACATTCTATAAATAGTTGGTCGATACCAACAACAGTATTTGTGATCGGATGGTTTCTTGGTATGTATGGATATTGTCAAAGTGTTTTGAATGATTTTAAATTATTATCTAATACAATAACCTTTTTGACTTATAATGAAATTAATATTTAGTTGATGAAAGAATTTTAAATAATTTCATTGGGCTAAAAAGAAGGTTACCCATTTCATCAATGAGAATAGTAAACTATAGTGGAGAAGGTTTAGTGATCTATAATAATTAATCCAATATGGGGCTGGAAAGTGTTTTAATGAAATTTAATATGGTGATAGCTTATGACTCCGACATTTGAATATATATGAGTAAAATTACACAGATCATGATTTTGAGTTTGATTTGGTAATATATATGTCCATGATTCAGAGGAATTATCAATATAAGGAATGGTGTGATATATACAAATAAAATAAAATACTAAGGTAGATTTTCACAAAAATTGAGGTGAATATGTGCCAATGAAGATGGATGAAGTTGATTAGAAATTACAATTACTAATTACATTACCACAATTGGAAAGAGAAAAATGTGGAAAATTATTTGAGTCGAAAAGACCATGAAAACATATCCATGATGTAGATCACAAAAGGTCCTATTTTTATACACACTAAAAGGATTGATCATGAAATTTTAATATGAGGGGAGAAATATTATCTTTCTCAAATGAATGCTCATCATTATATATAGGTGAAGATTAAGGTGGACCCGAAGGAGGATGTATAGATACATAACAAGTAGAGAAATATTCATGATTTCAACCTTTATTGTCATTTAACAATACAGTTCAAAACCCTTGTTTTTATTCCTCCCATAGAAGAATCAATGAAGGAGTAGTTGGATGACGGTCATAGTTCGTCATTTATTATTCATCATAGAAGCATAATGGTGTATAGGGACCAGAAATTGTATTTCTCTTTGGATGGAATGAAAAGTAATGTGGCCGAAAATGTCCCTCAATGCTTGGTTTATCAGTATGTTAAGTAAAAGATATAGAAGTATAAAGGTATATAACAACCATTACACATATTAGTACAGAAATGGAAAAAACACTACTGTATTTGTCTCTAGACATCCCAAAACATCTAAATACTATAAAGATATATGGGTAATAATTGATCTCTTTACGAAGTTGACACACTTAGTTTCTGTTATAGAGTATTCCTTTTTTGGTCAGATTGATAGGATATATGTAAAGTAGATTTAATATTTCATAGAGTAACAATTTTAATGATATTTAATCAGGTTTTTAGGTTTACCTCAAATATCGGGCTACTTTTTATGTATGTTCTAGATACAATGTTATGTTTAATCATTGCACACCATATTCGGACAGAAAATTAGTCTATGAGGACAAATGAAACTCTAACATAATTATTGAGAGATTTTTCTATGGATTTCACATGTTTTTGGGATCATCCCCAGCATTTGGTGTAATTTTCTTACAAAAATACTATTCACTACAGTATTTTGAAGGCTATTTATGAAGACCTATATAGAATGGAGTGAAAATTCTAAATATGCTGAGATTATGTTGGGGAGAGAATGACATTGGGACTAGATATTATTGACGAAATGGAAGAAATTGTTAGATCTATTGAACAACAGATAATAATTGTTCATAGGTGACAAACAACATATGCTAAAAACTGAAAAAGGAACTTTTTTTTTGATGTGGGTGACATGGGGTTGCAATTAGTATCTCCCTAAAAGAGAGAAATGATATTTGGAAGGAAGTACATTCTAATCCATATGCATAATATTCCATTTAAATTCTAGATCATGTTTGTATGGTTGCTTACTAATATTTTCTTCCACGGAATCGATCTCATGTTCATGATGTGTTTCCTGAATCACTACTGAGAATGTATATACCAAATACTTCACATGTACAAATATTAGATGTTATAATGTCGTCATATGATATTTCTCATGAAGAACAATCGATAAGGATTTTTTGTCAAAGCATAAATGATCTACGAAACAAGGCCATTCTCTTGGTTAATTATTTATGAAGGAACCAAGAAAAATTTAATAATCTACATGGGATCATGAGGATGTGTTGAGGGAGAATTATCATCATATATTTGTTTTTTTTGATGAATTGTTGTGGTGAAATTCAACTAATGGAGGGTAGATTGGGACACCCAAATGTTTATATGAATTAAATTTTGTAAAATAATATTAATTCTTCTATAACATTCAATGCACATAATTGAAAGTGTAAACAAACCATGATGCACCCATAGTATAAAATAACCATTTAAACATCATCATTAGTTTCATGAGAATAAATATGACATGATTATGAAAATGTATTGCGAGTTCATTGGCAACAAGTTTTTATAAAAAATAATAAATCAATTATATATTTGTATTTATGAATTAAAAAATATTGGGAATTACAATTAGTAAATGAAATTAATGAAATATATATTTTATATACATAATAATATATTTATTAAATTCATTAAATATTTATTTTTTTCCAAAGGTATGAATAAAGCCTATTTTTTGAATAAAATATTATATTTTTTAAAAGGGAAATTTTCTGACTAATAATTAAGAACCCCTATTAAATTAATATTATGACACATTAATAATACTATTAATACGAAATAAATATGTTATTTTTTAGAGGGATATAATAATTTAAATTGAATAATTTTTTGGTATTTTTATGATAACATTTATGATATGATGAATAGTAAAACAATACAAGGAATATTAATTGAAACCATCATTTATCATCAATTTAACTTATACGGTTAAATTATAATATTAAATGTTTTTAAAGTCAAAAAATAATGTATTTTCACACTCAATATAACACAAGTCTTGAGAATTAATTATACATTGAATTAATATTTAAAAAATGTTAATATTTTGCAATGTTTTGACATTTAAAACATGTAATCTCATTTTTATAATGGATAAATATTAAATTAATAACTATAAATTCTTTGTTTAGAAATTTGAATAATTACATAAAAATTTGGAATAAGTATGTCCAAACTATGTTTATCATATTCATACAATAAAAAGATAAATCTGGTCATTATGTTTAAGAATTATATTATGAAAATACCCTATTTTTTTTAATATCATTGGATAAATATATATTTACCTAAATCATCCATGCCACGGAGTTTTATCAATTTTAATCCCCTTATATGAGACTTGGACATTAAATTTATATTAATGAATGAAATGTAAAATATGTGTTAATCCAATTTTTATTACTAGATAATTTGTAATATAAGTTTAAAAAATATAAATTTTATTGTAATTAAAGATTTGAAAGATAATTTTTCTCGTTATCATGGTAATTTATTTTTAATTTTTGGGAAATATATAATCACCTTCATGAATAATATATTGATAATGTAAAAATTAATTAATTGATTGAAAATAAATAATATAATTTTTATTAATATTATAATAACCATGAAAAGACCCACAAACATGACCAAATATTATTTTTCATGCATATATCTACCATAAGAATCAAATGGTCGATTTTGGTGACCATTTTTAGCCTTATAAATTTTATCATAATGTATGTATTATTTATTTAAAGTTATGTTAATATTGACACATTCATAGTTTAATAATTATATCCTTTTAAATTATATATTTTCCTAATGATAAATTTTACTACAATTATTATTCTGAAATATAGAACATTGATCAAAATTATAATGTTTAATTTTTTATTCTTAATCATAAAATATTTATATTTAAATTTAATTAAAATTGTTGTAGTAATTATTATATGAATTTTTATAAATAATAAATTTTATTAAATATATTTAAATATATATAATTTGGACTAAATAATATGTCTAATGAATTTTATATATGAACAAGACCTCCATGGAATATAATAAAATAATTGTTTTGAATTTATCTTTTATGGACCCATCTATAATCATTAATTAATCCTTGGATATGTTAATTAATCACATTGTTTATTTTTTCATGCTTAGTGTTTTAGAGAAAGATGCAACAACTCATACAAATCAAAACCATATATGTAAAATATGGAAACCTCCAACAATATCCATTTCTTCCATAAAAAATGCACTAAAAAAGAAACATGGATTATTTTCATGTTAAATCATTACATTTCATTCATATCATGCATTTCTCTATTTTTCATTAAAAAATGTAAAATACATTTAAAAACCTAGAATGTACATAAAATGATCAGTAAGGGATTCCTAAAGAATGAAAATTGTTAGTATTATAAAAATATTTAATACATGAATAATTTATCATAAAGTAATATGTTTCACTTTAAAAAAGTAGTAAAATATGATTCCATTAATATTAGTTCATTGCATACCCTTTTTTTAAACAAACGGTTAACTAAAAACCCATAAAACATAAAATATATCATATAATGGCATGTTTTGAAATAATCATATTTAAATGGATTAACCATACGGTCAAATTCCAGACATATATTTAAATGGACGAGCAATATTGTAGACTTCCAAACCAAATGAATTGGTGGTAATAACGTAACCACCCATCCTTTGGTTATCATAGAACCAAACAAATTTTTCTTATCACTTGACCACATGTATTTGGATTATCATGTAACCAGCCATCAAATTTATAAGTTCCATTTTATAATCATAAAACATAATTGATTTGAATTATCAACATTTCACTCATAAAATTTCATTTTTAATCACAACGAATCATTTCCAGATATTAAAATAGTAATTCCACTATTAAAACCATTTTCAATACCAAAACACCCCAAAAGTGAATAATGTATTACTTTCCCTTAACTAAAATCCTCAATGATTTTATAGGATGAAGAATATCAATTCAGAGTTTTAACTGTGGAGATGTCGTTGTTGCCACACACATTGAAAATATTTATTTTTTGTTTAATGAATTTCTTAATAGAAAAAAATATGCATTTGGAAAACATGGGATGCAATTAAAAATAGACATGAAATGTCCACTAGAATCATTTTATATCCATATAAATAAATATGTTAATTAATATGATGAAAAATATTTGATAATTAAAAATTTAAACGTTTATGGTGTCACATAAAACATTATACATTTAAATAATAATTTACATGAATTAATAAATTTAATAAAACAATGAATGAAATTATTATAAGAATAAATATGTATATGGAAAGTCCTAGTGCTTTTATATAATCTTTATAAATTAACAATGGTGCATATTAACAAGAAATTACTCAATGAAAAAAGATTTAGACAAAATACCTTATAAATATCATATCATTAGATTAAAGATAAATATGTGAAATAATTATTCATTAAAAATATAAAAATAGCCAATATGATTGGATATTATGTGTAAAAAAATTCCAGAGATTCACACATATTTTGGAAAAGATAAAACCAATGACATGGATATTTGACTCGATGAATGGAGATTGAGTTATGATTTCCATTACAATGTGTTCAACTTTTCTCCTTCATTATGTATCATCCTAAATAATAAACATAGGTTAAATTATACATTCATTAAAACTTTTTCCACTATTTTTATTTCATTTATATAACTTATTACAATGTTATATAAATTAGTTATTTTTTGAGTTCATGTCGGACATTTTGTCGATATTCGGTACATGAGTCCAAAATGAATGTGGTTTGAAGTAATTTGTTCATAAAGAAATTAATTTATCATATCAATAATATTATTTATTACATTTTCAACAATTTTAATAATTTTTCATACTTTTTAAATCAAACCATTAATTATTGTAGTGAAAAATGAACAATGTTACAATCATGGATACAGTTGGACGTACGAACTCTGGAAAAACATTTCTATTTTTCATTGATCATTATTGAAATAACGTAATTATAATATTATATTTAAAGATTTATCCTGAAAATAAAAAATAATAATATTTTAAATATACTTACAAATATTATACAAGTTATATAATGAATCAAAATAAGTCACAGCGCTTCATGGAGGTGATAATTCACACATATGCACAGACAACGTTTTCATTTTGATGAACTTGGAAATAAGAATGTAATTTATATATTATTATTTTAGTAATATTAATATTTCATTAATATCATACATGAACTTTAATTCCATTAATATAACCAGTGATTAGATATGGTTATGATAAATGGATTTGATCGGATTGTGGATAAGATAGTTCAATCATACACAACAATGATTAATTCAATTCCCCTTTAGTGGAAGTGGAGAATGATTTAAGTGGTGATATTAAAATAATATATTATAAATTTTTAAATTATATTGGATTTAATATATCATCATTGTTTTATGACATTTGAACGAATGGGAAGAAGAACTAAAATATAAACACTTAATGAAAATGATACATCTTCTACAATTGATTACCCTTGAAGAACACCTTAACACCTCTACGAAGGGTGTTATGCATAAACTATGAATATAAGAATATTGGTACAGTTTATAGGAAGGTTTTTGCATGAAAAATTTTCAAATACCAAAGGATATGGAAGTGAGATTAAAATTGAGGGAGAATTTCTCTTTTATAAGATCAATGAGGGATACTTTATGAAAGTCAAACAATATTAATTTATTTTAAATTTATTGAAGGGTTATAATGGTACCAAAATCATTTATTTTAACAATAAGATAATTTTGGGTATTATATCTATTATAAAATTAACATTAGGTAATTTTTGAATATTTTTTAATCCTTATAATATTTATTTAACCCTAATTTTACCTTTTTTAATCTTACCATGATAAATTGTTAGTTTCACAATCAGTGTTTATGTAATTATCATAAAATGTCAAATCTCTAAATGATATCCATTTATGACATATTAAGACTTATTATAACCATTAGGGTTTAATATTTTATTTTTTGGAATTTAATAACATTTCATAAACTATTAATATTTTAGGTTATTAATTTTTTCAATTTTGACAATATTCATACTATAATTTTTTAAATATTCACTAAAAATTGATTCCTTAAAAAAAATAAATTAAATCAATTATAAAATGTCTTAGGATTATATTAAAATAATTTATGTAATGAAAATTTACAAATAATATTTATTTTAAAATTTATAAAAACATTTATTTGAATATTTTATTAATGAAGTTATCACTGAATCACAATTGTGTCATAATTAATTATATATATATATATAATATCATAAAATTATATATGAAATACCATATTGTAGGAACTATAATTATATTTCTAATTAATATTTATAGTAAAAGATACCATTTATATAAACCCCTATTAAATCAATTTAGTAATATGAATCATGTTTACAACATATTTTCTATTACACTAAATTAAAAGTTATAAGAGTCAAAATAACCCAAAAGTGAATTCCAAATGCCTTATTTTAGTCCCTAGGGTTGTATTGGTCGTCCATCTATTTTAAAATATGATTATGACTCTATTTATAAATTTTTTAGAATTTTTATAATATTGTTTTTACACTTATTTGGCTGATTTACCCTTTTAACAAGGTAAATAAAAATAATTACAAATGATACATTTCATAATATTCAAAAATCAAATGGACATATTAAAAAATATTGAAATTTTGATTCTAAATATGAAATAAATTTAATCAAATTTAACACATAGAACATGTGGTAATAAATTTTAAATTACATCTCATTGTCAAAATGAAAAAATGGATTTTAAAAAGTAAAATCATCAAAACATTGACATCTGTTTATATGAAATTTCAATGTAAAAATACATTAAAAGGAAAAAATTGGACTATATGAAAAAATTTCATCGAATTAGAATTTAATAATTTAATAAATTAAAATATAACTATATCATAAAATTAAATAAAAAAGTAAGGTTTGAGTTAAAATTCGTTATTTTCAATACTCCTTAAAAAATGAATTTTATCCAAAAAATAAAAAAAATTAGCTAATGTAAATATTGATGTCTCTCACCCCTGGATGAAGTTTATGTTTTCCAATATAACATATAAAAGTGTCAATGAAATATATCTAAAATGGTTTCTCCATCAAAAGGTGGTAAAAAATACCTTTTAAAAAAATAATTTTTATGCATAAAATTATTTATCAATTTTTGTTTCATAATTTCCTAAATTTCTACCACAAAATCACATTTTTTTCCAACCGAATAGTATTTAAGATGACATGGTCACAACTAAAGAACTATAATTAATAATAGAGATTCACATAATCCAAAATATTTTAACTGTCTATTAATATGGTCTTGAAATATTGACAAAAAATAGAAACTTTTGGATAAAATCATATAATTCCCCGCAAAACATAAACCATTGTATGAATAAAAACAACATTTAAATATCCCAATTAAATAGTAATATCTCAAGATCAATAAATTAAATTTGATAAATAATATTCTTTTAATTTCAAAAAAAATCATAAAAACTATGATTAAAACCCAAAAATCATATGTATTTGATAAAAAATTCTTCCAAGACAAATGCTTACGTTTTACTCAAGATAACATCAATAAAAATTAATATATCATACCAAAAAGTAATTAACCTAATCACATTTTCTCCATTATAGGTTAAAAACATCCAAAAATAACCCAAGTCACCATAAATTTATAATTAAATCAACGATTTATACAAAAATAATTCAACATTTATTCCTCAAATAATACAAAATTTTATTCTTTTTACCATAATCATATAATTTTTTAAAAATACATAACGTATTCTAAAATTACATTTATCACATAATTCCAAAATAATTTTCCAATTCCATGTTTATATATTCAATAAAATATATGTCTCTTAAATAAACTAATTCATAATCCATAATATTATTTATATAAAATGAATAAATCAGACTATCCATGGTATTCACATAATCTAGTTGTATGTAATACGTTGTTTTTTCCCATCAGTTGTGGGTTCGATCCCTACCGACTAACCGAACGCGACGGGTATCACCCATCTAGTGGATTTTCATTTCTAAAAACAATTCATATATAATAATATTTGAAAAATATTAAAAACAACTAAAAAATATATATATAATGTTTCAAACCTAAATGAATATTTGAAACCTGGAATTTTGTATCCGAAAAAATCCATAAATTCCTAAAATTTGAATGTTTCAAAAAATACCATTAGTCACCATGTCATTTCAGATCTTATAGCCACAAAAGGGATTTCTAATTAATTGAACTTATTATCATCCTTAAAATAATAAACCCATGATGATATCTCTAACTCTTAGGGAAACATCAAAATCAATAAATTTGTCTAAACCATCCTTGAATAACATTTATAAGAACTCATCCTTAATCCATACTTAATATTGAAATATGTCAAGAATTTACAATGAATACTTTTTCATGATTACAATTTTATTGAATTAAGCCATAACACATACATATAAAACCCATAAAAATACAATTTGGTTACATCCAACATTATCAATTTCTTCTATAAAACAAAAACAACAAATAAGAAATTTTCTTTATTTTTTATGTTAAATCATAAAATTTCCATGATCCCATAATTTAATAAATTCTTTTTTAAAAAATTTGAAACAATTTAAAAACATGGTGTGGGCATAAAAAACTCTCTATGGGTTATATATAGAAGTAAAATAGTTATTCATTAAAAAACATATAACCCATGAATTATTTTTTGAAAATTAATAATTTTCATCATTATAAAGTAGTAAAATACACTTCACTGAATATATGTTCATTTCATAACTTTTTCATTATAATTAAATGATTTTCCATAAAACCCATAAAACATAACATATTACATATAAATGTAACATGGGACCTAATCATACTTAAATTCAACAACCACACGACAAAAATCTATATATATTAATAAATAGATGATCTATATGGCTCACTTCAATAACAAATGCTATGGAGGTTATATTGTAACCACCCATCCCTAGTATATCATGGAGCTAGACATCATTGGTTTATCACATAACAACCTGGCTTTGCTTTGTCATATAATCACCGATCAAAAGTCTAAGTTTCATTAAATAATCATAAAAATTTAATGAATGCATTTATCCACATTTAACTCATAAAATTTCACTTGAAATCAAATGATACCATTTCATGATATTGAAATTGTAAATCCATATTCAAAACTATTTTAATTACCAATACACCCACAAATATAATAGGGTATTTCTATTCCATTTAAATAAATTAATGCATTTAGTAGAAGCCAAATAAATATTAACAATTTCGGTGGTGGATAAGTCATTGTCAACACATATGTTAAAGACATTCATTTCTGTCGTTTAGTAAAATGATTCGTAGAAAAACATTAATTTTCAAAATTTTGAAAAAAATTCATAATTAAAATAGTTTTTTCTATAATCATTTATATACGTATAAATAAATAGGTATATTAAAATGAAGAAAAAAACATTATAATTAAATTTTTAAATGAGAAAAATACATTATACCACTTATAACCTTTAAATCATTATCTCCACGTAGTAATACATTTTTAAAACAATAAATTGAATTAATACAAATAAAATATGCATATGAAATTTCATATTTGTTATATATACACATTTTAATGAATAAGGGTTCATATTAACAATAAATTACTCAATGAAAGGATATTGAGAAGAAATACCTTAAAAAGATTGTACAATTACATTAAGGATAAATCTATGAGATAATTATCTGTGAAAAATGAAAATCCACCAAATGTAATTTGAAATTTAGTGTGAAACAATCATTGGTTATTCACACATATTCTTTGAAAAACAAGACCCATGTCATGGATATTTAAATCAATTATTGGAGATTGAGTTTAGATTTCCCTTTCCATGAGTGTGACTTGTCTCATTAATTGTAATATTTATTACTAATAAAAATAGTTTAATTTAAAATTTCATCCGAACATATTTAAGGTTTTTATTCCATATCTTCTACTTATTACCTTTTTATATATTTTAGTTAATTATTTGATTTTATGTCAAACATTTTTTCGATATTCATTACATGAGTCAATAATGTACATGGTTTGGTGTAATTTCTCCATATGGTCATAAGCCAATTTTTTTAGAATAGTATTCATTAAATATTAATCACTTTTATACAGTAATCATACTTTTTAAATAAAACCATTAAATATGGTTATTAATATTAACAATGTTTGAATCACGGAGATGGTTGGTCGTATACACATGATTAACATTTAAATTTTTCATTGATAATAATGGAAATAAGATATTAAGCATATTATTATTACATATATATAATTATATTATTAACATCCTAATAATAATTTAAATATACATACATATATTATAAAAGTTATATAATTAATATGAATGACTCAAACTGCTTTGTGGAAGTGATAGTTAACACGTACGCACGAAAGGAGTTTTTATTTCTATGAAGATGGAAGTAAAAAACATAATTGATATATTATTATTTTATACTAAATAATATTTCATAAATATCATATATGAACATTAATTCTTTTATTATATCCATTCATGAGATGTGGTTAATGAAAATGAATTAGATCGGTTTGAGTGGGTGATAGTTCACACGTACGAATGAACTATTAATTATATTCATATTTAATGGAAGTATAGAAGTGTATAGGTGGTGATATTAACATAATGAATTATATGTATATTAATGATACTGGATTATGTATATCATCTATTTTGGAGGATATTTGAAGGATCTTGAAGCAGACGTTAAAGAGAAACACATACAGAAAATGATACCTCTTCATCAGCTGATCGTCTTTGTTGAACCATTTAACACCTCCAAGAAGGGTGTTAAGAAAAAAAATGTATTTAAGAAAGGTGGGAGGTACTCTAGGAAGTGTTTTGTATAGAGGATGGCCAAAATAAAAGGCTTTGTTAAAATGAATAAAAGAGATGTAGAATTTACCTTTTATAGGAGAGATGAGGGGCCTTTTAAGAAAGTATAGAAATATTAATTTATTATAAATTGATTTTGGATTTATAATGGTCTAAAACTAATTTATTTACAAGATATGATTATTTTTTGTACTATAAACATTATAAAAATAAAATTATAAAATGATTGAATATTTTTTAATCGTTATATTTTCTTATTTAACCCTTATTTTACCTTATTTGATCTCACAATGACAACATGTTATTTATATTTTGTGTGTTTATGTATTTACCATTTTATGTTAATGTTTCAAAAAAAGTGTGAATTAATGAATAATAAGACCATTTATAAAATATTTTGTAAAATATTTTATTTTTATAAAATTTTAAAAATTTAATAAAGTATTTTAAATTTCATGTTGTGAATAATTTTAATTTTGAACTTATTAATATATGACGTTATTAATAATTCATAACTTGATTAATTAGAAATAAAATACATTAAATTAATACTAAAATTTCATATTCGTCAATAAAATTTATGGATGGAATAACTTATTTCATATAATATTTACTTTAATGCTTATAATATCATTTATTTGAATATTTTATGAATGATGTATTCATTTCATCACCATTGTTTCAAAATTATAATTATTTTTATAATGTATAAAAACCACGAAGAAAATTCAATAAAGTATGAAATATATTTATATTTCTAATTAATTTTATTAATATAAGAGATAATTTATATAAACTAATATTAAAATTGTTTTAGTATGATGATTCATGTTAAAATCATATATTAATTTAAAAAAAAGTAATAAGTTTTATAATCACACAAAAGTGGATCATAAATGCTAAATATTGATCCTAAGAGTTTTCTAGGTAGGACATATGTCATCCAATTCGGTTATTACTCGTTTTAGTGTAGTTTTATATTATTATAATTTTGGTACATGTATTCAACAGATTTAACCTTTAACCGTGGTATATAAAAATAATTAATACAGGTACTATACATAGTGTCCAAAAATAAAATAGACCTATTTAAAAATAAATTTCTCTTATGATTCCAAATATGGAATCAATTTTTACTAAATTCAAAACTCATTACATGATATAATAAATTAAAATTAATTCACTTTGTCAAAATAGAAAAGATGGTGATTAATAGTGAAAACAATCAAAAGATTAAAAATGCGTTTATAGAAAATTTCAATTTGAAATTTCTTCCAAAGACTAAAATTGGATTAAATGATAACAACATAATCCAATTACACATTAAATTTAATAAAATATAAAATATAACTATATAGAAAATTAATTAAAATGTAGTTTGAAATAAAAATTTAATATCATTAACTATTCATCAAAAAAGAAATTTTAATGGAACAATAAGAAAATTCAATAGAAGAAAATTATATTTTTCCAAATCCAAAGAAGAATATTATTTTTAAAAATAGAATATATATAACTAAAAAAATTAGATTCAAAATAGATTTTCCATCAAGTGGTTTTTGGAATTGTTATTTTGGCAAATGTCTTTTATAATAAAGTTATATTTTGTTATTATATCAACTCTTGAAAATATAAAATATGAATTTTTAAACATCACATTTAGTTTATATTTCATTAATCAAATATAAAAATTGTGAGGTGATTTTATAAACAAAATTATTCTAATTTAAATTAGTTTTTATAAATATAAATCATTTCTATTGAATTGTTTTTTATTTTTATTTCTTATTAATTTGGTAAATAATGAATCATTATATATACATTTATAAACCAAATTTTTATAATTCATTGAATACTATTCACTATCGACATTCAAACATCTGGGTTAGAATAGTAAAATTAAAATAATACTATTTAGTTTTTTTTATGCATGATATAGCATATAATATATGCCATTTGAAATATTGTATCATTCATAAAACTAAAAATTTTACGTAACTGTTTATCTTAATATTTTTAAAATCTATTGAATGAAATAGTATAAAAATTTAAACTATTTATTTTTTTATTGAAATAATGTTTTATTAAATTATTTAAAATAATTAGAAAAAATTAATAATATTGAATTATTATTATATAGTATAAATGTTTATAAGTTATTTATTTATTATCTATGTAGAATCGATGACGTATATATTAAACCCTTTTAATATTGAAATATTTGTTACCCTAGGTAAAAATTAAATTCAATAACTATGTGTTAATTAAAATGATAAGGTTTAAATTTAATGGAAAATCTCTAAAATATATTGGTTGATGAGAATAAAACCATATCTCATCTTATATTAAATATTTGGATAGTTATGAGGATTTTGTATGTGGTTTGAGTTTATTATTAAATTAATATATTATTGTAGATCCCAACAGTGCCCATCACCTCCATTATAAAACGTCACATTATCCATCACATATTCAATTTACATTGAGCCTTCAATATTGGACATATCAAGTCCATTTCACTTCTCAAATTCTATAATTAAATTATATAGTATATGGACTTCTTCAATGGCGTACTCTAGTTCTCTTAGAGGATATTTAGAGGTACCACATCATCAAATTGGTAATATCCCATACCTATCCTTTCAAACTTCATTTTTATTCAACATACTCTTTATGAGTATTGCCCTTATAACATAGTAACTACAATAACACTTATGTACAGATATTTGATTGTTATTATGAAATGAACATATTCCATCTTCTATCCATCGTACAAAAATAATCATCACACATGTGTATGTATGGATCACTAACTCCACGACGTTGCGTAATATATTTTTCAACACCACCATACAGGTATGGGTATAATTATAAAAAAATAAATATATTTGATTATTATAACAATATATTGATTCTGAAATATTACCCACTATCCAAATAAATTCCACTAATCGATTATGGGAATCATATCATCACATGTGCATTTGTATGATCACCACTCCACGATGAGATGTGATTCATTATATATGATCATAATTAAGGAATTAATATTTAAATTTATAGAATAAATGAATATAATATAAATTTTGTTAATATTATTTTGAAATGATACAACTATGAACTATGAAAGAGAATACTAACTTATTTGACAATATATATAAAATAAAATAAACAAGTTAATACAAGAATAACAAATAATAATGAAATTTTATTAACAAACAGATGAAACTATGATCATATATGATTTCTTAAAAACTAATATGATTATTAAATATGGAAAATCTATTATTTAAATCATTATATATGAGGTTTTGACACATACAAAGGAAAATAGATCTATGTTAAGATATAATTTCTCAATCTCTTTATTATCTGAGATTGTTTAATAATAACTATTTATATGTATATATATGTTATATTCATCCATGTTTTCTAAATATTAGTTTATTAATTGTTTAATATTCTCCAATGTATATTTAAGGTAATTTTTCCCATATTTTTGAATTTTTACTACTTGGTCTAAAAGATATATTTCTAATAATTTCTAAATAATGTACATTTTGTCTTTTATGGTAAAAGTATGAGAATAATCTATTATTTCAATATATATAGAATGAATGGATTTATATAGTTTCATAAAACCTTCTTTCTTTGAATTTTCCATTATATGTTTTCAATTTTATTTTCAAATAAATTCATTTCAGATAATATTTCCAGACCTTTTATGAAAAGAATACATTTTTAACAAGAAAGAATATTTTCCCCAATAATTAATTTCGTGTTTTTTTTAAAATTATTTTCCATATTAGAAGAAATTATTTAAATTATGTTTTTTCATTAACTATTATTACTATGGTTTGATTGTTTTTATGATAAAATTTTGTTTATGAAATCCATTTATTGATTTTTGTTATGATGTATTGATGATAAGTAATCCCATTTTATTCATTGGGTTATGCTATAATTAATGATTTATGTTTTTTTATGGAACATGTATGAATGATTTAATTATTAGATGGGGGTGACCTATATCTCCCTTCAATGTAAATATTAATGATATATATCTCATGAGGTAGACTTGGATATAATATAAAATGACCTCGGTTTAGTAGTTCCGGGTTGTGTTGAGGTGCGAACGTGGTTCACTAATGGACTTTTTAGGCTATGATGGTCTTTCCAAAGATCATTGACTAACATGAAATTAATTTCTATAATTATGGGTATACCAAATATTTCAATTATCTTTTTATTAAATTAGGTATTATGTTCTTTTATTTTTATGAATTATTATGATTTATTATTTGGAATGGTATCACAATCTTTAATTTTTGGTATAAGATTTTAAAATGTTTTGTTATTATCTATTATGATTATGTTATGATTAATATCTCTATTTTTTACCCTTAAATAGAACATGATATCAATCTTTCATATGTTTCTTTTCCTGAAGTCATGAAAGAGGGTACTAACTAAGATATATCCAAAAAGGTGTCTAGTTAAGATTCTAATAAATGAAAGCAAATAAAGATGTCTTATAAAGATGTTGTTTATGTTTCCTAGTTTCTAAATAAATTATACATATATGGTCCTGTCATGGTTTTAATGTATTTATTTAAAAATATTCTTAAAATTTGATGTAATATCTATGTATGTAATGTATGGTTCATTATACCTTCCATATACCCTGTTATTTATGGAATACTATTACCTATAATTTGATGATTGGGATTCCCACCCATGTATAGTTTGATCTCATAAAATAATTATCACTGCCTAATCCATTGTAGGGAAATATAGGAACCACGCATAACATAATTAAATTATAAATACATGTTCCACAATATAAAAATTATACTTGATACCATGACCTAATAAATGAAATGGGTATAATTTAGGATTCATCAAATCACATGATATTAAGTAAGGATATGTTTCCTGACTAGTTCAACATATCATAACCACAAAAAAGAAGAGTGATTCAATAGAATTTAACATATAAAATAGAAATGGGTTTTATAGAAAAAAAATTCATCAAATCATAAACCATTAATGAAATAATATAATTGGTATTCATGGATGTTGTCCCAAGTAATTAATTTAATAGAACAATATATGTTATATTATATAATGAGTGATTTTTAATGATCACATGGAACATATATTATGGTATATGAAATATATTTTAAATTAATATTCATAAAACCATTTCAAAAAACTATTTATTATAAATAAGTCATTAAATTTTATTTTAAAATATTCTTAATGAAAATATATTATCTAATAGGAAAAATGATTTTTAAAACATAAATAATATTGGAAACCATTTTTAATAATATCATTGAAAACCAATAATGTAATATTGAAAATATTTTGACAACATTTCTAATTGAAAATAATTTTAAAACATATAAAAGAATAATTGAAATCATCTTGGAAACCCGTTTATAGAAAATGGATATGAAAACATAAAATTAAATAATAAAATCATAGAAACACATTTCATTGAAAAAATATTTGGTAATCATATAATATATTAGTTTATAATCATTTAATGTAAATTTTTATCATAAAAATTGACAACATAACTAGAAAACATGATTTCGAATGTATACATATTTCGTACCGAATAGTGAGATTATGAAAAATTATCCATTAAACACTATCTTAATTATATTTACTACTAAATAGTTTAAAATGGTATCCATACAACAATAAATTATTAATAACTAGAGGAGAAGAAAACTAATATGTGTTCATGAGATATATATTAAAATATTTCATCAATGGTTCAATAATTTTAAACAATCCTAACAAATGATGAGATTATAGTATCAAATTATTACCACATTAATAACAATGGCTCATAATCCCCATAGGAAAATAATATCAAATAATGCAGAAAAAAATTAAAAATAATTGGATTCATATAATAATATATCGAAGGCCAGTATATAAACCACATATAAAAATAGATTTTCATGTCATGGTTTGTTTCCCAATGAAGTTAAATTGAGAATAACATTAATTTTTTGATTTGGTAACATTTGAATCATAATAGACATGTATGAATAATAAAAAAATGGATTTTCAAATTGAAAAATATTTATTTATAATAATGAGCTAATGCAATAAGGGTTAGTATATACACCCCAAAAAATAATACAGTTGTGAATATGACATGTATCTCACAGATATAAAAATTGAGATGAGAAAACAGTTACGTTATGTTTAAATTTTAATTATACTCATTGAAACCTCATGTATAATAAGTAAAACATTATTATCAATAAACCACAGAACAATATTATTATATATTAAACAATTAACATTTTTTAAGGATTTATATTACAAGTTTATTAAAAATTCAATTCTTATGTTTTGTTTCCGGAAATTACTAGATTGTTTTCTATAAATGAATGTACTTGTTATTCTTGGTAATTTTACATAGTTCATGATTTAAATATTTATATATTTTAGACAATGTTATAGATATCATATAAATTCATTATATATGTATTTATAATAATCTATAATATTTTGAAATAGTAAATTGAATACATCATTCCTAGGGACAATATGTTACAAGTATGAATGAACACTATTTAAATTTTGTTGTCTTTTTGAATGATACATGGTAAAAGAAATATATGTATATAATATAATTATAGTATATATTTATTTAATATTTATCATATAATTTTACTGAACCCATTCTAAATACATTTTAGGAATGATGAGATCGAGTCGCAATGATTTTTGGAGACGATAGTCCACATGTCCACAAACAAATATATCGTATTTAAAAAAATGGAAATAATGTAGTTATTATATATATCATCATTAAAGAAGCATAAATAAATCATAAAAATCATATATAAAATATATAAATAGAATGAAAATAATAATTACCACCACGTGAGGTGGTAAAAAATATATGAAAAACATCATTTCGTTAGGCGGTAGTCCACCGTACACATGAATGGTCTGTTAAGGACCCATTAGATTGATGTGTGAGTATTTTTTGTAGAAAAATTAGAAATAATATTTGTTGGGAAACTAATCTTAATTTCTAAGAAAGGTAAAAATTTAATTTAATTATTCAAAAATAGAAATATGTTGGATTATGGTATGGATGTAGGGAGGATATTTTGTTTGATGTTGGACTAGAAATTTTGTTGAGAGGTGTATGGATAGGACTGCCTGGATTCTTTTATATATATATGAGGAGTGGAATTCTTGTAAATACCAACATGTAATTATTATTAGGACTTATTTTTTATCAATTCTTTTCCTAAAATTGAAATTTTAAGGATTAAATTGGAATCATGTTCATCCAAAACCTGAACCACAAAAAAAAATTTAAATTTTATAATTTTCTTCTTGAACTTCTATGTTTCCCCACTATTATAATTTGGGTGTTTATTAAGCATACAATTCTTCAATACTATTTAATTTAACCATTATCAATAAAAAAAATACTTTTTATTATAAAATATTTACCCACTTAGTTATAAATATTCTACCTAATATTATAAAATTATATCCGACGTGTTATGGAAATTCACGGTAAAAAAATCACATCTAATGAGCCAAACATGTCTCTAACCTGTGATCTGGTAATAATATTTCTATATTTTGTTGTTAATATGTTAATTATAGAATATAAATTGGTGTTTATTTGAACTATATTTGAAAACTATTGTCATTTATATAAAAAAATTATTATATAGGTTTTTAGTAATTTTAATTATTGTAATAAAATACCATTTTTTTGTAAATTATCATTAATGTCCATTTTGAAATTATTAATTTAGTTTTAATTGTAAAAAATCTAACATAATTATTGGAATTAAAATATATTATTTTTACATCTATGTAACATGAAATTAAAATAAAAAATTAATGGATCATAGTATCTCCTTAAATGCATCTTATAGTTAATGTGTTCCACATCATTTATTTTATTTAACTATTAACTACATAATACAAAGTTAGAATTTTTAAATGTTTAAAGTAATAAAATTACCTATAAAATTGAAATTAGAATTAAAATTATAAAAAATAATCCTTTACATATAAAAAAAATTTATAACTGTAAAGATAAAGCCTATTCTATTCTCTGATGGTATATAAATTTTAAAAGAATAGTTGGTTTTTATGATACCTTAATATACATAAATTATTATATATGTCACATTCATGGAATAATATACAACTAACACATAAAATTAGATAAAACTAGAAATATGGTCAAACTATCAGTAGCCGATGGATTTTTGAAAATTTTCAATGTCATATCGCCCAATACGATTATTGAATAACCCATTATATTGATTAATTTTACGTAAATTACTATAATGAATTTTACATACATCCAATAATTTTGTGGTCAAAAAATATGATTATATTATAATATAAATATTAAACTCATTTTAACCATTTAATTAAAATTTACCAAATTCCGTTATTCAATGTGGTTTAATTTAATTTAATTCAAATCCCACATATGTGGTGAAAACATGAGGTTTTAAAATGAAAATGTTCAATAGATCAATAATTTTTATATCTAAATTAGACATAGAGGTTATTGATATGATATATATAATCTTTAAATATATATTTAATCTATTTTGAAATTTAAATTAAATTTAAAATATAATTTACAAGTTATTATTATTTAAAAGAAAAGTATGTTTTCAACTAAAATGATGTTGCAGTAAATATTCATAATAAATATAATCTTATCTAAAAATACCAAAAATAATACTAATATTATTTGTACATTACTATTTAATAAAAAATATTTTATCCTATAAAATAAAATTTATACAAATTTTCAAATGTAGTTTAAGAATTTGTGTTCCGCTAAAAGGTATAAATATTTAGTTTGTCATGTATCGCAAGATAACTTTGTGTTTCATGTGGAACATTTTTATCGTAATGTATAATTTAATGAATAATAAATTGGTGAAGAATAAAAAAAATATTAAATTGGTTCCATCATATAAAACAAGTAATATTCAGTGTTGTGTGAAAATAATAAAAAAATTAAATAATTTAAAAAAAAATCTAAAAACCATAGTGTATTACAAGACATTCACACAAACATGTCATCTCATAATTTATGAATGATGTTTGGACCATTCCATTCTCATGAAATTAAAATTAAATAGGAATGTACATTCGATTTATCATTTCCCCCAATCTATAGACTTCAATTACATAAAATACTCATATAAATTATCACTGAAGGAGTCATGCATTACATTAAAATAATTTCATGTACAATTATAAATAATCACAATAGTCATCCAAAATAATTATAATTTGGAATTTCCATTACGAATGGAGAATCAAGAATATCCAAATAATTATCATGGCCTATTTGATTCATCTCAACAAAATGTAGTTCACTGAATTCCATTTTTAAAATTTTATATGATTTGTTGATTGTTTTGAGGCGCAAAGAGTGATTTAGATCCCACAACTAATAATAAGGGTTATGGATTGAACAAAACACCCCTATGAGATTCTTTTAGTTGTGGGGAAAAACCAAAAATAGTGAAAAAAACACTGGATATTTAATTTAACATAATTACATTCCTTGAATTCATTTCACATTATAAGGGTGACAAATGGAAAATCTAGCATGAGACAAGATGATTTACTTTATAAATCTACAAAAAACAATGGGACAGTAAAAGGAAGACCTAAATAATGACGGGGACACAAGTCTAATCCAATATGAATCTTTTATTCAAACATAAAATAATGTAAAAAAATTATTAGAAAAAAAATATGTGAACATAGTACAAAACATTTCACATTGAAATAACAAAAATATGGTAAATGAATCTGAGGATGAGAGAATGATGAGTTATTCACCCAATTAAATGCTTCAAATGTGGCATATGTTTGGTGACTATAATCAGGGTTGTAGGACATGCCACTATTATTTTAATTTTCAAATGGGGGTTTCTAGTAATATATTAGTAATTCATTACGGAGGAGAAGAAATAATGGTAGATATAATTAAAGAGGTCGGGAAGAAATGTTTACTTGTCGTCCATTAATGAGTTGTGTGGTTTTTAGGCATAATTCAGAATGATATTTCCCATTCATGATTCCAAAATTACAATGTAGATATAACAATTTTGGTATGGAACATGGATTTCCAAACCACACATATCACTTGGAACCACCATTGTAGTTTATTATAGATGATTCACATGGTCCTACTCCATCATGTTCATAGTTTGAAAACCAATGTGACAATATCTTTTCCCCTACACTAATCCTCATTTATCCCCAAGGGAGACTCACATTATCAAAAAAACTATTTCACTATAGAAAATAGGTACCCTGTTTAATACTAAAAACTCACCAACTATTCATCCATCTACATCACCTGAAAATAATCTCCTAGAGATTGATAGACCGTAAAATCATACGAACTATTAAGACAAATCATGTTTTTTAAAGAACATCTAATAAATAATTTTTTTATTCCGAAGTATATTTTAAATATTTGATTAAAATTTTTCTCATCTAGTAAATAAAAAATTTCATATTCTAATATAAATTCCATCTTGTTCAAATCACAGGTCGATATATTATTTCTGATAGAGTGGTTCATAATAATCCATTTAAATTTACGGGTGAAAGTTATTTTTTTGTGAAAAATAAACCGCATTATGGTGTGGATTCCACCCACATTGAAATACATATAAAATAATCTGAAAATCCAATATAGGGTATTAATTTTTTTTCCCAGACTGGATATCTATCTATGGTTGATATTGGGTGTGTAAACTCACATCTATATCCAGAGCATGCTGAAGTCCATTCCAAAAATTAATGTAATCCTCCAATGTAGTTCAACTAAAATAAATTATTTAACTCTTGTTAACGTTTCCACATTATTAATATGTAATCTTTCAAAATTAACAAGGATGAAATCTTATTTAATATTGATAAAGTGAGACTAATTTTAACGATGAATAACTACAACCCATATATCATTGTTCCCTTCATGTATCTAGGATATCTGATGAAAAAATGCCCGCTGATATTTTAAAATATCAATACTATTATGGGTAATGATTGAAGTATCCCCATATAATATTTTCTCTTCAAAATAAGTTTATAAATGAATAATTACTAATCTACAACGATTTCAATATTTATCGTCGTGAAATTCCACAATACATACTCTTTAAAATAACTATACACCATTGGACATCATGAAAGAATAATGATGGAATAAAAATGAACCTCTTCAAACATCTCTATCTTCATATTCGGTAAATAAGAAACAAAAATTGGATTCATGGGACTTATGCTTCCGTTACACTAACGTTTGAACATATGAACATTAATAAAATTAATTGCTAACTCGATATTATCCATAATTGAATTGGTTATTGTGACATCCCAGGTAAATAAAGAATGAAACATTTTCATATTTATTAATACTTTCCAATTAAATATTAATTTCACTTTGAAGGGGTTTCTATGTTCTATAGCATACCTGATACGCAACAAAGAGTTTCTTTGATATCTTACGTTACACACTAGTAATATAATAATATTATTTTAAATGGTAGTTAACAGAAAACTGTTGTATTGGCGGGAAGGAATATAAATAACCAAAATATGAATATATATGTTTTTTTAAATGTTTTTAAATTTATACAATAAAAGATTAAGGCTTAAAATAAAAAAATAATTCAATTTTAGGCATAGATACTCTAATATTCACTAAAAGGTCGATTTATCACCTTATGATGGAAAACCCTCTTAAGAAATAGTTGTGGTCACTCTTATACATTAAATTGGACTAAATAAATTCTTTCTTTAGAATTGGGACATCAATATTTAATTTGTTTATGTTTTTGTTATTTTTCCGATAAAGTTCATTTTTAATGAATAAGTGGAAAATGTTGTATTTTAATTCAAGATATATTTTTAATATAATGTATTTATATGATTATATTATCTTTTTAATTGGTTTTAAAGTGAAATTAGAATATATTTTTACCATTTTAACTAATACTGTTCATTGGAATTAATTTCACTTTGAAATTAGACTTAAACTGGTGTTGATCTTTTGATATATATTGTTTTATAAAAACATGATACTTGTTTTGACAACGAGAATTAATTATTAAATTAATTAATTCATATTATATGTTTTTAAGTTTGTAAAATATAAATCATATTTTAATTCAGAATATAAAATATAGCATAAGGTGAATTTTTGGCATTTTTCTGAAAAACTCCAATTTTTGATGAATAGTGAAACCACTATGTGGTAGTTAAAAAACTGATTTTTCATTTAAATGAAATTTTACCATAACATTTATTTGAATTTCAAAAATATTATATACATGGTTTTCATTACGATGTTAAATGTGGTTCAATGTGATTAAAATAATTTTTTGGTGAATAGTAACTTTTCTGTTTTATTAATCGCGATTAGAGGTTATTAGTGTAATTTAAGGTAAAAATAATGTTTTAATAATATGAAATTTCCTTGACACATGTCCTAACCTTATTGGATGTGTCATGTCCGACCATAAAAATCCATGGGTCAACTTGGGGACCCCATGGAGCCACTTGGGTTAGAAAATGACATTTAATAAAAAAAATTAATGTTAAAATAAAAATTTCACAAACATGTATTGTTTTACTAAAACACTTTTTAAATGGGGTTATACAAGTCATATTTTTTACTATAAATATTAATTAAAAAACCAAAAAAATTTCCTACCTCATGATAATTTTTTATAATTTTTATACATTAAATAAATAAATTTTATTATGACACCATGATGATGCATTGATTACCTCATTAATTAATGATGTAAATAAAATAAAAAGATAATTTAAAATATAAGACCTAAAATTGTCAAAAACCTATTGAATGGGTGGATTTAGAAAAATTATCACCTTATCCTAGAAATATATAATTATGGGACCTTTAAAATTAGGAACTGGTTATATAATAAATTAACATTTTATAACATTCCAAGAGTTACCATCCTCCCTCTTATAAATGGACCCCAACTCTACCACCTTACCCATAGCTATCAAGCCTTTGGCTCGGCCAATATATGATCATTTTATCTCTCCACATACCTCTACTCATCCTAGAAGCCTTACCTTAGGCATAAATCTCTTCAAGAAACCCTTTTGGTTCAAACCAAAGGGAGTTACCCGATTTAAAGGTAATGTCTTCACTTGTTTTATTTTATTTTATTTTGCTTCTCCAACCGCCTAAACTCTTTTTATTACTTTACTTTGTAACAACTCCAGTATATAAAATATACTAGGATGTTTTTATGAGAGTTATTTGATTTAAACTTTCCCACAACTCCGTCTAATGGTTAAATAACATACTGTTTCTGTGGTTGGGGAATTTCTGTCTTACGAAACGACGATTGTTCAATCATCTTTTTAACACCTTTCATGGTGGCCATTGAGATTTAACTATATTTATATATGATATATATTATGTTTATGTTTTCCATATGATTCTATATTTTTCATTTATGGCATACCTTTATGGTTTCCATTATGGCTAAACGCGATATCTTCATTTTAGGAAGTGCGGACTACCGCCCCCTCAAAGTGATTTGATTCGTTAATTCCATATGTGGGATGTATAAAGGATAGAGATAATGATATTATATATGATATGATACTGGAATTATAATATACCTTTATAAAATTATGACTTCACTTCATTAAATACGAAATAGAAATGAAAGTAGTGTTCATGCGTACGTACGACTTATCATCTCCATGAACGGTGCATTTCATTTCTTACCTCTAAATCCATGTATATTCTGGATATATATGATATATATGATATCCAAATCATGAATATCATTCTGGATATAATGAACCTTTGACCACATGAACAACATGTAATTGTAAGATGTCCATTTTTGACTCAAGTACCAAATATTGACAAAACAAACTTTATTAACCTAAATGATTACATGATTATTATAACATGGAAGTAAGTGATAATAAAGGAATAATGAGATTTAAAATGGTTCTTTAGAGAGTATAAATTAACACTCATTTATTATTCAGGATACTAAAGAGCAATCGATCCACAACGGACATGAGGTAAGGGACTTCGTTTCAATCTCCTTTCATTGAGGCATATTTTGTTCTAATACATGACTTTCTTTTATACGGTGTATAAACCCCTTTTACTTTTACATTTCGTAAAAATGAATCTTTTTATATGAATCATTTTACTAAACAAAAAAAAGGAATGTGTTTTTGTCATACGTATGTGGCGACAATTACTTCTCTATCACCGTGACCATTATTTAAGTTTCGGCTTCCTCTACAAGCCATAACATTATTTTAAAATGTAAAATAAATACCATGTTTCACCTTTATTTTATTTCGGTATTGAAAATGGTTTTATTATATCAAAGTGCAATAATGTATTTGTTATGTAAATATATTTAAGTGATATATTGTGATTAAAATGTGGAAATGTTTTCATTCCATTATATTTGTTTTACGTCTCACGATTTTATAGTGGTACTTTGACATTTGACGGGTGGTTATGTGATAAACCATATGAAGGGTGTTTCCGTGAATGCCACGACGGGTGGTTACATTATAAACTCCACTACATTGGGTATGGAATTCGGTCGTATGGCTATTCCATTTAGTGATATGTGTGGAAGTGGACTGTATGGTCATTCCATTTAAGTATGTTTATGTCCCAAGATACCTTAATATGTTATGTGTTATTTATATGGGTTTTATGGTAATTCTTTGGTTACAAAAGGGTATGTAATGATCTTCTATTCAGTGAAGAGTATTTACTACTTCTTAAAGGCAAAAAGTGTTTCTTTGATAAAGTATTAATGGTTTACTTGATGTTTTTTTAAAAATAACAGTTTTCTTTCTTATGTATCCCTTACTGAGATTTTTATGGTCATCATAAGTATTTTTGAAATGTTTTTTAAATGACATAATGTGGAATATGGTCAAGGTTGGGATCAAGGAAAAGTCATGTTGTCTTAAACATGGAACTAGACATGACTATTTTTTTCCAAGAGTTCATGTTTTGTTAAAAAAAGGAAACTATGTAGATTTGTCTACTTTGTAATCTTTTTAGATTTAATAGTTATGATCTAATTCTCTAAAACTCTAAAACTGAAAATATCCTCATTGTGAATTATGAATTTAATTCAATAATATGTAAGGTTTAAGGCTGGAGACTTATAGTTCATATCAAATGTTGGTTTAGACAACATTAAAAGTTATAATATTGTTAAATTTATTTCCATAAATTTATTTATGGTATGATTGAAATGATATATCATTTAAAGATTACGATGTTGATTTTCTTATGAAATTTCTATTTTCAGAATGTGTTTCCACAGAAAAAACAAGGCATCTATATTGGGACGACATCACGAGGAAGACATCCTTCCAAATCATCAAACTGAGATGGTCAGAATTGGAACTGAACAGTTTGTTGTAGTGATGGAACAGTAGACTCAGGCTATAAATGGTGGTGGTATCCATGCACAAGATCAGCCAGATCAACCGCATAGGAACATGTCAGTGGTGAAACATTTCATGAGGCAACATCCCCAATCATTCATAGGATCATATGACCCTGTTCTAGAATAAGGGTGGATTAAAGCACTGGAGATGATTTTTGATGTCATGGGGTGTTCAGAACGTCAAAAGGTTAGTCTTGTTGTTTACCGTTTTGAAGGTGAAGTAGATCGGCGTTGTTCGATGATGAAAAATATCAGGTATAGTGATGAGGTTGATGATCTTCACATGGAAGAATTCAAAGGTATATTTCTTGAGGGATATTTTCTTAAGGTGGTTTGTCTTAGGATGGAAAAACATTTCCTAGAATTGAGGCAGGAGGACGAATCAACGGCTACTTATGAAGAAAAGTTCAATCGACTGGCAAGGTATGCTCCAAATTTCATATGATATCTTGATAGTAAAATCAATTGTTTTTACTCAGGGTTAAAGACAAAGTATCTTATAGATTTAGCTTCTTGTGAGTTCAAAAGTTATGAAAATCGTGTTCGATGTGCAGAGAAGGTGGAAATGGATTTTGTCGATGAACAGGTGTTCTTTGAAAAACAATAGAATAAGAGGTCCAGATGGTAGGAAAAGGGAAGAATTCATCAAATAAACTAGAAGGTAAGAAAACCAAATATCCAACCTGTGAGAAGTGTGGTAAAATGCATCATGGAGAATGTTTATCCAAGTCTGCAAAGTGCTTTTAGTTATGTAAGTCTGGTCATATTGCTCGAAACTATATGGAATATGATCAAGCATGCAATAAAAATCCAGCGGTAAGATGTTTTAATTTTAATGAAATGGGTCATTAAGAAAATGTGTGTCTAATGAAAAACTCAAACGGGGGGAAAGTAGTCTGACTATAAGTAGAAAGGGGTGGTAAAATCCTTTACAACTACTTCAGCAGATGTTGGGCCATCGAAAGAAGTAGTATCAGGTACACTGTTTGTTTGTTCAGATTATGCCAATGTGTTGTTTGATTCAGAGTCAACACATTCTATCATTTCTGATAAGTTTTCTAGTAAATAGAAAATTCCATCTCATGATATGAATCCTGAACTTATTATAAAAACACCTAGAGGAAAAGTTGAGACAAAATGAAATTATAATAACCTTCCTATCCTTGTGTGCGGAATGAATCTACCTAAAAACCTTATTATTTCGACTCTAGTAGAGTTTAATTTTATTTTGGGCATGGATTGGCTTTTTGTTTATCATTCTAGGATTGACTACATAGCTAAAGAGGTTTCTTTTCAGAAATATTTTTAGTTTGTGTACAAGAATGAACATTTTCTTTTGATAACATATCAAGAAGTTGAGAAACTAGTAAATGATGGAAATGAATGTTACCTTGCACATATTGAAGAAAATAACGGAATTGTTCAGATTAATGATGTTTCAGTGGTAAATGAGTATCTTGATGTTTTTCTTGATGAGTTTCCTGGTATTAATTATGATCGAGAAGTTGAAATTATTGTTGACTTATTTCCTGATTCTAAGAAAATTTCAAAACCCCCTTATCAAATGGCTCAAGTTGAAATTTTAGAGTTAAAGAACCAATTTTTGGAGTTCTTAGTAAAGGTTTCATTCAACCTAGAACATCACCATGGGGTGCTCCTATCCTGTTTGTTAAAAAGAAATATGGTTCAATGGGAATTTCCATTGATTATAGAGCCGTGAATAACATAACTATTAAGAAGAAGTATCATTTTCCTCATATCGATGATTTGTTTGGTCAGCTCCAGGGAGCTCAGTGTTTTTCAAATATTGACTTCGGGTCAGGGTACCATCAGTTGAAAGTAAAATAAGCTGAAGTTCTGAAGACTGTGTTTCGTACTGGATATGGCCATTATGAATTTGTATTTATGCCTTTTGGGTTAACCAATTCACCTAATGTATTCATGGACCTTATGAATAGAATTTTCCATGACTTCTTGGATAAGTTTGTGGTTGTTTTCATTGATGATATTTTGGAGTTTTCTAAATGTAAAGAAGAGCATGAAAGTAATTTAAGGGTTATCTTGCAAACCTTAAAATAAACGAAACTGTATGGAAATTTCAGAATTTGTGTGTTTTGGTGACAAAAAATTAATTTCCTTGGTCACATTGTTTCAAAAAATTGCATAACTATTGATCCTTCTAAAACAAAAGTTGTTGAAGACTGGCCAATACCCACAAATGTAACTGAGATTCATAGTTTTCTTGGTTTGGTAGGTTATTACTTAAGGTTTTTTGAAATATTTTCACGCTTATCTAGTCCAATGACTAAGAAAACATCGAAGGGTGTTATGATTATCTGGAAAAAAGAATGTGATGATTGTTTTCAGGAGTTGAAATGAAGATTGGTGAGCGCTCCAGTTTTGGTAATTCTTTCCACGAATGGTGATTTTGTTATCTACAGTGATGCTTTGTTGAAGGGACTTGGTTGTGTCCTTATGCATAATGATCATGAAATTGGTTATGCTTCACGTCATTTGAAAATTCATGTGGTAAATTACCAAACACATGATTTGGAATTCACTGCTATTGTTTTTGCTCTAAAAATTTTGAGGCATCATTTGTATGGTGTAAAGTGTGAAATATGTACTGATCACAAAAGATTAAAATATATATTCACTCAGATATAATTGAACATGAGATAGAGGACATGGCTAGAATTAATCAAGGATTATGATTGTACAATTAATTACTATCCTGGAACAGAAAATAATGTGGTGGATTCTTTGAGTCGAAAAAGTAATGATTTATTAACCGTGATACGTTTGGAATGAGATCCTTTGTTTTTAGATTTGATGAACTTTGGCATCGAAGTCGATGGTGCAATAAGTTCTTCTGTTTTGTTTTATGTTTCAGTTAGATCATCTCTATCAGACAGAATTAAGGAAGGGCAGAAGAAATACAGTGGGTTGCAGGAAAAGGTATAGATGGTTCAGAAGGGTACGTTTCCTGATTTTAACATTGATAATGATTGTGTTTTGAGGTTTGGAAAGAGATTATGTGTGCCTTGTGATTCATAGTTAAAGAATGGGTTGTTTTGTGAGGCTCACAGTTCCCTGTTTTCAGTTCATCCTGGAAGTACTAAGATGTACAGAGATCTGTAGGAGTATTACGGGTGGGATGGAAAGAAAAGAGATATTATTGATTTTACTGTGAATTGTTTGACTTGTCAGCAGGTTAAAGAAGAGCGATAGTTACAGAAAGAGAGGCTTCAGCCTTTACCGGTGCTAGAGTGGAAATGGGAAAATATATCCACGGACTTTGTTATGAGATTACCGAAGACATCTCAAGGTAATAATGAAATATGGTTTATTGTTGATCGATTGACTAAATCTACTAATTTCCTTCCTATTCGAGATACATTATCTCTAGATCAACTTTCCCGATTGTATCTTAAATATATAGTTAGGTTGCATGGAGTTCCCCTCTCCATTGTATCTGATCATGACCCCAGGTTTACTTCTTGCTTTTGGAAAGGCCTTCTGAAGTCATTTAGTACTGAATTAAATTTTAGAAAAGATTTTCATCCGCAATCAGATGGGCAGTCAGAACGAACAATTCAGACCTTGGAGGATATGATACATGCTTGTTTGGGGGATTATCAGGTAAGTTGGAACCAACATCTTTCTTTGGTTGAATTTTTATATAATATCAGTTTTCATTCCAGTATACAGATGGCTCCAATTCAAGCATTATATGGTAAACGGTTTCAAACTCCAAAATTATGGGATGATGTAGGGGAAATGAAGCTGATGGGACTAAAATTGGTAAAAGAGATGGCAGAAATAGTTCAGTTGATTTAGAAACACCTGAAAACAGTTGAGAGCAGACAGAAAAGTTATGTGGATAACTGGAGGAATGATCTATCTTTTAAGGTAGGTGATCATGTTTTTCTCAAAGTTCTTCCATGGAAAATTGTGATGTGATTTGGTAAGAAAAAAAATCTGAGTCCAAGGTTTATTAGACCATATGAAATTATGGAGAGAATTGGATCTGTTACTTACAGAGTGGCTTGACCTCCGATTTTATCTCAGGTACACAATGTTTTTCTTGTTTCAATGTTGAGAAAGTATATCCCAGATCCATCTCATGTTTTGAGCCCTGAGGTAGTTCAGTTGGAAGAGAATCTCTCTTATGAAGAACAACCAGTCCAAATTATTGACACTAGGGAGAAAGTATTGCAGAATAAGGTAATTCACCATGTAAAGGTTCTATGGAAAACCCATATGGTTGAAGAGGAAATATTGGAATATGAAAATGCTATGAGGGATAAATGCCCCCAACTTATTTTGATAAGGGAATAAAATTGCGAGGACGCAATTACCAAAAGGGGGGAAGGATTTAACATCCCATGTAAATATAGAATAAAATATTTTCATATTTATTAATATTTACGAATTAAATATTAATTTTACTTTTAAGGGGTTGATATGTTCGATACCGTACCTGATACGCAACAAAGAGTTTCTTTGAAATATTACGTTGCACACTAGTAATATAATAATATTATTTTAAATTAAAGTTAACACGTAGCCGTTGTATTGGCGTGAGTGAATATAAATAACTAAAATATGATTATATATGTTTTTTAAATGTTTTTACATTTATCCAATAAAACATTAAGGCTTAAAATATAAAAAGAATTCAATTTTAGGCATAGAAACTCTAATATTCACTAAAAGGTCTATTTATCACCTTTTGATGGAGAACCATCTTTAAAAATATTTTCTGTCACTCTTATACATTCTATTAGAGAAAATAAAATAATTCTTTAGAATCGGGACATCAAAATTTTCGTTGTGTATGTTTTACTTATTTTTCTGATAAAGTTTATTTTTAATGAATAAGTGGAAAATGATGTATTTTAATTCAAATCCTATTTTTAATATAATTTATTTATATTATTAGATTAAATTTTGAATTTGTTTTAAAGTGAAATTAGAATATATTTTTACCATTTAATGCAATAGTGGTCATTGGAAATAATTTCACTTTGAAATTATACTTAAACTAGTGTCAATCTTTTGATATATATTGTTTCATAAAAACACGCTATTTTTTTGACAATAGAAATTAATTATTAAATTAATTAATTCAACTTGTATGTTTTGAATTTTGTAAAATAGACATCATTTTTGAATTCGGAATATCAAATATAGCTTAGGGTTAATTTTTGGCATTTTTCTGAAAAACTTCAATTTTTGATGAATATTGAAACCACTAAGTGGTAGTTAAAAAACTGATTTTTCGTTTAAATGAGATTTTACCACCTCTGTGATTTGAATTCCAAAAATCCGACATACATGGTTGTCATTAAGATGTAAAATTTGGCTCAATGGGATTAAAATAATTTTTTTTGGTGAATAGTAACTTTTCTGTTTTATTAATCACGATTATAGGTAATTATTATAATTTAATGTAAAAATAATGTTTTAATAATATGAAATTACCTTGACACATGTCCTACACTTATTTTATGTATCATGGCTGACCCAAAAAATCCATGGTTCATCATGGGGACCCCATGGAGCCACTTGGGTAAGAAAATGACATTTAATAACTTTTTATTTAATGTTAAAATAAAAATGTCACAAACATGCATTGTTTTACAAAAACAATTTTTTACATGGGGTTATACAAGACATATTTTTTACTATAAATTTTCATTATAAATCTAAAAATATTTCCTTCATTATGATATTTTTACTATAATGCTTAGACATTAAATAAATAAATTTATTTAAGACACCATGATGATGCAGCAATTACCTCATTAATAAACGATTTGAATAAAATGAAAAGATAACGTAAAATATATAACCTACACCTGTCAAAAACCTATTGGATGGGTGTATTTCTAACTCTTATCACCATATCCTCAAAATATAAAATTGTGGTACCTTTAAAATCTGAAACTCATTATATAATAATGTAGCATTTTATAACATTCCAAGTGTGCCCCTCCTCCCTCTTATAGAAGGCCCCCACCTCTACCCCCTTACACACACCTCTCAAGCCTTTGGATAAGACAAGATCTTCTCATTTTCTCTCTCCAAATACCTCTCCTCATCCTAGAATCCTTAACTAAGGTAGAAAGCTCTTCAAGAAACCCTTTTGGTTCAAACCAAAGGGAGTTACCCGATTTAAAGGTAATGTCTTCGCATTTGTTATTTTGTTTTATTTTGCTTCTCCAACCCCATAAATTCATTTTATTCCTTTACTTTATAACAACACAAGAATCCTAAATATAGTAGGATGTTTTTATGAGATGTATTTTATTTACACTTACACACGCATTCTTCTAACGGTCAAAGAACATACTGTTTCTGTGGTTGTCGAATTTCTGCCCCACGAAATGATGATTGTTCAATCTTCTTTTAACACCTTTCATGGTGGCCATTAATATGTCACTATATTTATATATGATATATATAATGTTTATGGTTTCCATATTCTGATATATTTTACATTTATGGCATTCATTTATAGTTTCCATTATGGGTAAACGTGATATCATAATTTTAAGAAGTGTGGTCTACAGCCCCCTCAAAGTCATTTAATTCGTTAATGCCATATGTGGGACGTATTAAGGATGGAGTTAGTGTTATTATATATTATATTATATTGGAAGTATAATATACCTTTATATCTTTATGATTTCACTCCATTAAATAAGAAATAGAAATGAATGTAGCATTCAAGCGTACATACGACTTCCCGTCTCCACGAACGATGCATTTCATTTCTTACCTCTAAATGTTATGTAATATTATAAATACATGTATCTGATGGATATATATGATATATATGATATCCAAATCATGAGTATCATTCTGGATATAATGATCCTTTGACCACATGAACAACATGTAATTGTATGAAGTCCATTATTGACTTAAGAACAAAATATTGACAAAATGAATATTATTAACATAAATGATTACATAATGTTTATAACATGGAAATAAGGGATATATAAGGAATAATAAGCTTGAAAAAGGTTCTTGTTCAAGTAGAAATTAACACTAGTTTATTATTCCGGAGATTAAAGAGCAATCGAGTCACGTCGAACACGAGGTAAGGGACTTAGTCTCAATATCCTTTCATTGAGGCATATTTTGTTCTAATATAAGACTTTCTTTTATATGGTGTATAAAACCCTTTGACCATTACGTTATTTCAAAAGTAATATTTTTATTCGAAGTGTTTTACTAAATGACAAAAAGGAATGTTTTTTTGTCATACGTATGAGGTGACAATGACTTCTCCGCCGTCGTGACCATTATTTGAGTTTCGGCTTCCACTGGAAGGCATAACTTTTTTTAAAATGAAAAATTAATACCATGTTTTACCTTTATTTTATTTTGGTATTGAAAATGGTTTTATTATATCAATGTTTTGTAATTTATTTGTTATGTAAATATATTTAAGTGATATATTGTGATTGAAATGTGGAACTGTTTTCTTTCCATTATATTTGTTTTAGGTATTATGATTCTATAATGGAATTTGGACATTTGATGGGTGGTTACATAATAAACCATATAAAGGGTGGTGTTGTGAATACCAGGACGGCGGTTACGTTATAACCTTCAATGCATTGGGTATGGATGTAGGCTGTATGGAAATTCCATTTAGTGATATGTGTGGAAGTCGACTGTATGGTCATTCCATTTAAGTATGTTTATGATTGAAGTTACCTTTATATGTTATGTGTTCTTTATATGGGTTTTATTGTAATCGTTTGGTTACAAAATGGTAAGTAATGATCTTTTATTAATTGAAGAGTATTTACTACTTCGTAATGGTGAAAAGTGTTTCTTTGATAAAGTATTAATGGTATACATGATGTTTTAAAAAACTAACAGTTTTCCTTCTTGTGTGTCCCTTACTAAGCTTTTTATGCTCATCCAAAGTTTTTTTGAAAATTTTTTCACAGGACATAATGTGTAATAGGGTCAAGTATGGAATCAAGGAAAATTCATGCTGTCTTAAACATGGAACTAGAAATGACTCTTTTTTTTAAAGAGTTCATGTTTTGTAAAAAAAGGAAACTATGTAGAAGTTTCTACTTTGTAATCTTTTGAGTTGTAATATTTATGATCTAATACTCTAAAACACTAAACCTGAAAAGATACTCAATGTGAATTATTCATTTAATTCAATATTAATTAAGGTTTAAGGCTATGGCCTTATAGTTATCCTCACATGAGTATATGGATGGACACTTATTTCAAATGAAAATATATATCATCTTCATTCATTATGTCATTATCCATTCTTTTGATTTTAATAAATATTTGCTATTTTTTATCTTAAACGTAGATATGAAATCATGATTCTATTGACTCAATGTATTGTACACCTTTTTTAAATTCCATATATATTAATGAATTGATAAATCTTAATCTTTCAGGATCTTCATCCATATTCTCTAGAACATATTCTACTCCTTCTATGTGAACATATACCCTATCTTTTTTTGATTAGTACCTATATCAAATTTATCTTCATAAATATAACCCCTCAATATAATTAATGAAAAAATTACCACATTTAACTCTAATTCATGTGTTCCATAATTTTACTCATGAAACGTTGACTATCTCGATGCATTTCCTATGACTGTTTCATTCTTAATGAGAACACATACCAATACCTTCTAGGATGCATCAATACATATTTGAAATGCTTCTATATTTCAGGGTAATATATGAATTATTCATTTAAGTAACTATTTAGTTCCTATAATGTTTCCAAAAATTATTCTATCTAGAGGATCTCAGATCCCTTGCAAGTTAACATAGGGAGTGGATAATATTATCATTTGAAATTCTCCAAAAATGGTTTCCTAATTCCAAAAATCTAGGAAAACATTGGATCTCAGTCACCGTGGTTGGACCCTAAAAATGATAAATAACCATTTTGTATACACATTAACCTTCCTTAAGTTATTTTCCACAATTATCAAGTGACATTCAAGTTCATCCTTTATCATTAAATGACTTAAAATATATTCTATAAATACTTCCACAAACTAATCAGGGTAATATCCAAATATTCTATTATAAAAATCCAAGACGTTGGTGTGGTAATTAGTAATACTAAATGAAGCCATTATATACTCATAGTCTCCATATCTTTTATAAAATGTTGACTTTATAATATCATCCAATATGATCCTTAATCGACGTTATTTGGAACTATATTCCGTATTTTAAAATTATTGATCTAATTTTATTTTATCAAAAAATTAATCAACAATGGATACAAGATAATTATTCTAAATCATAATCTTCTTCGGATCTTTATAATCAATGTGAGGTCTCACTGATCTATCATTCATCTAATAAAAAAGAACTGACAGACCCTATGTGGAAAAATATAGATAATTGATAATATTTTCAATGTAATCCTTGAGTTTCACCATCAATTCATACATCTGAAATGGGAAACTGAATATGGAATATTTTAAAAAGGTTTGGCACTAGGTAAAAGTTTTATTGGGATCCTAACTTCAAATTTAAGTGGATTAATATAAATATATTTTGATAGAACATATAAAAACCAAAACAGTAACTATATAATCAATGATGAGATTCTCCACATCTATATTATATAATCATCCCATTTGAATGTGAATTAATACACATTTAATGGATGTGATATAAATAAGAAGTTAATTTTTTTCATCGTGCTTATTTATAATTTTAGGATGGTTTGGAATATCAAATGTGACTTCTCAAATGCATAAATAGATATGGGAATTATATTGAAGAAGATAATTTATTATTATGATATCAAAGCATGAGAAAATAGGTGAATAACAAGATTGTTAGGAATCACAATAAAAAAAATATCCTACTAGTGAATAATAAAATACTTTAGATGCAATCATCATTAAATTATGTTATTTCACTGTTAATACAACATATAATCATTTTTGTCGATACTATTATACAATTTAATAATTGTTTGGATAAAAAAGATTTCATTGGTATAGAATCAAATAAAAACCATATCAATTATAGAGTGGATGGTATGTGTACCTTTCATTACACATCTATCGTATCCCACATAAATAATCGGGATCTCATGAGATTTCCATTTTTCTCTCAGTTTAATAAGTTTATAACATTGATCAACATCATTAACATTTGTATTGGATAACTAGTTATCCAAATTCCCATACACATTTCATTTGAAGCATTGTAGTGTCGGTATTTCATTTAGGGTCTTCTAATTCTCTTCCATTGTGTTCACCAAATAATTTGTTTCATTTGTCTATTCATGGGAATTATAACCTAAACATAAAAATGTAATGCACCTAAATTTTTTATTTCTGTAATTACATTGAAGTTTCTTCCCACAAATCATTCATATAAATTTCTATATTTTCTTTTCCCCATGTTATTAATTCATTATTTTATGAGGCTTCATCTTCAATTTTCTATAAAAACATGGGAATGATGGGAATATCCAATTTTCATTTACACCCTGAATGAATATATAATTATTTATTCATAGATACTAAATAATATAACAGTTAATTACTATAATAGAAATTTTTTATGCCAAAAATTAATATTCCAAAAATACATTCATGTTAGATGATATCATTGGAAGTGTACCTATGAAGTATATTAATAAATAGATCATTATTACCAATTCATTTTTCATCCTTTTGATTCATAACAGAGAATTCCTTTTTGATATTTATATGAAGTATATAATGGATTTCATTATTGAAAAATGACTTATTAAAATAATCCAACTTTAAAGAATTTATATATTAATCTTCCTTCATCTTCTTCATAAAAGTGAAACAGAAATCATATTCACCTTCCAAATGATAAACATCAAAAATTACATTCTCATTATTTGAACACTGAATAATTTAGTCTATCTTTTCATTATTAGTGATCTATTTCTCAATAATTACTCTATTGTTAGATTAAATTCAACATGGTTGGAATTTCATTCAATAATTACTCAATAGAAAATTGTTACATATTTTTATAATTTGGAAACACATATTTTATTCATTTCATGAGAATGATGTCTGAACACAAAAACTAGACTTCTTATTATATATCAAATAATATTTTGGTTCCCCAAAGAAAAATAATTTCATTTTACATCACATTCCAAATTTACATATTTCAAAAGGGTGCTATCCATTTACTAATGTGAAAATTAATATTTTGGAGAATAATAATAATAGTGGCATACCAAATAATCTATAAATAATAATTATTTATTGTATTTGTTAAAGCTAGAAAATATTTTTATCAATCTATGTATCCTTATGATAACTTATGTTTTTTCATCGTCATTAGCTAAAATATTATTTGATGGTTCATAATGAAATTATGAATTATTGAGAAATATTCAATGATAGTGTCATAATATTTTTACATCACTACCAATTATCAAACACCAACTGATGGTCGAAACAAAATCCTATGATCCATTTTTTGAGTTACAACAACTAGGTAAAACTATTATAGACATACATAAAATTTTTAATATTAGTGTTTTCATGAAATTTCATATATTCCACTCACTGTATCCTTAAAAATAATCTAGGTTATTTTCCTTTACATTAATTTATCCTTAGAATTTACCTTTGACATGTATTTAATAATATCTTTCGTGATGTATCTAATTTTATCACATTCAAATATATAATGGTTAACTAAAACATTCATATGACACTATGTATAATAATTCAGGCTTTCCAATTGTTAATATTACATTTTATTAGATAAATATTCCATAGAGTTCACAAATACACACATTAATATAATACGGGTTCCATGTATTTGGATCATTGATAAAAAGTCTTCATATTTCATGAATTAGCTTCAAAATATCTCGTAATAATTATCACATGTAGTACGCATAATATACATGCCATACATAGACCATTATTCTTGTCCGGGGAAATGGAAACATATAAAAGGGTGAGATTATATGTCTAGTAAGGGTATACATAGAAGATATAGATTTATGATCATATCAATGAATTTTATTATAATAATCATATGAAAAATTGAATATAACATAATATTTTCAAACAAAATATAATATTGATTTTTAATATGATTTATGGTATAAAAAATATTATTTAAAATGGAAAATACTATATTTTTGTGAAATCGTTATAAATTAATCATGAACTATACGTTCATGTTATTTAAATGTTATAACATAATATCTATTAAAATAAAATAATTTATCAACTCTAATATATTCGGTAGTAAAATCATAATGTATGATGTATCAACACTTATTTCTAATTTCAAATTTTTTTGGCATGATGATCTATTATATAGATTCTATCAAAGAAATTGGCCTATTTCCCATAGTAGATCAAGAACATTAGTATGTATCACATCATTATAAAATGATTTTTTAAAAATTACAAAAATACATATACATATATATTGTTCCGAAATATATCATAGTTAAAACAATACATATGTGATTCACACTATTATGAAACGTTCTATATATCCAAACACATGTAATGAGAATGTTTTTCAAAAACATTTCATTTTATTTTAGCCTAGGGAGATGAAAATATTTTCATAAAAAAATATTATGCATAATAATAAATTTACCAATGAAATAATGGGTATGGTAACATTCAAAAAAAAATATAGGAAAAAATAATGAATTCTTTCATTGATGAATATTAATTATATATAATATTAGGAGAATATTTTTGAGGTAAATTTTCATTCCATTTTGAGAAAATATATATACAAATTAAAAATATATAAAATACTATAGAAACCATTTTCATTGAAATTATTATTGGAATAAAATTATAGAATCGTGAAATGATTTAGTTGTCATGATGAGGTTAAATTACATTAATGTTTTACACCTTCAATGAAATTTCCATTTCACATTTTTTGTAAAAATTCAAAAGAAACTCATTCGAAAAATTAGAAGAACATTAATTATATTTAATTTTTTTTTTGTTTTTTTACAAATTTATTTTAAAATTCATTAGACAATTTTGAAAAAATCATCAAAATATTTTTTTATAAGAGATTCATAGATGAAATTGAGTTTTTTTTTCAAATGATAAAAATAAATATTATATTTAATAAAAACATTATTTCTGAATATGGAGATCATAAATTTAGTAGAATGAATGGAAAATATTTATTATCTATAAATAAATTATTGATAAGAAAAATCATTAGTTTTTTATAGTTATATTATACTATCATTTCATTAGAGGTATATGATAAACAACCCAATTCTACAATGAGTTCCTAAATTTAAAACTTTCCACATTTTTAACATTTGATCATAAGTACAACAAAATAATTTTTTAATATTTATATACCATAATTACAATAATTTTTTTTAAGTCATACATGGGAAGTTTATATACTATCAAAAAATTATAGTATAAGGCATGTGTCCCATAAATATAAAAGTCGAACAAATATCCCATACAATATTTGTAACATTTAAATCATAACAACACAACAAGAATAACTTAAATTGAAATAGTTAATTTAATTTAAATAATAATACTATTGATATAATATGTCAAATGGGAAATATATACCATATATAAAATAAATTATTGGTGAACCTAGCATTAGTATCCCAAAATTAAAATTGAGGCTAGATATCCCTTAAAATAATTCACCATATCAGTGTACACATTATATCCTCTTATATATTTAATATAAATTTGAAATAAATATATTATATATATATATAATTATATATTTGAATGCATATATGATTTATTAATATTAATTTATTTCCAGTTTATTAACAGTTCTTTATTAAAATCATGTTTCTGGAAATAAATGCTTCATTTTTCTTATATCTTATTATTTAGTATTTATTGTCCTTATATTTTAATCATGGTTTCCTAATATTTTTAATATTAATTTTGAAATAAATATCACATATATTCAAAAAAAATTAGTTATAGTAATATATTAATGATAGATTTAGATAAAAAATAACATTGTTCACGGAGACATCAAACCGAACATATCCAGGAATAATGTTTCAATTTTCTTGATGGATGAAAAGAAATAACTATTAAAAATATATTATTATTAAATAGTTATTTTAATTTTTTATTTATAACATAATTTTTTAACCTAGTCCTTATTATATTAATTATTAATAAAAATTTGTAGATCGGATCATATCACTTTGTGAGGTGGTAGTCATCCATACAGACTAGTGGCGTTATATAATTCTCATAGAAAGAAAATTTTGATGTCATATTTAATATCATAATTCATGAAATCTAATTAATTCTTAAATATCATATAATTATTTTAAAATGTCATTATATCCATTCATGAGATGATGTAATGGAAAATGATCTATATCAGTTCATGAGTTGGTATTTCATCACACATACAATGATTGGGGTTGGTTCTCATTTGATTGTATAAGAGATTGATGTAGGTCATGAAACTAACATAATTGTATGAAAATATAAGGGTGATATAATTATTACCAAATATTCATTTTTGATTAATATTTTAAGAAGTTAGAGAAGAAGTAAAATAAAATTTCATGGTAAAAAATTGTTTATTTTCTACATAAAATTCCATTAATTTTATATATAAATCATTCATACATGGGGTTAATAATTAAACTGATATATATAGAATGTGTGGAGGGAATTAAAAAATTTATTTAGGTAAGGAATGACTAAATTAAATGCTTCTATATTTTTGAAATGTAGTGGAGTGGAGATTTCATTTTTATAAGTGGTGTAGAGGGCATATATAATTGTTTTTGAAGATAAAAATGGGTACCACGTTTAAAACATTCCCCAAGGATGAAAAATTGATCATTATAATACCATATATGATATAATGAAGTATAATTTTATAAAATGGTATGAGACGTGTTTATAAACTATTTATCCAAAATAATTTTTACTTTAACCCCAAGTAAAACATTTTTAACATTAACTATAGTGATTTTATTAAATTTCATTATTAATTTTTTAAAAAATATTTTCTAAGGACACAATCCCCTAATACCTTAATATTATATCTTGTTGTATGAATATTAATCACTTTATAATATCAAATAATATGGGGAAATAATTTTTATCGGATCATAGAACACAATCCTCTTAATATATAAATGTTCATTGATGTTTCCCATAATGATCATCCCCATCAATATTCCTAGTTAAACACCATTATTCAGAACATTAAAAAAAGATAAAAAATATATAGTGATATCATATTATTAGTCATGGTAATAAAAGGAGATACACGAGCATTACATGATCATAAAGGCATGACTACACGATCATAAGTATTTAAATCTATACACAACCAACCAATGACTATAATCATCCATTATAGATTAATGATAGATTGTCTATAATACATGAATCATAATAAAATTAAAAAAATGATCCATGAGAACATAACATTATCCTAATAGACATGATTCATTATAATTTCATTATTTAATAATATCATGTACTTTGTAATTTGTAGTTGGTTCATTAATAATTTTATCATAGAATAAGCCATGGAAGAGAAATTGGGATGATAAAAAACTTGATATCATAACCAAATTTGATAAATAATTAGAATTATATCATTGGTTTATATCCCATGTAATGAAAATGTTATATCAAGGGATATCATCATTTATGGGAAATGGGTTTTAAAGTTAATACACTTTAAAATGTTCTTTAGTAGATATTTTATATAATGATACCTTTTAAAAGTATAAAATCTATAAAATATGTTAAAAATTATTTTATTTTAAAATAACCATCATAACATATGAATTATCTTCAAAAACAAATTATTTAAAAAATCATTTTTAAGACCTAATCAATTATTACATCCTTATATTTAAAATAACATTAAAACTTATAGTGGAATGTTTTAAAATAAATTAATACAGTTCTCAATTAAAATATCATTACCACATTCAAAAATTCATTTTAAAAAATATAAACAATCAAAATATTTTTGAAATTAAATTAATTTATTTAAAATATAAAAATCTATAGAATATTATTTTAAACAATTCATTGAAAATAATATTGGTAAATTTTAAATGATTCTTGAAATCATTTTGTGCACTCTATAGTAGAAAATATTTATTACGTAATTCATATCAAAAATAGATATTATTATCATTGTTTTTATAATATCTTATATACAATTGTTTTGAAAAACCCTTCAATATTTAATTTACAAAAAGAGTTAAAATGTGTAAATTTTGTTTTAAAATTCATTTTTAGGATTTTATATTTTAAAACACTGTTATAAAACACAATTTTTCATGAAAATCTAGTTTTTAACCAAAGAGGCAAATAAATACAATAATATTTATAATAGTTTTTGGATCTACTCACTACATTGAGAAATAAAGATGATATAAAAAATGTATTCTCTAGAAATAATAGTAGGCATGAGAAATAATGATTTTTAGAGACGTGTCATACTATTTTAGCTTTGTAAAAACAATCACGACCTCTTAATCTATGAGTTTGTAATATAAAATTATTTCCACCTTTGTAAATCTCATAATTAATCCTCAAAAAGGAATACCATAAAATTTAACATATAATACCATGATTATTAATTAATTCATGATATTATATTTCAATGTGGATATATATATGCATCATTAATGTTTATAGGGGAATAACATAACATATGTCTCGAATAATCCAAATTGAGTCAAAAATTGGTTACCTGTTTTGTATATTTTAAAATATAAAACCACTAAAAAGATATAAAAACATGGACATGTAAATGAAAATAATTTTCAGGATAATAATAATAAAAGTATATACATTTTTGTTAATACACAATATAAGAGAAACACTTGATGAATATATCCCATGTGTCAATGAAGTAAAAATTGAGAAGGAAGTCCCAAACTATATGTTTTGAATTCCTTCACACTCATCCAAGAATCCAATATAATAAATATAATTTTTTTATAAATTTATTAAGGAACCATAATTATATATCTCATACTATATATTATTTTATGATTTTCTTTTTAAACTAATTTACATACAATTCCATGTTATGGTATCATTTTGGGTAATAACTACGTAGTTTTTTATATGTTTAGAATTATTATTTGTAGTAATTTTATGTTTAACAAGGTTCCATAATACCAATTTAATTATTTAAAAGTAAATATCATATTTTTAAATCCAATATACTTTTAACTCAAATCCTGAAACATTTTTTTGAGAGATAATGCACTTTACGTTCAAGAAGATGCTAGGCCATATGTATGCTTGAGTAACATTTCCAATTTCAAATGATAATTTTATAATGTGTTATGTAATATATCATATTTAAACCTGATATTAATAGTATAAATAATTATTTCTTTAATCAATTTTATACATATCATACATGTGGTGTGGTGATGAAATGAGAGGCACAATCTTCGTGAAATATATATTACAAACATAGATGAAGGATGGTATAAACATTTACTTATTAAAAAGGTTGAAATAAAATATTATATTAAAAATTTAGAATTTAAATTATTTCATTAATATAATAATTATTCATTTTATATCATATATATATTATAAATATATTCATTAAATCTTCCATCAAAATTGATTGTGAAAACGTTTTGCATTGCTACTTGAGGTGGTAGTCTTTTGTAAATAAAAGAAATGTTATAGTAACCCCTATTGAATGGAAAAAATTATTAAATTATATATTTAAAACAGTGGATATAATAATTCTGTAAATAATTTATTTAAACATTATATCCATCACGATAAACGTCCATGATAGGTGATAATGAAAAAAACAAATGACATCGGTTCACGAGGCTGTAATCCTTTGAATAGAGGAACAACGATTTCGAAACCCATTTGATGGTTGTCGAATTGATTTTATTTCATTAATAGAACATAAAAATATAAAAATATGTAAAGTATTATAATTTTATTCTCTAATTATAGTTTTATAATTATTTAATGGGGAAGAAGAAAAAATTAAATTGAAAAGATCGTTGAAGAAAGTTACGTCTTCTTAGAGTAACATCCATATGTTTCCACCAAAAGAACTCCTAAAGTAGATTTAAACCCAAAATAATTCATCTATTATTAAATAAGTTATTTTTAAAGTCATTTTGTTAAGGAATGTTTGATAAATAATGGTTTAAGTTGTCAATAAGAGAGGAATGTGTGTGGCTTTTTATAAGTGTTGTGGGTGGAATACTTTATTTTTATTTGAAATTAAAAGTATACCCATGTTTTTCTCATGAATATATACTTGAAAATGGATTATTATTATCTTTAAATATTATATAGCCTAAATAATTAAATTATATAGTTTTAACGAAAATTATCTATCTGCAACCCTTATATTTTTAATTTATCCTTTGGTTAACCAAATTTCTTACATTAACTATGTTAAATAATTTTAAATTTTATAACATTTCATTTTGGTAATAATTTAGGATGAAATTATAAAGTAATATAAATTATTTTTTCCATAATATAATCAATTTTTCATAATTTTTTTCAAATATGTAAAACTATTTAATTTAAAATTAATCCCATAGGTATGATGAGAAATCAGTTTTTGAATGAAAAAATTATCAAACACTTATAAAGTTGTTATATCAAAATACAATACAAAAATTATTACAATTACCTAAATTATATTAATATGTAATTTTTTTTTAAAATAATTTTATTTTAAAATCAATTTATTATATAAATTTACATTATATATTATTTAATTGAAAATGGTGAGTTTTATATGAAATTTACAATTTTAAGCTATTCACCATAAAATTAATATTTTTAGTAAGATATCAAAAATTATCACATCTGTAAACTTTATATTTGGATTTATTAAAATTAATATTAATTATCCATATAAATTTTTTAAATGTGGGACAAATAAATGTAAAAAAACTCAACGATTTAATAAAAATTATTTTCTCAAAATAAAAATTGCACAAACCTCTCTTTCCACTCAATTATTGAAAATCAAGTGGATGAACATTTATTGTAGGTAACGGTGAATCATTTCAGGATATTTCCAAAATTACAATATTTCAAAATTTGGTCTTGAATGTGATCCATCATGGGCACACACACCAATACCATGAAATGATAAATCACACCAGTAGGTCGTGACGGTGAGTCATTACGTTTTCTCACAATGCTAGCTCATAACGGTGAGTTGCATTGGTGATTTGCAATGGCAAGTCTCCACTACGAGATGCAATGGTGGGTCATAATAGTGACTCACGCTGATAGCTCATAAAATGATGACTCGAACCGATGAATTATAGAAGTAGCTCACATCGGTGACCCGTGATGGTAACTCACCTAACGATCAGTCATTTCAATCAAATTTTCAAACTACCATAATTTAAATAAAATTTTCAATGTCTACCCTTTAACATTATCATTGACATAAAATGTATTTAAAACCATATTTAAGTGGGTTTGAAGAAATTTTATTGACTATGAATGATATCATTAATTTTTATTAAAATAAGGGAGACTTTTTTAGAAAAAACGTGTGGTTTTGTTATGATCCATATTTAAGTTCTTTTAATTATCATTTTCACATTGATTTTGGTTTGATCCTTTCTAAATCTATGATCATCTCATAATTGTGTTATTACCTTTCTCTGGGTTCAAGAAATACCTAATGCTTTTCATCACTGATGATTCCTGTTTTATGATGTAGCTTCTAGATCTATTCTACCATGAAGGATTTTCCTTTTGCAGGTGTGCAATGTTCTTTTGCATAATAGTGATGTGATTATCACTTCTTCCTCAAAGTAGGTTTCCCTTGCCTCTTCTTTTTCTATCATGTGTGGTTGGTGTATGTGATGATATTCGTAAAAAAATTAAATATAGATAATTGAATCTGGTAATGACCAATATATAGGACTAGGGAAAAGAGACATATGATGTTCTTGATATTTTTTTTGTTTTTGTTGTCCATTATACAGGATAAAAACCTCATTGAAAATCATGGTTTTGGGGGTGTTTGTAGGTGAAATGAATAAATTATTGGTCATATGTAATTTCCTTCCTTTTGAACTGTTGTTATGAAAAATCTATTAACCAAGAAAACATGGATAATAAATTGATTCCTTGTGATCTAATTTATTATGTGATAACCCCTAAATTAATAAGTGGTTGTTGAGTGAGGAATACCTTTTTAAATTTGAATATTTTATTTTATTATTCAAGTAGTGGTGTATTGGGTGTATAGTTATTCTGACTTGACATATAGTATTATTGTTGTAGTGGGTGGGTTATGTGAGGTAGATTGGGGGTGTAATAGAATCTCAATTTGAGAGATTGATTGATTATTGAATGGATGGGTTGTTATATGTTGTACAGCTATGAACAGGTTGTACAATGTTTAATTCCTAGATTTGATGGGTGTGTTGTGGTTATATAATTGGGCCTACATGAATGGTTTTGATGAGATGTTTTCTTGGCCAAGGATATGTGTTCGGGTTTTATCTATTGAGGTGATTATATAGGTGTAATGTCATTTATTAATTATGTTTGTAATGGTTGGGGTGGGTTTTAAATAAATAGGAATATTAAGTGGGTTAATTTTCTAAGGTTATTGTTATTTTGAGAATACATTCGTTGTAGTTTTTTCTCGTATGTTACTCAGGTACATATGAACGAATAAATGAGTAATATAATAATGAATTAGAATTGGTAAAATTAAATGGATGGGGGTTTGAATTGAGTTTGTGTCATGTTGTGTGCTTGTGCATTTAGAGGTAGAATCAATGATTGAAGTATTGTGGGCTATCTGTTTTTTTGAGAACCTATAAGATGGGATGGGTGTTTGGAATCTATATGTATATAGTTTTATTTTCGTGTGATTTCTCCATAAAAACCAATATAGTTTAACACTACGGGCCAAACATCCCCATCGTCATGATGGAGAGTGTCTTCTCAAATATGTGAGTGGATGGTTGCATGACTGGCCACCCAATATACCATGATCCTTCCTGTGTCCAGCAATAGGACATGCCTCTTCAGGTAAGTTGTGGTGATTGATGCCTAGGTGTGTGTGGGCAATTTGTTCTTTACCATGTGTCTTTGGAATGAGATGTGGTGTAAAGACCCGGTGTGTGCAGGTCGGATGTGATATGACTTGATTTTCTAGGTAGTGGGACTAGAGGTGATTCATATGTATCTACAGGTGGGGTTTTATGTGGTTTATTTTTCCAAGTGATGTGACTGGCTAAGAGGCCTCGGTGGGTGGAGGAGGGCTGTGATGTGGTTTTTCGGAAGAGGTGGAGACATGGGATTTTTTCCAATTGGAAAAAGTTGGTAACCACATGGTAACTGGCGAGGGGTACCCTAATTATATATTTATATACAATATTATAATAAATTACTTGTTTTACATTTTTATTGTGCTTTGGTGAATTTGGGATGGATAAATTACCGTGTTATGTGTTGTTGGGATCTGCTATTTTCTCACTAGAGCATCTGTAAGATTCACCCACTTGAGACTGAGAGTCCATGGTTTTCCTTCTGATTAAATTTATATTCTCAACCTATGTATATCATGTTATATTAGGATTCAAGGAGAATTTTTTGGACTATGTTGAACCACACTAGCATAAAAATTTGGATAAATAATGTTTTACTCCTTGCTTTTATTTCAGAATTTACATTTTATTTTTATTTTTTATTTGTAACTGTTTTGTTATAAAAATTCATATGTGATAGTTTTGGATACCATATATATATATATATATATATCTGTCTATGTGTGTGTGTGTATTGATGTTTCTTTGTGGGTGATTTATCATATAGCCCAATTTTTTTGTACTAATAATGGCAATGTGTCCCATATTGTGAGATATTATACCCCTGGTGTTGGTTGTAACCCTAGGAATACTGGAGGCATGATTATAGGGTCATTATATCCCTTTTTACTTTCACATCCAATAGGGTAATATTTAGTGAGGGGTCCGGATTGAATTTTATCTAAGGTAATGGTTGAAATTTTTGATGGTTTTTTAAGGTAGGCACAATGATGATTGATTGGGTTTGTTGGGAAACAATTTCAGGTGATATGGGTGTGTGACATAGGCCATGGAATACTGGCTAGGATAGAGGATATTGGGGAACCTTGTGATCTGATGTGAGGACATGAAGTCTAAAAAAAGACTAAGTGATCCTACACTGTCTGTAGTGTAGTGACCACAGGAAAGGTACATGCATCATAATTACACGTGTTCTTATCTAAATCAGGTTGTTTAGGTAATTTGAAAATATTTACAAAATGAGATAAATGTTTTAAAATGAATAGTAAATAAAATTCTTAACTAACCAGGATTAGTAATTCCTTTTTTTCCTTTTCATAAACTGCACTAGGTCATCGTTCGGATGTGGCCCGAGAAGATGAGGTTGAGGAGGCTAATCTGGTTTATCAGTAGAGGGTTGATCCAGTGAAGGAGGATGACCAGTTTTAGTGAATGTTACAATATTTCCAACTACAGACCTTGGTAAATAATGGAGGAAGTGGTCTGGATATAGTGACTGATTGCAGTGTCATGAAAATTGAGGTCACCTTATGTTTGATCTAGGTCCCGACAGAGTACAAGATTCTTTTAGCAGTGATTTAGATTCTGGGAGTTGCATGTTAGTGGAGGATGATTTACATGGGATAAGTAGGTGGCTTAAATTCTATGAGAAAATTTTGAGAATGTGTTTGGAGAATAATTCCTTTTTTCAGTTGTGAATAATGAGAAGAGGTTAAAGATAATCTCCCTTCAATAGGGGATTTATTCAATGCAGGAACATCATATCATGTTCAAGGATTATCTTCACATAAACCATATATATTTGGATGAGGAGTCTCATGTGAAATGCCTCAGGGAAGAACATCTTTGTTCTATCTAGTAAATGCTTAATAGATTCATGTTGCTAATGTACAAGGAGGTTCAGAAGAATGAATAAGTGAGGGATAATATTCAATCATGAGGAGGTCTACATTGATATGGGAGCTAGAGGGGTTATTTTGGAGGCGGTGTTACAAGAAGTAGGTATCTATCATTTGGGACATCGAGGTTTTGATATGCATTGAGTAAACCTCAATGTTTTCCAATTTGAAATTATAGTCCTTGTGACTTTCCCATGAACATGGGTATGAGGTGTTTACTCTGTAGTTTTCATGACCATCTTAAGAACCATCTACCAATAGATGTTGATAGGTTGAATAATGCTCCACTTATGGGAGATATAGTTGGTAGAGGCTGACATCAAGTTGTTCTTCAGGGACCACAAACCAGGATTGGTTGTGGAGTCGGTCATTAGTATCTCATATGTGTAGATAGTCATGGTCAATTATATACCGAAGAAGCAATAGATCTGGTAGTGGCAAATGATTGTTAGAGGTATGATTAGTTTATCAATAATCCTTGATTGTGATTTGAATTATTTCGGAGGTTCTCACTCCATATTTTCACAAATTCTTTCCTATGCTATATGAAGAGAAAAAACCAAGCTTTCTGTTTATCTAGTGTTGAGTACTCAAGTTGGTGGTCTGATAAATTATTTTAATGTGTTTCAGGGGTGTACATTGATGATGTGACATCATCAGTCCCATGGGTATTTCATCTTACTACAGATTCATCCATACTATTTCATTCTCAACATCGACTAGTTTTAATCCGAGTGTAATATTATCGACTTATTTTGGATATGTGTTTCTCTTAGATGTGGATGTCTATTAAGTGGTATTTAATGGTCAGAGGTGTTTTCATTGGTTTAGTCGGTGTATTAATCCCCTTTTTTCATTTTTTTCCAACCAGTCAGAAGAATTTGTAGATGTTGTGATGATGGAGGTTCAAAGAGTAGATAGAGGGGTTCTATGCTGGTTTTACTAAAGAGGTTGTGACTATAACCCCATGACGTAACATTGAGTTCATGATATAATTTACACCCCATGTCTCTCCAATTTCAATTGTTCATTATCAGATGTCTATTTTCGTGTTGTGGGATATGTGGATTATGATATATGATCTAATTAAGAAGTTCTTTATCCAATCTAGTATGTCACATTGAGGTGATCAGGTATTATTCTCAAGAATGGAATATGGTAGTCTAAGGTTTTTCATTGACTACGGGAGTTTTAATTATGTGATGGTCAAGTACTGTTACCCTATTCTGGGAATAGATAATCTTATAGACCATCAATGAAGGGTGATATTTTTTCTTGGATCGATCTATAATCTATGTATCCCCAGTTTATGATGGAGGAGGGAGATATCTTGACCAATTATTTCAAATACTTGTAAGGGAACTTTGAGTTCATAGTCACATTGTTCAGCGTTACTAACACACTAGCCATGTCCATGGGGCTACTGAACACAGTCCTTTGTATATTTCTGGACTATTTCATCATGATATTCATTGATGAAATCATGATCTACTTAATATTATTGTATTATCATACATATAATCTAAATATTTTATTCCAAGTCCATCGATGCCCCCGGTTATATAGATGGTTGTCCAATTGTGTATTTTTTACATGAGAGGTAAATTTCCATGGACATGTGGTGTAACAATAGGGTGTAAAAGTTGAACCATAATTGGATGAATCATTTTTTCCATTGTTAGCATCAATGAATGTGGAATAGGATCACTGTTTTGTCGTATTGGCATGCCATTTCCATAGTTTTGTACCTTATTTCTCTCAATTTGCAGCAATTCTGACAGCTCTATCAAGAACGACCCAAATTTTTTTTGTATATAGTAGATCATAAAACCATTTATCTATCTCAAGGGGATGTTGGTCAGTTCTCTAGGGATCTAGTTTCTAGGGGATGTGGTGATAATCGTGGTGATATTTTATGCTTCCCATATGGTATTGGGATATTTCTTGATGTAGATATGTGTAATTATCTATTATAGGTCTAGGTACTTATTTCCCCAAGAACAAAACTATTCCTCCCATGATTTGGAGCTACCATTGGTAATGTTTGTGCTATATTTTTGGTAAAATTACCTCATTGGGTATCACATTATTGTTTTTATATATCTCAAGAGATTGACTAATATCATTTCAAAATAAGATTTGAACTTGCGACATTAGATGTGGATGTCTTTTTTTCACTACCATGATGTTGAGATACCATACACTTCATGAAATGGAAGTTTAGTGACTAATTCTCTCATCATAAAGACAAAAAAAAGATTATTTTGGAATCTACATATTCACCAATGGAGATGGAGGTATTGAATCCTTATAGTTGTATTTAATGTTGGACAATTGTAGTGGTTTTCTATTTTAGTTGTTGGGGAAGACTTCTCAGATGTAGTAGGTGGAGGTGTATTTGTTGGTATACTCAAAGGAAGAGGTATTGAGCGATCACATTGACCCTGGTGATGCTTCTAAGGGATGTTCAGAGGATATTAAAAAAAATTCATGGAAGGTTGTTTCTTCTAATGGTTATGCGTGAATGATTCCTCCATAAGATTCATCACTAAACTATAGAGGTAATCCAAGAATTTTTTAATATGTATCATGTCTTAGGGATGCAGTTTTGGTTGATTGATATAAAATGGGCAGTGGCAGAGTGGTTTGCAATGTTCATATAGTGCCCACAAGAGAAGGTGTCACACCGTATTCCCTTTTGATTATTGTATCCCTTATATTTCCATGAGTGCACGAGGGATGATATATTCATGGATTTAGTTATTGGGTTACCCATTCTCATGGAGACTAAAATTATATCTAGTGGTATTAGATCATCTGAATAAATCATTTCACTTCTTAGAGTTAAAGGGGTCTGGAATAGTGGATTCCTTGGAAAAACGTATGTGGATGAGGTGGTGTGGCTGCATGGATTTTTGAGACCCATTATCTCATATAAAGATAAACCTTTTACCTCATGAGTATGGAGGGGATTTAATCATGGTTTTGGAACTCATATACACCTCAATACTAACTTCCACCCTCAGATAGATCGAAAGACAGAACAGACTATCCTGAGGCTGGACAATATGTTGTGAGCAAGCTTACAGAACATTGGAGGATCATGGTTACAAAACCATACCTTGGTATATATTTCATACAACCCTACATATCAATATTCTTTTGGCATGGATCTTGTTGACACATTTTGAAAAACACGGTGGAATTCACATTTGTGATTGAAAATGGATAGGAATACAGATATACTTTATCCTGAGGTAGTGTTAAGGCTAAAAGTGAAGGCTTATCTTATATATTAGATAATGTAAGTGGCTTGGACCAACATATGTCCTATCTTGATCATAATAGATGTATCGTGGAGTTCATGGTTTGGGACCACCCGTTCGTGAGTGTTTCCCCTCGATGTGTGAATTAAAGGTTTTGTATGTGGAGTAAGATTTATCAATTGATTGTTAGACCCTTAGCGGTTTTTGGTATAAATGGAGATATGGAATCGACATTGTAACTACTACCACCATTGTATAGGATCCATGACACCTTTGACATCTATCAACTCTGTCGGTATCCTCCGGAGGACTACCTTAACATTGACTTGAGAAAGATTAATAAAGAAGATGACACAACGTTTGTGGAATTAATAGTGCAGATCTAGGATCATGCAGGGATGTTATTTCATTAATTGAAAATTTCTTTGTAACATGAGTTTTGGAGGTTCAGTGTTTTAGAGAAGTGTAATTTGGAATGATAAGCATAAAATAGTGACTATTACTAGGATTTTTTCTGAGTTATTGGTATTTTTTAAAAAATTTGATATGTAATGTAAAAACCATGTTTTATGAAATAAGATATTTTCCATGAGTTGTCGTGATTGTGTTATACTGTGTGATGATGTAATGACAACTGAAAAGAGGGGTAATCGATTTCTAATCTAGAGAAATTGAATTTGGTCCTATTAAACCTGTTTGGGAGAGTCACTTCCACCAAAACAAGAGAGTATATTGACATGGAAAATTGAATTCCCTGATTCATTTTTTCATGGCAAAATGGTTTATGGGATCATATGGGGGTTTCTTGTAGTCATTGGGTTAGCAGATGATAGATGAGGTTCTCTTGGATGTTGTGGTTCTCACTCTTTACTTAAAACACCTCATGGTAGATTATCATTTATAATTGATTATAATAGTGGAGTTTCAATGAATGTTAGATCCTTGATAGTTATCTCATGGGGTGGGGTTTCATAACAATATTTTACTTACAGGGTTGGTGTTGAATTCTCAAGGGAGAGAATAGTTTTATATTTATATGATATAATGGCCCCGACCATTGTAGTCCATTATTTTGTGAGAATCTAGCGGTGTAAGTGTTTTGGGAGGTCATTTTATCACACTTAAAGAGTTTTCATATATATTAGTTTTCCAATAATAGATCATGATAGTGTGTCATCATGGTGATTTTCACCAATAGCTTGAAACGTTGACTTGCAATAGTCTGTTGTGATGGTTAGTTGTCACTGTGACTCACAATGGTAGCTCTTAATGGTTAGTTGTAGCGGTGAGTCTCAACTGTGTGTTACAATGGTGAGTCGTAACAGTGAGTTGTGATTGAGACTCACACTGGTGACATGCACCGGTAACCCACCAAATAGTGCGTTACATCGATTGATCTTCTAATAGTAACTCAAACTGTTCACTTTCATTGGTGAATCAGACTGATAGCTTTCTTCAGTTACTCACACCCATGACTCGTGATGGGGACTCACCAAACTGCGAGTCATTTCCTGTAGTTTGTAAAAATTCCAATTTTCACTTGTTTTTATAGGTTCACTCCTTTGATTATTTAATTTATAATAATTTAATTTAAAATCATATTTATGTGGTTATGAATCAGTACCAATGACTATGAATCATATCATTAATTTTTATAAAATTTTGGGATACTTTATTTTTCAAATCACATGGTTTTGATAATATCCCACATTAATGTATTTTTAAAACCACATCTCCCATTTATTTTGGATTTAACCTTTTTTATATATGGGATCATACATTCATAGTTTGAATCCTGTTATATTGGTTTGAGATGTCCCATGAATGTTTCATCTTTGAGGGGTCATGCATTGTAATGCATTTTTAAGAACTAGCCATCCCTAGAGTTTTTTTCTGCATACTTCCCAGAGCATTGGAATAATAAAGAAATGTAGATCTCTTCTACTTACATGTAGGACTAACTCATCTTTCTTATTTCTGTATCATGTGGTTTGGTTGTCTTTATGTATCTACTGTGACAATATTTCAAACCAAATTGAATAGAGAAATTTGAATCGATTTCTGAAAAATATGAAGGGGTTGGGGAAAAGTGACGTATGATATTTTGGTTATATTCTTTATTTTATTTTTGATTTATATGTGTTAAATTACCCACATTATATCATGGTCGTTGAGGGTATTTAATATTGAACTAAATATATGGTGGGTAACATGTTGGTTGATTCAAATTGAACATCTTTAATGAAAGATATGTCAAGCATGTAAACTCGACTAGTAAATGGAATCCCTAGGATCAAACTATTTTTGTGATAACCCGTGAATTATCAATTGGATGTTGAGTGAGGAATTCCATGTTAAATATTAATATTCTCTATATTAGATTGTGTGGTCTTGTTATTTGTGTGGTATTATTCTGACGTGTGTTCTATTAGTGTTGTTGGAATGGTTTTTCAAGTGTGCTGGGTTGAGTGGTGTAATAGAATCTTTGGTTGAGAGATTGATGGATTGTGCAATGGATGTGAAGTGTAGTGTAGTGGGGTTGTGAACTAGTAGTGGTATATTTTGTTTCTGGATATGATGGGTGTGTTGTGGATATACAACAAGGCATCAAAGAATGGTTGTGATGGGATGTTTTGCTGGGAGAGGTTCTGACTTGGGGGGTTATTGTATTGATAGGATGAATTGGGCTTAATGACTTTGATTAATGATTATGGAAGTGGTTGGCATGGATATTTTTCAGAGAGGAATGCGATGTGGGTGATTTTTTCAAAGACATGTTGATCTATATTTAGTCATCAAAATTATATCGTTTCTTACTCTAGTTTTTTTAATCAGATATCTTTTCAGCTTTCATTATAACCATATATTTCCAAGGGCGAGGTAGTGTGTAATGTCTGAGTCATCTGTTTATTCTCTGAAAAAAAATTCCTCCAAATAATTTCTCTTCAATCACTTTACATGGTAAAATGATGGTCTCCCATGATTTTTATGATTCATTTGATTATAATGTGAAAATAATTATTACCTTTTATGGTTGGGAGTCAATTTGTGTTGAAAGGCAATGTTCCGATCAGGATTATGATTATCATTATGATGTGTTAAATTTTTATGAATTAGTAGAGATGTATAATGATATTAGGTTAACCTTTATGATGTATGATAAGAAATACACCACCTCTTCAAAATTATATGCTACGTGTCTAGATGTTCGGTTTGAGAGAGATGCATTATGTCCTTCTCATAAGTTACCATAAGATGATGGATATTTTGATAGGTTTTAAGATGAAGAGACAATTTTAGAGATTCATGTTGACTGATGAAAATTATTTCATTTATCTAGAGACAATAGACTTATAGCACTTTGGATGCAAGAGTTTTTGGTTCTGGGAAAAGGTGATACAGAAATTTGAATGTTTCATATGTGTATGTGCATGATTACATGGTTAACATGAGGAAGATTAACCTAATAGGGTATATTTTACATGTGATTAGTAAACTAAAATACGGAGTTATAAAATATCTATAAATCATGTTTCCCTCTATTATTAGTATTTTTTTGAATGATTGTTCTGTTTTTATAATATCATCATCCCATCAGATCCGACTTTCTTCAAATATCCCTTAATCAGTAAGGATACATTAAGTTGGCATAAATTTTGTTACAATTGTGAATAAAAAAATATGAGAGATATCTTAATGGGGAGAACGAAAATAATGTTACTGAAGGTAGTGGGAAACCTTCTATGCCATCCAAATCTTCATAAAACTAAATAAATGTAGTTACGGACACATCTCCAAAACCATAAAAGAAAAAAATGTTTTTATCTGATGACATTGTAGTTGAGTTGTGGTAGAAAAAGAAAGAATGGAAAGACGTGAATAACCAGTTTGGATTGGAATCGGCCGAAACATTGGTTTTATGATTCTGGTCTAAATAAACCTTGAATGAATAAGAGAGAAATAAGAGATGGATGATAGGGAAGGCCGATGTTACTGACATTGACAGTCTTCTTAGAATAGACCAACAATAGAAATATAGATTTGAATGAACGGTGCCATCTGAGAAAACAAAATCGGTTTTAGCAGAGAAAGGAATGGGGTAACATGTTTCAGAACAACCTACTACACAATCTCTTTCTAAAGGATATGAAGAAAATTACTAATAACAAGAAGAACAAGGTCAAGAGGATCGTGATCAAGTAGAACATGGACCGTTGGAAATTCAAGTCAAAGAAAAATAAGTTACTAACAATAGAAGTGATACCGCAATGTCATCATAAGTACCATCATTTGTTTATCCATCTACAAATCCCTAGACTACAAAGGGAACATCTCTGAAGGATTCCTCCAAGAGAGTCATTTAGATTTCTGATTATGATGAAGAAAAAGAATAAGAGGAAGAATCAAATAGAAATAAAAATTAGAAATATCATGATATAGGCACTAATAATAATTTTTGCGATCTCCCACAATTCACAGAAGATACAGATTATAAAAGAACAATCACTTTAATAGGCCGAGGAAGAGGATTCCTTTTATTCCAAAGGTTGAGGCCAGATTGTAAATTCATTCTAATGAATATAATTACATAAAATATTCTGTTATGGTCTGGATGGGAAATTTTCTATATCTTGAAGTCAAGTTCAATATATATAGGGAATGTGCTACTGAGCATAGTAAGCCTTGTAATAAGGATGTGAAAAAGACTTATAAGTTTGATGATACCTTCAATAACTATTTGGTCAAGAAAGATGATTAATTGAATCAGTTATATATTCTAAAAAACATTTATCAACAATTGTTTCTAATTTAAACGAAAAGCATGAAAATCATCAAAGACCAGGTACCTCTCAAGGTGTTGAATAAGAAGAGATTGATACAGTACGAGAAAAGTTGTAAGATGAGAGTAATGAGATTGTATCACTCTGAAATAGAGTCTTTACTCTTGATAAGGGCTACATCCTCTGACTATATGATTTCAATAATCACTAAACAAGACATAAAGCTCAGTAAGCTATTAATAGGATTCATTAACATAGAATCTAGAAGCATGAAAAGATTATTGTTAAACATGATGAGAATCTAAGGGTTATGAAAGAGATCATGAAAAGATCATGAAGGATATAAATGAGTTCAAGAAGATGAAAAATTCCCTATTCAATTTTTGGAAAAACAAAAGGGAAGAGAATGATTGTTGAACTCTTGATGTAATAAAAAATTGTTTCGAGTGTCAATTATCATTTTGTACTTGGTTTCTATAATATTTTGTTAGAAATAAATAAATTCTCTTATTCATTTTGAAAATCACAAATGGGGAGAATGAATTTGAAAATAATTATTTTCTTATGAATGTCTGATTATGGTGACGAAATAACTTATAAAAGTGCAGAGAATACAATATATTGTGAGTTGTTTAAACCAAGGGTAAGATTAGTTTTATTAACTACAGTTATTAATATTAGGTGGGAGAAAATTCTTTATTGTTTTCTATATTATTTGTTTTTTTGTTTTGTTCTTTCCAAAAAGGGGGATATTGTTGAGTCAAAGCATGTTTCAACTTTCCCATCAATCATTTTTTTTGGAAATCACAAATCACACAATCGTAATGACTCTATTTAATTTTCATGTTTGATGTATCCTTATCATAGTTGTGTTTGTTTATTTATTTACATTGATTCAAATAATGTTTCAATCGTAACCAGATTATGCATTGAATCCAAATTAGAAATCGTAATCTGATTATTTATTTCTTTGTAAAAAGGAATTGTAACCTAACTATGTATTGTATTGTAAACAGAAATTGTAATGTACCAGAATATTTTATTGTAATTAGAAATCATAACCTAACTGTGTATTGTATTACAATCAAAATAAGTATAGTATCGTAATCACAATATTGTAACAATGATTTATTTTGAATCATATCAAGTGTCGTAATCCTGATATCGTATCCAAGATATATTTTGAATCGTAATCAAGTATCGTAATCACTATATCATAAAGAGGATAAATTCTGAATCGTAAACATTTTAAAAATCGTAAAATTTATTTAATTTTCAATCGATATGCATTGTTTTCATGTTAAACCTCGCTAATAGGTTATTTCTTGTTCATATGAAATACATTACACTCTTATCTTAACATTTATATTGATTTCATGAGTCTCATACTCATTATTTCATACTTTCATCATTCTAACTAAAATGATGTCTTTGATTAGGGTTTTTACTAATCAAAATGATTTCATGTATTATATTTTTTTACCATTGTAATTCCAGGTGTCTATGTACCTCCGTGGTTTTGTGGAAATACGATCATTGGATAAAATATGACTGTTGGAACCTGAATCTTAAAAATATGAGTTCATTCAAATAAGAAAATTATACTTTTTCATCTATCATGTTCGAGAGAGAGATGGTTTGGATAATACCTCGATTAATGAAAAATCTATGAATATAACAGAAGTGAATATATTTTTCCATTTTTTTGTATTCCTATAAGTGCATTGTTTCTACTTTGGGATGATGATAATCACATCGAGGGCCTTCAATATATTGAATGACATAGGTTCTTATTACCTTCTTAACCAAGGACTTCATGGGATATGAAGTCATTTTGGGTGATCATTGTATAAAGGGCTTAAAATGGAGGTTGTAAGATATAACTATATCCTAGTAAAAAGGATACCCTTATCTTTGGGATAAAATAATTGTAATACCTTTACCTGTATGCTAATATTTTTATTATACAGGGAATTGTATTTTTTCACCTTTTTATTCATATTATTTTCAATTGTAATTTTTTCAATTATGATTCTCTTACTACATATTGTATTATTTGATTATATACACTATATGGTAGAATCTTTTACATTTAAATTACTCCATTGATTGTATTCTATTCAAATAAAATTGTATTACATTACTAATAGTATTACAACTCTCTTTATCTAACACATCCAAGACTTCTGTCATTAATTTTAATATTTGAGAATCATTTTAGTTTATGATTTCTTAATCAAAGTTTATTCTTAAGTGTTTAATTAAAAAGTTTTAAATCTAAATTTCACACCCCCTCTTGTATTGTGCCATCTAATATAAATTTACATCTATATTATGATCCTACAGTTTTTTTTGATAACCCCTACGATGGGATATGTTTTTGGTATCTATATGTATATATTTATATTTTTTATGGTTTTTGTACACATTCCTATATAGTTGATAACTACGTACTGAACACCCCATAAATATAAGGGAGGGGGTCTTTCCAAATCTTCTTGTAATTGAATTGATATATGTGTAACACCATGATAGTTTATGAGATGTATATATTTATTTATGTCTTATGTAATACGAAACATCAAATGAATCTTTCACTTCCCACAACAGTATCTTGGCTTGCTTTACACGCAATTGGGACCTTCCACGATAGCGTGTGTTGTACGCAATACCGATTTTCACAAAACAAAAAATATGCTATTAAAATATTATATAAAATATCCTTTATGAATTTTAATACCCGATATTTGAAATTTTATAAATAATATCTTTCAAAATGGACTTCATTTTTGGATTCGGAATATTGAAATTAGCCTAAGAAGAAATTTTGGTATTTTTCTGAAAACATTCAATTTTTGATGAATAGTGAAAACACAGAGTTATTGGTTAAAACCGACTTTTTATTTAAATAATAATTTATTTTATTTAAATTTATTTTATCTCAAAATAGATAAAAAATACTTATATAAGTTTAATGTAATTATTTGGAACCATTTTGTAATAATTTTTGAAATATAAAAATTTTATTGAACATTTCACAGTCTTTTACCCACCTCCTAGGAGCACTTACAATTTTACATAAAACATACATTGACCACATCTATGAGTTTAATTTTCAAAATCCGAGAGAAATGTTTAATATAAATGTGTAAAATGTTGTTCAATAAGATAAAAATATTTTTGGCTGAATAGTAACTTTTTACTTATATTTACCACGGTAAAAAGTAAATTGCGTAATTAAGGTTGAAAATGATATTATTATTATCCTAACACATGTCCTAATTCTATTGGATAAGTTTAATTAGACCAAAAACAACCTTAGGAATAAAATATTACCCTTTAAGTCCCCATGTATTAGACTAGGACACTTATTATTATTTTATTTAAGGAAGAGTTAAAAGAGTTAAGATCAATGTTTAATAAGTAACACATTTTTAATAAAGGGTTATACATAAGATAAATTCAACTATAAATATTCATTAAAAATATACAAATATTTACTAGATAATGGTATTTTATTTATAATTTTTAGACATTATATAATTTAATTTATTTATGACACAATGATGATGCAATAATTACCTTATTAATTAAATATTAACATAATTGATGTTATAAAAACCCAAATAAATTTAATTTGAGACTTTTTAGGAGTTAGAGTAATTTTATAGGTTAATATGACATGTTATATTTGATTTAATCTACTTTTTGTTAACAAATCATTCTGTTTTGAGTTTCACAACAATCAATTATCAAATACATTAGAAATTGATATAAAATAATTTCTAAAACATATTATATTATTAATTGCTATTCTAATCCTAAAAATCTAAGGATTGGCCAAATGAATTATATAAGGTTATATATATTAATAATGTACCACTTGGGGTTCGTGTGACTTTTTATAATATGTTTATTAACCATTTACTGTAAGAAAACAAGAAGACACGATATTAGTTAAATTATTTAACTTAGAGGTAAATCTAAATGATAAGGTTATAATAGTAACCAAAACTTGTATAAAACCTATTAGTTGAGAGTATTTTGACCCATCCCCACATTAGCCACTAAATAAATCATTTTTGAGCTATTATAAATCGAATATGACTTTATTATTAAATAATATTTTATGTTTTTCCTAAGGTGCCTCTATCCTCCCTTATAAAAGGGAACCCCCTTCCTCTCCTCATCACACAATTTTGAGCCTTATTTCTCGGAAAAAACGTGACCATTTCCATTATAAACATCCCTAGAAACATAATAGAGGCCTTTGATTTTTTCAATTTCCAAATTTAGTTCCCTAAAAAGATGTTTCAAAAAGGCCTGTCAAAGAAGAGGTAATATTCATTACCGATTATTTCAAATTTATTTCTTCTTCTAATTCATCTTATTTAGTTGTTTAACTATGAATTAATAACATAATTATTAATCATATATGGATATGTTATTATAAATATGAAACAACCCTATTTCAACTTCTATCCATCCTACGGAAATTGAAATCAATGCGCGTGCGTACGCACGAAATACCGTCTCCATGTCATGGTGTAATCTGTTCTCCACCACCACCTTACATGGATGGGTATAATGGTGTAAATAATAACTATATATTATTATTTTAAAATGATATTTATTATTAAATAGTATACCTACACTTAAATACAATTCCACTGTCATGGGAACGATATCTTCACTCATGCGTACATAAGGCCTACCGTCTCCACGATGTGATGCGACCCGTTCTACATGATATTCATTAAATTATGATTAAATAAATTAGTTTAATGAATAAATATGATATATATTAAACTAATACCATTCTATAAATGAGGTATCTATAACCTAAAATAAAGAATAAGAATTTATTCGGCAAAACATGCATTAGAACATAAAGCAATGAACACCCGAATAACAAGTAGCAATGAAATATTACTAATAAAAAGATAATAATATGACCATATATGATATCATAACAATGAATATGATTTTTTAATAAGTTAATGATATTATATAAATCATTATACAGGAGGTTCAGATATGTACGATGCAAATTGGACCTAAGGTAAGGGAAAATTTCGCAATCTGATTTTTATCTAAGATCATTTATACTTCAGAATTTACTGGAAAATATTTATCATCCACATTCACGTTTCATCAATAGGTAATATTATTTCTCCCCTCCTAAAATTTTTTTAAATCCAATTTCACCCATTGGTGAGTTTTAGTAAAACATATGAAATGAATCTTTTGTCATTTTTAGTACGAGGTACTTTTTCAATTATCCGGCCAAAGTACGAGAAGAATGTTTTTTTAACTTATACGGAATGAATAGATTTATATGAATACATAGAAAATTAATTTCATGAAGCTTCCATTACAAGTTTTCATGTTTTTTAATCAAATTTGTTTAGTTTAAAATTTTATGACATGTTTATGAAGGAAAAATGTTTTTGAAGTAGAAAGGATATTTTCCTCAAGAATGGAGTTCAAGTGTTTTATAAAAATTATATTCCATCCAAGATAACATAGGGTTCTATTTCTATCCCTATTTTTACATTTATTTGATTATGTTATGATGGAATTAATTTTATTATTATTTTTATCTTAAATGGATTATGTTATGATGGCATGATGTTTTAGAATCCCATTTTTATTACATGGGTTAGGCTATGATGTATGATTTATGATTTTGTGGAGCACGTAATAATGGTTACATTATGAGATGCATGGGACCTATATATCTCTCCAATGCATTGGTTAATGATTTATATCTCATGAGATAGACATGGCTGGAATGGAATGTTAATCCAGTTCAGTGATACAGGACTGGAACAAGGAGTTAACTCAGTTCAGTAATGGACTTTGTCCTCTATGATAGTCTTGGCAATGAGACTTGAATAAAATGAAATTATTTTCAATTATTATGTGTGTATGACACAAATTTTCATGTTTTATGTTATGATTATTGGGATTACATTTCACCACTATGATTTATCCCATGTTATTATATTATGATCTCATTTTCAGGTTATGATATTCAAAATGTTATGTTTTTATGAATATTATATGATTGATATTGCTTTTGTTTACCCTTAATGAGCATGTGATCTCACCATTTTGTATGTATTATTTTCCCCAGGTCACGAAGAATGGTATTAAGTAGGATATGCCAAAAAGAGACTCAAGATATGATGAAATAAGCATGAGACAATGTAAATGATTTATGAACCAGTTGTTTATGTTTCCCAATTTCTAAAGACACTATTACTATATGGTCCTACCATGGTTTTGTTATATGTTGTAATAAGTATGCTTCAATTATGAAGTAATAACCATGTATCTAATGTATGGGGCATTATAGTTGGTATTAGAGGAAAATTATAGTCAAACTTTGGAAACTAGGATGTGAAAGCCTTAGTAAGAACCTTATGGATATGTCTAAGCATAGAACATAATCTTAGTATTTTAGAAATGTCCATGAATAATATATGATTAGACCTAAAGTGTGAAATTTTTTAACTGATTATGTGGTTTTCTTATTGTAATTAGTGTTTATCACAATATGCTTCATGGTTTTAGTCAATGGCTGGAACCTGAAAGAATCCTGTTAATGATGAATGTGACGGACAATGCAATGATAGTCCCCCTAAGAAACCAAATGTTATGGGAGATGGAATAAAAAATCTTGTAGCCATGCTCACACAACATTCTCAAGCTATGAATCATGTTGGACATCTAAACGAGAAAAGGAAAGAGCAACATTCTATTGAATCCTTCATGAGGCAGTATCCATCTTCATTCAGCGGGTCTTCTAATCCATTAGTGGCTGAACAACGGATCAATACCACTGAAAAGATATTTTTAGTTCTACAATGTTCTGAATATGACAATGACATCTTAGTAGTGTATCATTTTTAAGGTGAATCTGATCGACGTTTAAATATTATAATGAATACAAGGTAAAGGGATGAAATTGATTCCATGGAATGGGACGAGTTCAAGAACATATTTTTCAATAGGTACTTCTCTTGTATTCTTAAAAAATATATATATAAGGATTTTTTTTAACTGATGAAAAAAGATGATGAATCGATTGGTACCTATGAAGAAATTTTTACAAGACATGCAAGGTACGCTTCTGGAATAATTATCCAACATGAGAGTAAGATCGATCGATTCTTTAGTGGATTAAAACCAAGTCTTTGAAGGGCGTTATCTATAAGGGACTTCAATAGATACGGGGAAATTTTTCAATGTGATCTCAAGGTTTTGATGGAGATTGGAGTAACCAATCAGTCATATGGGTTTAATAAGAAGAGGAAAATGGAATTCAAAAGAAAAATCTAAATCCCACACTGAAAATAAGATGAGTTTTCCTTTATTCATAAATTGTGGAAAAAAACATGGAGGGAATTTTCTTAATGGGACAAGTAAATGTTTTATGTGTTGAAAATAAGGTCATCGGGTAGTTGAATATCGAAATAATGGGAAGAAGACATCTAATGATGCGAACAAAGAAAGGGACACACAGAATGCACCTCCTATACTTCATTGATTCATGTTCAAGGAAATCAGGAATTATTCCAATCAATACCCTAATCCAAGGGTTTTTAATGATGATCGACATCAAAAAACTCTTAAGGCCAATGATAAAGGAATGTAACATGCAATTACAATTGGCGATGTGGAGTATGATTATGAAGTGGTAAAAGGTACACTTACCATCAATCCTAAAGTAGAAAATGTTTTATTTTATTCTGGATCCACCCACTCTTTTATTTATAAAGAATCTTCTAAGGGAATCACCGTATTACCACATCAATTAGATGTTGAGTTAGCTGTGACAACTCCTAATGGCACAACAGTTGCAGCAAAAGTTTACAATTCTTCTCCTATTGAAGTTTGTGGGAAAGTGCTTCCTGTAAATCTTGTGATCCTTCTTCTAGTGTAATTTTATGTGATTCTTGGCATGTATTAGCATTCTTGATATGGAGCTCATATTAATTTCCAAATAAGGGCAGTCACATTTCATATTCCAGATCAATATATGATTATCTATAGATGGATGGATGAACATGACCTCCAAATGGAAATTTCATCCATCATATGTGTCTTGACTCAACTAAATGAAGGTTATTTATCTCAAATGGTTGGCGAGAAACTCACGATTAAGAATAAACCCATTTTACTAGAGTTTGATGATGTCATTTCGAAGGAATTTCTAGGTCTTCCACCAAATCGTGAAGTTTATTTTTCAATAAAACTCATACCAGGGGGGTTGTGCCTATTTTAAAGACACCTTATAGAATGGCCCCAATTGAGTTGCAGGAATTGAAGAAGAAACCCCAAGATAATTTGATAAGAGATTCATACTCCCTAGTGCGTCACCTTAGGGAGAACCTGTTCTATTTTCTAAGAAGATAGATGGACCAATGAGACTCTTCATTGATTATCAAGAACTTAACTGAATCACTATCAAGACCAAATATCCTCTTCTACACATTGATGACTTATTAGACCAACTACGTGGATCTTAATACTTTTCTAAGATTGATCTTAGTTCAGGGTATCATCAATTAAGGGTCAAAAGAGAGGATGTACCAAAGATGGCTTTCTGTATAAGGTTTGGACACTATGAATTTATAGTGACGCCATATGGTCTTACTAATTTCCCTACTATCTTCATGGATCTAATGAATATTGTCTACAGATACTATCTTGATTAGTTTGTGGTAGTCTTTATAGATGATATTTTTGTCTATTCAATGAAGAAGGAAGAACATGAAGATCACTTGAGAATTGTATTAAATACCCAAAGAAAAGAGAATCTTTATGCCAAATTTACCAAGAGTGAATTTTCGCATAAAAAAGTTTCATTTCTGGGTCACATTATCTCAAAAGAGGGGATATCTGTGGACCCATCAAAAAAATATGTTATCCAAAGATGGTCGTGACCAACAACAGTAACTGAGATCCAAAGTTTTCTTGGATTGGCCCGATATTATCAACAATTTGTGAATGATTTTTCAAGGTTATCTAATCCACTCACAAGGTTGACTCTAAAAGTAGTTAAGTTTGTTTGGGCAGAGGAGTGTGAAAAAATTTCAAGGAGTTAAAACGATGGTTATCCAGTGCTCCTGTGCTCACACTGCCTTGTAGTAGAGAAAGGTTTGTGATCTACAGTGATAAATCCGAGAAAGGATTGGGGTGTTTCCTCATGAAAAATGATATGGTGATAGCTTATGCCTGACAAAAATTAAAAATCCATGAGCAAAATTTCCCAACTCATGATTTGGAGTTATCTGCGGTAATCATTGCATTAATGATTTGGAGGCATTACCTTTATGGTGAAAGGTGTGATATTTATACTGATCATAAAAGTTTAAAGTATATTTTCACACAAAATGAGCTGAATATGCGCCAAACTGGATTTTTGGAGTTGATTAAGGATTACGACTGCTCAATTCATTATCACCCAGGGAATGTAAACAAGGTGACAGATTCATTAAGACTACAAGACTTTTCTAGCTTATCCATTATGAGGATCATAAAAAATCCAATATTTATGGATTTAAAGAGTATGGATCTTGGAATTATAATGGAAGTGGAAAATTCTTATCTTTATCAACTGAATGTTCAACTATCTATACATGTGAATATTAAAGAGGAACAAAAGGAAGATGTAGAGTTACAAAAGAAGGTGAGAAATGTTTCTGAATTTAACCTTGATATTGATGGGATAATAAGGTTCAATAATCAGTTTTGTGTTCCTCCCATCCCATAATTAAAGATGGAGCTGATGGATGAGGCTCATAGTTATTCATTTTGTATTAATCCTGGAAGCTTGAAGATGTATAGGGACCTGAAAGTGTACTTCAATTGGGATGGCATGAAAAGAGATGTTGCTGAATATGCCTCTTGATGCTTGGATTGTTAGCAAGTGAAAGCTGAGAGACAACAGTCTAAGGGGATGTTACAACCATTACCCATACCCGAATAGAAATGGAAAAATCATCACCATGGACTTTGTCACCAGACTTACTAAAACATCCAAAGGCAATAATGCTATTTGGGTCATAGTTTATCATCTTACGAAGTCGACACACTTCATTGCTCTTAGAGAAGATTTCTCACTAGATCATCTTTCCAGGATATATGTAAAGGAAGTGGTAAGATTGCATGTAGTACAACTTTCCATTATATTTGATCGGGATCTGAGGTTTACCTAGATAATCTGGAGAAGTCTTCAGAATATACTAGATACATAGTTGAGTTTCAGCATTGCTTATCATCCTCAGACAGATGGTCATTTTGAGAAAAGAATTCAAACTCTTGAAGACATGCTAAGAGCTTACTCTATGGATTTCAAAGGTGGTTGGGATAAAAACCTACATTTGGTGGAATTTTCTTATTATAATATATTTCACTCTAGTATTCAGATGGATCCTTATAAATCTCTCTATGGAAATACATGATGAACTCCAACTTGCTGGGATGAAGGTGGGGAATGAATGGTATTAGGACCTGATCTTGTTGATGAGACGGCAGAAAAAGTCTGATCTATTCAACAACACATAATAGATGCTCAGAGTTGAAAAAAATATTATGCTGACAACCGAATAAAAGTACTAGAGTTTGAATGGTTGATAAAGTGTTCATACTAATATATCGTTGGAAGAGAGTAATGAGATTTGGAAAGGAGGGAAAGTTGAGCCCTAGGTATATCGGTCCTTTTGAAATACTAGATCATGTTGGGAAGGTAGCTTACCAATTGGCGCTTCCACCGAATCTCTATCATGTTCACAATGTGTTCCATGTATCTCTCCTGAGAAAGTATATACCAGATCCGTCAAATGTACTAAGCTACGAATTTGTACTGCTATAGCAAGATCTTTCTTATGAAGAATAGCCGATAGAGATTCTGGATCATAGAAAAAAAGTTCTACAGAACAAGACCACTCTCTTGGTGAAAGTTTTATGGAGGAACCACCAATTAGAAGAAGCTACATGGGAGCTTGAGGATATGATGAAGGAGAGGTATCCTCATCTGTTTGTTACGAAGTGCCGAATTTCGAGGGCGAAATTCATTTTAAGGGGGTAGAATGTAACACACTGATAGTTTATGAGAAGTATATATTTTTTTATTTCATATGTTATACGCAACATCAAAGGAATATTTCACTACAAACAACAATAGCGTGGCTTGATTTAAACACAATCGCGACCTTCCACGATAGCGTGTGTTGTACGCAATACCGAGATTCACTAAACAACGATATGCTATTAAAATATTATATAAAGTAGTCATTATGAATAGTAATACCAACTTTTTTAAATTTAAAAAAATTTATCTTTCAAAATGGGATACATTTTTGGATTTGGAATATCGGAATTATCCTAGGGTGAAATTTTCGTATTTTTCTGAAAACATTCAATTTTTGATGAATAGTGAAAACAATGAGTTATTGGTTAAAACCGACTTTTTATTTAAATATTATTTTATTTTAATTAAATTTTTTTAGGTAAAAATAGATACATAATAATTATATATGTTCTATTTAATTCAATGGATTCATTTTATAATAAATTTAAAAATATAAAAAAATATATTGAACTTTTCATCGTCTTTAACCACCTCCTATGAGCATTTGAAATTGTACATAAAAGATAATTTTTCCAATTTTGTGAGATGAATTTCAAAAAACCGAGACACACTGTCAATATCGATGAATAATATGTGGTTCAATATGATAAGAATAATTTTTGGTGAATAGTAATTTTTTTCTTTTATTTACCATGGATAAAAGTAAATAGGATAATTAAGGATAAAATTGATATTATTATTATCCTAACACATGTCCCAATTTTGTTGTATAAGTGTAATTCGACAAAAAATTACCTTAGGAATAAAATATTATCCTTTAGGTCCACTTGGATTAGATTAGGACAGTTATTATTATTTTCTTTAAAGAAGAGTTAAAAGAGTTAAAATCAATGTTTAAAAAGTAAAACATTTTTCATATAGGGTTATACATAAGATAAATTCTAGTATAAAAATTAATTAGAAACATAAAAATATTTCCTACATAATGGTATTTTATTTATAATTTTTAGACATTAAATAATTTAATTTATTTATTACACAATGATGATGTAGTAATTAACTTATTAATGAAATATTAACATAATTTATGATATAAATACCCAAATAAATGTAATTTGGGAATTTTTATGAATTACACTAATTTTCTAGGTTAATATAACATGTTATTATTGAAATAATTAAATTTTTTTGGAACTAATCATGTTGTTATGGTTTTCACAAGAATCAACTATCAAATAGTTTCAAAATTGACATAAAATAGTTTTTAAATCAAATATTTTATTTTTAATTGTTATTGTATTTATAAAAATATGAGGTTCAGAAAAATGAAATATATAAGGTTATATATATTAATAATGAACCACTTGGGGTTCGTTTGGATTGTTATTGTATGATTATTAGCCAAATAGTGTAAGAAAACAAGAAGACACGGTAAAAGTTACAATATTTAACTTAGAGTTAAATCTAAATGATAAGGTTAAAATAGAATCATAAACTTGTCTAAAACATATTGGATGAAATTAATTACACCCATACCCACCTTAGCATCAAAATAAACCAACTTGGAGCTATTATAAACAGAATACGACTTTATTATAAAATAATATTTTATGTTTTTTTCTAAGGTTCCCCTCTCCTCCCTTATAAAAGGGCACCTCCTCCCTCTCCTCCTCACACAATTTTAAGCCTTAATTCTCTGCCAAACCCTGCCCATTTCCCTTATAATATTCCCTAGAAATATAATATAGGTCATGTTCTTCTTCAAAGGCCACCTTTTGTGCTCTAAATGGAGGTTTCAAAGAGGCATGTCGAAGTAGAGGTAATATCCATTACCGATTCATTCAAATTTATTTCTTCTTCTACTTCCTCTTCTTTTTTTGTTTCATTATGAAGTAATAACACCAGTATCAATCATATACATATATGTTATTATAAATACGAAACAGCCCTATTTCACATTCTATCCATCCTACGGAAAATGAAATCACCGCACATGTGTACGTACTGAATACAATATCCACGCCGTGGTGTTATCTGTTTTCCACCACCACCTTACATGGATGGGTATAATGGTGTAAAGAATAAATATATATGATTATTTTAAAGTGATATTGATTCTCAAATCATATACATACACTTCAATACAATTCCACGATCATGGGAATGATATCATCGCTCATGCGTACGTACGACCTGCTGTATCCACGGTGTGATGCAACTCGTTCTACGTGATATTCATTAAATAATGATTATATAAATGAATTGAATGAATAAATATGATATATATTACACTAATAAAATTATATAAATTAGGTATCTATAAACTAAAAATAAGAATAAGAATTTATTCGACAAAACATGCATAAGAAACTAAAGCAATGAGCACCCGAATAAAAAGTAGCAATGAAATATTACTAATAAGAAGACATGAATATGACCATATATGATATAATAACAATGAATATGATTATGTAATAAGTAAATTACATTATTTAAATCATTATACATGAGGTTTGAATATGTACTAAGCAAATAGGACCTAAGGTAATGGAAAATTTCACAATCTCATTTTTATCTGAGTTTGTTTATACTTCAGAATTTAATGGGGAATATTTATCATCAAAATACATGTTTCCTCAATATGTAATATTCATTATATCCCCGTACAATTATTTTAAATCCCATATTACTCATTGGTGAATTTTTAGTAAAAGATATAAAATGAATCATTTGTCGTATTTAGTACAAGGTACTTTTTCACTTTTACTGCCAAAGTACGAGAAGAATGTTTTTTTTGACTTACAGAGCATGAATTAATTTTTATGATTTCATAAGAACATTATTTACATGAATCTTCCATTACAATTTTTCACATTTATTTTTAATAATCTTTTATTAGTTTAAAATTGTATGACATGTAATGAAAGGAAAAAAAAATTTGAAGTAGAAAAGATATTTTCCACAAGAATGGAGTTTAAGTGTTTTATTAGAATTATTTTCCATCTAAGATAACATATGGTTCTGTTTATATCCCTATTTTTACATTGATTTTATTATGTTATGATGGAATTAATTTTATGATGTCCTTTTATCTTATATGGATTATGTTATGATGGCATGATGTTTAAGAGTCCCATTTTTTATTACATGGGTTTTGCTATGATGTATGATTTATGATTTTGTGGCACACATAAGAATGGTTTTATTATGATATGGGTGGGTCCTATATCTCCCAAAAATGTGTTGGGTAAAGATTTATATCTCATGAGATATACATGGCTAGAATGGAAAGTTAATATGGCTTAGTGATACATGACTGGAACGAGGGGTGAACTCAGTTCAGTAATGGACTTTGTCCGCTATGATAGTCTTGGAAATGAGTATTGACTAAAATGAAATTATTTTCTATTATTATGTGTGTATGTCACAATGTTTCATGTTTCATGTTATGATTATTGGGATTACATTTCACCACTATGATTTATCCCATTTTATGATATTATGATCTCTTTTACTGGTTAAGATATTCAAAATGTTATGTTATTATGAATATGATATGATTGATGTTAATTTTTTTTACCCTTACTTAGCATTTGAGCTAACCATTTTGTATGTTTTCTTTTTCCTAGGTCAAGAATAAGGGTATTAAGTAAGATATTCCAAAAAAGGACTCTAGATATGTTGAAATAAGCGAGAGACAATGTAAATGATTTATGAACCAATTGTTTATGTTTTCCAGTTTATAAAGACACTATAACTATACGGTTCTATTGTGGTTTTGTTATATCTTGTAATATGTATTCATCAATTATGAAGTAAAAACCATGTATCTAATGTATGGGTTATTATAATATGGAAACCCAGTATTCCTTGATACTTCTTCAAGGTGTTGATAGCCCATGAATCATCGAGTAGGGTTTGGTATTTGAGGTCGAGGTGTGTATGGGCATATTGAGTAGTCCCAGGTGTCTTTGGGATGAGATGTGGATTGAGGCACATGTGTCTGCAGGCAGGATGTGATATGAACCATTTTACCTGATGACATAACTAGCTGTGATGCATAAGTGTCTGTAGGTTAGATGTGAAATTATTTGTTTTCCAAGAATAGAGGACTAACTGTGAGGCCCATGTGTTGGATGGAATGGTGTGACGTGGTTTCATCAGATGAGGTGGTAACATTAAGATATTTTCTGTTATTCAAGTGAGGATACACTAATGGAATGTGGTGTGGGGTACCCAAATCATCTTTTTTCATACTATATTACCTTAAATCACTGGTGATACATGGATAGCGTGACTTGGTGTGGTTGGAATTTCTGGTATATCATGTTAGGTGTTGTTGGGTTATACTATTTCATCACATGAGGATTAGTATAATTCAATAAATTCTACAATAAAGACCATGGATTTACAGTTTGGTATAATTTAATGCTCAAATTATTTATATAAATTTATTTTTGGTTTCTATGAGGATTACATGGATTGTGTTGGACATTACTAGCTTAGACATTGGCACAGTTGTCATGTCGCTTATTATCTATTTTGGTATTTAATTTATAGCTTTTTTATTACTTGTAAAAATAATTTTTTAATATTTCATGTGGTTATAGTTTTTGGATTTAATATATATATATATATATTTGTGTCTTGAAGTTTCTTTGTGGATGACCTATCATATATCCCAAACTTGTTTTTTTTCTAAAAAGGGTAATGCCTCCCATATTGGAAGATTGTATTCCTAGGGTCCATGATTCCAACATGAGGCCATCTACTAGTGGGACTTAGTGGGGTCATTATATTCATTTCATCAGTGCTCACTCAGGAGGGGAATCTTCTGATGTAGTGGGTCCTGACATAAAATTTCATTTTTTATTAACATGATGATTTCATATTAACTCAATGTATAATAATATTAATTGTATGAATGTCAATTAGAATTTATTTATATATAATCTGTAAATTTTTGTTTAAATAATTTTCTTGTATTTAATATTTTATTAAATTAAGTTGGGGAATTATTTTTCACTTTAGAACAGTTATAATAAAAACCAATTTTTAAAATAGGAAAATAATTATACAAAGAACAAATTTAATGTTAACTAAAAAGTAATAATGAGGAGTAAATATTATGATAGAATACATATTTTTCAATAAAAAATAATTAGTTATTTAGATTAATTGATTTACTGAATATAAATTATCATTTTATAAATATACCTATATCTTCCCTACTCACTTTAAAGTAGATATTTTTCAAATAAAAATCATGAAATTAAACTATGAAATAATTTCATATGATTATTCAAAAATAATGATAATTTTATAAATAACTTTCTTAAATCTATAATATATTTTCTTATAAAATTAATTATATTTTTTGATGAAATCATATTATTGAATAATATAATCACAATAAAAAACATTTAATTATTGTTTAAAATGAATTTTAATTTTAATTATTATTGATTTTGGCATTTATATGTATTATTTCACATAATAGTTAATATTATTCATTCAATCCAATTTAACATCAATAATATTATTACTATATGAAAACTACTATTATATCAAGGCAAGCTAAAATTCGGTATCATGTGTCATAGATGCTATCAAAGATACAATATATTGATTATAATTCCAAATAACTTAAAATTTTAATTTTTTAGAATATAATTATTACTACACATATTGGAATGTTATATTATCAAAAAATAAATTTATTTTTACACATGAAATTATTATCAATCATCAAATGTTTATAATTTGAATATTTATTCACAAAAACCCATATTATAATAAATAATATTAAAATATCCCATAAAATGGTAATTTTTGAAAAAATGTTAAAAAAGTAACACAAATAGGTTTCCACAATCGAGAATATTTTTTTAATTTAATATTTGGACATGAAATAAAAGAAAAATTAATTATAGAGATTGATAGAGCTCATTATTCTTATGTACATAGGTCATCCTAAGAATGTTGAGGACCACCAAACCATATACCAAATATGTTTGAAGAAAGTAATTTAAATATTCAATTACGATGACAATAAGAAATGATTTTATTTCAAGATCATTTTCATAACGATCATGAATTTTATAGAGAAGATATACTAATATAATTTCATTACATTTAAAAAGTAAAATATATCTATTTATTTGTTTCTGGATCAATTTCCACTTCATCTCAAACTCAAAGAAATGAAGGTTAATTTTTTATATATTAAAGACTAATATATCTCATGATACTAAAATATAATTACAATTAATTTAATCTAAAAAATAGTTATAATAACAAAAAATGGATTTAATGGGTTATCCAAAATGTAGAATTCATTATATAATAATTTATATAATAATCTCTAAAACATCTACAAGTGTTAATCATCAGACATTCCATAAATTTTAAGGCTTATAAACCTTTGAAATAATTTAATTATAATTAATGTAACTATATTTATAAATATCAACATAACCTAAATCTAATAAAAATCAAAAAGTATCTATAAATTGTGAAAAAAAGAAAACATGTGAGCACCATTCTTAATGTATTATCTAAAAATATGTTAATAACATGAATTACCCCAAATGCATTTTGAAGACATACATTCTCTCTTATTCCTTGAATAAAAAATAATTTTACTGAAAATATTCCACAAACTAATAATATTTTAAACCCAATCATTGAAATCCCAATCAATATTATCTAAAACAATTATCATAAAAAATTATCGCAATATTATACAATTTATTATATTCATATTAATCATATATTTATCCAAAACTAAATACCCTTTTTCAAATATTATAAAACTATAATTATTTATCTTAATAAATAAAAAAACAAATTTCTATTTAAAACACCTTTCAAGGCAATAAACATCATTAATTTTTTTTCAAAATCCCTAACAGAAAATTATAAGGTAAAATACTTATATTTTTTATAATAATAATATTTAAATTCATTAATAATTTAATCATCCCACTTCCTACTCAATTCATTAAATATGGATCATTATATTATTCCTCAATAACTATTTCCATTCATATATTAGTCATTATCTCAACATCAAAAAAAAATTACTTATATAACCATAATAATTCTTATCATGAGCATTCCTCTTTGAACATATATTTTCATAACACCCACAACCCTCTATTATATAATTTATAAAAAGTTAATCTCATCAATTTCATTAAATGAACTTCTATTTTTTTTTCTCTTGAATTGAATTCATTTTAACCTTATTTTCCAATATCGAAACATATTCATGTATCTCAATGACATTTTCATGACCACTTCATCAGATATTATTGACATATATGAAACTAAACCATCATTCCCTTATAGTCTCCAATGCATAATCTCTCAAAAGGATTTTACTTTCCCTTCATTAATGAGTAAGAGATTTAGTTAAGGTTCAGGTAATTAATTATATATTCCAATAAATTATTATTCATATTCAAAACATCAATTAATCAAGTCATCATCTGAATTGGATGTGTATCTAAAAACTATCAATCACATTCAATTTTACCAAATTTCATTCTGGTTCACTACATTGAATAAAACAAAAAGGCATAGTGTGAGAAACACTAATCAAAATAGGAATCCAAATAATCATGGAAGACACTTACACGATGTTTAAATATTGAAACATTATTTCTAATATATGATATATTTTGTAAATCCTAGGTTATACATTGTAAATGTAATTTTAAATCATGTATGATGGGATGAAATGTGATTGTGAATTTTCAACTAATATCTTTATACAGTTTTATAACATGTCTGTGAAATTGTCCATTTTTTGGAACTATGTGATGAATGAGTCAGTTCATTGAACACTTTTTTTATTTTTTACCCTAAAGTACCTCTGTATCCTATCTTCATCCACATATATTATGTAGATGAGTATTTAATTACATTTAAAAAAGATACTTTATCCATTACCAAAATCCCAGTACATTTTCCAAAACATTTACTAATCCTTATACTTCTCATTAGGCACATCTATAAAAGCATCCATAGAAATATACATAAGAATACCTCAAAATTAATCAAATCCTTTATTCAAAATTATAAGTAAATAATTACTCTCATACCAACTATGTCAACCTAGATATATAATACAAATACAATACATAATTTTAAAAGAATTTTTATTTCATTAAATTTACTCATTCTGAAGGACTTTGATAGTTTTGTTTCTTTTTAACATGGAACAAAATATTATTAATTATAGAAATATATCAACTTTCTAAAAAAATCTTCCAATTTATTAATAATCATTAATAACCATTAACCAATAATTATGTACAGGATACATAAGAAATTATGATATCAAATGATCATTTTTGTTTTGTAATAGAGATATTTAATCATAACATGATCATAAGGGCATGGAAACGTTATAATAAAACATGAATTACTTACAATGAATATCAAATATTGTAATCATGTGCCATGGAATTAAAATTGGCAGTTCATAAGATATAAATCATTAGGGAATCTAGAACATAATCCATCAAAGAATGACAATGGAATAAGACATAATATTTTTGAATAAAAATAATCATATAAAAGAATTTCTGTAGATGTACAAAATCATTTCAAAAGCTTTCATTGAGTAATGGGATCACTCCCTAATCCATAATAGTAGATAAGCTTAAATCTCAAGACCATCATTATAAAAAACCCTTAAAATATGAGTTCACACAACATTTAATTCAATTTAATATCATGATATATTAATATTGGTCTCAAAAAATGTATAGAGATATTGGTTCCACCCATAATATAAATAAAGTCATATATATATATTTTTCCACATTATTGTAAAAAAATAATCATATCATACACATGAATTGAAATGTATTTTGAAAACAATTAATCATATCATAACTTGTTGAAAATACATAGGTTCATAATTATTTTTATATATCATCATTTAAAAAATGTGAAAATATATGGGATTCATAAGAATTTTATCATGGATTAACCAATGGAAGTGAAACATGTTTCATAAAAATCATATCAACATGAAAAATTCAATAAATGAATAAGAATGGAATACTTGTTTTATATCCTGAGTAATGTTTACATCAAATGTTTTCATATTTTTTAAAAAAGGATATAATTTTTATAAAATATAGTTATATTCTAAATATAATGAAAAAAATAATTTTAAAATAACCTCACAATATAATATATTAATCTTATAAACATTGAGAGTACATGATAGTAGGAATTTTTGTTGTTGTCATTCATGATAAAAAAATAATTCATTTGAAAACCTCAATAAAATAAAAAGAATCATTATTTGTAAAAAATAAATATTCATTTAAAAAGTATTTGAGAAGATTAAATCATGGTTAAAAATATAATTAAAAAATAATTTGGGAATTTTTAAAAACATTTTTACGAACATATTTCAAAAATATGGTTTTGATGAAAATTTGTTTTCGACTAATAGGAGAAATAATATAAATTCTTGTAATCACATTCATTGGATATAATGGTTTCATATAGAGAGGAAATAGAAGGGAAACATGTTTTTTCATTTAAATTTATTAAGAGTATAAATTTCATGAGTTTGTTAATAGTGAATTCCTAAAATATTTTCATTAGAAAAATAATCACAATAAATCTTGATAATTTGTTAGAAAAAAACATTAAATCATTTTGAAATTGTTTACATTGAAATGTAATACCCATGATGGAATATAATTAAAATGAATTTAAAAATATCATTAGGATTAATATATTCATTATACTATATGTAAATTGGTACATTTATATATCTCAACAAAGAAGATATGTTAACCACTTACAAATGTCTTAAAAAATGAATATCGATACAAAACTATATTACTGCAATTGAAACTATTGTACCATAAACATATGAAGATAGATCCTCCAATGGATATTTAAGAAGAAGTATTATTCAGTATGTTAGTCAAAAAAACATTCATGGTATTTATATACAACATGTAAATTAAATATGTGATGAATATGGTTTGTGTATCATAAATGTAAAAGGTCCAGAAAAAATCCATTATCGTATGTCACAAAATCCTTCATACTTATTCGATCAAACTATATAAAAAATATATGTTTTTTATAGATATACTAATAAACATAATTATATATATCAGACTAAATAATATTTAATAAAATATTTTTATTACCTTTTTATTTACCATTCCATGTTATGTTCTTATTTTGAAAAATAAACGCATTGTATCTCATATATGAATAGATTTTTTATTTCTAGTCTTATTACATTCATAATGATTCCATTATATCTTTAATAATAATAATGAAATAATTGAACTATTTATTAGTCAATTATACCATTAAAACCAATCATGAAATTAAATTTTTTGAAATTACGTACAGTATAATAATGGAGAAGGATGGGCATATATACAATTGAGAAACATTTACATTATTTGATAATAATTATTTGAATGAGGTAATTAATATATAATATTTATTGAAATATACAAAATTTCTCTAATAATTTATTAGTTCCATTAATATTAATTTATATATATATATATATATATTTATTATGTGTTGTAGTGATAAAAATAAGGAGCATCGCATTGTGAAATTAGTCGTCTATATTGACATGAATGGTGTTATCTTCTTTATCTGGGACAACACGTAAGAAAGTAAATATCTTATTGTCTTTTCCTAATGATAAATATGACATTAATATCATAATTATTACATATATATTATATATTTTTATATATGTTATCCTTATTTTCCTCCATGTAAAATGTTATTGAAAATGAATCAAAACGCTTCATGAGGTAATTTTCAACTGTATACTAGAAAAATATTTTCGTTTCCCATATGGAATGGAATGTACCGAAGTTATATATGATATAATTTATAGAGTGGTATAACTATTATATATATATATAATATTTATTACATTGAACATTTAATCATACCAACTAATTAATTGTTGAAATGGACAAACAAATGCCATAGGTTCATGAGGTGTTAGGCCCTTGTACAGACTAATGATGATTTAATATACAATTTAATTTAATTTTAAATACTTATATTAAATGAATAAAAAATACAGAAAATATATTTAATATAATATTTTCATGTACCATCATGGACTACTAATAATAGAAGTATATAGGGTATGAAATAAAATAAAAAGGATTACTGAAGAACATTTCTTATTTGTTAGGTAACCTCATTATGTATTCACAAACAACATTCATAGAGTACATTTCTAAGAAAAAATTGTATTCCATGATGATAAGAGGTATTTTAAGAAGGCATTTATATACATATTGTTCAAACCAAAAGTGGATGAGGGTGTGAAGATGGGTGGAAAGGGGCAGACCTATATAAGTGAGGTGGGTAGAATACTATTAATATTTTCAAAACAAAATGTGTAACCACTTTTTAATAATTCAAAAAAGTTTCCAAAGGGGATTATTATAGATATTTATACATTATAGGGTCATAAAATGGACAAAAAATTATCTTAGACATTTCTTTTTGTTATTTTCACATAATTTGTTTGGTTTGACCCCTAGTGCACCGAATTTTACCATAAATAATGTATTAAATTTTTACAGTTTTACTATTATATTTTATAAATAATTAATCTAAACACATTAGATAAATAAATTATTCTAATTCAAAATATGAAATTTATTTTTCCAAATTCCTTTCATAAAAGTGGAAAAAATTTATTTAAATTCAATCAAGAAAATGCGATGATAATGTGCGATTTCCATGATAATTGATCAATAGTATACATTTGTCTTATTTAAAATTAATTATTAAAATTATTAAAATTATTTAATTGGATTAATATAAATATAATATGACATATTTTAATTTAAAACACAATTTAAAAAACACTTTATTTTCATATGTAATTTAAACAAGAAGGTCGTACTAAACTAAAAATGAGAAATTTTCACTATTAATCGGAAAATAATCTTTTCAAAATATTATTGAATATTAATAGTAAAAAATTTATAATAAGCTATTTTTAAATATGTATTATATTTTCCCAATTAATTTTATAAAAATATAAAATAAATAATGTAAAACATAGCCCATAGACATAATGAATATTTTATTTTTTTAGAAGTATATTATTCCATGCACAAAATGATTAAATAGTAAATATATGTATATTATAAATAATTTAATGAATATAACTAAAAATTAACTTTTATATAACAAAATTTTCATTTTAAATAGTAATCATTTTGGAATAGTTAAATAAAATGTAATGTATAAACATTATGAACATTAAAGTAGTTCTAAAAAAATATTTAAACCGAAAAAATATATTCTTACTAAAATCCAAAATAATATTTGTTTACAAATAATTATTTGGTTTAAATATTATTAAATAATACTTTTGTTTCACAAAAATGGAATAGGTTATTTAATTAACATAATATATAGACATTAATTGATAGTTTTACGAAAATCTGTATTTTCTAATAATTAATGAAAAATAAATATTTTTCCGGAAAAAATGTCACCATATGTAAATTTTATAGGATTATTAAAAAAAATTCATTTTATGAAATTCATTTTATAAAATATTAATATTATTTTCTCATAAATATAAAAAACATTTTTGAAAAAATATAATTCTATTAAATATAGCCAATTAACTATGATTTAATTTATTAATGACAATGATTTTCTAAATATTGTTTAATAAAGATGGAAATTTTAATTTATATTTCTAAAGTAGTAAATACTATTAATACCCACCAATTTAGAATCTATGTTCTAAATGTGATATTTAATTTTTTATACTTTTATGGTTTGTTGAAACATTGCGCTGCGAGTCACTCACACGAAATATAATTACTCGACATATTGAAATAATTTTCATAAATATATTCACTGAAAAAGAAAAATAAAAAAAAATGTACCATTGAAAAGTAAAACAAATGTGGGCTTCTAAAGAGAAACTTTTCAAAAATAAATTTTATTTTATTCTTATTAATTGAAAATTATTTCTTTTTGATAAAATATTCAAAATTCACTAAATGTTTTTATTGGAAGCACATTTCAATAATTTAGTTTATTTAATAAAATTATTTTTCTAAAAGTGGAGAAAATTATATATTATTTTTTCCATATAATAAAAAATTAAAAATTTTATTGGATATTTTATTATTGAAACATATAATGACTTTATTAAAAATAAAGTACTTATTTATAAATATTTTTCTTTATTATAATTATTATGTTTTAATGTTATTTATTTGGTTAGTTGTATTTATACCATTGTGTTTAATGCATTGTTTATAATAAGAATGTATACATAATAATATTTAAAGTATATATATTAAATAGATCTCAGTGTTGTGTGTAAGACGTGACATTGAATGAATTGAATTTCATTCTATAAAATCATAAAATATCAAGGTGTTATAGTTAGAAACATGGAACAAATGGTATTTCAAAAATAAATTTTATTAAAAAAATTATGATGCTTCCGCTCAATTATTCTAACTTCAACTATTTATATTTTAATTTTTAACAATTTATACTATGAATAAACATATTCATTTAAATAATAACAATATATAGTATCCTTCACAATCATAAAACTATGTTTTATGGAAAATATCATTTTCAATCGATTTCTAATTTTCAAACAATATAGGGATAAGGAGATGTACTAAATTATTTTTCTTAATGAAAATTATTTTCAAAACAGTTTATTTATAATTATTTAGTGACGGTAGTCATTTCACCTGGTATATGTTATTGATCATATCCTTGGAAATGATGTTTAATACTACAATTTGTTTTTGAACTGAATTTGTCATGATTAATGAATTTTCATTTAAAAAATGTGTATTACATTATGTGGGATGTTCACATTATTTCCCCTCACTCCCACTATTTTAAATAAATATAATTTTAAAAAATATGATATTATATTGTTGTATATATTGAGATACTATTGACATGTGCATATTTTAAGAATGGTTTAAACAACTTAATAACTGTAAAATCAGATTTCATTAATGATATAAAAAATAAGAAATATTATTAAATCCCCTCTAAAATGTATATAATAATATATAAAATACATATAAATATTATAGTATATTTATATTAAATATTAATGTAATAAAAATAGTTAAACTGGTAGGTTTAATATCTAGGTAAATATTTTTCATTGAATAGTACAACGCATAACATATAGAAAATTATTCAAATATTTTTTATATACTAAGATGACGTATAAATAATAATCCTATTAAATTTTATCACCAAATTACATACATAAAATATGGGGTCAGAGAAAATTCTTTGTAATGAGAGAAATAATAAAAATTCATGGAGATTCGAGAAAAAAACATAGCCTTGATGAATGGAATAATAATCATCACAAAATATTCCATGGATAATAAAATTTTTTATAATTTAATGGTAACATGGGATGTGACACATTCACATTAGTAAATCTTTTTTTATTAAAGATATATTCACTAAATAGAAAAATTAATGGAAAATAAAAATTACATCATGTCTAGGAATACCATTAATTATAAAACTAATGGAATTACATCCATTTTTTACTATACCTATAAATTTAATTAATTATATATTTCATTATATGGATTAGTATTTAATGGAACACACATAACATAATAAATGTCTCAAGTAATTGTTTAGATGTTGAAGAGAAACTGACATTAATCTTAACTATCTATTAAAAATATTTGAGAACATGTTATATAACAATATATTTACAACTTTTATTTGAATAAATAATAATGTACAAGAAAGAAGAAGTTTATAATTTTTTGTTAACATTAATGGTATAATGATGAAATAAATTTCAATTATTTATGATGAGAATAAATAACATGTTAAAAATAGTAAATGATATGTTATAATTTTATATTATATTTAAAAAATTATTGTTGGGGACTTTGAATTCATTCATTTGTTATATTGAGATACATATCCAAATCTTCGAAATTGGAAAAAGAAAATTTTATCCTTTACAGTGTTCAACATAATTTTAAATAATAATCATATTAAATAGAACTAATGATATATTCTGAATAGAAAATAAATGGTATGAGAATTAGAGTCACCTAACCATGGGCAGCATTATTAAACTACAATGGTTTCAGATAATTTATTAGAAATTAATGATTTTTAGAATAGAACTACTATTTTATATTATAGTCATTTATATTATTCTTGTTCAATTATAATCATTATATATCATTTATTTGAATTTTCAATGATAATATTTCACAATGGTTCTATATTTTTAATTTTATAAACATTATTTAAAAAAAGGTATTTATATTATAGTAAACCAATAAAAAGTAAATAATAATAAAATTATATATTAAAAATATCTCTTGAAAATATAACCCCATAATTATGGGTGGTCTTATCACATGTTTCATATTGAATTTTTTTTAAAATAATAACTACCAATGATAAATTTAAGTTAATTAATGGTCTCTAAAAAATAATTTATTCCGTTGAAAAGGTCGTTATGTTAAATTATGTAAATCCGTGAACATTGAATTTATTATCTACTCTATAAAATATCCCACATATTAGATAATTTTTTATTCGCATGCTCATTGAACCAACCTCTATCTTGGGATGGGATTTATACCACAGAATCATGAGCACAAGAATCAACATAGCGAATATCCACTAGACGATATAAATTCAATTATGAAAAACCATCATAGAATGAATCTTAATTGAGACCATCATCATCAAATGAAGGATATAATAATGGATAGAATCCTGAAATATACTTTCTTAATGTAGAGAAAATATGTACCCTCATTCAATACAAAATCCTCAGTCATATTTATCATCTCTCAACATATAGAAAAATCCTCACATAAATTTTCTATATTTAATTTATATTGAATAATTATTATAGTATTCTCAATCAATTAAATCAATTATATTCCTCTATATCTAAATTCCACCATTTAATCCATTTTATAATGTTATCATATGAGTATATTAAGGAGTAAAGAAAACATAATAGTCTCAAATATGTTAGGTTGAATGTGTAATAGAAACCATCATTATGATCCCAAAAATTAATTGTTTACTCAAATTAAATTTATAAATGAGAATAAAATATGATCAATACAACAATCACAACAACGACCGGCCAATTAGTGGTGGGTTTTTAGTGGGGGATATTCCCAAACCCCTCTAAATTCATTTTAGAGTGGGTAATGTACACCCCCCATAGATCATCATATTTATAGGGGTTCAGTTCCCCATCTAAATTATCTAGAATTATTTTTTTGAATATTGGTTGGATTTTAGAGGTGTTTCGGTAAAAACTATGGTACATTTAATAATTTTTGTCTCTATATGTTTAGTTTTATATTATAAGAATTATATATATATATATATGTATTATTTTCTCGATATTAGAATATATATATATATATTGATTTTTTTAATAGAAGTCGACGGGGTTTAAATAATACTCTAATTGAAGATCTTAGAATGGGTTCATGAACAATTTTTAATACATTAGATTATAGGGGGGTTAGAACCCCTTCTAATTTAAGATATTATAGGTGGTTGGGAACCCCCTCTAATTTAAAATTTTAAAATGTGTTTTGAAACCCCATAAATATATGTATTTATATGGGGTTATGCCCCTCCTTTAATATTATATGTTAGACTGGGGTTTCAACCACATTTAATATATGATGCTAGTGGGTGTTTTGAACATCGTATAATATATGACATTAGATTTTGTTTTGAACACCTTCTTACTTAGGACATTAAAAGGGGTTCTCAACCCCTCATAATTTTATATATTAGAAGGGGAATTTAACCCCATCTAATTTAATACATTAAAGGGGGTGGTAAACCCCCTCTTATTTCTGATATTAGATATTATTTTCCAACCACTCTATTTTCTGAACTTATTGGCGGTTCATTAACTACCTCTAAAAAGTTTTATTAGGTAGATTTTTTAACTCCATCTAGTTTCTTATATTTTTAAACTAGTATCATATATATTCAAATTCAATAATATATATTTGTGTTTCTGCACGTATTTGTATATATATATATATATTACATAATGACATTTTATAAATATATTCAAATGCATTATAAACACTCACAAATATATATATATATAATTACATAATTTAAATTCTTTAAATAAATAATTATACATATTAATATAAATTAATACAACTATTCATTTTGGTATATATAACAAAATGTAATAATATATATTTTTCATCAGATATATAAAATTATTAGATAATTTTAAAAATATGATACATTTATATAACGATATATATTATATTAAATGAATTTTTTTTCTATAAATGTATGAATACATTTATGAAATATTATGTATACAAATATATAAAATATAGAAAATATTAATTTATATTATTATTATATTATAAAATAATTTATTATATCGATGTTATATTATAAAATATTTTATTATATTAAAATTTATATATGTTAATTATATAATTATTTAATATATATTATAGTATTAAATAATAATTTTAAATTAATTTTTTTGAATATATATTTAACTATATCATTTTATTACATGGCATCATTCCAATTATATCGATGCATTTAATTTATTGTCTATATATACATACGTGTCTGTGTGTGTGCATGATATAATATAAATCTATATAATTATATATATATAATGTAGATATAATTAATACAATATATGTATACTTTAAATACTAAAACAAATAAATGTACAGTATTTATGAAACCAATATATAAATTGTATAGTTAATGAAATAGTTTTTGTAATAAAAAATTATTTAATAATAAATATTTTTTTTGTTAGAGACACACATTTATTCATAAGTATATAAAAATAACTACATATATATATTATAATTTTATTATATCTATAAATATTATCTAAATACATAAATAACATGCTCACATGCTCACAAACACAAAAATATAAATGTATTTATTAATATATGTATATATATTTATTTATATATATATATCTAAATATAATTATTTATCTATATTTTATATACATAGATAATTTACATATATCTACAATATATAAAAATATATTCTTTATTTTAAAAAAGTAAAAATATATCACATGATTTAATTTTCTATAGTAAAATATATATAGAATGTCTAATTTAACAATATCTAAATAAATATAATTTATTGTATAAAATAACCAAAAGATATTCTGACTGAGTTGTTTGTGCACTATCCCCAAACTGAAAGATAAACTATTTAGATCCTAATATGTGCAAGATTTTTTAATTCCTTTACCACTTCTAATAGGAGCACTACACGTGATGTTCACCCCTATATAGGGGTGACCATGGGAGTCTGTGGGAAGAGTCCATATGTGTTAGGGAGGGAGTATGAAGGTTTTCTATGGTTTTCTTAGGGATAGTCAATGGGTATCTTGGGGTGTCTGGGGTGGTGTAGTCCATGAGTATCTAGGGGAATGCCTGGGGTGTGGTCACTGTGCGGGTGCCTAGGGGTGTTTTGTGTCACACCCATGGGTCGGTCCTTGTAGGTGTATTGGGGCGATCCCAGATGTGTATTTAGGAGTCTCAGTAGAGGCCACGAGTGTTAGAGGATAAAAAATTCTATGGGTGTCTGGGAGGAGTCCATGGGTGTAACAGGTAGGGGATGTAGGGGTCCATTTGTATTTGGGGTGGTGTCTATAGGTGTTAATATGGGATAAAAGAGTCTTTGGGGGGGGGGTGTTAGAGAAGGTGTACGCTGGTGTATATTTTTGTATTAGAGGGGGAATCTGGGGGGTGTATGAGTTGAATTATATAAAACAATATTGACAGTTTATGTGATTTTATGTATCCTCCCCTAAAATTTCCATCATGACATGATAAGGGGAAGTTAAAACCACCCCTAAAACTCAGTTTACGATGAATTTTGGGTGAAATTATTTGGCATTATAATCCCCCTAAAATCTAACATCCACTAAATTTTAGATCCTTTGACCCATGCTCCCACAAGACAAATCTTAATCACAGTATGTTGAAACATTAGTTGTCATTATGGGTAACCACCACTAATGTTTTATAGGGTTTTTATACCAACATCTAAACAAAAAACACTTTAAATTATCAGGTAATTTTTTTAGTGAGTAGTGGTGATACAATAAAAAATAAGAATGAAATATTAACCAAATTAACATATGATGTATTTATTATTCATACTAATTTTGACAATATATCTAATATTCATTCAATAATTTTGATTAAAAATTATTTCCCTATTGAAAAAGTATATCCACTATTATAAAAATTTTGTACACTAGTTTACAAAAATTTTCAATAGAATCCTTCTGGTGGAATTATTTATATCATCAACAAATATTTTATGGTGATTTGTATGTATCCTATTATAGAGTATATAAATAATGTGATCTTTCTATTAAACCCTACGGAATAAGGAAACCACCACCATCCTAATAATAATATCATTAATATGTAAAATTAAACATAAATGCAGAGTAAATACTAATACATAGAGTAAAATCACTAGTTTTCTAATGATGAATAAAACGTATGAAAAAGAGATTTATATATCAATTGGAAATGAAATTTCATATTTCTTGTTGGAGGAATACCCTATTTAAAAATCCACCAATATTTAGACGAATTAAATTATTCATGAATCCATTTTACAGCTACACAAAGACCATAGTGAAACATACGATGTACATAATGAAAATTATATAAAATTAGAGACAATAAATATTCTATAAAAATTATATGATGTGAATCATTTGAGAACCATGAGGAATCTTGATTTAATGACTTTTGAATAACAAATACAGCTTTAGGATTCTTTATCAATGTATTTGCTAATAATTAAAATAGTAATAAATTTCAAAATCTCATCAATTTAACAATTTACTTGTTGCCTCATTTTTCAACCTTTATTGTTATTTATTTCTATCTGTGTCAAAATCAATGAAAATTGTGATATTTTGAAACTAATTTCTTGGAATACTATACGATCTCAATTAATTTGATATACATCCTCCTAAAAATAAAATTATGGATAACTCTGACACTACATATATTATATTCATTAGTTTAAATAATCAATTTAAATATTTTTTTTATTCATTAATAATTATACTCTAAATGAAGTGATATTTGAGATATTACCTTTAATTTTCAATTTATAATATGATAGAATTCATTTGAAACTACAATAATTAGAATACAAATATGTTCAAAATAGTACAACATTTCCACATCAATTGAATTTCATTACACTGATCTATGTTTCTAGTTGATATATTGGGTATGATAATATTTAATATGTATATCTATGTGAAATCTTTTATTAAAATTTTAATAAGTCATAGTTTCCCACACTTAACTATCATGGTCCCTAGGAAATGGACAATCTTTGTTAAAATAAACTATATCACATATAGTGTGGTGGGGAGTGGACTTTGGTTTTTTTGTTCCATTAACAATTATAAAATACTCTTGAACCCAACTACATATAGTTTCATAATTTATAATATATATTATACTATTATGAGTGGGATAGGATCAACCTATAAATAATATGATGGTTTCATTTTAGGTAACAATTTCTTGACTTATGTAAACCCCCCCCCCCCAAATTTTTTATTTTTGAAACCATAATCAGTTCATTATTTCCAGCAAATAATGTGAATTTATGGTTCTCATATTTTAGAATTATAATATTGTATATAAATTTCTAAAAAGTTTATAATTATATATGTGGACGATGTAATTCTCTTGATAAGTTCTCCAATATCCAATTGAGAGATATTTGGCTTCTAAGAGGTTAAAATAATTATATATCAAAAGATTATTATTTTAAATTAATAACTTAAATCTGTGAAACCATAAATAAGATTCATTAATTTCACAACAATTATATTTATCTTATAAATATTTAAATTATGGTTTTATTTTAAGATATACAAATTTCATTATATGTGGACTTCATCCGAATAATTTCAATAATTTATCATGATGTTCTAATTTAAATGAGTTGTCAGAATCTATAGTAGCATCCAATAATGATTTGAAATTTTTACAAAAATATAATAAAAAACATCTAATAATATGTTTAGTGTTCTATAAAATATATATAGTTATATAATTACTCAAATTTATGGTAGAATGTTAAGAATTAATAATGATGTATTTTCCTTATAAATTTGTAATCCTAATTCAGATTAATGAGTATGTTTTCTAAAATAGATTTCTCGTAGATAATGTATAAAAATATTATCATCATATAATTTAATCCATTATATTTCATAGAAATTATGGATCTAGTTAGTACTCTTTTCATTTACATTTTACATATTTATGTTGTGGTCAATTATAAAATGTCGATCAATGAAATAAATATTTTCTCTTATTTTTTAACTAATATGTATGAGAAAATTTCAAAAGTGATAGTATTTTCCCATCCAAACGATGACAGAGAGATAATATTATCATAATTTTACGTTGAAAGTTTCTACTTCTAAATAAAATTCAAAGCAATTATAATGATATACTATGATAAAAATATGTATATATTTATATTTTTTTATTAAAATTCATATGAAGTGAGATTATTCAAAAAATGAATGATTTTACATATCAATACTGTAAATCCATATTTAAATGATGTGAATAAAATGGAAAAGTAGTTTAAAATAAAATTTAACAATATTAAATATTATATATGGGTCAATTAAATAATGTTTGAGAATAATGGAATCAATTTATTTACATTAAAACAAGATATTAAACATACAATCAACAACACTATGAAAACTCAATAAGGTTGTTTTTTGGAGGGGGAATAAGATAAAGAAATATATTTCATGAACTATGTTATCTGAGTATAAAATGTTCTATCATTAATATTATTTTGATGGCATATATTATGAATAAAATAACCTACATGTTGTTTTCTAAAAGAAAACAAATTAGTTGATAGTCGATGTTTTTTTGTTGTAATTTTTGTATCTTGAAACCCTATGAAATCATTGTCTCTTCAATTCAAAGGTTGATAAAGGAATCATCCACCAATATATACCACTTCAAAATCTTTTTACACATTTACTATGAATTAAATTATTATCAATGAATTAAATAAAGTTCAATTTGATAAAATTAGTACATTTTATAACAATAATAATTTAAATGAGGAAATATGTGATTCTTTGGATATAATATTATATGAACAAATTTTAATGATGAATAAGCTGATGATATGGAAGAAAATATTTGATAATATGGTTCTAAGATGACGGGATAGAATGACATGAATGTGTGATTCCTTGACAGCCTAGGAATACTAAAACCCACCTTTAAGAGAATTTTATAGGAATCCAAATTGTGTTAGTCAGGACTAGAAGATGTTTTAGTATGTTATCTAAATTTTATAGTTCCCAATTCCAAGTATAAACTAATTGTAATGTAGATTTCTTAGATAATGATAGTTTATTTTTATAAATTTATGAACTCTTAAACTATTTCCAGATGATATATGTATGAAAATTTATTGACATAACCCTTAAATATATTGAGACAGTTAATGGATGTGATTTTGGAAATATGATGGTTTTTTACAGAGTGATAAATAGAAATTTGAAATTTTCTATTTCTAAAGGATCTAAACAAGAGGAATGAATAGATAATGTCAAATCATTTTATTTCATTGATAGGTGAGAAGCCACATCGACCATTTTAGAATATTAGACATATAATAATTTTAAATGATATCAAATTAATACAAAATATACCAATTTAAATGTATTTGACAGATATTATGACTATATCATCTAGGTATTGAAATCGAAATTGATAAAATATTATTTTCAAACATACCAAATAATTATAATTTTTTAATTACAAACATATAGCATTCTATAAATGGTTGAGATCAATTAATTATTCATAATGTTTTACTATTATATTTAAGGAAATTAACCAATTTAATGAAAATTTCATAAAATATATCATGGATATTAAAATTTATTTTAATATTATTATTTTATTTAAAAAAAGAAAAAAATTTAATGATTTTTCAAAATTGATAATGACATCATTTCAAATTTTTCAATATGGTTGGGTTACATTTTTTTAGGATTAAAATGTTGTCATCATGTAAATTTTGATTTTTATTAAATCAATTAAAATACGTACCTGAAATTCATAACATTATTGGAAATGAAAACAATATTATATATCAAATACTCTTGTATCGATCATTAAATAGGAACATGATGATTCAAGTAGGATATTTAAAATATGTAATACAAATGACAGAGTGTAATTTTGTTATATATAACTACTATAGGAAAATAAATAATTAATTACCTAATATTATGTGATGAATTTAATGGAGACACTATAGGATAAAATTTAATACAATTTATTATAACTTTATCTATGTTAGTGTAATTACTTATTTCATATCTATCTCAAAGTTTTTTTAAAAAACCTCTATATACTAATTATTTTCATATTAGGATATTGAAATTTGTTTGGTATTCGTTCCAATAAAATCATCACTTTCAACATTTTATTTAAGTTTTTCTATTTAGTTAAATCTTTTTTCTTCATAATGAACTAATTATAATAATAACATTTCATCGAATAGATTTTGTGAAGATATGTTGACAATGATCCACTACATGATGTATTACGAAATAAATTTTTATCATGTACCTATTAAATATTATGAAACACATAATATCAATAACTTATGAATCCTATAATCAATTATTGAACAAAATACATATATTTCTGTAATAATTTATTGATTAACCATAGAAAAAAGATTTCCAACAGTTTAAATTAGTTTTTAATGTATATATGGTTTTAGAAAACATAAAATAAATTATATTAGTTAATTTATTTTTATATATTTATATAAAATTATTTATTTTCAAGAGTATGTTAATTTATTTTAATAAATAATATAATTAAATTTTAAATGCATTAGATTAAACAATTTGGTTTTTTTATTTTTATTTTATTTATAAATTACATTATTATCTGTGTAACTTTTTGTGTACACTCATGATTTTTGGATCTGAACCAAAAATGATATGAATATCCCATATTTTTTATCCCTTAATCATGATTCTGAGAATCATAAACATAAAACATCATCCCTCATCCAATAGAATTATATTGATATTCTAAATATTATATGTTCATATTATGGTTCTTGGGAATGTTAGAATTAAAAAAATGTGGGTCAAGAAGAAAATTTCTCCATGAAGACTAGTCTTATTTTAGGTCACACAATTACATAGGCCGATTTATTTGAAATATATTAAGATATTTTAATTAGGAGTTAAAATTTGATGAAATTGAATAAATTATCATCTTTTATGTTGTTCTTTGCGAAAAAATTGGAATTCTATATTAATAATTTCTGAAATTGTACATGTATTGCATTTTAAATGTTAATATCATTGTTTCTTCATTTACAAATGAATAGTAAGATATGATAATAAATTAATATAAAAATAGATTGATGATGTTTAAATATGAGATTTAGTGTTGATAAAATTTTATCTTAGAGGATGTGAAATTCAATTTTTTGTGACTCATAAAATCAAAAAACGATTGAATATGATATGAAATATGAATGGTGAATAAATAAAAATTCATTCAGATAAGGATATCTAAATGGGAATTTGAGTATTAAATAGTTTTATTATATAATATTTATATTTATTATTCTTAACAGAAAGAAGAAAAGATAAATCGAATGAAGAATTTTGTAAGGTACATGTAACACTTTATTAGTAGGTCATCAATGGTTTTCATTTCTCATTTTTTTATTTTTGTTCTATGACCAATGAACTATTTTATATTTTGTAACTAAATTTTATTATATGTAGATTCATCAAAATTATATGTTCTAACATATAACATTACAGAATTAGACGTTATATAAAAATAGAACTCTAACAATGTTATTTGTAATGAAGAATGGAGGTATGTAAATTAGAAAATAAGATGGAGAATATGGTAACCCTTCTACACAAGGGTTGTAGTATATTGATCCCAATAATAAGGATGCTTCTTTTATTGAGTGGCATAATACTATTGAAAATATTGGAATGGATTAATATGTTTAATTAAATGTTGTGAAATTTTTTTCATGAACTGAATTTTTGGTTAGATTTATTTTAATATATGAGGCAGTTAAACATTACATTATATATTTTCTGGAGTTTTACATAGATGATATTCAATCTAGGAAGTTTATTTTTAATGTATATTCTACGTGATAAATATTGAAGAAAAAATGTGTCTTTATAGGAGAGAATCAATAATATTATTAATAACCATGAAGATCCAATTGAAATATTACATGAGAATACATAAATATATTTACCATGAGTATATAACAAGTTAATAAATGGGTGGAGCATGAACCCTATGGATGATAAGAATTTATAATTCAAATGTGTTGAAAAGATTCATTGATATTATTCTAATAGATATATTAGTGTACAGAATGTGAACAAGGATCACTCAGAAACTAAATATATGGATCATGTAAAAGAAATAACTTATGATGTGTTAAATAGTATAAACAATGATAAGTCAAGAATATAATATAAAATATAATATAAATTCATATAAGAATTATTTGAGGAGATCCAAAAAAAAATTATATCTACAAAAATGATTTCAATATAATTATAGATATGAGCGATTAATAGTTTAATATTGTAAAAACATTACAACTTGTTCTATTACATTATATCTCCTAATTATTCAATCATATTGATTGTTTATTTATTCAGTTGATATAACTGTAGGATATATTAATTTCATTGTCAATGTTGGATTAGATAAATGATATGATTAATACTTAATTAAAATTTATTAGAAATATTAAACTTTTTTAGTCTTTTATTTTTTCTTTATAAATAATAGAAACAGATTCAATGATAGAGGATGTCAAAAACGTTTACAGCATGATGAATAATGTGTTTAAAACATATTTCAAAATAATTAACATTATTTCATCTCTTTAGGTATCCCTTTATTCCTATAAAATAACATAATTTTAATTTGTTAAATAATATTTGAAACAATCTCCTATGTTTCGAAAATGGAGAATGAAAACATTTAATTTATAATGGTGATTTTATACTCCCTAAACAGTCATCAATGGTTTACATGTGAAATAATACCTCTCTAAAATGATGAAATTGGATATACGATAAAATTTATCAACTTCTTGGTTGAATATAAAGTAAAAAAATTAAAACATTAATATAATTGACAATAATCAATTGTAAATTAATAATATACTGGAAATGTATTATATTATAAATATATATAATTGTGCAAAAAATATCCCAATTTATCTTAATTTATATATAGACTCCTCTTTATAAATAGAGATGGTTTTTTCTAATGATAATCCACCATTAATTTTTAGACACTCTTCAGTCACTCATCTATTTGATTTAATAAACATGATACCAAATTTTTTGTATCAGGCGTACATTTCTACTCTGCCAAACAGTGTCACTCATGAAAATGTAATATTGGGTTTAGGGTTTTTACATATCATATGGGAACAATAGATATTGAAAATTATTTATATAGTTGGTGTATATTTATTAATAGATATATTTTTAATCCCAATAGGAGAATTTTTTCTCGAAATCTACCCTATGTCCAAAAAAGTCAGCAGGCCGAATATTATCAGAGATAAATTTTGGAGGAATCCATGAAATCTAATGATTAAAGAGATTATATGGATTACTCCATGTATTATTCAATACATTCACCGTAAACTCAAAAACCATTGTTGTTACCCTCTATAAGATCTTCACTTGAACCCTCCACCTGGCCTAATTTTGTGCTCATTCACTATAGACTCTCTTTTATGGTGGTTTATGTTTACTTGAATTTTTTGGTTTTTTAATTAACTATATAAAATGATTTAATTACTCTAAATAAAATTCATTCACAAGATAGTAAATATCATTATTTTTATTCACTTTAAACATATATTATGTTTATGCAATAGTATTAAAGATTTCATATTCACTTTATTTGAACAATAAAATGAATCAAAATCTTTGAGTACCTTATTCAACATGTTTTATTCATTATCTTAATATTATTTATGATTAAAAAATTTAGGATGAAAAAAATATATCAAATAATATAATCCATACATTCTAAATAATATTAATATTTCAGATCATGTAACGTTTAAATATATTATGTTATGGAATAATCTATTTTTTAGTAAATTATAAAATATTATTTTGAATTTCATAGTTATTTATATTATATATTATGGAGTGGTTTTATAATAATAAAATTTACCCATAAAGTAAAATTCTCTATATAACTTGGGGATTATGATATCATTTTTTTAATCATCAGTTTTTTTATAATAGAAAATACAGAATTGCATATGCTTCATAAATATTTATTAAGAATAATTTTTTTCTTTTTTATAAGATCATTTTTCTTGGTGTCTTATGACATCAATATATTTTTCCATTACACATATGATAAATATTATGATAGTTAAATTGAATTAAATTGAGACATATTTTTAAAGGGGGGTTAATTTAGTGACAAATGTCTTATTATTGAAGGGAAAAATCAACTATATATAATTAAATCACAGATAGATTGAGTTTCAATAACACATATACCCATGAAATTAAATCATTCACCATTTAGAAAAATATATATTATATTGAATGAAGCCATCATTTGTAAAATTGATAGATACATTAAGAGGAAATCATGGAAATGTTAAATATGGTAAAATGTTGATTGATAAAAATGATGACACAAATATCATATTTTATTATAACAAGAATGACTAGAAGATGAATATATAGTAAATCAGTACAATCTAATGGTAATCACCCGACCATAATAATGACACTTGTTACAAATAAGTATGATGAACTAATCATTATTTGGAATCATATCAATGTTTCTTATAGATATTCTAAAATGTTCCTTATTATAAAATCACATTATTTAAAAGATTAATAAATAAAATCATTAGGAGAAACTGAAGTGGTTTTTATAATCATTAGTTTTGAAAGAGTTAGTATTTTTTAAATTTGAAATCATATTTTACAAAAATTTGATTCCTCCAACAACATCAATATATAGATCATTGTAATAATGAATATATATATTGGAATCCAGAACATTTTTCATCATATAAGGTACTTAATTATGATTTTTATCTAAAAAAATATTGTTGAAAATGTGAAAGGAATGAAAATACAGTTGTATAATATTAATTGAAAATATAAATTTAGTGTTTTTAGTGAAGAATAACTGAACATATAAATATCATCATGAAACTAGATAGTATATCTCAATATATACAATTTTTTTCTCATAAATGTTATTAAATTCATATTCATAAATGATTATTTTTATTTTTATTTTTCATTGAAGAATTTAAAAACTATAATGAATTATTATTTTTTCAACTTTATTTAGGACCATTTAATTAATTTTATACAATAGTAATTAAAATAATTCTATTTCTATTTCAACCATGTACTAATTGAGATATAATTTCTATGTCATTTTATTTTATTTTTTGAAATTGATTAATTGTTGTTCAATTTTATTTGTGAAGACAATTGACATGTTTTGTAAAGGGAGATATAAGTGAATGATATTGGTAAATTTTTTCCATGTTTCAATTTAATGCACTAAATTTTCGTGGTCCATTGTAAAATAACCTTCTCTATGAAAATCATGAAGGTTATGGATTGAATGATTGTGAAGTGGATGCGTGGATATTTTTACACAAACCAATATTAAACCATTTTGTTTCATTCTGGTTAAATTTTAAATAAATCATCTTCACATTTAATTTATAAGATTGGGATTTTTTCAATCGAGTTTTAATAATGTTTTTTGGTGTAAAAACGTTTCCTGAGCTCAATTTACCATTTAATTGAATATTTGTTTAACTCTACCAGTATAATAGTGTAAATAACATAACAATACAATATCAAAAAACCAAAAGAAAATAAACTAAAACACATTCATACTCTTCTTATGTCTTGCATGATTATTTGGAAAATTTAACTAAAAAATAATATAATCATTAGGATTGAACCATGAGAATATTAATGGGGGAATTTAAAATAATGCAATAAAATTTAATATTTAAAAAACTATAAAAATATATTTGGTGTTGAATTCATTCAGAAATGTTAATATATTTCAATATGAGAAATTATTAGATAAAATTTATATTTTATAACTTTTAAATCCTCTACCCATTGTATATTATATTTCGTTCTTATGAAAAAAAAGAAAAGGATTATTTATTTAAATATATTAAATGATCTATTTGATTTTAGAATCATCTTATTTTGGTGAATGATAAAATTTAAAATTTTCATTTAAATTATTTATCTTATGAATGAAATTTTTTGTTGAGATAGAAATTATAGAATTAATTTGGCCATTATTACATTAATATAGATCATTAATATGAATAATATATTAAAAAAATATTTTTTATTAGACAAAAAAATGTTTTTAAAATATTTGAATAAATATATATATTTTGATTAAAAACATATATATTATATAATAGAAACAATTTGGAAAATTAGGTAATTTTATTTGTTACATACAAAAATATATAATTTATTTTCATATATTCATTATGACATATATTATTATCGAAATGCAATTATAATTTTTTTTCATTTTTCTATTTTGAATATATATTATATTGAATTCCAATTTTGATAATAGAATACATTATTCAGGATAAAAATTAGTCACAACAAATTTAATAATTGAAATTTTATATTTACTATTATAATCTTAATACTGTAATTATATTAGTTGTGTTACTATTTTAATTGATATTTCTTCTATTTAAATCCAATAAATATACTTTATTTCTATCAGAAAAATAACAGACCATTTATCATTCATTTTCACTTTATATATTACAATATTTTATTTATATTATCTTCATTTATTTTTCTCATCAATGTATTGTGAAGGTTATGTTTCTAAGAAACCATGAGAATATGGATATTCATATTCTACTTATGAAATGTATCTTCAATATATTATTTTTTGTTTTATTAAATTCATTTATCCCATATTTTTAATTTACCATATTATGGATATGAATTAATGTTCGCATGATTCCATGGTGTTATTATATATATAATATCCATATATAATAATAAATTATGTTAATATTGAATGTTTTCAAATATGAATAGTTTGGTTGTTTCGTTTTTACCCCTTTATAGTTTTTTGCAATGAAATTTCAATACATATGACCGGTCATCAATTGGTAAGGCTACATTTTTTTCATTATATCCTAGAATAACATAGTATTAATCACAGATGATTTTTTACACCAATATACCTTAAAAATATGTGTTTTGTAGTTCCATATAACATAATAAATTAGATATGAAGGATTTATCAATTTCTTCTCATATAATATGATGTTATAATTTTTTCCCCAATTAGATTATGTATATGTGAGGGATGAGGTACGTAATTTATAAGGAGAAAAAAATAATATAATATTAATTGAAGAAATGTTTGATTGATTTTCTAATATATAAGACAAATTTTTAAATATATGTATTTCTCTCATATACATTTTAGATAAATTTTATTTAATTCCATAACACTATTATAATCCAATGATATTTAAAATGAATAGGTATTTTAAACGTTCACCCCCTGAGCTTATCACCCCCTACCACTGAAATTTTAATTCTGTAATTAGTTCCTTTATTAAAAATGGAGTTAAGATATGTTTTGTAATTGTTTTTTTAATTTTATGATCATTTTCATGTCACATATTTTCGAAACATGACTGGACATAAAATGTGGTTTACATGTGATTATGGAATGAGACAAAATAGAGCCATTATGCAAGGCTAGATATTTTTTTTTCCAATATCCTAGAAATAACCATGCATAGTTCATATTGTGCATGTATAAGGGACGTGATTAATACACAATTTGGGATTAGAGTATGGAAAAATTTCAATTATACCAATTTTTATTTAATAATTGATCTATTATCTTAATTATTATTTTTTAAAATCCTCCTAAAAGAAAAATAACCCCTTTATCACTCATCAATCTCCACTATCAATTTCAATGGAATAGACGAGGCTCTCCACCTAATACAACCTTACATTATCAATCCACCATATCTTATCAATTAATTCCAAATTTAAAAGTGTGATCCATGCTGGTTTTGTATTACTGTGGACATCATCCTCGTTCTACTACCCATTTCTTCTTCTGATCTACTCGCCTTATTGGATGAATGAGTTTTTTTATAAATCAAAGGAGGGTATGAGAATTGATTTGTTTATTTATGTCATAGTGGGTATTATTTCAGTTATAATTCTCTTTTATCCAATTGATATTGTTTTTTACCTCAATTATCAATGCAAATGATTTCTATATGGTCATCTTCATGTGTATGGAATTGACATGTAGAACAATTTATTTCAAATTATTTTAATATATGATAGATATTTTTTATGATATTAATTTCTCCTATAAAAAAACATTGTTCGGGAAATGAATATTTATATTATTCCCATACATTTTTTTTCTGGAAATGGTTAGATAAATATGATTTTATCAATACACTTAAAACTATGTATTCTTATTGTATCTCGAATGATTTTTTTTAATTTTGTAGTAATGTTTCACACAATCTTTCATATTGGAAAATTAAAAATATTTTTTTCAATTTTACTATATAGAAATCTATGAAATTTCAAAAAAAAAAATATTTAATCTGTTAAATTGTTCAAAATATGGTTCTAAATAATATTTTTTGTTAGTAAACCTTATTTCAAAATGTTCCCTGTAAAAAACTGAATTTTATATTCGTTATATTTTCGAATGATTTAAATATTTTGGTGGAATGTTCTATACAATACAACAGGTTATGCATTGAAAACATTCAAATTTTAGAATATATTTATGTACATGAAATATCGAGTTCTTTTTTAAGATTGTGATACATGAAAGTCCACGTTTTTCCTACCATCAATTTTGTATTAATAACATTTTTAAAATATAATTATAGTCCTAATATTACAATTGGAATAGATATTAAAAAAAATAGTTAAAATTGTGAAAATTTGATTATTTAATTTTTTTTAAATGAATCATATATAAAAAATTAAATAAAAATTAATTTATGGTGTATGGGAAAATAAACAAATCCCTTTTTTAAAAAATTACAATTAAAAAACCCTTTTTCATGTCAACAAATTAAAAAAACCTATTTGGAGCAATAAAAGTAATGAAATGTATTTTTTTTAATTTTCTATTTAACATTATTCACATCTATTTTCTTGAAGATAGATAAGAATAAATCTATTTGTATTCATAAAAATACATATTTTTTAAAAATCCAGTTTTGCATCTGTTTAATGTAGATCATATTTCAGACTAAATTTATACTATTTTAATAATTATATTTGAGGAAATAATTTTTTATTGGATTGATAAAATTATAATAACTGAATTTATGTATTTTATGAGAAGATTCATTGTTTTCTGAATACTGAAAAATACTAAATTTTTATTGAAAAAAAATCTAAAAATTATATAACAATAAAAAAATTATTGAATTGGATTTAAGGAAATACTAGTTCAATTTTGAATATATTAACCCGATTTTGTTCAGAATAATATATTTTATTGGTATTCACGTATCCATTTTATTATTTTACAATCATGGGGATTACATTTCAACATTTACCAAATCAGTAAAAGAATTATGTCTCAATTTTTATCTCATTTGGACAGATGTAATTTTATACCACTATATTATTTTATAATGTTTATAAAATTCACCTTTTAACAGTTATATAAATAATGTTATTATTTAAATTATATTTTATGATTCATTTAATGTCATTATTTCATGGGGATCATCATTCAATGTTACCAAATTTGAAAAAGTTTAGTGTTTAATCTAATCATTTATAGGGATTGTTTAGGATTATGCTTCCATTTATGAAATATTATGCACCATATGGGAATAATTATCCTAAATTTTATTATCCTCTAACCATTCATGATATATTTATGTAATGGTACCATTTTTCATTCTTATTTTTACAATATAATAATGATGTTTCTTTATAAAATCATACGTTATACATCTCTTCTGTTGGAAATCTCTATTAATCAAAAACAATGTTTTATAAAAATATTTTCAAAAAATATTTAAATGAAATTTAATTCTAATTTTAATTTAAATAGTATTTAAAATAAATTATTTTTTTAAAAGTATTTAAATTAATTTTAAATGATTTCTTTATAGTTTTCTAATGTTATTTTTATATAAAAAGGTTATCAAAATCAATAAAATTTATAAACCAAATTCAAGGAGAATCTATATTTTCTAAATGAAATGATTTAAATGATTCTTTCAAAATTATTTTCAATATTTAATGAAATATTATGGTGTTACTTATGACTTATGATGTATATGATCAATGTTCACCATTCATACTATTTCTAAAAAAATTTATGTTTCATAGGGATGATGTTTATGGAACCTGTATAATTTCCATGGGTTTATCCAGTTTCTAATAGATTTTAAGGAACCCATTTATTTTCCATGGGTTAATTATATTGGGAAATAATAATTATTTCTCATATAAATTTGCAGGATGATATGAAAGCTCTTTTTTTCTTTATTCATGTTGTAGAACATGCAAATTACTATTATAATTGTGTGTCCTAGATATCATTGGGTAGTCCAAATATAACTTATTTGATATGTTGGATTATAAAGTGTATGGTAATCCCATTATAGATTATTCTATGGACTGGATGAGATAATTCCAGTTAATCCATTATAACATAACTGATGGTTTAAACAAGATAACGTTAGGTAATATCTATATTTATTATATGATGGGGAAGCCTTGTTATGGATTGGTAATAAGATTATATCATATATGATGTAGTGACCTAGATATAATCGGCAAGACCATTATAGATTCTCTGATGGGGTAGCCCAGATAGAACTATGTGATACCATAATAGATTACATTATTGGTTCACCAATATTGTGACATAATACATTGGGTAAATATTTATATCATAGGATATGTATATATATAGCTTGAATAGGGTGTGAACCTAGTTCGATATATGAATTTTTCTTCTAATAAGATCATGGGAGTGAAAAATGACTACTAAAATGGTTTTTCAAGGGAACTCATTCCCCTAAAATATCTTTTCTAAAGATCGTTGACTACATTGTAAATAATTCCATAAATTTATCATTCTTCCTTGACTACATGTCTTATTCTTATGTTATTCTCTCATGGATTATTCTCTTTATTCCCCTATGATTCATGTCTAATTGTTCTCTGATATACATGGCATAACTCATGTTTATGATATTTTATATGCATGGTATGATATACGTTTGTTATTGTTATGTTCACATAAGATTATATTCCATTTTTTTCTTGATTATATAATTTATGATCCCTTATTGGGAATATATGCTTACTCTTTCTATTGATTTCATTCCCAGGTTATAAAGAATGATTTTATGTAAGGGTACTAAATGAGATGGTCTTTTGGGTAATAGTGAAGAATAATAAACTAGTTAGACGATAATGTAGCATGTTTACAAATATAGTAAATTTTTATATTCCTCACATAAATTCTTTTTGAATGGGATGAATATTCATATAAAATGACATTATATACATGTATATGAGTCCTAGGAAATTATAGTTTGTAAAAAAGGAATAATAAAGTGATATTTTAGATACTAGTGTGAATAAACATTATTAATACTTATAGGGATATTTCTATGGATATTTGTATGGATGTATCTAAGGATCAGATTAAGAATGTGATAAACAATAAGAAAATATCTCTTTCTTTTGGACAATGATGGGGAGTGGGATATCCAAGAATCACATCAATTCCTTGACATTATAAGTTGATTGTGTCTTCGGAATAGATGAAACATGGGGTAATTATCCTAAAATCACTATTCATAGCTATAATTCATCTTGAACCACAACATGAAAATGGGAATCGCTACTCATCTAGTTTGAAACTCTTAAGGATATGCTTTGGAAATTCAGAAACCCTTTATGAAACATCCTAATGGATTTAAAAGGAATATGACTATGAATAACTCAGTATATTGATATGTTTCATAGAAGAATGAATAATGTGTAATTTTTTAGATATACTATATGTAATTGTTTATGATTTTTTGGTTTCTTGCACTGATATGTGTTGTTCATACAATTTTTTTTACCGAATATCAACAACTATAACAGAACTGAATTAACGATGAATGTGAAAGAAAGTATTCTAATGAGAAGTAAAATCGGATGATGACTAGAGTGAATTATTATGAGATTATGTCAAATTATTTTTCACATAACATGACTAACAATGTATGCATAAACCAACTCTCAAAATCAGTGAATAAAATAAGTAACAAGTTTGATGAAATTTTTATCTGGTGGAGACCATTGAGTACTCAAGATTAATTTTTTTATGTATTATTGTTCTTGGAAAAAACACCTAAGTGGATGCTTTATAATAAAGGGAATATTGTTTTATTGTGAAAAATATGTTCACATATAAAGTAACTAAAATGGTAAAATGAAAATATCACATAAAACAATGAATACAAATATTACCTCCCCCCATGATATCATTGAATGTTAAATTACTTAAATGTGGATAATATCGCCATTTTTAAAGTTGATATTGAAAAGGTAAATTTTTAAAAGAATCGAAATGGATGAATTAGTAATGGTTATATTTGTTGATGAAGATGATTTTTAAAAAGGTATATAAATGGAAAAAGAATTAAGGAGTAGGATGATTAAGCTTTGTTAATGGCTAATGGATATTGTGGAATAATTGATGTTATTATATATTTTAATTAAAATAATATAAAATATATAAATATTTTTTTAGAATCATTCGTTATTTATTTTTATTCATGCATTAAAAAATACAGATGGACTAGAATAGTTATATTTTGGATATGGGAATATACTAATAAAATTTTATTTATGTTTAGATAATGATTTTAGGATAAATATATATTAGTTTTGAATTAATTAAATTTTATAGTAGTAATTACCTTGGACATGTTAATTTTAAGTTGAAAAAGTTGTTCATGATACCATGGATTTGGTTCACATAATTTTTGGACTTCAAAAATCAATATGATATTATTTCATTGTATTTGGAATGAGGTAGAATATAATTTTTCAATAATTTTTATGCGAATTTAGGTTTTTACAATGATTCATAAGAATAAATAATGATGAAATTCACATATTTTATATATTAAAAAATATACTTTATGATATAGTGGGTATTAATATTAAACATTTTTTGGATAATTTTAGTTACTATTATTCTAAGGATTTTGTTTTCATTCTATCTGAATAGTTAAAAGGTAAACCAATTATGAATTTTTTCATATTTGAACTTGTAATGTTGTATAAGATATTAAAATATTGTTTATGAGATATGAAGATTTATTCAATAATTGATAACCTGTTCTAATAATCATTATTTTATGATCGCCGATGACCGACGGAATTCCTTACCATTTAACCTTTAGATCTTATGGCCAATTGGTGCTTCAAGGATAACAAACTCTCCATAATTTAAACAAGGGAATAATATGAACTTTTTCAATGATTTGGAAAAGGTTAAAACTATTTATATGAATTGGAATTAAATCTGTTATTTATATATCCTTATGAAAATTTATCATCTTTTGGAAAACAACTAAAACATGATAACACCGTTCCTTCATTTTTGGTGAATAAAATGGTACAATATATCATTACTACTTTAGGGTTTTATGATTTTGAACATTATTTTTATCAATAAATTTATTATGATTAGTGATCCATATCAGTATCAATAATTTTTTATTCTTTTCATCCATGTCCAAATATTCACTTCCCACTTATGCAATATGAGGTAGAATCCGTTTTATAAGTTATTGTGTGTAAAAATTATTTCTTCAAAATTGTATATTTAAATTTATTTATTGTATATATTTTTATTATGTGGGTTTATATTAAAGGAACAGTTAATAATTACAACATTTATGATCCAGATGAATTTCGAAAGATAAATCCATTTTAAGCGGTGTTGAATGTAACACCTTGAATTTTTATGATTTATTATTTTTCAAATAATTTAAAATTAATTAATTTCATATATTGGAATCTATAAATTGTTACTCTTCAATTACATGAAACACTATTCGTATGATTTATTATATAGAATAATGTTTTGTGTTGATATCATGAGTTATTAGCAATACTATGTTTAACAAACAATAATATAATTTTAATAATTTTATTGAAATATTATTATTATTTTAACCAATCTATTGGAATATTGATATTGAAAATGGTTTATTATATTATGAATATTAGTTTTATAATTTGTTATAAAAGGATATATTTTCTTATATATTTATTAAAATCAATTTTATGACCAATTTGAAATACCATTCACTCAATATTTGAAAAAACTCATATGAACAAACACATTTTATATCAATAAAAAATTATAGTGAATTATTTTATTTAAATTTATATATAATTTACTCAATTAGATTATTTCCATTCATCATAGATATTTTTCAAAATAATAGATATCAATAAATAAAATTTTATGCACAATGTTTTTTATTAAAAAAAACATTACCACCTTTTAGTGGTGAAATTATTTCAAAAATAAATTTTGAAAATTTTATAAATTAAATTTAAAAAATTTCCCATCAATTTTTTTGTTGATGATAGTAAAATATTATTAGGATGAGTCATTGGGTTTTTATACAGAGGATTAATTGTTGATGTTTAGTGTAAAATTATGAATTTTAAATGAAAGTAAATTTTCATATAAATAAATTATATGGTTAAATTATATTTTGAATTGTTTATAAAGAATTTTTTTTACATTTTTACATATTCTAATACAATTATTTCAATTTTATTCTTTTTTTGTTAAATTTAGATATAAATCCATAGTCCACATTTGTACATTTTGACATAAAAAACTCTATTTCCCCTTTCACCTGTAGGGTTAATTTTTAAGTCAACTAGTACACAGCTGTGTTATTTCATGGTTTATTCGATTAATGGTTTTTTTAATAAAAGAATAGTATTAATAAAAGTTGAGAAGAAACAATAATTTTTTGTAATTTTTATTTAGAATGTAATAGTGTATGATAATCGAATAAGCGTGCATAGAATCTGAAGACAACTTTCAAATAGTTGACAATGAATAATCATTGAGGAAATGTTTATGAATCATTATATGTTGAGTAAGATGATTTGAAATCATTTTTAATTTCGATTCCAATTACTGTAATACAATCACTGAAATAAAAATTTAATACAAAATAAAATATAAGATAATGATCGTAAATAAAAAAAATGATAAATGATAATATAAATGAAATATTAATAATTTTAATGAGTGGGTTGTTCCAGAAAAAAGAAAATGGAATGAAGCATTCAAAATGTATCTGGAACAATATAGAATGAGGGATGTAGAGAACAGATGAAAATAAAAAAGGTTTGAATAAAAAATATAGAAAGTCACATTTCTAGGGGACAAAAGTTATGAATTTGAAGAATATAGGTTACATAATTAGAAGTGTCAACTGTAATAAGATTTTCCAGATCGCATAACGACAATTTTTATCAAGTTTACAAAATTATTTTGTTCCTAGGAATATTTTTATCCTTCTATTACTCCACAATATTAATCAATTTATACATCAATAAAACTTTTAATGAATATAAATTTATTTACATCATATAGGATCAGTTATAGAGAACACCGCATCTCCCTCAATTATTGTCCAAAAAGTATTGAACCAAAGAAATAAAATTTTTTTTTCACCATATGTTTTTTACATATTAATAACATGAATATTGAAATTGAATATGAATCACATATCATGTTTTCATTACACTATAAAATAACATATGTTCATATTCTAGTAATATTATTTGTGATAGAAAATTTTCAGTGATTTAAATGTATTGCCTTATCACAATACGAATAAATTAGTCCATCATAACTATTGTGGTGGATGTAAATCACTGAATCTAGCCACATATAAGATAAATCTGCAGTGTAAAAAATTACCACTCCAATAAAAAATGATACATCATGAATAAAAAATAATTTAGATAATATTCAAATGTGTGAAATCTTATGGGTAGATGTATATAATAAACTAAAGAATGATGAATTTATATAAAATAATATTATAAATATAATAAAATTGAATAAAATGATTCACTAAAACCTCAAAATGTAAAATTATTTCTGCTCACATTCATCAATATGCCTTCCAAATCACTGGCAACTTTTTACTAAAAATGAAAAATCATTTTTTTTCAAAACAACTGCCACATGAATATAGAAATGGACTAAAACCTAAATAACAATCATATTCTAAAAAAGAATATTATAACTATAATATAATATTATAAAATGACCCAATGATTCCTCAAAATGAAAAATCAGTTCTCCTCACTGTCATCAATATTCCTTCTAAATCATTGACCAACTGGTAACTAAAAATGAAAAATCATTAATGCTCCGAACACCTGCCACATGAATATTGAAATTGACTAAAAATAGGGGTAAATCATGATTGGAACTACTTCAGACCTGTAAAATGTTATCTTTTTATTCAACCAAACATCTTGTAGACCAAAAATCATTATACCAGAGAAACATTTCCTCATACCATATTCCCAGATATTTCTATAATAATAGTAACATCCGAATACAAGATTACCCTATTGTTGGACCAAGTCTACTGAATCATTAGAGCTAACATGTGTATAATACTAATTTTCATATAGAAAATATATTACATATCATGTATTGTTTCATGATAACAACAACGTAATCTGATGTTTTGATAGGTGTCATTAATTCAAGGATGTGATGAATTTTAGTAGCTAGAAGCAGTAGTTTTCCACTTTAATCCTTTGTTTCAATTTAGGTTATTTGCATTTCCTATATTCAAAATAGAAGAATCACCAGTTTCACTGCTAAACAGAAGTAATATATTCTTTAATATACAAATAAAGAAAATATAAATATCTGTTGCCACATAGAAAACCAATATATCTATATTTGTTGCATCATCACCAGCATCACTAGTTTCCATGCTCAAATATATATTTCTTCTCAAATATATGTTTATAACAAGATATATGTTTATGCTAAACATTAAAAAAAATTATAGATGTTGTTGTAGATATAGTTTTGTGGCATTCTGTTTTTTCAATATATTAATTAATATATTCACCAGTATCCCTTATTAAGTTTCCTTGTATGTTCATATATAATTCTCTACTAATTCCATCACTAGGAATCATGTTTATAGAGTAATCCTCTTTTAGAGGCTGCATGTTTACCGAGTCATCAAAATTCATGGAAATGGAGATATCATTCTGCAAAAAATATGCACTATGACCTAAATATTTAATTTCTTAATACACATCATCATGTGGTCCCAGAAGATGGCTCCATGAGTTTGGAAAACACCACCTAGACCTGGTGGTGTAATTGATCTGAAACATTACCCAAATATACCTCATATGGTGTTCAGACTACAACTACCTCATTCAAATAGGGTAATGAGTGGGAATTATACATAATAAGATCAAAACATGTTTGTGATTATTATTAATCAATGATCTTCTAGGTGAAACCCCATTGATTCTCTTATCATTACACTAATGAGGGATCATTATTGTTGTTTAGTGAACAATGTTAGGTCTGTTTATCAGTTAAATAATACTATCTAGGGAAACAATTCTACTATAGTTCAGATATCCAAAAAAATTATTATTCTATGTTTTAATGGTGGAAAATTTCCCTTTACCTATGGGACCTACAACACATATAGCATTGATGGTTTTTTAATAAATTTCAAAGCATTCTAAGTGGTGATAGTTAAATCAACATTGGAATCTAGACCATTATCATTAATATCACTTGATGATGGAATGAAAAGATTAGATGGCATACCACTACTGAAATGATTCATTGATTCAATAGATGATGAATTTTAGCCCCAAACCTTATTGTTGTATTCGAATGATACTCTTCATTCATAAAGGCAAGAACACGAGATATCATAAAATATGATTACATATTTTTCTGGAATGAAACATGTATAATCAGAAAATGGAAAATCTAGAAACAGACATCACTATTCATAAAATCGTTATTCTGTTTAATAGAAAGTGATAATATGATTTATTAAAATGGGATTTATATTTAATTGGAGAGAAACATGAACAATATAAATTTTTTAAATCTAGTAAACAGGAAACAAACATGACATAATCAAATTGGTATTCTTTTTTATAATAATCATACATGACCAGTCATCTTACAAAAAAAAATTGACTAAAAATTGATGTGTAATAACCAAATGGGAAATCACTAATAATTTAATCAAATAAATGAACACATAAATTGGGTTCACCTTTTTAAAGAGATTCACACATGATTTGTAATATGGGAAAATTCATGCCATGAAATAATAATAATACCTGAATTTTAGAATTTTTATTACTAATTATCACATCCGAAGAATAATTTTTTCCTCTATCTCTATATGTGCCTCTAGATTCAGCTAATTATTAGTCCTCCAGTGCTACCATTAAGACTTGTAGAGTATATTTATGGATTTTTTGTTGTCTATTCATAATTATCCTCACATACATCAAATCCAAAACCAAAAACCATACATTAACACTGTCATCAAAAACCATCAATCCCAATGAAACCAAAACTATCAGTCATTCATAGATTTAGAACATTCCCAATAAAACTAAAACTATCCTAAATTCATTCATATAACACTATCCTCTCAAATTTGAACCACAATTGGATGAATAACCCAGAAGTGTTTCAAAAACAATTACCAATGAATGAATGTAGAGGAAAAACATAGTTATCATGCCACACACTCCCACCCGTGTTGGAGACAGCAAAACTGGGGGAATGAGAGTTGAAATGGGAACAATGTGATGGGTTTTTCCACCACAAATTTGTAATCATGACTTTATGGGTTAGGAGACCTTCTGCGGGGAGACCCATGAATATTTGTTTCAAAATAGATTTGTATGTTCCACTGTCCCCCTACAATCAATTTATTAAAACTGTGGATTTTTTAAAAACACATTCAAGAATACAGTATAGAATACTGACATCATGAAAACATAAAATGTTCACACACATAAAAAACATGATTCCAATGAATACAATTTTCAAACCATTAATGGAAATCAATATATTACATACCAACCTCATATATAATTATTAACATAAATACAACATATTAACATTGAATGGAATCAAATTTACAAAATAATAGCATATATGATGGAATGCTAGGAGAAAATACTAACACAATAGTAACATATATGACCACATAATTATGTTATCATGAAACACATACAATGAATACAATAGACGAACAATAAAGACTATATACAAATAGAGAATCAGAATATATACTTTTGGAATATGATTATTGAAAATGTATATATTATGAAAACATTATGTGATACTACTTTTTAGATAATAAATAAGGCATGGGTATTCATGATTCTCTATGAAACTCTCATAAAATTCATTTAACTATGATATATTAAGTGTTTTTTTACTCTCATTAATTGGGTTGATATCTTGGTATCCTTTCTACTGACTAGTTTAAATTTCACATTGAACCAAAACCCTAAATTATTCAAAGGATATATGAAAAGAACTGTGAAAAGTTCGAAGAGTGAAAATAGAGGTATAAAAACATAGGAACCTATAATTTATCTTCAATAGTTGAAGGTACACATATCGGGACCGAACATTTATCCTCTTTTCCAAATAAAAAATTTGAATGTTTTAGTTGTAGTGATACGACAGAATGATAAACTATTAAGTACAATAAAAAAATAATTACATAAAAAATGTAATATTAATAAATTTAAATAAAATAAAATGAAACAAATACTTAATCATGACTTCTATTAGTCCATGATATATAATTTAAAACAATGTATCATGATAATAAATGAACTATTGAGTAAACAATATTAATTCTTGTTCACCTGAAATAACAATAATTGAAAATAACCAATGAACTATGATGATATAAAAATAGAAGGTTTTAAACATTTAATTGGAAAAACTAATGGAAGTGAAAAAATATTGGGTACGAAACATATTACATTAATTTTAATGGTGGGAAGATGATACATTATGCATGTAATGCCACGCCATTAAAAAAATTGTCGATCATGAGTATACAAGATTGAGCTATTCCAAACCACAACCCACAACCTCAACAACATGGCTGTAAAATTAAATGTCGGTCCACTCCCAACAGATTGTCCAAAAAAAATATCTTCCTATTTAACCCCATAAGTCTCTTACAAGCACTTATAGGTAGCCTCAATATTATCAAAAGTGTTATGAAGAATTGGATAGGAATACAAATTCCCCTCATGTGATTTAGAAACCCCCTTACATGGAGGACTACGTAATCATTTTACACTATTGTTAATTAAATACCCTAAATCCAAAACCACTTATCATGTGTGTTTGAACTGCTCATTGATTATTATTATTATTATTGAATAGGGCATGAAATTCAAATCATCAATATTATTCCACCCATATCTAAATCTCTGAAAATGAATTATGAAGAGTTTTAAAGATTGAGATTCATAATCCTATTTTTCCATTTAAGAAATAGAATGAAACGTTCCTGAATACTATAAATACCTAGAATAATCTTATCTTCAAATAGTTGGCGGCCACAAGTGGCTTTCGTCCGGAATGAAATAAAAAGAAACAAAGAAAGGATGGTTCTAGAAAACTAACCCCATTGAATTGACTCAAAGATGAAAGTTGAGTTTGTAGAAAAACTCAAAAATTTGACCCAGATGTGCGATGTATCCGTCATAGTAATTAATATTCATGGAATCATATGTGTTCTTCATGTAAAACACAATATTTTTATTCTTCTTCTTCATGCAATGCATCATAACGTAAACATTTTCATTCCAGAAACATATGAGAATGTTAACCTCATTTTGGACATATCGATGACCACCTTATGCTGTGGGGGGCTTAGTAAGAAGAATGTTAACTTCACTGCCATTGAATACATCAAAATCCTCATAAGCAACCCACCCCCCCCCCCACCACCATCACCCAAAAATATACATTAACTATAATATAAATGAAGGTTAATCAAACAAATCTGGGAACAACAGTTTTTTTTTCTGAGCCATGTCACAAAATGTAGGTCTTTGAAGATGGTGGAGGATGGTCACCACATTGAGGTGGAGATTATGGTTTTGCTAATGGATCACCAAAAAACGATGGACATCTAAATGAGGTTATATAGGTGGGAGAGGATGATGCGATTAGTAGAGGGAGAGGATGACAATGGTGGAGAGGGGTAGAGGTAGGTGGAATCAATATCCACCAAAAACATATGTTTATGGACAGGCAAGTCGGGAGTGGGAGGGGTATATTGCCGATAGAAGTACGAGGAAGATGTAATATAGGGAAATTGTCAGGAGAATGATGGCGGTGGTGGAAGTTTTCGGGAACCATAGGTCGCGAAGAGATGAATCCCGAACAAAATTGATAGAAGGACAAACATAGAATGTACTGTAGAAACTAATAGCAGAAAGAGGTGGGAGACGGAGGGCTACAGATGGTTGGTAGACCAAGAGAGGGAGTATGAATGTGGTAGGCGTTTGAGGGAACTCTATGTTCCAACCTGTGATAAACACACAAAAGTGGGAGATGAAGGCAGATAAAGATTGAGATATTGTGGTAGTGGAGAAATGTGAAGAATGGGTGGAGGGACGCATCGTGATGAAATGATGTGGAAGAACATGGTTTTGAGACATGAAAACTAGAAATCATGGATTAGTATATATAATAGATTCTACCACTTCACTAAATTGATTTGGAAAATTTTTATTCAATATTTGGTATCAGCAAAATTTATGTTATATATTATAGATAAATTAACTATTTTTACCTTAAATATTAGTGAAAACATAAAAAAATTCACACGATTAAGGTTAAAACAAGGTTTCATGAATTACATGGGTTTTTATTTAAATTATTTTTTTAATAAAATCATTTTTATTTAAGAAATTTAATTTTAAATTCATACTAATTTTTTTACTTATATTATACTAATTATTATAATTTTAATAGTAATTCACAAATTGCCTAGGTATATAAAAATATTCAAGTCACTCTATTAAAAACTATATTGTTAAAATTGTGTAAACATAATGACTATGTAATAACATGATAAAAATTGTTTTTTTATGGAGTTTATTTTGAAAAATTCATCTCTATAGTCAATTATTTATCTATTTTCGTGGAACACTAGTTATGTGAGTCTTACCAGTAGTGAATATTTTTTTGTATTTATCGGTATCCCACTCCTTTTTTATAAAAATGAATTTAGCATCACCAATTCCTGAAACCTCCAAATCCATTTTTATAGACGAAACCAAAATAAATAAATTATTATATTCTATTATAGATTAATAGTGTCCCTTATATTTGGTTACATCCAACCAATGTAGTAATTTATTGTAAACTAAAAAAATATACTCATAGAAGTGTTAAAATTCCTCAATGAATGTTTTTGTTATGTTTCTGCCTCAAAGCCCATAAATTATCTTTATATTTTCATTATATAATAACCTAATTATCATCTATATACTAATATGATTTATAGTTATGTTCATGACCTACATCCATGCCCAATTTCAATAAATGAGTTATTAAATCATGTTATATGTGTTTAGTCGACTACCACCTCACAAACCAATGTCATTCATTTTCTTGTTACCACATTTTATGTTTGGGAATATTTATATAATGACTATTTATATATGATATTGATGATTAATGTGGTTATGTATCGATTTTTGTGTTTTAAAATTACATATTCTGTCATTCCTTCCATTATGTGGGAATATGATAACACAGTTTGTGTGTATAGCGAACAACTGCATTTTGAAGCAATAAAATTCATTCGCACATTTAACGAAACGTTTTAAGGATGGGTTCAATAAAAATATGTGATACATATAAGTTAAAAATGATATTTTTTTATTATATATAAAATTTAATTTTATTCCTCTCAGTAAGACATGTAATGGAAATATCATTCATATGTATGTATGACCTTGCATCTCATTGAACAGTATATTTAATTTCTCATCAATTAATTAATGGGGTTAATATAAATATATATAAATTTAATATATATGATATTTATTTCATTTTTCTCAGTATATATATTATTAAATCAATATTTATGTAAGGTTATCAATAATATCTAGTCAAATCATGTACACAAATCAAATCGGTTAATACCAAAAAACAAATCATTAACATGGAATTGTTAATAAATGCATAATATATTGTCATAAAAAATAATATATGGTAGTATATATATTAATCTGTCTATGTGATAATTTTACAATGAATCTATATATATTATGAAGATGTTTTCAACAAATATGATGATATTCAAGAGGTATGGTATGGGTTTTCTTCCATCACATGATTATTTCAATAAGATACATACCATATTCACCACTAATTTTTGTTGTGTGGTGATTGTTCTAAAAATTAATATGTCTTCTTAATATTATACATAAATTAATGTAGATTTAAATATTCATATTATTATATCCATTTCTAATAGACTACATATTCAGAGTTACCAATGCTGTTTGGGATTTCAATCATTCTTTTTATCATTTTTAAGAAACTTTTCATATTCACCACCTATTATTTTGGGGTGTATAGACTCACTAAAAATTTATTCTGGTAAGATTATAATTAAAAATATTTTAATTTATATATTAATTTATGGATCTATCTTTATTTGGGTTAATGGTTCAAATCTAACCAAGTCGATGAGAGAATTTTCTCTCATTTTTCATTCATTAACACAAATGTTTTGTTTCCCATATATTCATTTATGAGTTATATAAATACACAATTAGACATTTAAAAATAGGAATATTATAATTTCAAGGATATTTTAATCTTCATTTTATGTTGTTCTTTAATTGGGAATATGATTCAGTGTTACCTTAATATTAATGCATTATAACATCAATTTCATTGTTTTAAGCAATTGAATATTTTATAATCCCAAATTATGCAAGAATTGGCCACCTAATTCATCACCCTAATGAATTTATTATCTGAAATCAATGTTAAAATAAAATCACATGTTTTATGGATATTACACCATAGGTATGTTAGGTAGATAAAAAGGGACCTTAAGATAAAAAAATACAGCATGCAAGAATTAGAAATACATATGAATAGTGTTGAGTCCTTCACTAGTCTGTAAACCAATAATTGAGAGATTTAGAAAAAATATATTTGAATTACTCCTATATTCTAGAATAATTAAATGGGTGGTGAAGAATATCCACTTTTATTCCAATCAAATTCATAAAATGAAGTGGTAATGTTCATGTAAATTATGAAAAAACCCCTCACTTAGATAACCCTTTACAATTAACAACCCAAAAAATTAACTGTTTCGACATAAATTTTCAATAAATAGTGAAAAATTACACATTAATATGAATAAATCACAACATTCAGAAATAGAAGAATGAAATCCATGAAGCTAATGAGTATCTAGAAAAAGAAGCACCATAAAGACAAAAAAAATTGTACAAGATGGCACCACACATACTACAATCATGACCAATTTCTTAAAAAGAATCATCAATTAATGAACCTGATCCTATAATAAAATATTAATATAATAGGAAATATCATGGATATAAGAACATTAAGAATGAAAAATATGATTTAATTAAATGTAAAATGGTAAAATATAGGGAAATGAATGATTCAAATTCAACACCATCCCCAAATCTAAAAACATAAAACTAGAAATAGTCTGAAAAATTTAAATGTTTTTTTTAATTTAGGGATTCATGAAAATATTTTGAAGAAAAATCCATGAAAGGAAAATAAAATAATCAACAGGTCTTACTCAATGGTAATAAAAAATGTTGAGGCACAAAAAGGTATCATTTCCATTAATTGTTCATTGAATCAAAATCAAGATTTTATATAAATTGGTAGACTATATTAGTGAGCATTATATTTTTTCATGTATATATATATATATAGCTAATAGTGTGTCATTTTAATTCTATAACATCTTTATCTTCGATTTAATATTCCAAATCATCACTAATGTCATCATCATACTCATAACCATCCCTCTCATAAGGGTCATCCAATCAATATTTATTAATTCATTAAAATTATATTCAAATGATCATTAAAATAGATGGTCGTAACCCACCATATATATTGGAATAATAGATTTTTAATCTATATAAGGCTCTAAATATATAATTTCATCTATTCTCCAAATTTTATAATATTATATAAATTTTTTATTCATTCTTTTAATGGGAGAAATGAAACCATAAAAATCAATCATAAAATTTTTAACATCCTATCTCTAGACATTAAGAAGGATTCATAAATATTAAATTATATATAATTATAAAATTCCATTGATTCAATAGAATTAGAGTTGGTATTCTTTTCTTCCCCTTCCTAGCATTCATGATCATATGTGATCGCTGAAGGTTTCTCAATGATGTTGAGATTCTCTATATCCTAATCAAGAAAAATAATTTTGTGGGATAAATCTACTACATCGTAAATATATTTACTTTGTGGTGATAATTAAAATGTTCATCCATGTTATGATTGATGTTATTATTAACACAATACCCAAAATTCCCTAATTGATCAGTATCAATCAAATTTTTATCTCATTATCAAGACAAATTTATTTTATTCGTTTGAGGGGATGCATATAAAAGGGTTTTATCTCTAATACCATTGTCTGATTTCAAATTTTATGAAAATTGGTGAAATACTATGACCTAATTTAAAATGCATCCTATTTGAAAAATCTATTTTTACTATTTTATTATCCAAATGTAATATGGTAAGGATATCTAAATATCAATTACTACCAAAATTATTGAAACAATATGTTATGATAGGTTTTTAGAAATGATGTCTAAATGAATTGGATTCTAAATAAAACTAGATATCAAAAGGTGAATCCTTTTTAAATTGATTAGTAGTTATAAAATTAAATCGTAACCAAACTGCAGAAAATGGATGGGTTCAGATCTATGATGTAATCATTGGATCCCAAGAATATTTATAATTAAGCTTCCCTTAACGAAATAATATTACCCATCTATTTATAATTCGCATGAATTTTCATCTAATATTTTCATTCATGATATCTCCATGTATTAGTACCATAATTTCACTATTTAGATCATAATATAATTAATAAATAATTAAAACATATTTGAAAAAAAATCTCTATTTAGTAAGAATTATATTTTATTCAAAAAACAATTTTTATGAAAATGTTATCCAAAATTATTTTAAATGATATTTTAAACACATTTTAGAGATTAATAATTTTTAAAATTCATAATTTATAAAATTGATCTTGAAAATGTGACCAGGTATTACTTTTTTGGTTTTCAGGGTTAAATTCCAATGAAATTGTTTTTATTTTTTATACATTCTAAGATGAATTTTTTAGTAAAAAGTGATATTTTCTTAAAAAATAATTTCAAATGATAATTTAAAACTTATTTTCTATCTCTGACAAAATCATATGGATTCATATATTCCATAACAAGGATATGATCAATGGATAACATTTATCCTGTTTCCTTGAATGGTTCATGGTTTGATGGCATGTTTTTTTGACGAACCCATTTACATTGCTTGAGTTTTCCATGTTTTAAGAAGTTTTTCATTGAAACAATTTGTTATTCTTGAGTTAAACATGTTTTTAATGTATAATGATTATTATTATGATTTATTGGTTGATATGAAATCTCATTTTTCTATATTTAGGATTTGGTAATAGGAAATTACTTCTATGATGTGGTGTCCTAGATATCATCGAGTAATCCCATTATATATTATATGATAGGGTAGTTCATATTGTGTTGGGTAAGAGAATTATAACTTATAATATGGGGTGGACCATATAAAATGTATATTCTCTTTGTATACTATAACATGGGATATCCCAAATAGCCCAAGTTAATCCCATTGTAGCCAATGTTATAGGGTATCCTATATTTGGAATTGTATGAAGATTATAGCTTATATGACGGGGTATCCCAAATACTGTTGGGTTACCCCATTACAACTTCTATGATGGGGTGGCCCAGATATTTTCGTGTGATCCCATTATAGAATACAATATCTTTGAGTATAGATAGTTCAACAATGCATTGGGAAAATACATATATCTAAGGAGATATAAATGGAATGAATAGAAGGTGAAATTTATTTATTTAGGGACATTATCTACTATGTTGGAAATGGGAGTAAATTATGATTACTATATTTGGATTGATATGTATCAAAGTACACTTATATATTTTTTGCATCAAGGCTTGACTACAATGTAAATAATATAATTTCTTTTTTATTCAACCAAAAATTCCACGTCATATTCTTATTTATACTTCCATGAATTAAGCCATTAATTCCCAAATGATTCTTGTATTATGATATCCGAATAATTTTTCAATAACCCATGTGTATTTACTTAAATATTCATTTTATGATCCTCATGGATTCTTCCCATGTTCACATTCACTTATTTTGATGTTGTTATTTGGTATCGTGTTTGATTAACCATACAGAGCATCTAGGCTCACCATTTCTTATGCTTGTTTTCAACATTTAATTAACAAAATATTTATGTAGTTGTACCTAATGGGATGATCTATCCATGAAATATAGAATATCATTCACCAATTTATATGATTGTGTTCCACGATTCTAATGAAACTAAACTATTGACATCCACATGCATGTTCGTCTGTAATGAGTTAAATTTTCCATAAAAATATTGTAATATAAAGGTACTAGAATCCAAGGTTTTATATTTCTTTTTTATGATCATATATATAGTTGTAAATATATATATATATATATTTATGAGTGTACCAATTCACATAATTGTGTATGATTTTGTTTTCTAAGAATCCTAAATATATTTATTTTAATGTCTTATTTTTAAAAAAAATTGATAAATAAAGGGAATTCAACTCCATTTCCCCTACCATTTCTCAAATATTCAATTATTTAATTTATGATATAAAAATTATGGATTGGTTGGAACCTTTTCAAATAAGATTAATTCCATTGAATATTTTTTCATCAAATTCCAAAATATTCAATTTTAAATGTTTTTGAATGGGTGATTTTAATTTCATCATTGAATATTTATAGAAATAATATTGTAAATCTATTAGTGAAATATGTATGTTATGTTTTTTTTGTTTTTTTTGTAGTTGTTTGTTTAAAACCTCATGGTTAACCAAAAAAGTTTTGTCGAACCATATCATATAATTTGGAGAAAATTGTATAAAATTGGAATCTATTTTCATAATGATTTTATGTGGAAAGCAATAATTTATCCCATCCGATGATCTTGAATAAATTTTCTTACCACTCTTTGGGTCATTAAATAAGGTTTTACCCCAGTTACAGTGTTTAGTGTAAATATGCTGCATTTAAATATTCATGCATTATTCAATATCTAATAGAATTAATATTAATTTATTTAATCATTTTAATTTGATGATATATATATATATATAATTCTAGACATATATTTTATCTATAATGCTTTGATAGAGAATGTTTTTTCATATTAATGTATTAATTTCATCGAGTAAACCAATGTTGGGAACCGTTTCATTTTCTTTTCGTTTTCTCGATCAACTTTTTCCATTTTTAATTACACTTATTTTACCATATTATTTTTAACACCCAGGGAGAATATCCCTTTAGATACTATGGCCTAGAGAGGTGGCTGATGAGATATGGGATAGGGTGGAGGAGACATGACATAGCGAACTCCGAAAGAGGTATATCATATTTCTGTTAATTCATTTCTTAAATATGGTATTGATGTTTCTACTTTTTACACCCATAGTTATGCCTGTATTTTTTAAATATAATTCCTTGAAAATTTATTCCATTCAATATTTTATAAACATATTTTCATTCTCTCATTAACGTGAGAACACATGGAGTGGGTTTGGGGTAATTACGTTTCTTAAACATTTTGATGTTTCAGTTTGGGAAATATAGTTTATATGACATGATTCTTGTAGAATAGAAGATGTGTGATCATTATATTTGTGATAATATGATTTTTATATTAAAAAATATTTTCATTAGTGATCATGATATGTAGTATGAATTAATTTTTAGATGGGGGGTACAATTTGACACTATTTTTGATGAAAAATTCCAAGTAGTGGAGACATCTATATCTTGTGTGATGTAAAAGGATTTTTGGCATGCATCGCAAATGGCTAGACCCTATGGGGGGGGGGTAAAATCTAGTTATTGATCGTAGAATGTCCTTCTTTGGGGTGGGGGTATATGGAAACTAATGAGGAAATATACCCATTGATTTGTACATTCCACATATAAGGTGGATAAACAATATATCTTCGTAATGTACAAGCCGTGTGGCCTATGGAATGTGACCATAAAGGACATATGGGGATAAAATTCTTGTATTATATGTATATGATATTTACTTTTCCTTCAATGGGGATTTATATATATTTTTATCTAAAAATTAAATATTGGAATTTTCATTAGTGAATTATTACTATTCATACGAATACATTGTAATGGAGGTATTATTTATATGTTTATGGACACATAGATGGACTTTTGGATTGAAAATTCTATTTGAAAAAGATTCTGTAATGATTTTATTAAGAGTCTTCAAGCATGATGGGTTGGCTAATGTGAGACCTGAGTAAGTTTCATGTGACCATTAGTTATATTGTACTGTTGATGATGAATTAGTTTGTGAAGGTTCATTCATACAATCTCTAAAATATTGATTTATTTGTATCCATGTGGAGAAATTGTTTTCTAGAAGGATATCAATACTAGTTCCTCAATTATATGGAATTTTATGTTTCAGTCCAATTTTTGAGTATCATATATTATGGGATCCTTTGGGGTGGGTGGAAATTATGGGATGAGGGTTTCATCTATGTACCACTGCAGTGTTGATAGAGTTCTGAGGTACGTGTTATCAATTCCCTCTTGGGTGTTTTTTGATCAAGTCATCTATGTACATGAATGCATTTTATTGAAATAGATAACATTTATGGTGTTACTTTGTATGTCCTTGTGAGTGAAATTGTAACCGAGGATGGGATGTTTTATACGGACACCGACTATGTAATTCTTATAGTGGGATTCTATAATGGGATTAATTTCTCTAGGGAGACATTGTTGAATCCTTCATTTGAGGGGGTCATGATGGACCTTATGATTTCCCATGTAAGTATGCTCATTCGTGCGGATTAAACATTGGGTGTGTGTTAAATCAATAAATGGTTGGATGGATCTTATAAGTACATGGGGATTGTTTTTGACATTATTATACTCTAAATTATATATGATGTAAGATCTAATTAAATGGTGTCTAAATCATTCTATATCCATTTGGTCATAAAAGGATCCTTTTTCTAGGGTCATCTAAGAACCTGGTTTTGGTGCGAGAGTCTTGTGTAGGTAATAAATTTTTTTTATAACCATAATTATGAATAAAACATATAGTTTTTTCCATTTTTTATTGTTTTGGAATTGTATAGGTGGATTAAGATATTTGGAGTATCACATATGTCCAGAATATAAAATATCTATTTTCTATGAAAATATGAATTATTGGAGACCTATGTATTTTTTTAACAATGGTGGTCCATTAAGAAATTTTGGTGGATATTTGGAGGCTGATATATTAGGTGTATGAGATATCCCATTTAATTTGGAACACATAGGTGATAGGTAGTCCTTTTTAGTATTTTTTGTGTGTTGGGTATTACTATCAAATCAACCCCAATTATGGTGGTGTCTTTAGATATATTTTAGGTAGTTCTAATTTATTGAAATTGATAAGGGTGGATAGATATATAATATTTTTTGATTAGGAATTGGCCTTGATATATGATATGGTAATCTACTAAATGTTTTGGATATTTATAAATGATAATATGGATATATTAGACAATATGGATGTGTTATTCCCTATAGATGAGTTTTACTCCTAATAATTAAGATGTTTTTATTTAATATATGAGAAATATGATTTTCATAAGCTGAGAATTCCATTTTTCCAGGAATGAGACTATTGGAATTGTGAATTTATTCTTAATATTAGTCGAACGGATACCATTAGAAAGGTCACCTTTTATGACAATGGTGGAGGTATCCCAAGAATAGTGTATACCATCATTACCACATTGGGAGAATGATTTTTTATATAGTGAATTCATGGATTCTATGATTTTATGAGTTGTGGAGTGGATAATTGTCTCTAGTTGTAATCATTCCACTAGATCCAAACATCCAAATATATGTGTTATATCATCATTCCAAATATGGTTATTCCTGGTTATATTTCATTTGTGTAACTACATGGATTCATATTCATTCTCCAATATGGATATTGAGGATGTACCTGATTTATTGTGGTGGTGTGAGTTATATTGTATAAATCCTCCCACATCGGTTATCATGGGTGTATATTTACCTCAGTTGTCGTACAAAAAATCATTCATATTTTTTAATTATTTTTGTATGTTTTTTGAAAATTTATTTTTATTATAGATGTAATTAATATTCTTCTAGGATGTGATTATCATGAGTACATCACCATTTTCTGATATAAAATATAGGTCCTCCATTTTGGGGAGGTATGTTGATATTTATATTTTGCCCCATGTATGTGAACCTTAATACTGAATAAGAATTGATGTCTTATTTCTAGTTGGAACATAGGAAGAATTGTATGGGGATGTCACCCAATGATTATAGATTAATGGGATCTTCACATTTTGAGTCTCGGGATTATGCTGGTGTAGATCATGATATTTGGAGACAAAGTATGGCATTCAGATAAGTGGTGGAGATAGTAAATGTTGTAGATTTTTCCGTTTTTTTATTCTTTATATTTAGAAATACCACTGTTATAATTGTTTTAATATCATATACATTATTTATGTCAGTGAGAAATTATTTTATAAACAATTTATTATATAATTCAATTACTTAGTTTCATTATAATGCAAACTCCGATGTTTATCCTTGTTGATATATTTTTATTTCCTATTTTATTATAATCTAAATATAGGGTATAGTCTCTCAGATTTATCATTTATACCCTAAAAATTATCCCAATACCTCTAGATGATATGGTTTCTTGGATGATATATTTCGGAAGGCCAAGATGGGTGGTATTTTATGTTAACACAAGTCAATTTACTAAAAAAAATTATAATTAAATGCTTGGTTTTTTTATTTGAGGAGTTGGTAGATTTGTTGTCTACGATGTTTTGGCAACATGTGCTAGATATCATACTAGTATATCTCAGAAATAAATAATGAAAGGAAGATAAAGCTTCTATGGAAGGGGGTTGTTGTTTTCAGTCTCTCATTTTACTGTTGTGTGAGGTAATCATGTGTGATTCACTTGGGTTTGTGGATTTATGGTTTACTCTGATTTTGGATCACGGATCTTGGATTCGAGTGAATTGTTCATGAATTAATCTGGGTATATATTATTCCAAAAAAATATTCTTATATATGATATTTACTGACTATAGATTTTTGAATGTCTTATGTGTATGTGGTGACATATATGGTGTATCACATATAACACCTTGGAGGTATTCAAAATAACCAAAATTCATGTATGTTAATTCAACAATTTTTTTCCTTTAAATCACATGTTTAAATTTTTATGGTGAGAAAGATGAATGTCATTCATTTTGGAATCCTTAGGGACCTTTAATTGTTTCTATGGTTCTTAAAATTCTAGTTGGTGTCCTGATGACTAAAAAGATGCCTAATATATGTCTAGACCTGAACCATGTTTCCATGTGGTGGATAATATCTGTAAGAACCCATTTCTTAGTTTTGTGGTATGTGCTTCTTCTTTCATTTTTTCCTTAAGTTTTTATGAGAAAATATGGGAAATGGGGAAAAATCCTAATTTTTTGAACTATACACCGTGTAATTTTCCACACGTCGTATGGGATGGGTACACAGGGTGTGCAGCCATGTCAGCAATGAAAGGTGTAGGAACCGACTACAGGTCGTGTAGTTGTACTTTACATGCTGTGTAGTCAGTCGGCAGTCCAAAACAGTAAGGCAGTGGATCATCCGATAGCTGGGCAATAGTACACGCTGTGTACTCTGGAGTACACACCCTGTACTCAAGAGTACATGTCGTGTTCTCATGTCGACAGATGAACAGTGTGGCATTGCCACCAGAGGAACGGTTAAATGAAGGAAGTGCACGTCGTGTACTCAAGAAGTAAATGTAGTGTACTTTGTTTTTTTTTCATAAATCGGCAGTAGCCTCCCCTGTTCAGAGGGAAGGGTTAGAACTGGAGGAGGAGCTCAGGAGAGAACAGCTGGAGCTTCGGGGATCCACCGGGTGCACATCTGGAATCTGATTTGGCTTCGGACGATATCGTTGGAACCACACAGGTATACCCTCTCCTCTCCTGATATGGTTCTTACCAATTATTCCTCTAACAGACGTTATTTATGTTTGAGCAGGTTTTCATCTTCGTCAGATCTACGTTGTTCTTGGGAATTTCTGAAATCGGCATTCTCGTATACCGCTCGTTGGCGTATAAGGTAGGTGGCTTGCTGTAAATTTCCAACAATCGTGCGTTTTTTGTGCGTTTTCCTGCCACGAACCCATGTTGGGGTATCGTTTGGCTGAGGCCATTGCTATATTTAAGGCCTACAATTGCATAGGTGATTAAATTGTGATATTAAAATGCAGTTTGGGATCATTGATTGGATCCGGAACCACCTTGGTGGTGTATTCCACTGTTTAGCTATTTGGCCAGGATACACGAGGGAATTCCCTTAATGTAGTAATTTTAGAATTTCCTTGGGATGAATTGCTTGTTTAATGCACTTTGACATGTTGGGAATGGCACTCTTAACTATTTATCCTGATGGCATTGTTGTGATTAGCCAGTGGGCACTGCACTATTAGCCTAAGGGAAGTAGGTATTTCATCATGAGGGAAACATCTTTCGTGCCTGAGGGAAATAGACTTTGTGCCTGAGGGCGACACTACCTATACCTGAGGGAAAACTCTGTTATGCCTGAGGGCAGATTCTTATTGTTGGATACTAGTTACCCAAGAGTAGAAGTTTACTGTCCGAGGACTTTAGTTGTATTCTAGAAATGAACTATTGTGTTTTCTTATATTGAATGCATTAAATGAACAATTAAATGGCAAGATAACTGGTAGTTAGTTACTTTTGAGTACTTCTTACATTATTGCACTTTACTACTACACACTATTGTTGCATGCTTACACGCAGTTGGGATCAGGCCTTTGGTGGGTGCCTACTGAGATATATTTCTCAAACCCAGTTTGGGATATTCTTTTCGGCCCAAACATATTACGTTGCTGCAGGTGTAGATAGTGGAAGAGTCCCTATACAGGTACTTGACTATTGCTGAGGAGTAGGAGAGCATGGGACTGAGCCTAGGCTCGCGATGCTGGTACCACCTATTTTACTTGTTTTGTTGTACTCTGTATTTTGTTGTACTGTATTGATGTACAACATGTTCAGGATGTTTTCTTAAACTTCTGACATGTTGTATCTTATATATAATGTTTGTTATATCATCTGGAGTTGTTTATTTCAGTTGTGTATTGATTACTCCTTCAGCTGTCTTTGTGTGTTTTATATCATTTCGTTGCACTACACATTGACAAATGAGGGCATAGTTTCCCCACTATCAAACCTGTGCCCTCACTACTAGTCGGAAGCCTCTGGCATTTGGGGAAATGCTCTTGAGGTCACGTGGCGAACCGCGTTCGGGGCACCCGTTGAGTGGCACACGGGTCCGGGACGTTACAAAGTTGTATCAAAGGGGTTATTTTCATTAACTTACTATTTGGAGTCGTAGTTAGAGATATGATGAACGGTAGATGGTAAAAAGTTTTTCACGACCGTAGCTAACCTGTGTAAATAGAAAATCCAGTATACCTCATATTTTCCAATTTTTTAGATTTTTCAAATTTTACAGTTGATATGTTTTCACCGTTGGGTGACACACTTGATATTGTGCAGTTAATATTTTATCTATGGGTTCTATTTATTTGAAACAGGATGAGATGAGGGTATGTCATCTCATGCATCATATAGGCACATTCCAGAAATCACATGCCATGCATAGTTACATTCTATGTAGGTGCATTAGAATTGCATGTTTTTGTGATAGTGGTTGTGCTAGGAAATCATGATGTTGTGATATCTACTCTGATAAAATATCAGCTATGTGATTGGGTAATTTTATTTCAGATGGTTGATAGAAGGGACTCCGAACATTGTATTTTGGGGAGTATGGGCCCCCATCAACCGGAATTTGGTTGATCATTGACAGTTTATTTTTTATAACATAGATAAGATGTCAGACTTTGATTCGTGGGGAGTATGGGCCCCCAGTGGTCGTAATTTCACACATAGGTGTTGTTTTCCGGTATTTACTGGGTTCCAGGGGAGTTTCTGAGGCATATTGTCTGGATTTCCAGTATACACGCCGTGTAGTACTTCATATACGTCGTGTATGCTCTTCTATTCGGGAAGGAAAATGAACTTTTTGAGTACACGTCGTGTAGTCTCTTCCTATGTCACAAACCGTGTGGGCGACGACACGGGGTAGGGAAGGATTGGGTAAAACACGTCGTGTGATGAATGTACACACCGGGTAGTGTTGACCCGGAGTCCGTCCATTTAACTATCAATACGGGTCAGTGAAATCTTTGACAGAACACGTTGTGTCAGTGATGGACATGCTGTGTAGTGTGAACTGGGGACTCGTCTGTGTAACTAACAACATGGGCCGGTGTCACCTCTCCCTGAACATGCTGTGTAGTCTTGTCTGAGGACAGACCGTGTGGTGTAAGCTGTGTGGTAGGGAAATGGAGTGATGTACACACCGTGTGCGGGTGTAACACGCCGTGTAGTTTCAAGCCGAGTAGTCGGCTGTGTCATAGATGACAAGGGAATTTTGAAAATAACACCATACACACCGTGTAGATATAATACACGACATGTAGTTTTTATTCAACGGGATCCGTGTGGCTTAGCCGTGTATAAGAACCCAGGCATTGGAAGAGAATTCAAGTACACACCGTGTAGTCAGTGTACATGCCGTGTAGTCTTGTTTTGAAAATTTTGAAATGCCTTCTTCCTCTTGTTCCTTTGTGGTTCCATCATTTCATTCTTAATAATCTTGAATATGAGGCATGATTTTGAACCCGTAGTGTCATGCATCATAGACGACCGCGAGTTGTTCTCCCAGATAGCGGTGACGACTATACTCCGGAAATGGTGGGCCATGGGCTACCAGTGGATCCTCCAGTAGAGCCAGATGCGACACCATCTATTATACCGGACACAGGCGCGGAGGCGCAATTCCGTGAAGGCTTCATGCGGTTCATGCAAACCTTATAGGGAGCACCGTAGGGTGCCAAATTAATGGCCAATCTGAAACGTATCATTCAGCAGCAGCATCCGCCTACGTTTTCATGGGATGGAGGACCACAGGCTGTGGAGTCTTTGCTAGGATTGATGTAGACTATTTTCGAGCATTTTGAGACACCTCCAGGGCAGAGGGTCAAGATCACGACTTACATGCTGCGCGATTCCGCCAAGAGGTGGTGGGACGTTACCACTTAGTCAGATCATCACAGAGACATGGCGTGGGAATATTTTCAAGAAGCCTTATATGAATTATTCTTTCCCGAGAAGCTGAGGGCAGATAGAGCTCGAGAGTTCATGAATCTGCAGTATGGAGCTATGTCGGTGATGGACTATTATGCTCGCTTCACCGAGCTTCAGTGTTTTGCACTCGTGATGGTGGGTGATGAGACATTGAGAGCCAGACGTTTTGAGGATGGTCTTCATTATGACATCTTAGCACTGTTGAATATTTTCAGGTTTCCTTCAATATATGATATTATGAACCAGGCGCTGATTACTGAGAGGAACCTGTGGGAATCGAGTGGTGTGGGCCAGGGCAGTTCAGAACCTGTTACTGGTAATATTTCTGTTGTCAAGTGGAAGAGATAGATGGACTTCTCTCATGGTGGAAATATCAGTCATAAGAATGCTTCAGGTGGCTAGGTTGTGTTCTACCAGTTTGGTAGAGAGGGGCACAAGAGGTTGTAGTTTCCACGAGACCCAATGGAGTTCCGAGCTTGCGGCAAGATGGGTCATTTACAACGCTTTTGTAGGGTGTTTCCACCAGTGGCTAGTGAGAGGGGTTCTATGCAGACTCAGCATGCAGGAGTATAACCAATGGCTTATTACCTATCAGGGTACTAGAATACGTCAGGGCGTGTAGGCAGAGATGGTGGTCATGGACATGGGAGCCAGACACCAGGATCAAAGATGCACTAGGGCGGGACAACTCAGGGTAGACATGTTGTGTCTTAGGGCCACGACACTAGTCAGGAATATGTAGTGCAACAGACGCAGTAAGAGCAGCATACCGGACCTTCTACAGTCAGATGAACTATTCTATTAGCTTCTAACTTATCTTCAGTGCTTTTCGATACGAGTTCTACACATAGTTCATATATATACCGGTTGTGGAGATCCTCAGGCTTTGTTTTTCTTCGTCTTCAGATATCATGATGCTAGACACTCTGTTGGGGACTAGGACGGCTGGTGTGCGTCAGTGTAAGATGTGCTCCCTTGAGGTTGGTGGGTGTTACATTCTTTGGGACATCTATGTCTTAGAGATGACGAGCTATGATGTCATTCTCGGGATGGAATGGTTGGTTCCCTTTCAAGCCATTGTAGAGTGCTATCGTCATAGGGTGAGATTCACAACACTAGAGGGAAGAGTGTTTCTATAAAAGGGTGAGTGGGATGTTCAGGAGAGTCGAGCCGAACTAGAGAATCATGGGCGAGGTGGAGTCACAGCCCAGATTTCGAGCTTATATCTGGATGATCAGGCGACTTTTCAGACAGATTTTTCTCCAGTGGTTGATCGTTTTAGGGATGTCTTCTCGGACAACTTTTCTGGCCAACCACCGATGCGTGAGGTGGATTTCTCTATCAATCATGTGCCAGGAGAAGCACCCGTGTATATTCCCCCTTATAGGATTGATACACCTAAGCTGCATGAGCTCAAGAGGCAGTTAGAGGAGTTACATGAAAAGGGATTTATCTGACCCAGTACTTCTCATTATGGTTATCCAGTCCTTTGTGCGAAGAAGACATGTGGTACCCTTAGACTTTTCATGGATTATAGGAAGCATAACTAGTTTACGGTTAAGAATCGATATCCCTTTCTGAGGATTGATGTTATTTTTGATCATCTTCGTGGAGCACAGCTGTTCTCGTAGATTGAAGTGAGATTAGGATATCATCAGGTGTGCGTGCGACCATCAGATATACCGCGTACATATTTTTAGAGCAGATACGGTATGTACGAGTACATGGTTATGCTGTTCAGAATCACGAATGCACCAGAAGTTTTCATGGCTCTGATGAATCGTGTGTTCCATCCTTATCTTGATACTTTTGTGGTAGTATTTGTGGATGACATCTTGGTGTACTCTCACACTAGACACGACCATGCCACCCATCTTGAGATCATATTGAGTTTACTGAGAGAGCATTGACTATATACTAAGCTCACAAAGTTCCACTTTTGGATGGACCAGATTCACTTTCTAGGCCATATCATCTCTGAGTTAGGAGTTGCAGTAAACCCAGATAAGGTGAGAGTAGTAGTTTCCTGGGAGCATCCTAAGAACATGTTTGAGATACGTAGTTTCTTAGGGCTGGCTGGTTACTATAAACTCTTCATACATGAATTCTCCTGATTAGCAGCACCATTGACGGGTCTGACAAAGAAGGGTGTGATGTTCGTTTGGTCAGAATCTTGAGAGGTAGCTTTTCAGGACCTGAAGGGAAGGTTGGAATCAGTACCGATCCTAATACTCCCATATCAAGGGAAGAGATATACATTTTACTGTGATGCATCAGGGATTGGGCTAGGAGCAGTGTTGATACAGGGCGACCAAGTTGTTGTGTATGGGTCTCGGCAGTTGAGTCTATATGAGAGGAATTACCTGACGCATGATCTCTAGTTGGCTGCAGTTCTAATGTGCTGAACTATTGGAGACATTATCTATTGGGAGAGCATTTTGTGGTCTTCACCGACCACAAAATTCTCAAGTATATCTTTACACAGCGTGACCTGAATCTGAGGCAGAGAAGGTCGATTGAGTACCTACAGTCCTTTGATTTTGAGATTTCCTATACACCTGGAAAAGGTAATGAAGTAGCTGATGAACTGAGCATGAAGACTCAAATACTGGAAGTGTAGGAGGCCCGGGGTGAGTGGGAGTTCATGGATTTGTTCTCTGAGATGCATATGGAGGTTCATTATAGGCAGGGGCAGACTTATCTTTCATCTTTAGCTGTGAATTCTACCCACCTAGATAGAGTGAGTATGAGACAACTATCTGATTCAGAAGGCCTAGTTTTATGGGAGTCGGTGGAAAGTGAGGACCCTCCTCCTAGTTGGACAGTAGGTGATGATGAAGTTCTGTGTTTCCATGGATGAGTGTGGGTTCCAGGGGATTTACGCGATGAGCTGATGCGGGATTTGCATGCTTCGTCTTGGGCAGTTCATCCCGGGGTAACTAAGATGTACCGTGACATGAGACGTCAGTACTGGTGGCCGGGTATGAAGAGAGATGTAGTTGGTTTTGTTACAAGGTGTTCCACATGTCAGCAGGTGAAAGAAGAGCATCAGAGACCATCTGGATTGTTAAAACAGTTGCCTATTCCGGAGTGGAAATGGGATGATGTCGCGATCGATTTTGTGATGGGATTTTTGAGGTCACCTCAATGCAATGACGTCGTGTGGGTTTTTATGGACAGACTCATGAAGGTATCTCACTTTCTACCGATCAAGGATACCTTCAGTGTGGATGAGATCAGAAGGCATTATATCTGAGAGATCATACGCCTTCATGGGGTCCCTTGTTCTATCATTTCGGATACGGACACAAACTTTATGTCTTTTTTCTGGAAGAGTTTTCAGAGGGCACTGGGTACACAGGGGATTCTGAGCACATTATACCACCCTCACACTGATGGCCAGCCAGAGCGTATGATATAGGTGCTTGAGAACATGGTGGGTGCATGCATCCTAGACATTGGGGGCTCTTGGGAGAAACCTATACCCTTAGTCTTGTTTTCCAAAAATATTAGTTTTCAGGTGACTATTTAGATGGCACCATACGAGGATTTATATGGTAGGTCATTCCAATCACCTTTGTGCTGGTTAGAGGTAGGTGAGGCAGCTTTACTGGGACCACAACTCGTGCATGAGACTTTTGAGTAGGTCCCGTTGATTCTTAAGAAGATGGATAACATGTAGTCTCGTCATAATTCTTATGATGATCTCCGCAAATGACCTTTTGGAGTTCGTGGTCAGGGATTAGTTTTTTCTACGTGTTTCGCCCAGGCTGGGACATAAGTGGATCAGGAGAAAGGGTAAGCTTTCACTGAGGTATGTGGGGCCATTCGAGATTCTGGACAGAGTCGGGCTGGTTGCCTATCAGTTGCGGTTGTCGCAACGGAACCGAGCCATGCACGTCGTCTTCCACATGTTTCAGTTGCATCACTATTATTCAGACCCGTCTCATGTCTTTCAGCCTGAGGAGGTTGAGCGGGAATCAGATGCGTCCTTTGAGGAGCATTCAATTTGTATCCTTGACAGGAGAATGAAGGTTCTACGAGGCCGGTCAGTTCTTCTCGTACGTTTTCTATGGCAGCATGGCCAAGTGTAGGACGAGACATTGGAGCGGGAATCTAATGTGCGTGCTCAGTGGCCAGAGCTGTTCTGGGCTATATCTTCTCCACCATTGGAAGGGAAATTCTGGGATGAATTGCTATAAGGGGGGATGTTTGTAAGAACCTGGTTCTTAGTTTTGAGGTACATGCTTCTTCTTTCCTTTTTTTCCATAAGTGTTTTTGAGAAAATATGGAAATTGGGGAAAAATCCTAATTTTTGAAACTACATGTCATGTACATTTCCACACGCTATGTACTTTTGGTTGTGTGGGATGGGTACACAGGGCGTGTATCCATGTCGGCGATAAAGGGTGTAGTGACTTACTACACGTTCGGTAGTGGTCCTTTACACGCAGTGTACTCATCCGGTAGGCCAAAATAGTAAGGCGGTGGAGCAGCCGACAGCTGGGCGATAGTACACGCCACATACTCAAGAGTACACGTCATGTACTTAGCAGTACATGTCGTGTACTCATGTCGAAGGATGAACAGCGTGGCAGTGCCTCCATAGGAATAGTTAAATTAAGGAAGTGCACGCCGTGTACTCAGAAGTACACGCCGTGTAATTTGTTTTTTTTTTTGCATTTATCGGCAGTAGCCTCCCCTGTTCACATGGAAGGGTTAGAACTAGAGGAGGAGCTCAGGGGAGAATGGTCCGAGCTTCTGAGATCCACCGGGTGCACATCTGGAATCTGATTCGGCTTCAGACGATCTCATTGTAACCACACTTGTAAGACATCCCCTCTCCTGGTATGGTTCCTACCAATTTTTCCCCTAACGGATGTTATTTACATTTGAGCAGGTTTTCATCTTCATCAGATCCATGGCATTCTTGGGAGTTTCTGAAATCGGTGTTCCTGTATACCACTAGTTGGTATATAAGGTAGGTGGCTTGGTGTAAATTTCCAACTGTCATGCATTTTTGTGCATTTTCGTGCCATGAAACCATGTTGGGTTGTCGTATGGCTGAGTCCATTGCTATATTTAATTCCTAGAAATTCATATGTGATTAAATTGTGATATTAAAATGGGGGTTGGGATCATTGCTTGGATCCGGAACCACCCTGGCGGTGTGTTCCACTATTTGGCTGTTTGGCCAGGATACCCATGGGTATGCCTTTAAGGCAGTAATTGTTGAATTTCCTTGAGAGAAATTTCTTGTTTACTATATTTTGACATGTTTGGCCTGGCCTGGTTACCTGTTTAGCCTGAGGGCATTGTTGTGATTAGCATGTGGGCACTGCACTATTAGCCTGAGGGCAGTATTTATTTAATCCTAAGGGAATCATCTTTCATGCCTAAGGGCAACAGACTATGTGCCTGAGGGTGACACTACCTACACCTGAGGGAAAACTGTGTTATGCCTGAGGGAAGATTCTTTTGTTGGATACTCGTTACCTGAGGGTAGGAGTTTACGTGTATGAGGACACTAGTTGTTTTCTAGAAATGTACTGTGGTGTTTTCTTATATTAAATGAATTAAATGAACAATTAAATTGAAAGATAACTGCTAGTTAGTTCCTTTTGTGTACTACTTACATTATTGCATTTTACTACTGCACACAGTTGTTTCATGCTTACACGCTGTTGGTCACAGGCCATTGGTGGGTGCCTATTGAGTTATATTTATCACACCCTCTTTGGGACATTCTTTTCGGCCCAAACAAATTATGTTGTTGTAGGTTTAGATAGGGGCAAGATTTCCTATACAGGTACATGACTATTGCTGAGGAGTAGGAGGGCATGGGACCGAGACTAGGCTCATTATGCTGCTGCGAGCTGTTGTGCTTGTTTGGTTATACTCTATATTTTGTTGTACTATATTGATGTATAACATGTTCTGGATGTTTTCTTAAACTTGTGACATCTTGCATATTTTATATAATGTTGGTTATATCATCTATAGTTGTTTATTTCTATTGTGTATGGTTTAATGCTTCCACTGTTGTTTTATGCTTTATTTCATTCCACTGCGCTACACATTGGCAAATGATGGCATAGTTTCCCCACTATCAGACCTGGGATATCACTGCTAGTCGGAAGCCTCTGGTGTTTGGGGAAATTTGCTTGAGGTCACGTGTCGAACCAGGTTCAGGGCCCCCGTTGAGTGGATCCCATGTCCGGGATGTTACAATATCCCTATATCAATGTTTGAGTATTGAAGAGGGAATTTATCTTCACACATTTTGTATTATTGGGTTTTTTTGTGTAACCCATGTTCTTACAATCACTTATGGATTAGGTTTCAATAGTTATTCAACTTTGGCGAGGGCGTTGTTGTCTGTTATCAAAAGGGTGTGGTAAGGATTGAGGGTTCCCTATTCATGATATGCGGAGCACAAAGAGTTATAAAATTCTTTTTAATAACATCATAGAGATGATTTTATGACACATGGTCCTTTTTGTTTCATGTTCTCTTTCGTTAGTATGGCGATAATGTGGATATGTGCATATATATTCATATCGGTACATGACTGGAGGTTGTTTTTTCATTGATTTTAGCATGATGGTGGTGCCAGATTTTTTAAGATGAGTGTTGAGAGTTCTTTGGTTATTTGGAACTAGTATTTGTGTGGATTATGGTATCTATTTCTAGGCATGTTATTTGTGATTTGTTAGGACAATGAATATGTGAACATAATTCTAGTTTATCTTAAACGAAAACAATAGGGAATTTCTTACTCTATATAGTCAACTATGAGCCATTAGAGTCTATAAAACCTATTTTATGTTGTTTATTGTGCATGGAAGATAATATGTATTTTAGCCAATGAATGATTATTGAGTTATGTGGTTTTATAGAAGAATCTATTGTGAGATAAATGTTCCCATTTTGATCAATAGTGTTCAATGATTGACATAGCATGATCCATGTGAATTTATATTTTATAAGAAGGGTGAGGATAGGGACATTCTTATAGTTGTTAGAATCAGACCATTATAAGATTATAATATTTCATGTTGTGAGTGGGTTTTGGAAAATATAGAAGTAGATTTTGGATTGATGTGAAATAATCAATTTTTATAGTTAATTGAGTGAGATATAGGTAACTCATTAAAGAACATGGATTATTTTGGGGAAGCTGTGTTTACATTGGGAGGATTTTCATGACCCATGCCATCGTGTAGATAGAATATTAGGTTAAAGATGAACATTATCTCCCCACAATGTTTCATGGGTAGAATGGTAATGTATAATCTGATATCATCTGTGATTGTTTTGTTATAACCAAATTAGTTCTTCAATATGATGTTTACCCTATGATGTGATATTAGTTGAAATCTAAGCCATTCCGAACATTATAGAATAGTTAATATATAATTAATTAAATGATGATATATCTGGTCTTTTTTATTCCAAGATATCATTTAAACGCAGTGTCAGATAGATATTTCATATTAATGGGTTATTATAGAATAGTGGGGTATTTACAGATTCGGCCTGAACTAATCTTTGTTTTTTGGACCAGTCATGGTCCCCCATTTCACTAATTTTCTTTTCCTTTTTTCTAATATTCATTACTCTATATTTCACCAATTGGTATTGTGAATAATTACATGGGGCATCCCAAATTATCATCTTTATAAAATTAAGAGGGAGAAGTATAGAAATGGTAGAGGGGGGATGATCCTCCACTGAAGGGGATACTGCGGAGGTTGATCTAGGATTAGTGAACAAGTGTTATAGATCTGATATCGAGAAATCTATTTTTTACATGATGAGATTTGATATATCATCTGATTTAAAAATAAAAATATAATATAGATCTTTATGATTTCAACTCTTTCTTAGGTTGATATTGTCAATATGAGAGTCCCCATAGATCACTTTTAGGTGAAATAGGGGTTTTACAACATTTGGTGTGTTTAATGTTTGGTCAAACCCATGAATATGAAATTTTGTTCATAAACACCCGTTTTTTATTAATATTTGATAGGTATATGTATTTTGAGAGTACACTATATATATATTTAATATCATTCCTAGTAATGTTACATGGGATGTTGTTTGGGGTTCAACAAGACACTCTACATTGTTGAACATGACCTTGTTGGGTACATGACCAGTGACCAGGTGACATATCAGGTTTTTTTTCATGTATTGTACTTTTATATATCCCATTTGGGGGTAAAAATCTAGGTACATTGAATTTCCATACACTATGTGTAGGGGTATATATCCATGTATGTGGGTAGGCACCCCACATGGGGTATATATCGTGTACATGGTGGAATCACCATGTTATTAAAAGATGCAAATAGTTGAGGGATTTTGGGACATGGGTTGGGTGGAATATTTCAAATAAATAATTTTTATATGAATTACTTTACATGTACATGTCATCAAATGGTATGTTATTCTTATTTCTCATCCTAGAATCATAATTATACCGGTGGTTAGTCTATTCCAGGTGTTATAACATATTGATCACAATAGTGTGTACTTTTTAACGTTTATATGATGTTGGGAAGGGTTATAGAGAATTTCATAGTTTTTAGTAGGATTTAAATGAGTTTTGGATTTATAATACTCTCGTTTGATTGGTAGTATAATGTGAGTCCTGAGTGATGGTCATGAGTAAGATAGTTGGGTTGGATTGGGGATTCATGGATTTTTTTGTCCTAGGATCTTTCAGATGCACCCCAAGAACATGGATTGGTTATTATCATGAAAGAGAAAATATATTTTATTTATATATCAAAAATATTTTCATAATTATAGGGTATTAAAGGTTCAGATCACGTGTTCAATGATTAATGATGATGGGGCATTGAGTATGGGTGGATGTCCTTGGATAACAGATATGATTGTGTTTCATTATAATGTTCATAATGGTCTGACGAACTAATTACAGAAAACATTTTGAGATGGTTTTCTTTATAGTATGAAGGGAATTTTACATCCATCTATTGATAATTAATGTGTTCCATGGTTTAATGTTGGATTCACTTGTGTGCAAGATAGTATTAGAGGGGTGTGTATTATTTTCTAGGAAATTTAACTACTATTTTTCTATAATATTTTATTGATTTTGGGTTATCATGTCTATTGGAAAACATATATGGACCTTATATTGATGTGGTAATTAAGGAAAATGAGATTTTACATGTATGAATTCTCATGATTTTTGATTCCACATTGGGAGTGATATCGATCGATGATTGGTTGAAGGCCACTGTGGGATTCATGAGGTTTCGATTTATCGAACATGTCACATGAATTAGATGAGATATAGGAACACTATATATGATTTTTGATTCATAAAATGGGATATTGGTTATTTGAGAATCACATTATGATCATGGCCCATGATTGTGGGTGAAATATGGGAGTCCCAAATATTATGTCTTTTCATGTTGTGACCTTGGGAAATATGTGAGCCTCATGTTTTGATTATCCTATTTTCTAGTTTAGTATATCCAAGAAGGAATAACCTATGTGACCAGAAATATAAGAGGTTTAGAAAATTTTTTAGCATTATGATATGACCATCATGATTATATGATTCCCATGTTATGTTTGGTCATTTGGCCATTTGATGACCATATTTTATTTATTTTTAATTTTTAATTTTTTATATGTGGATGGTCTGTTGGGAAGACTTTTTATTATTTCACATGTGTATTAAGTCTATATGATTATAAGATTCATTAAATTTATTATACCATCTCTTTTTAACAATTTATGTATTTTTACACAGATGTTAATCCTAATGGATGATTCTTTTATTTCTCAATTATTTTATCTGTTCAAATTTTATATTCTCTCCAAATATATATTTTATAAAAAAAATAGGTCAGTACCCTTAGTAATTTCATAATAATTCTTAAGATATTATGGTGTGATGGATCATTTTACATGTCGTTCCAACTCGAGCCAGTTTGTTACAGTATTTGAGTATGTGAAAATAAACCAGATAAGTTCCACATACCAATAAATTACAATGATGTCAATATACTATTTCCAATACACATTGACAGTCTTCAATTCCAGTAGATAATAGTGATATATAGTTTAGGCTATTCATATCCATTAGTGAAAAAACATATATTTCTCATGTGATACTAATTTTAAATCATTCATTATATGATTTAATTAATGTTATGGATAATCATATATCACTAATAAATTATTAATTTTTAGATTTTTATAAATTATATATTAATAGTACAAATGGTATTCTAACTTATTTTGTAATACATAATTTCATAGTGACTTAACTAATGTTTTTTAGAGAGTTCATGAATCTTGATATCAATATGTAGAAAATATTTCCAATGTAACATTATTCATAAAATATATATAAAAGTAATGTTTTAGACAATGATATTTTATTATTTTTAATTATTATGAAAATATAATTTTTTTAAATTTCAAACTAGTAATAAATTGATCATATATTTAACCAATAATCGTCAGTATTTTCTTTCCTTTGGATGATGACTAATCACATTGACCACACAATGCATATCACTTCAATTACTTAATCTGGAACATTATTTAACATTATTTTAGTTTTTATATTTTATTTTAGACTGTGAATCCTAGTTTCACATATTTTATATTGGTATTAAAATTTATTATCTTTTTCACTTTATAAGTTCATTGGTGTGGAAAATTAAATTTCATCCACCACTGAAAGTATTCTATATTATTATATTTGAATAATGGAAAATTATGGTGGTCATATCTCGTGGGAAGTGTAAATATGATAAAAATATAGATTTATTATTTTTTGTTTCATTTCTTCCTAGTAATTTTAATTTATATTATAATTTATTTGTAATTTTATAATTTTTGGGATTGACGTTTGATATAAAAACTAGTGATTTAAAATTATATTTTAATTTTAAACTATGGGTTTATTATAATGAACTTTCAAGTGAAATAATTCTCTCATAATATCATCTAATACCATCAAACATAATGCCCACACGGGGTGATCAAGAATTCACCTCCCATTTATTATAGTCCCGAATTGGAATTTATTCACGTTAACAAAAGAAATAGATTTAAGAAATATTGAGTAATATTTAGGTTAATTATTATTCCTTTCATTATAATGTGTTTGATGTTATATTATATGTTTGGTTAATTGATCTAATATTGTTAGAGAAATAAGGTAGGTCCTGGATCAATTCTTAATCACCATTCCTTATGAAAGTAATATTGATTGTAGGGGAAATCGGTATTTAAAAAAATATTATTTTCATCTTTTTTGTACTATTTTTTATTTAATAGATTGGTTCATGACCCCCACGGGAATTTTTCTAGTTAATGTTATTTTAATAATGAGTCAGAATTTGATATTATAGTATATGGTGAATTCAAAATTATTGTTAAACCATATAAATCATACCTACATGGTTCCACATCACAATCAATGATAGTTATGTGATTGGAATATGGTCCTCCATAACAATAAATAATTTCATTGATGATATGTAGTCTCATCTAAGTAATGTTTATACTGTGTGATGTATGTTAATTTTATATTAATAGAGTTTCTATAATTAAATATAATATATTATTGTAATTTAATGTAATATTTTATGATTTTAAAATAGAATAATGAATCTCCAAATGGATTTGAAAATAAATTACGATTTTATGTGTTCAAAATCAATTATTATTAATTAAATGGTAATTTATGATTGGTAAACATATTATTAATAAAATTTTATTGCATTTATATAAAAAATATATTTTATATAATTGAAATCCCATGTTTTATAATTTATATGGTTATTTTCTAAAGGTATATAAAATCAAATTAGGGGTTATGAAAATAAACAATTATTTTAGAAATGAATAGATGATAAATACAATGATTCATAATGATTATATTTGGTAATGAAAATGGTTTAATGGTTTATTTGAAAATTTTTATTATGATATTAATTTTGACAGAAATATTTATATCTTTAAATTGGGTCGTTTATTTTTAAATTTCAGTTTGGATATTTTTTTAAATATATGATGAGATGTTATCAAGGTGTGTTTTTTAAATGGTATTCTTAATATTTTTTTTTCAAATTCCATATCATGAATCATAAATCTGAATGAGGTTATTTATTAATACATTTTTTGTTTTCTTATTTAATATTATGATTATTATCTATGATTAGATTATATAATGTGGATTATGTAATATTCATATTGTATATAAAAGATTGATTTTATTTTTAGTTATTCAAAACAAAATTATTGTAAAATTATCAGTTGTTAGAATCTAGTATTTCACATTTTTCTATCTACCTAAAGATCATGTTGGGGAATTAGTGATTGTTATCAATTTTAGGATTATGTCTGTCATGAATGGGAAATTACATTTTTTTAGATAACAATGAAATGTTTTGTTTTGGTATCCCTATGACATTTATTTAACGGATATCAATTGTTCTAGTGTTCATATATATTGACCATGTACAAAAGTCATTTTTGTTATAACATCAATTTTAATTGGGGAATCAGGTATGTTATTAGGGTGGCAAAGAAGGGTGATCAACATTTTTTGTGGGTTTCCCAATGAATTGGTTTTTTTATAGTATGTCACATTTCATACAATCAAGACCTAGTATGGGGGTCAATATTTATCGTAATGAGACTTAATTTATCAATTCTTTCTTGGTTTTATCATTCTCATCATTCTTAATAGATTTTTCCATATAGTAATTACACATGGATGTGTCTATTCCATGTAATCATTTCTATTAGTGTTTTTTAGTTTTATTAAATTCGAATCTCGATAGATTTCCATGGAACTTTTGGGGAAAATTTTATGGAATTATGGGTGATTTTTGTTTCTATTTAGATATCTATGTCATTTTTACAATTTGTTATCCATTTGATTGATTCTAGATTCATTAATAGTTATGTGTAAAAATACAGGAAACCTATGATCCACTATGTTTTGAAAATTTCAAAATATGTATTCTATCATTATAAATAATATAAAAGCTGTAAATTTAAACCAAAACCCACCCCAATTCTTCAATATTTCCTCCTGATCATGAAAAAATAATGGTGCCAATCTACATAAAATGATCTCCCACCACCTCCTCTCGACTGGATTTTAGAACTTCTTCTTGCAATTCTAAATGTGATTCAATCATGTATTTTTTTCATATATATCCAAATTAATTCAACTTATTTAATATAATTCTACTAATATCCCCCACTCTTTTTGAGTGATTCGGGAAAAAATTAATGGGGTTTTGAGATTTTAATTATCTGTTTTCTGTATTTCTTATATTTTTATTTTGTGTTTTCATAGATCCAAATTCTTGGTTACAGACCATTAATATTGAATATATTTATACCTAGGTGTGGTTCCCCATATTTATGGATTTAACTTCTAGAACACATTTTTCATTGTTAATTATTATAATGATATTTATATTAACTCAAAATACTATTCGTATCTATGAAATCATATATTAGGTATCCAAAAATTTACATTACTCTAATCATATGTAATGTTCATTATATTATAAATTGTTTATTTAAGATAAATTTATAGGATCATTTCAAATAATGTGTTCCATATGCTTTTTAAATGATTTTTAATCATTCTTATATTTTTTATCAAAAATTCTTATTTGGATTTAAAAAAATTATTTATCAATTATTTTAGATATTAAAATATAATTTTGTGTTAATGTAGGATATTCCAGGTAAATGAATTATTGTAAAAATATTTGGTTTAAAATAATGTTCGAGTACTGTGACTGTCATTCGATGTATTTCAACAAATTCCCCAATAAATTGTAGTTTATGAGTATAGTTGGTTTACCAATTCAAACAAGACTGTCTAAATCTTTTCACTATAAGAACTATAAATATATAAATTTATATGTATATGAGTATAAAAATTGAGATTAATTTTTTTAAATTCAACTATATTTTGAAATCGTAGTTTTCAAATATGTCAAAAATGATATTTATAAAGTGAGTTAAAAGGCCTCATTGGAACATTTTGAAATAATTGTTATTTCATCTAGTCATCTATAATCATAAAATCCATGTATTAGTCTTCAGAATCATTTATGGATGATTTCAATAGTGTCCTATAAAATTAATTGAACATATATTCTTATACAGACTATGGATTCTCTCGGTAAAACTGAATTTTTAATGTAGATATTTTTGTAAAACCCCTTAGAAAAACCATGTGTTAGGGTAGGTGTACCCCAAATGATTAGGGTCCCTTACCACTATCATGGATAATGACAAAAATATATTCCTTCCACAACCTTATAACTAATTACTATTAATTATACTTCACACTAGTGATGTATATCATAGGTTTCTACTAGTAATTAGTAACTTCTAGGTTATTTATCATAAGATACAAATTTCAAATTATTTTGTATGAAACCCTTAAATATATGAATTTTTATACCTCTTTTGGTTTATTACATTCTATTACTCTTTATCATTATTTATTCTACATAAAAAATGTTTGTCTAATATGTATGGTAAATAATACTTTGATGTTGTTTTAAAAACAATATTCTATGTGAGTCATTTAATCAATTTTCGATTAGATCTATATAATTATTATAATAGTGTATTTTCATTTCCTTAAAATATAAACAATTATTTATAAAATTAGTTCCTCAATAAGGTAATTATTCTTGAAACAGTTAGTTATAATTATTGTATTTTGAACAATAAAGAAATGGATATTTTATATAAATCACAAATTTGTGGTAAGGGATAAATGTATAAAAATGTTTAATTTTTTATGATGTATTACATTTTTACCAAATTGTATCTTTTCTATGAATTATTTTTCAGTTGGATACAAAGTCTAATGTCCTTTTCATAACAATTATTATAAATTTTATGAAGTTACATTTTTATCTTGTCCCCTAATTAATAAATAACCTCTTCTCCTCCCATGTGGATTAATTTTGAATCTTATATAATTTCCAATACACAGCAAAAATCTTTCATAGATTCTATACCTCCATCATTAATCCAACTTTTCTTCTTCTACGACCAATATTTTATTGGTTATGTTATAATCCAATGGAGGTATCTCAATGAATTAGTATACATCATATCCTATCTATAAAAAACTTATTTATTCTCCCATCAAATTTAAAAAAACATTGTAATAAAAACAATAATAAATTATCATCTATATAATGATAATTTATTTGGGTGATTTTATATTCATTTCCTAATAGTCATCATAAATTTGGGAAATGAATGTACCCCTTGTTTTTATATATGTACTTCCACTGCCATATATAGTTATGAGAAATTTTACATCTCCATCGGGCATTGATGGTCATCATTATAGATTTAATGTTTATTGATTGGTATTTATAAAATATATTTCATTGTAAAATTATATTATCATTCCAAACATCATACCATATGATCCATTTTGAATATACAATGTCACTCCTGTTTAAATGTTGACTACAACCTTCATGAATAACTGTGATTGGTTTTTAATTTCTGTTTGGTAATATGTATGTTTTTAATGAGTAAATATGATATTTATAAAATTAGTAAACTGAAATTGATAATGGATCCATTATCAATGTAAATGAAAAATTACTCTAAGCCGAACATGTCTTCAAAATAAATATTTAACACAATCAAAATCATGATTTTCATGAAGAATTATAAAGTAATGGGTGTTTAAAAATTTTTATTATACCATTAAATATTTTATAGATATTAATATTTTTCAAATATTTATTTATAATAGACATTATTATATGATAAAAGTGTTTATATATCATTCGATGAATGTTAGATATTGGGTGAGAGTTATTAATAATAATATTGGTTCATGAATACATATTTTAACTTATGAACTAATTTATGATTTGAAGGTGTATATATAACAACTAAGAAATAATATAAAATGGATTCTAATTCATTTTTGGTTTATAAATCAGAATATAAAATTATTTCATCCAATGTGTATGAATTTGAATATTACCCATATGGTATTAGTTTATCATATCAATCTTTCTTCTTTGATATAAATGTTATGTTATAAACCAGACATCTTTTCTAGGATATATGTGATAACCCATAGAATTTTATATCATAAATATATTTATATTCCAAGATTTAAATTTTTCATTTGATGGAATTTCATTCACAAAGGATATGATTAAAATGTTACAAACATCATAAGGGTTTTACATAAAAGTTTCATTTGTAATGGTATTGACTATTAAAATATATATAATGATATAATTATATAATTAATCATTAAAATATATTATATATATTTTATACACTACTTATTTTAATAAAATTTGAATCTTCCATTTTATTTTCTATAACTATGTTCTCAAATTTTAAAAAGAATATTTTCAGGTAAATCAAAAAAAAATTTATTTAGAGATGAATATTTTCATCAGTTGGCATAAATTTCATAAAACTTATTCAATAATGATTATCATACAAAATAATGAATAATTATATAAATTATTTTCCAATTATTTTCCTTTCATAAATGTTTTAAAAGGAATACTCTTATAATTTTTTGGATTATTTACTTTTTATCAAAGGTTTGAAATAATTATTTATTTGAATGCATACCACATATCAAAAAATTCCAGTTACTAGAACAAGAAAATTATTTCAAATTTATTTTAAAATATTCTTTTTTTTTCAATGAAATTGATTTTATAAAAAATTATAAATAGTATTTTTGAAATACATTTTTTTCAAAATAAGGTTATTATTTACTATAAGAAATATAATTGATTATTTTAAGAGAATTTGTGAACACATATAACATATATTGATTTTAATATGATTCACACATGATTTTATTAAATTATGTCACATTTATTCAGTCAATGTATTTGTTACTATTATAATTATTTAATATTTATAAAACACAATTAATTTCTATGAATATTTCTATTATTAAATGATAAATATTATTTGGATCTTATTATATTCATGTGATTAAATTATTATTATCTGGACAGTGGGATGACTATTGACAATTAATTAATTATAATTTTCTTAGTTTTATATGCTCATGTGGTGCATGAGATGTTATCCAAAGCCCAAAATAGGTTACACATGTGGTTAACCCATGACTAATAGAGGGTACATGTGATTTTATACAAATAATAATGCATTTACATTAATGGTTAGACCAAATCTATGATGTGATTCAGGTTTTAGTAGTATTCGTTCACATAATATTTCAAAAATTACAATTGTGACACACTTTAGGAAACTATTTTATTATATGATCTTTTAAAAAATTATGTGATCTCAGGTCTCTGTTTCATTGATTCCATTATGATTCATGTCGTAAAAATTACAGTGCTTTATGGAATGAATTTTTATGATGATCTAATAATTACAAGAAATGGTTTTTAATTGTATTTAATGTTCTAATAAAATTATGTTCATATTATTCATAAATAATCATTAATATATTCCAGGATTCCCATTTTTTTCAATCAATGATAACCATTCATTTTTTTCATCTTCTGAACGACATGAAGGATGGTTTTATATAATTTTTTTTGATTTTATATTAAATTTTTATTTAACATAGTGGAAGATTATTTAGGGCATCTATTATTAATTTAGATAGGTACCGTTATTTAAAATACACTAAAATTTTACACTTTGTTTGTGGAAAATAATGATATATAATCAATATTTATTTTCTATAAATTAAATTTTATGTATATACTATTTTGGTTCCACATGAACTCGTTTTTATATAATAAAATAATTTAATAAAACAAAAATCATGGATGAACATATAGATTACATACTAATATGTACAAATTAATGTTATTGTTTTGGAATATAAAATTTATATCTATATCCTTGAATATCATTTTCTATCTAATTTTACTTTATTTTTACTCAATAAATTATTCAATTAAATCTATAATAACTCATTCATTTCATATTATATAATTATGTTATTTTTAATATATATAAAGAAATTTAATTCACAAATTAGATATATTTAGTATATTAGAAAATATATTTATTACAGTAATAAAATACATGAAATCTTATAAATTATATAAACACATAAAATAATTAATCATAGAATATTTCAAAATATGTATAATATATATTTCCACAATATGATATTCATCAATGGGTAGGATATTTTCCCCTTTGTAAAATGTCCACGTTATAAATAGTTATGTCTAAATAGTTTCAAATGGGATTTTTCATGTAACGGTAATCACTAGATTCTTCTTTGTTTCAGATGGACCTGCATGAAAAAGGTAGGAGCTCATTGGGGAGTTTTTCTGACTATTCTTAAGAACTCGCATTGGTCATAATGATGAGAGGTTGAGCTCCTAAAACCCTTGGGGGGGGGGGTTATGGACTTATTGGGGACTTTCATTGTGATTTAATATATGTGAATGATTCTATTATTATTTCCTAAGTATTATGTGGGTTACCATTAAAATAATAATAAATAATTTTTCTGTATGGGGATTGGAATAATTTATATGTATATGAGGTTATCCATTAATGAATACATCTGTATGTATCATATATTATCCATCAATGGTATAATATAATGTAATGCGTAGATATTATTTGGTCATTATTATGATGAGGATAGTTTTATGTCCACTTAAGAGAGCACTATGGAGTTTATCGGGATCCCGGGAGATGGGATTTTTTTAGAGGTTGGGACCAGATCCTTGAATGAGTTTCTAATTTATCCTATTAAAGGGAATTAGAATATACATAGATTAGATGTTCTTAATAGGGCGTATCAAACGTTTTATGATCATGTGAAAAATCCATAACCATACACATTATCTTCTGGTTGAACGGATATATATGATGATTCTACCAAATTAATTTTATTTGTGGGACTTATATAGAAGAATCCCATAGAAAATGTAAGGGATATTAATTAACATGTTATGTTATACCCTTATATGAATATGACCTAGAGATGATAGTTTTTTATTATTATTCGGTTTTGACCTCATGGAGGATTTTTACATATACCATTTGAATGTGAATCAAATACCTAATAATTTGGTGGTGAGAACATACACACATAGAGGTCCTCGAAGGAATTTCTCACAGAGAAGTATGACCCATTGAGTGGATTACATGGATTCTTACATTTAAGTGGATTCCTTGATGAATTTGTATTTTGATTGGGGATTACTCTTCTGTAGGATGACAACGAACAAGTTTTATTGGTACTTACTCATGATGATGATTCCATTTGACAGTTTAAGTTCATGTGGATGTCATGACCTTAATCGACATATAATACAACATTATTCATGATCAGTGTAACAATTAATATTATATAGATGATCCTAGAAATCACATAATCTTCATTTCACTGGGGTATGATGCATTACCTTGAGGACCCACACATATGGTGGAATTCTGAATGAACGGGAGAGGAATATTCAAATAATGATCGAGAGAAAAATGTTCAAATAATTTTTTGGATGTTGTGATAATGGATATAATTTATATCTACATGTGTTATGATCATTAATGTATGAATTTTATTGACAAGGGGAAGTAGGTGATTTAAAAATGCACACTTATCCTCTGCAGGTAGATGGGACAGAGGGTATGGAACTTCTGTAACATTACATTATTCAAGAATGGGTCTAAGAAATATGTACTGATGAAGGGAAAGAGTATTATATTTCCCTAAATAATGTATATGAAATTTCTATATGATTAGTGCCCAAAATTCCGTTGCATTTTGATTTTATAACTACAACCATACATGTCAAAATTAAAATCAAGGGTAATCATTACCCTCACCAACATGAACTGGTGGCATTGTTTCATAGAGGTAATAAGGTTTGGACGTAATCATAAACCTTGTATCAGATACCGAGATTTATTTGAATCTTTATTTGTGGAAGGATTACTCATAAATGTATGGAAATAAATTCACATGAACCTTAAAAACCATAACATTGTGGTATTACTATGGGAATCCTCTAATCGAAGGAAAAAAAATCCAAATGTGAGACATGCTTATCTGACTTTTTCAATAGTTCTAAAAATAATAAGGATTCATTAGGGGTGTCAATGTTTTCCCATTCAAATAGGGGAATCAATTTATTATTATTCCATACATTGTTGTCATGGATAATTTATCATTTATTGACTAACACATGCCTGTGGAATAGGTCCTAGGTGCTAGTGTTTGGTATAGGTCATGTGAGGAGCTAACTATTATTTTCATAGGGTGGAATATAATAACACAAGTTGGGTATCACTTGAAAAATGTACAACCCAAAAAACAAAACTTGGGTGACACTTTATCCAATGGACGTCGGGTCACCTCGGGTGTCCCAAGAGGGGTCTTTCATGGGTCCCTAAATTGGGATAAGGGCCAGGTTATAGTGGATTTTCATTAGATTATAAGGGGTCCATGTGCAGGTTTCTTTTATATGAGACATCAATGGGACATCTATCCCACCTTTCAACATTAAAGTCATATTACATGGATTTCAGAGAGATACCTTGTGAATTTTGAAGACATTAGAGGAGGGTTTGTGTGTGAAAAACATCGAGATTCTTTAAAAAAATAGTTGTTTAGTTGAGGAGTCCATTGTTAATATATATATATGAAACCAAGGGATGTTGGTTAGAGGAGTTAACCTAAACAGGTCATAGGAAAAGGTTCTCATTTTATTTATCCCATGAAAGGGGCCCTGACCCTTTGGTAGAGCATACGAGATTTGTCCATACATTCTGATCGGAAGTTTTATGCATTTACTAGTAAACATAGGAAAGAAACGTGATAATACTAGGGGTTATTTGGTGATTCAACATGATTAAGGTACACTTTTTAATATTTTTACTGCACTTATGAAAATGGAGTGTCATCAACACCCCCCCATCTTTTAGGGCTGGATATGATCAAATGTGGATGGTCTAATCATGAGGTAGATGGGGGAAAAATTGAAGGGTACTTCAATGAATTGTGTAGGTATTCATCATATTGTTGCGGTGGATTTCTATTGCGTAGGAGGATGGAGAATAATAGGTGAACATTTCCCTAGGATATTACCTTAATGTCTTAAATAATGTTGGATCCATTTCATTTTACATGTATGTTATTCCTTATTGTTTCAATATAGTTCGGCATATCATCCACACAACTTTATTGTGTTTATGTTTTCCCAAAGGTCTCTTAATGATCATCCTTTTAAATGAAAACTTTGGTCTATAGTTCTAAGTAGGGTGGGCCTCATCGAGGATCCTTTTGGAAAAACATTATTGAGTAAATTATGCTGGAATCCTTTTCAATGTTAATATGAATGGGACATTGTTGAAGGTACTGCTTGATTTTTCCCACATGACAAAAGTTGAGAGTCTCCTTTATTAAAATTTAAAATGTTAATTGATAATATTCTTAAATAATTGTATAATTTGGTGACTTTTTAGCAGGTTTTCAAAGGCCTCACTGATGACTTCTACTGAACAATATAACACACATTTCATTGAGATGGTCAAATCAATTTCACCATTATACAATGACATGGTTTTGGAAACTCTGCTGGAACTGGAAAGGGTTTCTGAATCATTTCAACTTGAGAACTCATGAACCTATTTTCTTAAATAGTATGGTAATATTCATCTGTGGGATGTTATAACACCATCTATTATTATAACAAAATCTCTTTCAATGGTGTCTTTATTGAAGTTCAAATTGTCCATATTTGATGTTTTGTGAATAATAGTGGATGCACACAGGATCTAAGACAACATATCCAAGAATTGATGCTATATTGTTTTGAATCATCCTTCCATGTTTCATAGATATATGAGACTCAGGGAAGAGTGGAGGACTAGGACATCCAATATGGAGTAGGAGTTAGTCCTGAGTTGATTTGAGTGTACACAATGTGCCAGAATTGTTTAATATTCAAGAATACTTGAATAAAGTCTATTTCTATGTTGTCGTTTGGGTAACACAACCATAAATTTACAAGAACCATGATATCCTCCCTAAACATCTAAACTGATGAATTCTTCATAAAAATGCCTTTGATAGGACTCATGGTGATGTTAGAGATAACCTATGGGATGTCAAAAAAAAATTTATTGGGCCCCCATTCTTAAAGAAATGTATGATGGGTTTATCCAACTAAAGGAAACATTGGATGATGCTAAAACATTTCCATAGTTTCCCTGCAAGATTTAGATGATGGATAAAAGTTGTTTATCATAAAACATCACACAAAGGAATATATCCATCAAGGAATTTGGAAATTAGATTTCTCATAACTAGTAGGAGACATGTCTCACATATGGGTTTTCTAATATATTTTTTACCATGTAGAATGAGGGAACACCCGACCTGTTTTGGACTACATTAGATTAGAGCGATTTTACTCATTAGGGTTATATGTTCATCCTAATGTTTGATGAAAATTGTTTCCTTTAATAATTAATTACTACATGGCTAAGAATTTATCTACTTTTGTTCTATGAGTTTGATGGAAGTTTAAAGATAGGGACTTTTGTAATAGAGGTGAAACTGGAGGAGGAGTGTTACATAGTGTTGGATGTAATTTTCAAGGAGATAATATAACGTTTACTTTTACATAAATAAAATATGAAGTCCCCATTCATTATTGATGGGTTATTAAATATGTTGTGAGGTTGGATTGGAGTGCACATTAGTTAAATTCTTGTTCTGAGCCCAATTAAGATACCTGACTACCAATTCTATCCATTATTTAGGTTGCCTTAGGAATCTATCCTATGAAGTCGATGTATAATGAAGTACCAAAGATGTTTCATGTATTATAGGAATTAATACTCATGCTTCTTGGAAGCCAATTTACAGATACATTAACCACTAAAATAAAGTGAAAATACTATGAGTTATTGCTTTATAACATATGATTCACTTATTGTGTACTAGTGGCCTATTTTCACAACAAGAACATCTTCATTGTTGAGGTCACATATTCATTTTTCACTATATTAAATTTATTAAATATTAAAATATATTAACTCTATGTATGTTCAGCTGGAGAAAAATCTGATTATTACATTATAGTATTATATATTGATAGTATTGGAGGTGTCCAAATTGGAAATCACGCATCCTCTATAAGATGAAATAATCATTTTGGAGGCTATGTATTCCATGGTGTGAATCACATTATATAATTATGGGGTATTTGTGAAGGGAGTTTACAATTTTAAGGCCATGATGACAGCTGGTTATGGTATGCATAGTAATAAGAATCACTGAAAATAAAATGGTTCTAAATCATTTCGTCCATCAAAGTGATCGTAGGAAATGACCACATGGAAAATAGTGGTTGATAAGACCACATCACCCACACCATGGAATTATAGACTCCTTCATTAGGAGGAGGGTTGTTTTATATCCCCATGTCCTCCTAAGTGAGAAAATATGAACTAAGAGGCTTCTAGGTTAAAGGGAATTTTTTTATTCCATGTACCTGGCTACATTAGAGTAAAATTTTGTGTGTCCCTCAGAGATCTGAGTTTGGGATATAATATGTCATAATGCCAGAAATGATTGATAATTTTTCTCTGATGGATTCTGTATCCTAGTGCTGGTAAATATCAGAAAGAAATCTAATACCCACTCAGAGAAAAATTTATCTAAGGTGAAAGGTTATCATTAGGGATTTGAAGCATTGATATATAAAATTTAATATCATGACATATCTATAATGTGTGATTATGTCATTATGAACTAATGAATTTCTTGTGGGGTAATTATTAATTTCATGGATGAATTTAACATTTACCCCTATCATGTTGTTTTATTTATCCTTTATGTTTTTCCTTTTATTCCCTTTCTCGAATTTCATTAATCTTGGAGGTGTTTTATTGCTTAGTTCTAATGTGAAAAAAAGAAGAACCATATAGATATGGGGTAGAAAAAAGGTTTCAAGGGAACTAAAATACAAAGAAACATGAACTCTGATTGATTTAGAAGATGATAAACTTTATTACTCTTGGATATTCTTGAGTTAGTGGACTGTGATTGAGGATATCACAGTTGGAACCCATCAATAACCACCTCTTTTATCTCCTTCCAAGAGGGCTGAGATGGGTCCATCACAATATCAACCGAGGAACTAAAGGGACAAATTAATGGTGTAATGAAATATGTGTCACAGAAAGTCAATGTATCTTTATTTCATGTCATGTCATTCCCTCCATACTCATTCTATCCTTACTGATGTGTTGAAGAATTTTTGTCACATTCATCTCTTATGGAATCTGGAAGTGATCATTTAACAGTCGGGGATGATACCTAATGGGAGGCATGAATCCAAGATGATTAAACCATTAATATTAATGATGAAGAATCCATAGAGCCTATCATATCTTCTTTCGTTCCTTTAGATAGGGTAGAGGTATATGGTATTTAAAATAAATCTATCTCATGTTTAATGTTTTTTATCAAATATTTCTCTGCCTCATAATATTCATGATCTGCTTCCTACATGTGAGGACTCTTCTATAGTCAATGTTGATCCCATTATCACCCTAGAAAGGGGAAAGATAGACATATAAGATATATTTATGAATGTGGTGACCATAACCCTATATCTATATGGGAAAATGGATCTATACATGTGTAGAATTTAGTATAGTGGATCATTTGTTGACTCAATTTAGGTATAGAGAAACAAATCGTATATACCCTTACTAGTATGGTTGATGTATGTTTTTAGTATATACATCATGAAATTTGGATCCTAATTTATAATGAATTTGATATTCCTTGTTTTTTCATGATGATTTAGTAATTTATAAATGGAATTTGAACGGATTGAGTTCTATTGTTCATTCATTTTCCAAACAAATTTTATGTTTCTTTTACTTGATGCTTTACATCAAATACCTACTTATAAAACCTTTTATACATTGAATGTTTCAAATAAAATCAACATAATTACATAAAAATTCACCATACTCCTATAAATGAAGTATCATTAGTTTATAATATTGAAGTCAGAGATTCTCAGGAGCCTCACGTGCAAGCTGTTGAGAACACTGAAGAGGATGATTCTTGTCATGAAGTTCTTGTTCCAGGAGCTGAGTTTGGTTGCACATGAGAGTTAATACTTTTTTCTGTGGATCCAACAATGGGTTAGTGTCATCAAATATTTTTTTCACTTTCCTCCCTTTTATACTTTTATATTCTCATAGATAATAAGGAGTATAATTTTCTATTTAGTTTCATCAACATCAATTAGAATAATTTACATGGGTGCTTCCACAAAAATTCCACCAACATTGGGGGGTGAATCCCAGGATATATTTGAGGGAGTCTAATAAGGTGACACATTGATTTCATTGATCATATGTAATTTTAGTACTTATTATTGAATATATGATTAAAATACCATGATTCAGGAGTATTTTATCCTTAGATGAATTTTTTTCTGGGTTGATATCAAGAATACAATCGTGTAGATTATTTTAGAGGACATGTCATCTTATCTTTTCCAACATACATTAATTCTTTCCATATAGGGATATGTAAATTTTATTATATGGAAATCCATGATATGTTGACGGTGATCATCTTGAAAAAGGAATAGGAGAAAATTTTACAACTGGATGAGGTATATCATGCAGGCTAGTTAGAGGAAGACTTTGGTGTTACTATCCAACCAGAGGTTAGCCACTTCAATGACATGCATCTATATCATGATTGCCTCGATGAAAAATATCTCCAAATAGTGTGCCAAAATGAAGAGAAAAATAATACAATGGAAAAAATTTATAACCGCACCAATCCATAGAATGTGATTTGGAACAAATGGTAGATGTTGGCGCTGCATTGAAGTAGAAGCTACGTAATACTTAGGAGGAAATAGCTAAGAAAATATGAATGACTCACGAATATGTAATAGTTTCCTAGGGATCAGTTCAACATATAAAATCCTATATTGAGTAAAATTGAATAATCTTGATGATATTATTCATCATATATATGGACCCCTTGAAATTTTTTCGTAAATGAACATGATTATTTTTTCTAACAACTTCTGTCGTCATCTCTATTTTCCTTTTATGATTGTAATACAAAATCGAGTTTGGTTTTCAGAAATTTAAATATTTTTATTATCCAGTAAAAACTATATTGACAGGGTGGGGAAAATTTTCAAATGTTTTCTTAATTATTTGGTCTTAGTAGGTAAGATTATTATTTTTCATAAATCACCCATTTGTGGTATTCAGGATAATAGGTTTTCCGATATTATTCCCATCATTTCTATCATTTAGGATAAACCATATACTGTGTAAGTATAGAATTCTAAGACTAATATTTTCTAAATAGTTCCCATTACAAGTTTATATATAGCGGGTATTATTCCATTTTTGTGGGTATTTTAAGGTCTCATATGTTGGAATAATAATGAAATTATTTTTGGTCAAACTAATTAGACCATATTTTCTGATGTGAGGACCCATAAATGGTTTTTTAATTATGTGTGTTCCAAAATTCATTATATCACTAATGTTAAATCATCGAGACACACTATTCGGGTTTCCATATATAAAACATTGTATTAGTGAATATCAGAGGTATGCAATAAGGATGATGTTACCCACTAGTTAAAAAACCTTTTTTGATGTATAATTTATATAGATCAATCCATGGAATGTTAAATTATAGTAAAATAATGGAATCTCTTGGTTAAAACGATATAAAAAATTTGAGAAACATATCAAATCCAACTAGGACATGTACAAAATAGTTAGAAAAATAGGTTCTTGGAAATTAGGACATTCAATTGGTAATGGTCGCAGGTAGTTTATAAGGATACAGTTTTTTAATGACAATGATGTGTGTTCTTTTTCAATGTAAGTTGTTTGAGAATGAAGGGAGAATATTTATTGGAATCATCCTTGAATGGTTATTTCTCAGACACGATGTTTTTTAGTTAAAAAGGGAAATTTTTGCAATATAATTAATGAAAGGTAGAACACCCCATTCAGATATGGGCTACAATATCGTGAAATATGATTTCACGTGAAATGGAAATTTACCATGTTGTTTAGTTTCTTTTTTTGGATGATTTCATATTGTTTACTATCCTATTAAAAGGATGTTATGAAATTATGTTCACAGACATAAAATAGGTACATTATGTTATTCTCTTAATTGACATATAATAAGGATATTATGCTATAGAGTTTAAAGAAAAAAATAAAGGACATTATGGCAATATAATTTTCTATATTTATCACTGATTGAAATGTTAATGTTTTTTCTATTTCTGGGTAATTTATTAGGAAATTTTCTACCATATTCCAGTATGATAATAAGAAATATTATGTTATTATTTGGGTATAAATAGATCTGAAGAGTGGTAAGGGGAAAAGGGGTCATAGTGATATAAGAGGTTTCCCCCAAAAATGAAGTGACCACATTATAAAAAACAAGTTTTTTTGGATGTTTTATGTATATAAGACTAGGTAAAACTAAAACATATTCAATAGTGCCATTACATGTTTGAAAAACTTATTTTTTGGGATTATTTATGTAGACCTAGTTGTGGTGTGTTTTTGCATAGTTAGAAAAACTTGTTAAAATTAATTAAGAAATTCTACATCTAAATGAAAATTGAAGTTAATGGTTATTCTGATTTCCCTATGCCTAGAGTTTTGATTGTAGGAGGAAAGGACCCGAACACATAAGGGGTATTTCATGTATTAATATATAATTAATTGGTGAAAATTGTTTTCTATGTATGCATAAAATGGGTGCATGGAATAAATTTCATACAGTTATAGGTCATATGACTATGAAAAAATTACTATGAAAATGAAAGTATGTATGTGGATTATCAAGCCAAAGTCACTCATGCATATACATCCGACATAAAAGTGGAAGATGTAATCTATATTATTGGAGATAATTCAGATTTAGTGAAAGGATATAGGAGAAATATGTGAGGGATAGCTGCAGACATAATTTGAATAATGGTTCCCAACAAAATTTCTTGAATGATTACAATGATATAAGAGGCTTCTATCGAGTTTGAGGATACCACTCGATTAAAAATCTGATTTCATTGAGGATTTATGATAATCCAACTAGGGTATATTATTACAATCTCAAATAGTGGAATAATTTTTCTAAAATACCATTTTTTACAATGCATTATGGAAATCCACCTGAGGCATAATACATCATACATAGGATAAATAGATATCACATTTTAGAAATACAATCATTAGAATTTGATGAATGATTTTGAAGATGTAAAAGTGTTCATCGTTTGAAATATTCCTTGTAGAAGATACATGTTTGAGGAAAAAATTAATTCCTTGGACTAATATTCACCTTGAGGTCTGAATACCTTTCGTAGAGCTGATTTATATGTTAATGGTATTAATATTATCTTCCATGGCAGAACCATTGATGAAGGGACTCAAAACAATATCTTCTCCAAAATCATTTATTTTTTGCATGTGAGGGGTTATTTTTCTTTACCCAATGGCTTCAACTAGGATATAATTACTATATATATATATACATATCTAAATGGTATGAGAATGAATCCACATATATTTCAAATAAAGTGGTCCCTTCATAGATTTAATTCTTTCCTGGATGAAATGTATATATATATGTGGTTTCATGCATATAGTGAGAACTCGTATTGAATCTCTTCATGTAGATCGAAAATTGTTCTTGGGAATGTGGGAGAATTTCCCATATTTTAAATAATATATCCCATAGATTGATGATATGAACATCACTACATTTATCATTAGAATTAATATCAAGCCACAATATATTCTTGGGGAAATATATTAGATTATTATAACACAATGAAGAAATAAAGAGTGATAATAATGGCCATGAAGAATAAAAATTTTCTACCCAATGATAATTTTACTTGACATTCTTATATAGGAAAATTTTTTAACAGATATCATAAGACCATGTGATCTATAATCAGTGGAAAAAACAAGGATATTATAATATTTATTCCACAAATAAAATTTAGTACAAGTGAAGGATATAGTCATTTAAATTTTTTGGTGTCTAGTACAAGATAAACGATCCAAGAATCACTAGATATATCATTGTGATGAGAATCATTCCATACAAAGTAATTGAAATATCATGAAGTTTACTATCTTGTAGTGAGGGTTGAGGATGTGCAATTAAATGTTTTGTAGTAATGAAGAATGTCAAATGATGTAAATGAATTGAAATGTAGTGTACAGTACTGTTAATGGGATTATTGGTGTAAGTATGTCTCTAAATGGATTGAGAATTGTGCCACACATACTTCATCCAAACTGTTTCCGCATAGAAATAATTCATGTGTGAGTGTAAAGAGGATTTATAATATTAAAGGATGATAGTTAGGACTAAATAATGTTTATTGGTTATCATTATAGATCCTATTTTATTGGGTCCCAGGGCATGTATCCTAGAATGGTTTCCTATGATGAACTAGTTTTTGTACACTAAATATGAATACGGTTTTTATTTCATATATTCTTACAGGATACCAATTAGTATATCCAAGAATCATTACATATCTCATTGGGATGATAATCTAGACACACATAGTTTTTATACAAATCATGCATTTATGAATCATGTGGTAACGATGTAGGTTTATTGATATAAAAACAGAAATATGAAAATTTTGTATGGACCTAAGTGTAATGAATGTGCATCAGTACATAACAATATAGTGAATGGATGATGCCACAAGTATTTCATAGAATAAAACTCTCCACATTTATCATATTTTTTACATAGAGGAAAGGAATTTGATATATATTTTTATTGTGTCTGGACCCACAATAGGAGATATGGGAATCACTACATACCTCATCCGAATGAAAATATTTCTACACATAATTATAGAATGGTTCCCTATGCTGGTAAGGTTTGTATGACTGAAAAAGGGGGATATTTTTTTTATCGACAAAAAATTTAATAACATAGTGTCTCTATATATATAATTAGAATGGGAATAAATGGAAATATAATTCATGAAGAAGGATTCTATATGTATGATTGATGTTTACACAGGTAAAAGTGGGAATTTTATGTATTTAGTCTGGACCCATGATAAATGATACAGGAATCACTACGTAGCTCATTCGATTGAGAATAATTCATCCCATTGTTCTTAAATGTACCTTTTAGTATACCATCGCATGATAATGACATGATAAAATTTGGGCTTCAGATTATAAATGTTCCCAAGATCTACTCTATTTTGGATGTGAACTGAGTGGGGATTATACATTAGAACTTCCAAATACATTCCTCCTCATGTCCATCCAAGAGGGATTGTCGACCCACTGATGATATAAAGGGATGTGATAGGGATTTACACCGGATATTGAGGACCATATTTGAAGAGAAACAAAGAGTTATAGCTATTTGTATTTTGGGGTTCTTTAAGTTCAATTGAGAGATATATTAACCTTGAACCTTAATTCCATGTAGTATGTATGATGGTGTCTTGAATTTTTGTGTCATATGAGAAGGAAAATATTCTATGTTTCATATGGTCTTGAAATGAATTAGAAAATTCCAAAAAATTTGATGTCATGAGGCATTGAAATTATGTCATTCGATTTAAAGTCATGAAATAAGGACTATCTACATATTTTAACATTGTGTAGATGGGATGTAAGTGGTGCTATGGAGTTTAATGTCCCACATCATTCTCAATATTACATTTGACAATATGAAACATTTAATCATTAATATTTCATCAGTTACATTCATAATGATTTACCCATACATTAATATCAAGAAATAAGATCAATTGTATTTGACCATATATATTGGGAATGGTACTTCCCTCATTGTATCGGGTATTGGAGATTTCATTCATGATAACATTGGAGTCCTATGGTCCAGTTCCATGTCTCTTTGGAATAATGAGTGGAGGCATACCATTTGATAAAGGCTCAAGATATTTTTTTGAATGTGTTCCATGTGATACAAGGTGTGGTAAATTTTTTCATCTAATCATTTGAATTATTCCATTAATTTCATTGAATTGTCATCTATAGATAGCTGTTCATATATGGATATACAGAGTGATAATAATTGAACCTCAATTGTAAGGATAACATATCCTCCGAAAATCAGTGAGTATAATGATTCCTATATAGAATTATGGATTTCATTATTATAAGCTCATAAATTATTAATGGTCATGTTATTTCTATACATTATAACAATAACTGTAACACCCGAGACTTTTATGTTATATAAATCATCAAAGGAATCTTTTTCTACACAACACTTGTTTGGCTTGCTTTACACGCAATCGCGACCTTCCTCGATAGCTTGCGTTGTACGCAATACCGAGTTTCACTAAACAACAATATGCTATTAAAACTAGCCGTTATGAATAGTAATAACCACTTTTTGAAATTTTATAAATTTTATTTTTCAAAATGGACTTCATTTTTGGACTCAGAATATCGAAATTAGCCTTGGGTGAAATTTTGGTATTTTTCTGAAAACTTTCAATTTTTGATGAATAGTGAAACCACTAAGTGGTAGGTTAAAAACTGAATTTTGCATAAAACTTAATTTTACCGCTTCTGTGAATGGAATTTCAAAAAACCGAGAGACACGGTTAATATCAAGGACTAAAATGTGGTTCAATGAGATGAAAATAATTTTTTGGTGAATAGTAACTTTTTACTATTTTTACCGCGGTTAATAGTAAATAGGGTAACTAAGGGTAAATATGATATCAATATTACTCTAACACATGTCCTAATTCTATTGGACAAGTGTAATTCGACCAAAAACAAACTTAGGAATAAAATATGACCATTTAGGCCCACTTGGATTAGATTAGGACATTTATTATTAATTTATTTAAAGAAGGGTTAAAATAGTTAAAATCAAAGTTTAATAAGTAAATCATTTTTAATATGGAGTTATACATAAGATAAATTCAATTGTAAATATTCATTAGAAAGCTAAAAAGATTTCCTACATGATGATATTTTATTTGTAATTTTTAGACATTAAATAATTTAATTTATTTATGACATAATGATGATGCAGTAATTATCTTATTAATGAAATATTGACATAATTGATGTTATAAACACCAAAATAAATATAATTTGAGACTTTTTATGAATTCCACTAATTTTCTAGGTTACTATGATATATTAGTATTGATTTAATCAACTTGGTTCGAACATATAATTCTGTTATGACTTTCAAACAAATCATATATCAAATAGTGTCAAAATTGACACAAAATAGTTTTTAAATCAAATATTATATTATTAATTGTTATTTTATTCCTAAAAATCTAAGGTTCGGCAAAATGACTTAGATAAGGATATATATATTAATAATAAACAATTTGGGGTTCGTTTGGCATGTTATAGTAAGTGTATTAACCATATAGTGAAAGAAAACAAAAAGACATGGTAAAAGTTAAATTATTTAACTTAGAGTTAAATTTAATTGATAAGGTTAAAATAATATCCTAAACTTGTCTAAATTCTATTGGTTGATAGGATTTCGACCCATCCCCACTTTAGCTTCGAAATAAGACCCTTTGGAACCATTATAAACCGATTTTGACTTTAATATAAAATAATATTTTGAGATATTCCTAAGGTGCCCCTCTCCTCCCTTATAAAAGGGCACCTCCTCCCCCTCCTCCTCACACCAATTTGAGCACTCAAGCTCGGCCAACCCCAGCCATTTTCTCCTCTCCACATCCCTAGAATAATCCTAGAGGTCCTGGTCTTCTCCAAAGACCAATCTTAGTTCCTTAAGTGGAGGATTCAAAGAGGCGTTCCAAAGAAGAGGTAATATCCATTACCGATCTTTTCAATTTCTTTCTTCTTCAACTTCTTCTTCTTTAGTTGTTTCATGATAAAGTAATAACATCAGTATTACTTACATACTGATATGTTATTATAAATATGAAACAACCCTAATTCACCTTCTATCCATCCTACGGAAAAATGAAATCACCGCACGTGCGTACGAACGGAATACCGTCTCCACGCCGTGGTGTAATCTATTTTCCACCATCACCTTACAAGGATGGGTATAATGGAGTAATGAGTAACTATATATGATTATTATTAAGTAATATTGATACTGAAATAATATATATATAAACTCCAATACAATTCCACGATCATAGGAACGATATCATCACTCGTGCGTACGTACGGAATACCGTCTCCACGATGTGATGCGACTCGTTCTACATGATCTTCATTTCATAATGATTGTATAAATGAATTGAATGAATGAATATGGTATATACTACACTAATACCATTCTGGAAATGAATTATCTATAACCTAAATATAAGAATAAGAATTTATTCGACAAAACACGCATAAGAACAAAAAGTTATAAAGACCCGAGTAACAAGTAACAATGAAATATTACTAACAAGAAGCTAATAATATGACCATATATGATCTCATATCAATATGTATGATTCTGGAATAAGTCAATAACATTATTTAAACCATTATACAGGAGCTTCGGACACGTACAAAGCTAATCGGACCTAAGGTAAGGGAAATATCACAATCTCATTTTTATCCGAGATTGTTTATTCGTAAGTATTTACTGGGGTGTATTTTATCATCCACATCCATGTTCCCTCAATATGTAATATTGTTTCCATCCACTTGAAATAGTTTAAATCGAATTTTACCCTTAGGTGAGTTTTTAGTAAAGAATATGAAAGGAATCTTTTGTCGTTTTTCCGTACGAGGTACTTTTTGACTTTTCCGACAAAAGTACGAAGAATGTTTTTTTTAACTTATACGGCATGAATGGATTTTTAAAACATTACTTCAAAGAAGCTTCCTTTACAAGTTTTCAAGTTTATTTTTAATCAACTTCTTTTATTTTAAAGTTGTATGACATGTTATGAAAGGAAAAATGTTTTTGAAGAAGAAAGGATATTTTCCTCAAGAATTCAATTCAAGTGTTTTATCAAAATTATTTTCCATCTAAGATAATAAAGGGTTCTATTTCTATCCATATTTTTACATTGGTTCGACTATGTTGTGATGGAATTATGTCTATGAATTCCATTATCATATATGAATTGATTTATGATGTCATGATGTTTCAAGAATCCCATTTTTGTTACATGTGTTATGCGATGATGTATGATTATGTGGCACACATAAGAAAGGATTCATTATAAGATGGGTGGGACCTATATCTCCCTCCAATGCATTGGGTAAAGATTTTATATCTCATGAGATAGACATGGCTGGAACGGAAGGTTATTTCGGTTCAGTGATACAGGACTGAAACGAGGAGTGAACTCGGTTCAGAAAGGGACTTTGTCCACTAAGATAGTCTTGGCAATGAGTCATGACTAACAAGAAATGATCTCCATGATTATGTGTGCATGCCACAAAGTTTCAAGTTTTATGTTATGATTTTGGGGATCTCATTTTCACTTCTATGATTTATTCCATGTTAAGATATTATGATCTCTTTTGCATGTTTTGATTTTCATAAAGATATGATATGATTTTTATTTCCTTTATTTGCCCTTGCTGAGCATTTGAGCTCACCGTTTTATGTTTTCTTTTCCCCAGGTCAGGAAGATGGATATTAAGTAGAATATGCTAAAAGGGACCCTAGATATGATGAAATAAATGGGAGACACTGTAGAAGATTTATGAACCAGTTGTTTATGTTTCCCAGTTTCTAAAGACACTATACCTATACGGTCCTTTGTGGTTTTGTCATATGTTGTAATAAGTGTGCTTCAATTTTGAAGTATTAACAATGTATGTAAAGTGTGGGTCGTTGTAGTTGGTATCAGAGGAAAGGTATAGTCAACCTTTGGAAACTAGGATGTGAAAGCCTTAGTAAGAACCCTAAGAATAAGTCTAAGCATAGAACACAATCTTAGAAATGGCCATGAATAACCTAGGATAAGACCATAAGCATGAAAATTTTATTCTTGAATTATGTGGTTTCCTATTATAATTAGTGTTGCTCACACTATTCTTCTTGGTTTTAGTCAATGGCTGGAACCCGAAGGAACCGTGTTAATGCGGAATGCGATGGGCAATGCAATGATTGTCCCCCTGAGCAACCAAACGATATGGGAGCTGGAATGCAAAATCTTGTAGCCATGCTCACGCAACTTTCTCAAGCTATGAATCATGCAGGATTTCCAAACGAACAAAGGAGGGAGCAACATTCTGTTGAATCCTTCATGAGGCAGCGTCCACCATCTTTCAGCGGGTCTACTGATCCATTAGTTGCTGAACAATGGATTAGTACTACTAAAAAGATATTTTCAGTTCTTCAATGTTCTGAGCATGATAAAGTCATCCTAGCAGTGTATCGTTTGGAAGGAGATGCGGATCAATGGTGGAATCTTGTTAAGAATACGAGGCAAAGGGATGAAATTGAGTCTATGGAATGGGACGAGTTCAAGAACTTATTTTTCAATAAGTACTTCCCTCGTATTCTCCGAACAAAGATGGAGAAAGAGTTCCTTGAACTGAAGCAAAGGGATGATGAATCTGTTAGTACCTATGAAGCAAATTTTACAAGACTTGCAAGGTACGCTTCTGGTATTATTATCCAACCTGAGAGTAAGATCGATCGATTCTTTAGTGGCTTAAAACCAAGTCTTCGAAGGGCGTTAGCCATAAGGGACTTCAATAGCTACGAGGAAATCGTTCGATGTACTCTCAAAGTCGAGATGGAGATTGGAGTAACCCATCAGTCACATGGGTTTGATAAGAAGAGGAAGATGGAATTCAATGAAAAATCTAAAGAGCACACGGAAAAGAAGATGAACTTCCCCTTATGCTCAAAGTGTGGAAAGAAACATGGAGGGAGTTTTCTTAAAGGGACAAGTAAATGTTTTAAATGTGGAAAGGAAGGTCATCGGGCATTTGAATGCCGTGATAATGGGAAGAAGATGTCTAATGATGCAAACAAAGGAAGGGATACACAGAATGAACCTACTACACTTCAATGTTTCAAGTGCAAGGAGATGGGGCATTATGCCAATCAATGCCCAAATCCAAGGGTTGATGATGATGGTCGACGTCAACAAAATCTTAAGGCTAAAGACAAAGGAAAGTCACATGCAATTTCTATCAGCGAGGTGGAGTACGATAACGATGTGGTGAAAGGTACACTTACCATCCACTCTAAAGTAGCAAATGTTTTATTTGATTCTGGATCCACCCACTCTTTTATTTCTGAAAAATTTTCTAAGGGTATCACCGTATTACCCCAACAATTAGATGTTGAGTTAGCTGTGACAACACCTAATGGCACATCAATCGCATCAGAAGTTTATAATTCTTCTCCGATCGAAGTTTGTGGGAAAGTGCTTCCTGCAAATCTTGTGATCCTTCCTTTAGTGGAATTTGATGTGATTCTTGGCATGGATTGGCTTTCTCTACATGGAGCTCATATTAATTGCCAAAGAAGGGAAGTCACATTTCATATTCCAGATCAATCTACGATCGTATACCAATGCAAGGATGAACATAACCTTCCAATGGAAATTTCTTCCATCTTATGGGTATTGATTCCACTAAATGAAGGTTATTTATCTCAAATGGTTGGTGAGAAACTCACGATTAAGAATATGCCCATTGTACGAGAGTTTGATGATGTCTTTCCGGAGGAATTGTCGGGTCTTCCACCAAATCGTGAAGTTGAGTTTTCAATAGAACTCGTACCGGGTGCTTTGCCTATTTCAAAGACACCTTATAGAATGGCCCCAATTGAGTTGCAGGAATTGAAGAAGCAACTCCAAGAGAATCTTGATAAGGGATTCATACGCCCTAGTGCGTCACCTTGGAGAGCACCTGTTCTATTTGTTAAGAAGAAAGATGGATCAATGAGACTCTGCATTGATTATCGAGAACTTAACAAGATCACTATCAAGAATAAATATCCTCTCCCACACATTGATGACTTATTTGACCAACTACGCGGAGCTCAATACTTTTCCAAGATTGATCTTCGTTCAGGGTATCATCAATTAAGGGTCAAAAGGGAGGATATACCAAAGACGGCTTTCCGTACAAGGTATGGACACTATGAATTTATAGTGATTCCATTTGGTCTTACTAATGCCCCTGCTATCTTCATGGATCTAATGAATAGAGTCTTTAGAGACTATCTTGATCAATTTGTGGTAGTCTTTATAGACGATATTCTTGTCTATTCAAAGAGCAAGGAAGAGCATGAAGATCACTTGAGAATTATATTGAAGACCCTGAGAAAAGAGAAGCTTTATGCCAAATTTACCAAGTGTGAATTTTGGCTTCAAAAAGTTGCATTTTTGGGTCATATAATCTCAAAAGAGGGGATATCTGTGGATCCAGCAAAAACAGAGGTTATCGAAAGATGGTCGAGACCAACCACAGTAACTGAGATCCGAAGTTTTCTTGGTTTGGCTGGATATTATCGACGTTTTGTAAAAGATTTTTCACGATTATCTAATCCACTCACCAAGTTGACTCGGAAAGGAGTTAAGTTTGTCTGGACAGAGGAATGTGAAGAGAATTTCAAGGAGTTGAAAAGAAGGTTATCCAGTGCACCTGTGCTCACACTGCCTTGTAGTGGAGAAAGGTTTGTGATCTACAGTGATGCATCCAAGAAGGGATTGGGGTGTGTTCTTATGCAAAATGATATGGTGATAGCTTATGCCTCACGACAGTTGAAAATCCATGAGCAAAATTACCCAACACATGATTTGGAGTTGGCTGCGGTAATCTTTGCATTAATGATTTGGAGGCATTACCTTTATGGTGAAAGGTGTGATATTTATACTGATCATAAAAGTTTAAAGTATATTTTCACACAAAAGGAGTTGAATATGCGTCAAAGAAGATGGTTGGAGCTGATTAAGGATTATGACTGCTCAATCCATTACCACCCTGGGAAAGCAAACAAGGTGGCAGATGCATTAAGTCGACAAGACCATGCTAGTTTATCCATGATGAGGATCACAAAAGATCCAATATTTATGGATTTACAAAGGATGGATCTTGGAATTATAATGGAAGGGGAAAAATCTTATCTTTCTCAAATGAATCTATACATGTGAAGATTAATGAGGCACAGAAAGAAGATGTCGAGTTACAAAAGAAGGTGAGAAATGTTCCTGAATTCAACCTTGATTGTGATGGGATAATAAAGTTCAGGAATCGGGTTTGCGTTCCTCCCATCCCCGAATTAAAGAAAGAGCTGCTGGATGAGGCTCATAGTTCTTCATTCTCTATTCATCCTGGAAGCACGAAGATGTATAGGGACCTGAAAGAGTACTTCTGGTGGGATGGCATGAAAAGAGATGTTGCTGAATTTGTCTCTCGATGCTTGGTTTGTCAACAAGTTAAAGCTGAGAGACAGAAGTCTAAGGGGATGTTACAACCATTACCCATACCCGAATGGAAATGGGAAAACATCACTATGGACTTTGTCACAGGACTTCCTAAAACATACAAAGGCAATAATGCTATCTGGGTCATAGTTGATCGTCTTACAAAGTCTGCACACTTCATTCCTATTAGAGAGGATTTCTCTCTAGATCAGCTTGCCAGGATATATGTAAAGGAAGTGGTAAGATTGCATGGAGTACCACTTTCTATTATATCTGATCGAGATCCGAGATTTACCTCGAAGTTCTGGCGAAGTCTTCAGCATACTCTGGATACAGAGTTGAGTTTCAGCACTGCTTATCATCCCCAGACAGACGGTCAGTCTGAGAGAACAATTCAAACCCTAGAAGATATGTTGAGAGCTTGCTCTATGGATTTCAAAGGAGGTTGGGATCAACACCTACCTTTGGTGGAATTTTCTTATAATAATAGCTTTCACTCCAGTATTCAAATGGCTCCTTATGAAGCTCTCTATGGAAATAAATGCAGGACTCCAACTTGCTGGGATGAAGTTGGGGAAAGAAAGCTATTAGGACCTGACCTCGTTGATGAAATGGCAGAAAAGGTTAGATATATTCAACAACACATAAGAGCAGCTCAGAGTCGACAGAAAAGTTATGCCGACAATCGAAGAAAAGACCTAGAGTTTGAAGTAGGCGATAAAGTGTTCTTACGAATATCTCCCTGGAAGAGGGTTATGAGATTTGGAAAGAAGGGGAAGTTGAGCCCTAGATATATCGGTCCTTTTGAAATACTGGATCGTGTTGGGAAGGTAGCTTACCGATTGGCGCTTCCACCGAATCTCTCTCAAGTTCACGATGTGTTCCATGTATCTCTCCTGAGAAAGTACATACCAGATCCTTCACATGTACTCAGCTCAGAAGTTGTACCGCTGGAGCAAGATCTTTCTTATGAAGAACAGCCAATAGAGATTCTGGATCGTAGCGAAAAAGTCCTACGAAACAAGACCACTCGCTTGGTGAAAGTTTTATGGAGGAACCACCAACTTGAAGAAGCTACATGGGAGCTTGAGGATATGATGAGGGAGAAGTATCCTCATTTGTTTGTTACAAAGTGACGAATTTCGAGGGCGAAATTCTTTTTAAGGGGGGTAGAATGTAACACCCGAGACTTTTATGTTATATAAATCATCAAAGGAATCTTTTTCTACACAACACTTGTTTGGCTTGCTTTACACGCAATCGCGACCTTCCTCGATAGCTTGCGTCGTACGCAATACCGAGTTTCACTAAACAACAATATGCTATTAAAACTAGCCGTTATGAATAGTAATAACCACTTTTTGAAATTTTATAAATTTTATTTTTCAAAATGGACTTCATTTTTGGACTCAGAATATCGAAATTAGCCTAGGGTGAAATTTTGGTATTTTTCTGAAAACTTTCAATTTTTGATGAATAGTGAAACCACTAAGTGGTAGGTTAAAAACTGAATTTTGCATAAAACTTAATTTTACCGCTTCTGTGAATGGAATTTCAAAAATCCGAGAGACACGGTTAATATCAAGGACTAAAATGTGGTTCAATGAGATGAAAATAATTTTTTGGTGAATAGTAACTTTTTACTATTTTTACCGCGGTTAATAGTAAATAGGGTAACTAAGGGTAAATATGATATCAATATTACTCTAACACATGTCCTAATTCTATTGGACAAGTGTAATTCGACCAAAAACAAACTTAGGAATAAAATATGACCATTTAGGCCCACTTGGATTAGATTAGGACATTTATTATTAATTTATTTAAAGAAGGGTTAAAATAGTTAAAATCAAAGTTTAATAAGTAAATCATTTTTAATATGGGGTTATACATAAGATAAATTCAATTGTAAATATTCATTAGAAAGCTAAAAAGATTTCCTACATGATGATATTTTATTTGTAATTTTTAGACATTAAATAATTTAATTTATTTATGACATAATGATGATGCAGTAATTATCTTATTAATGAAATATTGACATAATTGATGTTATAAACACCAAAATAAATATAATTTGAGACTTTTTATGAATTCCACTAATTTTCTAGGTTACTATGATATATTAGTATTGATTTAATCAACTTGGTTCGAACATATAATTCTGTTATGACTTTCAAACAAATCATATATCAAATAGTGTCAAAATTGACACAAAATAGTTTTTAAATCAAATATTATATTATTAATTGTTATTTTATTCCTAAAAATCTAAGGTTCGGCCAAATGACTTAGATAAGGATATATATATTAATAATAAACAATTTGGGGTTCGTTTGGCATGTAATAGTAACTGTATTAACCATATAGTGAAAGAAAACAAAAAGACATGGTAAAAGTTAAATTATTTAACTTAGAGTTAAATTTAATTGATAAGGTTAAAATAATATCCTAAACTTGTCTAAATTCTATTGGTTGATAGGATTTCGACCCATCCCCACTTTAGCTTCGAAATAAGACCCTTTGGAACCATTATAAACCGATTTTGACTTTAATATAAAATAATATTTTGAGATATTCCTAAGGTGCCCCTCTCCTCCCTTATAAAAGGGCACCTCCTCCCCCTCCTCCTCACACCAATTTGAGCACTCAAGCTCGGCCAACCCCTGCCATTTTCTCCTCTCCACTTCCCTATAATAATCCTAGAGGTCCTGGTCTTCTCCAAAGACCAATCTTAGTTCCTTAAGTGGAGGCTTCAAAGAGGCGTTCCAAAGAAGAGGTAATATCCATTACCGATCTTTTCAATTTCTTTCTTCTTCAACTTCTTCTTCTTTAGTTGTTTCATGATAAAGTAATAACATCAGTATTACATACATACTGATATGTTATTATAAATATGAAACAACCCTAATTCACCTTCTATCCATCCTACGGAAAAATGAAATCACCGCACGTGCGTACGAACGGAATACCGTCTCCACGCCGTGGTGTAATCTATTTTCCACCATCACCTTACAAGGATGGGTATAATGGTGTAATGAGTAACTATATATGATTATTATTAAGTAATATTGATACTGAAATAATATATATATAAACTCCAATACAATTCCATGATCATAGGAACGATATCATCACTCGTGCGTACGTACGGAATACCGTCTCCACGATGTGATGCGACTCGTTCTACATGATCTTCATTTCATAATGATTGTATAAATGAATTGAATGAATGAATATGGTATATACTACACTAATAGCATTCTGGAAATGAATTATCTATAACCTAAATATAAGAATAAGAATTTATTCGACAAAACACGCATAAGAACAAAAAGTTATAAAGACCCGAGTAACAAGTAACAATGAAATATTACTAACAAGAAGCTAATAATATGACCATATATGATCTCATATCAATATGTATGATTCTGGAATAAGTCAATAACATTATCTAAACCATTATACAGGAGCTTCGGACACGTACAAAGCTAATCGGACCTAAGGTAAGGGAAATATCACAATCTCATTTTTATCCAAGATTGTTTATTCGTAAGTATTTACTGGGTTGTATTTTATCATCCACATCCATGTTCCCTCAATATGTAATATTGTTTCCATCCACTTGAAATAGTTTAAATCGAATTTTACCCTTAGGTGAGTTTTTAGTAAAGAATATGAAAGGAATCTTTTGTCGTTTTTCCGTACGAGGTACTTTTTGACTTTTCCGACAAAAGTACGAAGAATGTTTTTTTTAACTTATACTGCATGAATGGATTTTTAAAACATTACTTCAAAGAAGCTTCCTTTACAAGTTTTCAAGTTTATTTTTAATCAACTTCTTTTATTTTAAAGTTGTATGACATGTTATGAAAGGAAAAATGTTTTTGAAGAAGAAAGGATATTTTCCTCAAGAATTCAATTCAAGTGTTTTATCAAAATTATTTTCCATCTAAGATAATAAAGGGTTCTGTTTCTATCCATATTTTTACATTGGTTCGACTATGTTGTGATGGAATTATGTCTATGAATTCCTTTATCATATATGAATTGATTTATGATGTCATGATGTTTCAAGAATCCCATTTTTGTTACATGTGTTATGCGATGATGTATGATTATGTGGCACACATAAGAAAGGATTCATTATAAGATGGGTGGGACCTATATCTCCCTCCAATGCATTGGGTAAAGATTTTATATCTCATGAGATAGACATGGCTGGAACGGAAGGTTATTTCGGTTCAGTGATACAGGACTGAAACGAGGAGTGAACTCGGTTCAGAAAGGGACTTTGTCCACTAAGATAGTCTTGGCAATGAGTCATGACTAACAAGAAATGATCTCCATGATTATGTGTGCATGCCACAAAGTTTCAAGTTTTATGTTATGATTTTGGGGATCTCATTTTCACTTCTATGATTTATTCCATGTTAAGATATTATGATCTCTTTTGCAGGTTTTGATTTTCATAAAGATATGATATGATTTTTATTTCCTTTATTTGCCCTTGCTGAGCATTTGAGCTCACCCTTTTATGTTTTCTTTTCCCCAGGTCAGGAAGATGGATATTAAGTAGAATATGCTAAAAGGGACCCTAGATATGATGAAATAAATGGGAGACACTGTAGAAGATTTATGAACCAGTTGTTTATGTTTCCCAGTTTCTAAAGACACTATACCTATACGGTCCTTTGTGGTTTTGTCATATGTTGTAATAAGTGTGCTTCAATTTTGAAGTATTAACAATGTATGTAAAGTGTGGGTCGTTATAATAACAATCATGTTATGGAGTCTGTTTAATAGAGACTATTTAAAAGCATATATCTTTCTGTTATCCATTGAATGAAAGTAGCATGAATAACAGGATTTGATATTGTATTCATGATATTTATTTTCCTCCTAAACAGAATATGAATTGGGTTCATTTTCCATAAATATTGTTTGGAGGACACCATATATAGTAATATGTTTTACATAAACAGCGATAGAAATGATTTTGTCCCCAATATCATTGACTGATACTACCTTTGTAATGCCCCATCCCCAAAAGTCCGACATCAGTGCATTATTACGTATCATTGTCATGATCACAAAAGATAATGTCTCGAAAGACCGATTAGTTCCAGTAGCCTCGTAATCACTAGATACATTCATAATGTTTACATTACATCATAAAGTGAAAACTACAACAACATATTCTCTCCATATTCCAAACTCATATCCTCATACTATCCCTGTAGGTCATTCATAAAATAATTATTCACATCCTGGGAAAAATAAAACATAAGAAGGGGTGAGATCAGATGCTCAGTAAGGATAACAATATAGTGGAAACCTTCATAAATAAGAATTAATATTTAAGGAAATTTATAACTAAAAAACCTATAAACTTGAACATCAACATAATATGGAATGATAAAATGAAATAATTCCATTTACTTATTCACATGGATATTCTACTAGATGAATTGTCACATGAAATATCAATATGAACGTTCTTAAAAATGGAATGCATATTTCCAGACTATCAAAACCACATAGTCAAGGCCTTGTGCCAAGACTACAAATAAGATTTTTTGAAGACCTTGTGCCAAGACACTTGTTTGGATCATGATACCTACTGATGCATCGAGAAGCTATGGAGGGACCCAACCTTCAATTACTATGACCAATTCATTCCTCATATGAAAATTTTGAAACATAACATAAACATTTGTATTAAAACTAGCATATGAAATGTCAATACTTTATCCACAAACCATGAATGGTATAGAAATTACACATCCACAGTCAAACATAACTCATTCTATACAATATAGACGATTATATTGTATCATTTTATCCTCAATCAAGAATAATGAAAGATATTGACATAGATGAAAATAATCATCAAATCTATTAGAGACAAATATCCCCATTTTTCTTGAAATCATTTAAAAGTCACACTATTTGTCAAGAAGACATTTAAAAATAGATTTTTGAATAAATTTTACCATATCATTTTGAAACATGAAAAAGTAATTTTAAATTTTAAATTTTAATTTCCATATAAATGAATCCTTGAAAACATTTTTAAAACATGGACATTAATGAGAACGATTTAGAAGAATAAATCTTTAAAACATTTAAAAATTATATTTTAATTAGAGTTTCTAACCAAAAGAGAGACACTTGAATACAAATAATTGAGGTAATAAAAACGTTGTAATATCATGAGAATAAAGGGATACATGATATACTATTTCAAAGTACATTATATACACCATATAAAAGTTATTTGGGGTATAACAACAAAGAAGTCTTAATGTAATGTAAATTGAGATGAAATATTTTATAAATACCGTATATTTAGGTTAAGGATAAATAAATGAAATAATTATTTGTGAAAATATGAATACACTAAATATGATTGGATATTATGTTTAAATCAATCAGAGGACATTCACACATATTCTTGTAAACACATCACTAATGGATTGATATTTTACTCAACAAATGGAGATTCAGTTAAAATTACTCTTATCAAGTTCCATATCGACGACTTGAGAATTTATCAATGGAGTGATTATGTGTATCAAAACTATATCCAAAAAATGGGTAGTGGAAATTATGAATAAGAAAATGTTAGTGATTCCACACTTAATCTTGGAGTAATATAATCAATGAAGTATGCGTAAAGCCGAATGAGTGGAAATTGAAATTTTAGATTCCCTTATCAATTTGGTAACTGACGAATCAGACACCCATGACAGAAGAATCATACAATGATGATGTAAATTTCCATAAATTAATGTATATTACACAATGAATACAATAATGGGCAGTACACACACCACATGTAATAAAGAATATGTAAACAATGAAACTCTCACAGAATTAAAAGTGAGATAAGAAACACCTTACTTTGTACATTATCCTTGGCTGAGGGTAGTTTAACCTCTTGTATAATGGTGAAATTATTTTTTGTTGAATTATAAAATAATCATATATATTAATATTAAATCATATATAATCTTTTAACAGTGATTTATTGATAATATCTTAGTATTATCATCGTTTTAGGTGTTAATGGATTTGTTTTCCATTATATTCTTTGTTATTTGAGCCATATCTGTTATGTAGGGGATGTATCTTATTAATACATATAATGATATCATGTCATTAAACATTATTTTTAATAATCAAATGAAATTTAGTCTTGAATGGATATGATGGGGAATTAATCTCATCGCGTTCATGGAGACAGTAATATGTGCATATGCACGAGAGACAATATCATTTTTTTGATATTAAAATAATATATAATTGGATGGTATATCATATATAATAAATCATTATTATGTTATATTTATTATTTAAATTAATTATAAATCATTATTATACCCATTCAAATAATAATATATTAAATAACAATTACACATTGACGTGGAGATGGTAGGCCATACGTACACACGTATGGTGACAATTCATTCAAAGGATGGATAGAATAATAAATATGGTTGTACCATATTTATAATAACATAATTGTATATAGAAGATATATTATTTATTATTTTATAATGGAAATAACAAATAAAGAAGAAAAGGAAGATGAAATGAACATGAAAGAGGGTTGTGAAAACAATACCTCTTCTTCGAATTCTTTATTTTGATTAGATCAAAAGGACTCATTAGGTTGTCTTTCTGATCAAACTAATGACTCTAGGTTGAATTGAGAGAACTTTAGAGAATATTTGGGTAGGGTTAGGCCGAACCAAAAGTCTTTTATGGTATGAATTTGAGATAAGGGAGAGTGCCCTTTTATATGAGGGGTGTGGGGCACCTTAGGAAAAGCTAGAAGAATTATTTTATAATAAATTCATATTCACTTTATAATGGAACCAAAGTAGATTATGTAAAGGTTAAATTTGGGATGGGTCTAAATCATTTCAACCAATATTTTTTAGATAGGTTTGGGTCACTATATAAACATTATATTTTAGTTTTAACTCATATTTAATTAGTTTGACATTTACCATGTCACTTTGTATTTTTGTATTATATAGTTTATAAAAATACTATATACATCCAAGAGACCCCCAAGTTGTCCATTAATGATACACCTATAATGATATAAGTCCTTTGGCCGAAACATATATTTTTAGGAACAGTATATCAATTAATAATATAATATTTATTTTAAAAACTCATTTATGGAAATTTTGACAATATTAAATAATTGATTTTATTTAAAGTCTTAACAACTTTATTAGTTAGAACCTAATTAATTTAATAAATCCTAACAAGTAATATTAACCAATAGAATTCTTGGATGACATGAAAACATTCAAATTAAATTTTTTATCAATTATAATACTAATTATTTTATTCTTTTATTAATAAGTAAAATATTGCATCATTATTGTGTCATAAATAAATTTTATTATTCAATGTATAAAAATCTTAAATAAAATACCATCATGTAGGAATGGTTTTTATCTTTATAATTAATATTTATAGTCGAAAATATAACATATATAACCCTATGTAAAAATTGTTTTTCTAAAAGATATAAGCTTATGTGATTTTTGTATTTACTTAAACTCAATTAATATTAAGTGTCCTTATCACTATCATGTGGATCCATGGGGACCCAAAAATCGACACAAAGATTCCCATGGTCAGAAATTTATCAACCAATAGGGTGAGGACACGTTTTAGGGTAAATTAATATTATTATAATATTATTTTACTACCCTTATTTACCTAATTTACCTTTTAACCATGGTAAATAAAATATTTACTGAAATAATTATTCAAAATGTATAAAAATAAGAGATACCTATTTACACGATTTGGACATCCTGATTAAAAATAAGGAATCCATTTTTCAAATTCAAAACACATAAGTGGAAGAAAATTAAGTTATAATTAATTCCCGATGTCAAAACAAAAAGCGTGTTTTTATGAAATAATAACTATAAAACATTGACACTTGTTTATGTCGAGTTTAAATGTGAAATTATGTCCAATGACCAAAATTGTATTAAATGGTAAAAAATATATTGTAAATATAACTCAAACCCACTTAAATTCATAATTTTCCACTATTCATTATTACGATTAAAAAATTTGTTTTTAATTAAAATTTAGTAATTTTCACTATTCATCAAAATATAAAAGTTATCCCGAAAGTACCAAAATTTTACCCTAAGCTAATTTAGATATTTATAATCCAAAAATGAAGTCAATTTTGAATGATAAAATGTATAAAATCTAAAAAAGTGAGTATTACTCTTCATAAAGGCTTGATTGATTGGTTGTGGTGTGTGTTAGAACATGAAGTTGGGTACAACACACGCTACTGTATTATTCAAAGGGAAGCGTACCATAGAATATTGGTGTTTTACATTATTCCCTCCTTCAATAAATTGCGTCCTCAGAATTTGTAAAATTTTTATTGTGAATATAATGGAAAGTCCCACATCAGAAAATGAGTCAACAAAACTATCACTATAAAAGAATGAAAGAGAAGTACACTGGTCACCTGAGATAACCTATAATAGGATTACATGTAGAAAAACATGTATATGGATGATAAACTAAGTGACAAGTTCTGATTAAGAGGGATATAAAACATGATCCGGAGAAAGTTAACAACAAGAAAACCACAAACTTGTGATGGGAAAAACAATCATTAATTTCCAATTAGGAAAATAAACGGTCAATATTTTTTTATGTTACATTAAATAAAGATGAGGAATTCATTTATGAGATTGAATAAGAATAGTAAGAGATATAATTACTTTTTAAATAATGTTTCATTCATTATATATTTCAACTACTAACTCATTTTTAAATAATGAGTATTCCAGAAGGCTTGGTCACACTAGAAGAGATAGAATAAACTTCTTATAGAACTAGATGATCCACAAACGGTATACTATATAATTACCTTTTCTTCAGAGATTAATAAAAATGAAAATGGTTAGTATAAGATCTGATTATCCCCTAAAAGGATATTCAATTAAAGAAATAAAAACTATTCATAATTTATAAAATTAAACCAACAATACCCCATGTTAAATAAATAGCATTCAATTAAAAATTGTCCTTAAAATCCTTCAATATAATCCAAACTAATATTGAATCCCCAATCTTAGAAGAATTTTGTTATGTAGTCTTCCACGTTAAATTGTATCTCTAAATGACATCAACTACTCTTAAAGTCACATACATAAAAGTATTTAACCTAATCACATATTCTCTATTATAGGTAAATCATTTCCATAAATAACCCTAATAACTATATATCCACAATAAAAACATAGATAAAAATCCACTGTTACTCATAAAATGAAATCCCATAGTGTTCTATTTTCCTTGGGCATATACTGTTCCCATAAAAAAAATATCTTCTAAAATAACATTTATCACTTAATTAACAAATCATTTTCCTGTAATAAGGGTATTAATTTGATAATATATAAGACCCCAAATCAACTTATTATTGATCAATAAAATCATTTAACTAAAAAAATAGTCACATTAACTAGGTACTTCACGTAGTCTAGTGGAATGTGATAAACCCCAATCACACTTTGGTTGTGGGTTCTATTCCCACAACATTGTACGACGCGACGGGTTGTCACACGATCTGTGTGTAGTCCTTTTTCAAAAACTATATTTTATAACATTACCAAAATGAGTAAAATTCCTCAAAACAACAACAACATAATTTAACCACAAATGTTTTCTCCTACCTTGCATTTTCATCCCAAAATATAATAACTTTGAATTTCCTCAAACCCAATGATCATATAAAACCAAATGGTTATTTATAACTATATCCAAAAAAGAAAAGATAAGTATTCCTCAAATATCGTTTTTCACATGACAATCTACAGGGTTACAAATACAAGAAAAACGTATTCCAATGTAATCCCATAAACAATGAGTACTACTACTTTTTAAAAATTTATCCAACCATTTATTACCACATAACTTTTTCTTGGACCCAGAAAATATCCTATAGAATCGAGAATTCACTCGGGTAATGTCTAGGTCCCCTACATTTATGACCAATGGCTGTAAATGGATTCATGGGACCATTTTTATTTTCTTCCATAGTACTCTTCATTTTTCATCAGCAAATCTTTGCTTTATGTCCTTATTTATCGTAGGTAAATAATTTCATTGTTACATTGAGACACTTTTATGGGTGTCTCCTTCCACATTTCCTACATGATGGAAATTGACGATTCTTTTCTCCATGGTCTCCATTGCTAGAGATCTTATCATTCATCACCATTCTCTTCTTTGTTGAGTCCGGGAGTTGGTTAATATATATGTTGTTGATCATATTTTTGGAAAACTCATTTGGAATGAACACGATATCTTTTACGCCTATCAACATTTAATTTTGTTGCTCATTGCCACCACTGTTCCCTCCTTGTACATCATTCACAAATTTAATATGAATTCCTTGGAATCCAGCCATTGACTAGAACTAGAAAGCATTGTGTGAGTAACAGTAGTGATAAAATCATTTAGAGAATATCATGACACCATATTCTCAATTTGAATCACCTTAGGATTAACCAAGGTCATTTATTCTAATCTTATATTAAAATACATTAAATCCGTTTGTAAATAAAATGTAAATTATACTAAGAATATCCCCTAGGACTGTCGTAACCAATAGTACAGTAAGGCCCATTATTGTGCACCAGTTCCCGTTCGAGTCAAGCTCAAAGCGGTGTTTTCATGTTTTACCCATAGGTAAATCTGTGCCAGAACAGCTTCTACCTGCTCATATCCATACATGGATGTATTTCATGGAAAACTCAAAAAATCCCTACAATAAAAAATTTCTAGGAATTTCTTTTATTCTAATCTTCAAAGTCTATCTAAGGGCTATGTTCTCTAATCAGAGTTTATCTAAAGCTAGCTTCCAAGGTTTGTAATAAACTTCTCTTGATACCAACAGTAACGCCCCGACCCTAGAAGCCCTGAGTTGGTGCATTATTACATATCAATGGCATTATCACAAAAGATCATGTCTTGAAAGACTGATTAGTTTAGTAGCCTTGGAATCAATAGATACATTCATAAAGTTTACATTACATCATAATGTGAAAAACTACAACAAGATATTGTCTACATAGACCACACTCATATCCTCATACTATCCTTGTATATCATTCATAAAATACTTCTTCACATCCTGTAAAAAATATAACATATAAAGGGTTGCGCTCAGATGCTCAGTAGGGATAACAATATAGCAGAAACATTCATAAATAAGAATTAATATTTAAGGCAATGTATAACTAAAACAAAAGCCTTTTAAAGTTTTACTTCAACATAATATGGAAAAGGTAAAATGAAATAATGAAATTTAATTATTCACGTGTATATTCCACTAGATGAATAATCACATGCAATATCAATATCAACATTCATAATAATGGAATACATAATGCCAAACTATTATAACAACATAGTCAAGGCCTCTTTCCAAGAATACTAATAATATTTTGTCAAGGCCTTATGCAAAGACACTAGTTTGAATCATGAGACCTGCCGATGCATCAAGAGGCTATAGCAGGCTGCACCTGTCACTTACTAAGTCCAATGCATTTCTCATATTATAAGTTTGAAATATAACCAAAACATTCATATTAAAACTATCATATGAAATGTCAATACTTTATCAATAAACAATAAATGGTATAAAAATAGCACATCCAAAGTCAAACAAAAAACATTTGATACAATATGGATGATTTTATTGTATCAGATTAACCTCAATCAAAAATAATGATAGATATTGACAGAGATGAAAATAATCATCAAAACTATTAGAGATAAATATCCCCCTTTTCGTGAAATCATTTAAAAGTAACACTGTTTGTCAAGAAGACATTTAAGAATAGATTTTTGAATCATAGTGTCCCATTACACTTTGAAACTTTTAAAAGTAATTTTAATTTTTAATCTTTATTGTCCATATAAATAAATCTTTAAAACATTTTTAAATCATGGAAATTAATGAGAATGATTTAGAAGAATAAATATTTAAATCATTTAATAATGATATTTTAGTTAGATTTTATAACCAAAAGAGAGAAACTTGAATACAAATAATTGAGGTAATAAAAACCTTGTAATATCATGAGTATAAAGGTATTCCTGATCTAAAAGGTCAAAGTACATTATATACACCATATAAAAGTGATTTGGTGTATAACCACAATGAGGTCTCAATGGAATGTAAATTGAGATGAAATCTCTTATAATGATTGTATCCTTAGGTTAAGGATAAATCAAAAACATAATTATGTGTGAAAAATATAAATACACTGAATTTGATTGTATATTAAATGTAAATCAATCAGAGGACATTCACACATATTCTTGTAAAATCAACACTAATGAATTGGATATTTAACTCAACAAATGGAGATACTCTTATAATTACTCTTATCAAGTTCATATCGATGACTTGAAAATTTATCAATGAATTGATTATGTGTATCAAAAGTATATCCACAGAAAGGGTTGTGGAAATTATGACATAAGAAAATGAATATTGATATCGCACATAATCATGGATAAAATAATCGATGAAGTATACGTAAATCCAAATGAGTGGAAATTGAAATTTCAGATTCTCTTATCAATTTGGTAACTTACGAATCATACACCCATGAAAGAAGGATCATACAATGATGATGTAAATGTCCATAAATTAAAGTATTTTACACAATTAATACTATCATGGGAAGTACACACACCACATGCAATAAAATTGTGGTGAACAATGGAAATCTCACTGAATTTAAAGTGAGATAAGAAACCCATAACTTTGTACTTTTTTCTTGGTCGAGGGTATTTTAACCTCCTATATAAAGGTGAACTAATTTTTATAGAATTATACAATTATCATATACATTAATATGATATCATATATGATCTTTTAACATTTATTTGTTGAAAATATCTTAGTATTATCATCGTTTCGGGTGTTAACAGATTCGTTTTACTTTATACTATTTATTATGTGATACATACATGTTATCGATGGGATGTATCTTATTCATATCCAGAATTATATCATATCATTAAACATTATTTTTAACCCTCAAAATAAATTTATTCTTGAATGGAAATGATGGGGAATGAATCTCATCGCCTTCGTGGAGATGGTGATCCGTACGTACGCATGAGAAAAAATATAATTCTTTTGATATTAAAATAATATATAATTTCATGTTATATCATATATATATAATCATTGTCATTTTATATTTATTATTTACATGAATTTCACATCATTATTATACCCATCCAAATAATAATATATTGAATAATAAATACACCACGATGTGGAGACGGTAGGTCGTACATACGTACGTATGGTGGCATGTCATTCAAAGGATAGAAAGAATAATGAATATGGCTGTACCATATTTATAATAACATCATAGTACATAGAATATACATTATTTATTATTTTATAATAAAAATAAAAAATAATAAAGATATGGAAGATGAAAAGAACTTTAAAGAGGGTGGTGAAAATATTACCTCTTCTTCAGGTTCTTCCTTTTGATTTGATCAAAAGGGCTCATTTGTTTGGCTTTATAATCAATCTAAGGCCTCTAGGTCGATTTTAGGGATGTTTAGATAATATTTTGGCTAGGTTTGGCCGAACCAAAAGGCTTTGAGGGTAATAATTTGAGAGAAAGGGAAGTAACCTTTTTAAAAAATGGGTGAAGGGCACCTTAAGAAAAGCTTGAAATATTATTATATATAAATTCATATTCGATATCTAATGGTTCCGAAGTAAAATATTTAAAGGTTAATATGGGGATCAGCCGAAATCCTTTCAACCAATATATTTTAGGAAGTTTTTTGTCACTATATTAACTTTATCATGTAGTTTTAACTCATAGTTTAGTAGATTGACATTTACCATGTCACATTGTATTTTTATATTATATAGTTAATAAATTTACAATATACATCCAAGAGTCCCCCAAGTGGTCCATTAATGATACAACTATTATTATATAATACCTTTGGCTGAACCTTATATTTTTAGGAATATAATATCATTTAATAATTTAATATTTGTTTTAAAAACTCATTTATGTCAATTTTTTTAATATTTAATAATTTATTTGTGTTAAAGTCTTAACAACTTTATTAATTCTAAAAAAATTAATTTAAGAAATAAAAACATGTCATATTAACAAATTAAATAATTTTATGTCATCAAATCATTCATATTATATTTATTTCAACATTTTTAATACTTATTATTTGATTCTTTCATTAATAAGGAAAATACTACATCATTATTGTGTCATAAATAAATTTAATTATTACATGTATAAATATTATAAATAAAATACAATTATGTAGTAAATCTTTTTATCTTTCTAATTAATATTTATATTCGAAAATATAACATATATAACCTTATGTAAAAATTGTTTTTATAAAAGATATATGCTTATATCATTTTTCTATTTACATTCACTTTATTAATATAAATTGTCCTTATCGCCTAAAAGTGGCTCCATGGGGTCCCAAAATCAACCCAAATATTACCATGGTCGGAAATGTATCAACAAATAGGGTTAGGAAAGGTTTTAGGGTAAATTAATATTATAATATTATTATTTTTTACCCATATTTACATGATTTATCCTTTAACCATGGTAAATAAAATATTTGCTGAAATAATTATTCAAAATATCTAGAAATAAAAGTTACCTATATACACAATTTAGACTTACTGATTCCAAATATGTATTCCATTTTTCAAAATTCAAAACACAAAATTTGCAGAAATTAATTTAAAATTACTTCCGGTTGTCAAAACAAAAAATGTGTTTTTAAGAAATTATAACTATCAAAAGATTGACACATTTTTATGTTCGGTTTAAATGTAAAATTATGTCCAATGACCAAAATTGTATTAAATGGTAAAAATATATTTTAAATATACTTTAAAACCACTTAAATTCATAATTTTTCACTATTAATTGTTTCGATTAAAAAAGTTTTATTAAATTAAAATTTAGTAATTTTCACTATTCATAAAAATATAAAACATATCAAAAATGTAACAAAATTTCACCCTAAGTTAATTTTGATATTCCGAATCCAAAAATGAAGTCCATTTTTAATAATAAAATGAATAAAATTTTAAAAAGCTGGTATTAATATTCATAACGGCTAGTTTGATTGGTTGTGGTGTGTGTTAGAAATCGAAGTTGCGTACAACACACGCTACTGTATTATTCAAAGAGAAGCATACCATGGAAGATTGGGGTGTTACAACCTCTTCTCATTTGGAGAAGAAATAGATATTTGTTATGATGTATTTAAACTACTATGATGTATATGAACGGTATGGTACAACTATATGCATTCTTCATGTATCGAATGGGAATGAGTATTTTTTGTAGATAATATGGAGGTTGGATGATGAAGTTGGCATGAACATGGTAGGAGTGACAATTCATGGTGAGTTTTATGAAATCATGTGTCATAATGGGCTAGTAGTACCCATGAATTCAAATTTGGATTTAAATATTGTATCCTAATAGGTGAGACTCAATGTCTCCAGCAAGACAATATTCTAAAATATCCACAATTCGTATCCATAAATAAATTAGAGGGGGAACCATCCTTGCCTCAATTTTTATGATTTTCAGGGGATTTGGGCCATCATGAAGGTCCAAGTCAGCCACTCATAGTCATATATTATCTTAACCATCTATATCCAATGGGATACATCAATTTTGGATATAATCCATGATAGTAATTATCCATCATGTGGTGGGAACATATGTATTAGGTATAGGGAGACCTCATTGATATACTCTATTATGAAATGATGAATATGTGATAATATAATGAAATGGGAAATGATGATTATCTTTTCTTCCTAGTATGGATCTTCTACTGTTTTAGATGCATTCATCAATGTAACTATCTAATAATTCTATTTTTCTAGATATGTGATAATGATGGTAGTGAGTGGAATTCATCTATTATCCCTTAGACATAGTCATGCATGGGAATTATCTATTTTTTATTATCTCATTATCATCTCTGGTCATGTTGATAACCAATTTCAAATCACCAGTCACCTTCATTTGGTCTACAAGTATATTTAGTTCCTTTTCCAATCCTTCGATGAGGTATTAATATCTCACCTCATTATTTTTACGACATTTAAATAATATGATAGATTATGGAAATAATTCATTTTCTATATAGAAAAAAATAATCCATTAACAACATACTTGAGTATTTAGTACTCCATTCACCAACCTTTTGGGACACTGGATAAAATTTAAAAACACATTTCTCACATTTAAAATACTTCCTTAATTTTAAATACCTCTTTACCCAAAAAATATGAATTTTACAACATCGGTTCAACATACATGTTCTCTATAATTTAATATTTCATGGATTGTCCTTTTACTTTATTCCAAGGAAAAAAATATGTCTAACTATTTCAGAATAAATTACCACCATGCCAAAAATTTTATTAGCATAGGATAGAGAGTATATTCATAAGTGGTTCATTGTGATAAACCAATAGGACCATGTGTTGATGTTGTTAGTTACTTAATTTTGAGAAAATAAATATTAATACCAGGTAGCTTATCTCGATATCTTAAAAATGTTTCTCCTCATATTGTTTGATTCTACTAATATAATGAAGGGTATTTTTATTTCTAGAAAAAAAATTCTATCATGAGGATGGCTCCCAATGATAACTCAACAAACATAAAAAATATTAAGATAAACTACCCTCGAAATCATTCATTAATACCAGTGTAATAAATAGGTATTTATTTTGATTTTCAAATTCATCCAACAATTATATGCTATACAAATATGGGACTTACTTATTAATCTACCAGGTAAAGGGAAAACACATTTTCTTAATGTTTACTATAAACCTCCAAATATAGGCCAACTTTACTCGATTTTCCCTCATATACATCATGTTTCAAGGGGATGAGGCGTAATGTAATTTTTTTCTTAATATCAACTTTGATGTTGATATGAAATACAATAAAGACAAGGATGATCGCAACGTCACCCCAAAAAACAATTTAATGGATTAATATTGATAGTATTCAATCAAATAATTTAGAATATTGTCCATAGACTATTCAAATTGTTATAATTCTATCAGGAATGAAGCACTAGATCACCAATGTAACATTTAAAAAACATGAAAAAAACATTTAAACAATTAATAGATATCATGATGGTATGCGGTGTGGTAATTTTTCAATGTGAAGAGAATGAAATGATATTAGAATACTCATTTGATGGATTTGATGGTTTTGGAATCATAAAATTCTATGGAAATTTGTATATGTTAGTTTCATGAATATCAATCTAAGAAAGAGAGTTCATGATAACAAACCGTTTCATCATTTTTGAGTTTCGTGATTTGAATCGAATACTCATCATTTAGACAATATAAGTTGAAATCTATATGGTCTATGAAAAGATTATTTTTTGAAATTTTATTCTTTATAAGTACAATTATGGCTAGCCATTTTGGATGTTCTTTCTCTCGGATGATGTTGGACTTAATGTGTTATTCACCACGTCTTAAATTGATGATGAATGATTTAGGTGAGTTCTTCTGGTTGAATTCTTGTATAACCAATTATCATCTGATAAAATCATTTGACGGTTGGTCACCCTATTTTTATGGCTTGCAATCTATGTATAATTACAAGAGATCACAATCTATTGCAACTTCAGTATGGGGGTATATACCATTTGTTCTTTGGGAGTCATTGATTAACTAATCAAATTGGGCCATGGTTATTTATCAATAACAAAATTTATTTCTCAAAGTTCATCAACAAATGGTGGATATTCCATCCTAAAATGCCGCTGTAGAAGCCATTAGTTCATCCTCTTCTTCACATTCCTCAAACAGTAATTGTTTTTCACTTCCACAGAGGTAAGTGATGAAAAAAATTCCTCGTAGTGACGATTGGAGTCGTTATTTATAACTCAAGAAGATTAGGAAACAATTTCTGACTCACTTGTTATAATGACGCATTATTGGATTCCTGGCTGAAAAATTATGGACTAAAAATGAGACTTTTCATTTTTCTACTATATTCATGACAAATTTTCTACTACCATCCAAAAGTGATGGTATTTTTTGAAGATCATGTGTAACAATGAATATTTTCTCATCCTTATATTAATTACAATCATTATTTAACATATAATTGATAAATTATTTACATTATTTGGGCCAGATGTCACCGATTTCATTGATGATGTCACAAAATGAGTTCTGGAATTCATGCTTACACATTTTATTTGAATGATGGGTAGAACATACTTTTCAATAAGATTCTTAAAAGGGTTATATTGGATTATCTATGTAAATTTTAAGCATATATATGAGTGAAATAATTAGCCACATCGTCTTCCCCTTCACTGTGGTGGTACCATAAATCAATGTATTGTTACTCATAAGATTTCGAGAGGTCGTTTTCAACATTATGTGTCTAAAATTTACTTTTGATATAGTACACGAGGAATTCTTGTTGCGACGATGGAATTGATGCATGATGATGTAGCCAAGGTCTTCCCAATATGACATCGAGTGTTGTATCCTATAGAACAACCTTGAATTCTGAGTTAGAATCTGGATCCTCAAACTATTCTCTTCGTGGGATCTCACTAAAAGTATTTTTATCACTATTTTCCTAATGTTGTAACATTATAGTGGAGGGGTACAAGTGAGGTTTTTTGAAACCTTCTTGGAATAGTGTCTGGACTAGAATGTGGTTGAATACCAATATAATATCAATAAAGGATCATCAGATATTGTTGTTATTTATACTTCCAGATATATAAATGTTTCTGAAATTGCAATATTTGATGGAATAATTATCATATTTTTTGATGGAAATGATTGTGGGACATTATGTGTTATCATTATATTCATGATACACTTCAGTGGTAGTAACCATAGATTCAAATTTAGAATGGATTTACAAATACTCGATTCGTTCTTACCAAAGGTCTTTTGTCAGACATAGGCCATCTAGGATTGATAAAATTTTCCTATGAAAGCCTACTTTAATCAATAAATCATATTTCTAGTTCATTTTTATGTTATTAAATGTATAGGGATTTCCATTTGGAGACCCCATTGGATATGATGTACCTAATTTTGATGCAACGCCCCATGGAATCTGAGCTGAATGTGTCACCACTCTTGGTGGATTGGGCTGGCTAGGCCTAGCTACACACTAAGGATGATTAGGTGGTATAATATCCACTAGTCAATCATTTGGGACAATAATTTCATGGAAGATCCTATCATGTGTGTTGGAATCCCATTTTTTTGGATTTTGATAGCGATACTTTCCAACAGTTGCATTTGTTTTGACGGTTCTAACAATTTTATAATTACGGTAATGTCTCATAGAACAACCATGTAATCCCTTGTACCCCAATCCTAAAGCCATCTCCCTAGAGTTTCCCATTCATGAGTATAAATATGAGGGTCATAAAATAAGTAATCATTTTCTATGGGATCCATTAGGTGAAAAAAGTTAATGAAATTGATAATAAACACATTATTAGATAAATATTTCATTTGATGGGTCCACCCTCATTGTATCATTTTTAATGGTTGTGCCCATGATTCTAGGTATATAGACGAAAAATCTCCACATTTATCCTATTTTTACATAGAGGAAAGGAATTTGATATATATTTTTATTGTGTCTGGACCCACAATTGGAGATATGGGAATCACTACATAACTCATCCGAATGAAAATATTTCTAAACGTAATTATGGAATGGTTCCCTATGCCGATATGATTTGAATGACGGAAAAAGCGGGATTTTTTATGGAAACAAAATTGACTAACATGGTGTCTCTACCTATATAATTATAATGAGAATAAATGGAAATATAATTCATGAATAAGGATTCTATATGTATGATTGATTTTTACATAGGGAAAAGTAGGAATTTTATGTTCTTAGTCTGGACCCATGATAAAAGATACAGGCATTGCTACATAGCTCATTCGATTGAGAATAATGCCTCCCATTGTTCTTAAATGCACCTTTTAGTATACCATCATGCGATAAAGACATGACAACAGTTGGGATTCAGCTTATAAAGGTTCACATGTTCCACTCTATTGTAGATGTGAACCGAGTGGGGCTTATACATTAGACCTTCTAATACATTCCTCCTCCTGTCCATCCAAGAGGGATTGTTGACCCACTGATGATATAAAGGGATGTGATAAGGATTTACACCTGATATTGATGACCATATTTCAAGGGCAACAAATACTTACAACTATTGGTATTTTGGGTTTCTTTAATGTCAAATGAGGGAGATATTACCATTGAAGCTTAATTCCATGTTGTATGGATGGTGGTGTCTTGAAATTTTATGTCATATGAGAAGGAAAATATTCTATGTTACATATGGTCTTGAAATGAATAAGGAAATTCCGCATAATTTTATGTCATGAGGTATTGAAAGTATGTCATTCCATTTAAGGTCATGAAACAAAGACTATCTACATAGTTTCACATTGTGTAAATGGGATGTAACTAGTTCTATGGAGTTTAATGTCCCACATCATTGTCAATATTACATTTTAAAATATGAAACATATAATCATCAACATTTCATCAGTTTCATTCATAATGATTTACCCATACATTAATATCAAGAAATAGGATCAATTAGAGTTGACCATATATATTGCGTAATGTCCTTCTATCATTGACTCAGGTATTGGATATTTCATTCATGATAACATTGGAGTCCTAAGGGCCAGTTCCATGTCTCTTTGGATGAATGAGTGGAGGAATAACATTTGATAAAGGCTCAAGATATTTTATTTTTAATGTGTTCCATGTGATATAATGTGTGGTAAATGTTATCATCTAATCACTCCAATTCTTCCATTCATTTCATTGAATGGTCATCTATAGACAGCTATTCATATATTGCTATACATAGTGATAATAATTGAACCTAAATGGGAGGGATAACATATCCTCCAAAAATAATTGAGTATAATTTTTACTATATAGAATTATGGGTTTCATTATGATAATCTCGTAAATTTTTAATGGTCATGTTATTTCTATACATTTTAACAATATCTATCATGTTCTGGAGTGTGTTTTATAGAGGCTTTTTAAAATCATATATGTATCTCTTATCCATTGAATGAAAGTAGCATGAATAGAAGGATTTGATATTGTATTCATGCTATTTATTTTCCTCTTAAACAGAATATGATTTGGGTTCTTTATCCATCAATATTTTCTGGGGGACCCCATATATAGTAATATGTTTTACATAAACAGCGATAGAAATGATTTTGGCCCCAATATCATTGACTGATACTACCTATATAACGCCCTGACCCCAGAATCCCAGCGTAGGTGCATTATTACGTATCATTTGAATGATCACAAGAGATCATGTCTTGAATGACCGATTAGTTTATTATCCTTTTAATCACTAGATACATTCATAAAGTTTACATTACATCATAAAGTGAAAAACTACAACAACATATTCTCTCCATAGACCACACTCATATCCTCATACTATCCCTGTAAGTCATTCATAAAATAATTATTCACATCATGGGAAAAATAAAACATACAAAGGGGTGACCTCGATGCTCAGTAAGGATAAAAATATAGCGGAAACATTCATAAATAAGCATTAATATTTAAGGCAATGTATAACTAAAAAAGCCTTTTAAACATGAACTTCAACATAATATGGAAAAGATAAAATGAAATAATGCCATTTACTTATTCACATGGATATTATACTAGTCAAATAATCAAATGCAATATCAATATCAACTTTCATAATAATATAATGCATAACGCCAGACTATCAAAACCATATAGTCAAGGCCTCGTGCCAAGACTACAAATAAGATTTTGTAAGGGCCTTGTGTCAAGACACAAGTTTGTCTCATGAGACCTACCGATGCATCAATAAGCTATAGTGGGCTCCATCCATCACTTACTAAGTCAAATGCATTCTTCATATGAAAATTTTGAAACATAACATAAACATTCGTATTAAAACTAGCATATGAAATGTAAATACTTTATGCACAAACCATGAATGGTATAAAAATTGAACATCCACAGTAAAACATAACTCATTCAATACAATATGGAAGATTATATTGTATCATATTATCCAAAATAAAGAATAATGAAATATATTGACATATATGAAAATAATCATCAAAACTATTAGAGAGAAATATAACCCTTTTTTCTTGAAATCATTTAAAAGTCACATTATTTGTCAAGAAGTCATTTAAAAATATATTTTTGAATCAAAGTGTCCCATAACACATTCAAACTTTTAAAATTAATTTTAATTTAAAAACATTAATATCCATATAAATATATCCTTATAACCATTTTTAAAACATGGACATTAATGAGAATGATTTAGAAAAATAAATCCTTAAAACATTTCAAAATGATATTTTAGTTAGAGTTAATAACTAAAAGAGAGACAATTGAATAAAAATAATTGAGGTAATAAAAACTTTTTAATATCAAGAGAATAAATGTATTCATGATATACTATGTTAAATTATATTATATACACCATATAAAAGTGATTTGGTGTATAATAATAATGAAGTCTTAATGGAATGTAAATTGAGATGAAATATCTTATAAAGACCGTATCATTAGGTTACGGATAAATCAAAGAAATAATTATGTGTGAAAAATATGAATACAGTAAATATGATTTGATATTCCATGTAAATCAATCAGAGTACATTCACACATATTATTGTAAAAACATCAATAATGGATTTATATTTAACTCAACAAATGGAGATTGAGATAAAATTAGTCTTATCAAGTTCATATCGATGACTTGAGAATTTATCAATGGAGTGATTATGTGTATAAAAATTATATCCACTGAAATGGTAGTGGAAATTATGACATAAGAAAATGAATAGTTATTCCACACTTAATCTTGGAGTAAATTAATAAATGAAGTATGCGTAATGCCGAATGAGTAGAAATTGAAACATTTGATTCCCTTATCAATTTTTTATCTTTCGAATCATAAACCCATGATAAAAGGATCATAAAATGATGATGTAAATGTCCATAAATTAAATTATATTACACAGTGAATACAATCATTGCAGTACACACACCACATGCAATAAATAAGATGTGAACAATCGAAATCTCACATAATTAAAAGTGAGATAAGAAACCCCATACTTTGTACTTTATCCTAGGTCGAGGATAGTTTAACCTCTTTTATAATGGTGAAATAATTGATATTGAATTATACAATAATCATATATATTAATATGATATCATATATAAACATTTAACATTGATTTATGGATAATATCTTAGTATTATCGTCGTTTTGGGTGTTAACAGATTTGTTTTCCTGTATATTCATTGTTATGTGAGCCATATCTGTTATGGATGAGATGTATCTTATTAATATACAGAATTATATCATGTCTTTAAACATTATTTTTAATCATCAAATGAAAATTAGTCTTGGATGTATATGATGGGTAATTAATCTCATCGTGTTCGTGGAGACGGTAATCTGTACGTATGCACGAGAGACAATATCATTTTTGAAATTAATATAATATATAATTGGATGGTATATCATATATAATGAATAATTATTATGTTATATTTATTATTTACATGAATTATACATCATTATTATACCCATTGAAATAATAATATATTGAATAACAATTACACATTGACGTGGAGACGGTAGGCCATACGTACACACGTATGGTGACAATTAATTCAATGGATGGATAGAATGATGAATATGGATGTACCATATTTATAATAATATCATCTTATATAGAATATAGATTATTTATTATTTTATAATGGAAATAACAAAGAAAGAAGAAATGGAAGATGAAAATAACTTAAAAGAGGATGGTGAAAACAGTAACTCTTCTTCGGTTTCTTCCTTCTGATTTGACCAAAAGGGCTCATTAGGTTGGCTTTCTAATCAAAATAATGCATCTTGGTCGAAGTGAGGGAAGTTGAGAGAATATTTCGTTAGGTTTAGGGCGAACCAAAAGGCTTTTAGGGTATTAATTTGAGAGAAGGGTGAGTCACCTTTTATAAGAGGGGTAAGGGGAACCTTAGGAAAAGCTAAAAAAATTATTTTATTATGAATTCATATTCAGTTTCTAATGGATCAATAGTGGATTATTTAAAGGTTAATGTGGGTATGGGTAGAAATACTTTCATCCAATATATTTTAGACAGGTTTGTGTCACTATATTAAACTTATATTTTAGTTTTAACTCTTAGTTAATTAGTTTCACATTTACCCTGTTACATTGTATTTTTATATTATATAGTTAATAAACATATTATATACATACATGAGACCCCCAAGTGGTCTATTAATGATACACCTATCATGATATAAGCCCTTCGTCCGAACTTTATATTATTAGGAATATAATATCAATTAATAATATAATATTTATTTTAAAAACTCATTTTTGTAAATTTTGACAATATTTAATAATTGATTTTATTTAAAGTCTTAACAACTTTATTAATTCAAAAAAAAATTATTTAAGAAATATTAACAAGTCATATTAACCAATAAAATTTTGGATGGCATCCAAACATTCAAAGTATAAATTTTTTAACATTTATAATACTAATTATTTGTTTCATTCATAAATAAGTAAAATAATGCTTCATTATTGTGTCCTAAATAAATTTAATTCTTCAATGAATAAAAATTATAAATAAAATAACATTATCTAGGAGAGATTTTTATATTTATAATGAAAATTGATAGTCTAAAATACAACATATAAAACAATATGTAAAAATTGTTTTTCTAAAAGATATATGATTATGTCATTTTTTTATTTACTTTAACTTAATAAATAAAAAGTGTCCTTATCATCAACAAGTGGCTCCATGGTGTCCCCAAAATCGACCCAAAGATTCCCATGGTCAGAAATGTATCAGCCAATAGGTTTAAGACACGTTTTATGGTTAATTAATATTATTATATTTTTATATTTTTACCCTTATTTTCCGGATTTACCCTTTAACCATGGTAAGTAAAATATTTACCAAAGTAATTATTCAAACTGTTTAAAAATAAGAGTAACCTATTTACACAATTTGTACATACTGATTCCAATTAAGGAATCTATTTTACCAAATTCAAAACACATACTTAGATGAAATTAAATTAAAATTAATTCTCGCTTTCAAAACAAAAAGCGTGTTTTTAAGAAATAATAACTATAAAACATTGACACTTGTTTATGTCAGGTTTAAATGTGAAATTATGTCCAATGACCCAAATTGTATTAAATTTTAAAAAATATATTCTAAATTTAATTTAAAACCACTTAAATTCATAATTTATCACTATTAATTATTTCGATTAAAAATGTTCTATGTAATTAAAATTTAGTGATTTTCACTATTCATCAAAATATAAAAGTTATCCGAAAAGTATTAAAATTTCACCCCAAACAAATTTCGATATTCTAATACACAAAATGAAGTACATTTTGAAATATAAAATGTATAAAATCTCAAAATTTGGTTATTACTATTCATAACGGGTAGTTTGATTGGTTGTGGTGTGTGTTAGAACTCGAAGTTGCTTACAACACACGCTATTGTATTATTCAAAAAGAAGCGTACCGTGGAAGATTTGGGTTTTACATTCTCACCACCTTCAATAAATTGAATCCTCTAAATTTTTAAAATTGGACTTGGGAATATAATGGAAAGTCCCACATCAGAAAATGAGTCAATAAAAATATCACATTAAAAAAAGAAAGAGAAGTACACAGGTCACCCGAGATAACCTATACAAGGATTACATGTAGAAAAACATGGATATGGATGATAAACTATGTGTCAAGTTCTGAAGAAGAGGGATAGAAAACATGACCAGGAGAATGTTAACAAAAAGAAAACCAAAAACTTGTGATGGGTAAAACAGTCATTAGTTTCCAAGTAGGAAAAGTAAACAGTCGTCATTTTTATTTTTTAGATAAATTAAATAAAGATGAGGAATTCATTTCTGAGATTGAGTAAGAACATTAATAGATATACATACTTTTTAATTAATGTTTAATTCTTTATAAATTTCAACTACTAACTCATTTTTAAATGACGAGTATTCTCGATGGATCAGTCACACTAGAAGAGCTAGAATAAACTTCTTATAGAATCACATAATCCACGAAGGGCAAACTATATATTTACCATGTCTTTTGAGAATAATCAAAACGAAAATGGTTAGTATATGATCTGATGATCCACCAAAAGGATATCCAATTAGTGAAAGAAACAGTAATCTTAATTTCTAAAATTAAACCAACAATACCCCAAGTTTAATAAATATCATTCAATAAACAATTGTCCTTAAAATAATTCAATATAACCCAAACTAATATTGAATCACCAAACATAGAATAATTTGGTTATATAGTCTTCCACGTTAAATTGTATCTCCAAATGACATCATCTACTCTTAATGTCACATACTTCAAAGTAATTAACCTAATCACATATTCTCTATTATAGGTTAATAATTTAGATAAATAACCCAAATCACTATAAATCCACAATAAAAACATAGATAAAAATCCCCCATTACTCCTCAAATTAAATCTGATAGTATTCTTTTTTCCTAGGGCATATAGTGTTCCAAAAAAGTAAACATATTCCAAAATAACATTTATCACATAATCACCAAATCATTTTCCTACACTAAGGGTATTCATTTGATAATATATAAGACACTAAATCAACTTATTATTGATCAATAAAATAATTTAACTAAAAAAATTAGTCACACTATCCCGGGACTTCACGTAGTCCAGTGGTAGGTGACAAATACCAATCGCATTTGGTTGTGGGTTTCAATCCCACAGCTTTGTCCGAAGCGACGGGTCGTCCCATGATCTACAAGTTGTCCTTTTTAAAAAACTATATTTTATAACATTACCAAAATTGAGAAAAAATTTCAAAATAACCATAACAAAATTTGACCACAATTTTTTTTTTCATACCTTGAATTTTCATCCCAAAATATAATAACTTGTAATTTCCTAAAAGCCAATGATCACATAAAACAAAATTGTTATTTATACCTATATCCACAAGAGAAAAGATATGTTTTCCTCAAATATAATTTACCACATGGCAAACTGTAGGGTTACAAATACAAGAGAAAATTATTCCAAAGTAATCCCATGAATAAGGAGTACTATTACTTTTTAAAAATTTCTCCAACCATTTATTTCCACATTTCTTCTTATTTGACCAAGAAAGTATCCTATAGAATCAATCATTCACTTGGGTAATGGCCAGGTCCCCTAAATTTATGACAAATGACTGTAAATGAATTCTTGGGATCATTTTTATTTTCATCCATAGTACTCTTCCTTTTTCATCGGCAATTCATCACTTTATGTCCTTATTTCCCACACGTAAAGCATTTCTTTGTTCCATTGAGACACTTTCATGGGTGTCTCCTTACAAATTTCCTGCATAATAGAAAATGGGGATTCTTTTCTCCATGTTCTCCACTACTAGAGCTCTTATTATTCATCACCATTCTCTTCTTGGTTGAGTCCAGGAGTTGGTTATATATATGTTGTTGATCATATTTTTGGAAAACTGATTTGTTATGAAGGAAATATATATTACGCCTATAAACATTCAATTTTATTGATCATTTACACCACCGTTCCCACCTTGTACGTCGATGTCATTGTTACTATGAATTTATTGGAATCCAGCCATTGACTAAAAATAGAAATCATTGTGTGAGTAATAGTAGTCATAAAATAATTTAGAGAATATCATGACACCATATTCTCAATTTGAAACACCTTAGAATTAACCAATGTCATTTATTATCATCTTATATTAAAATACTTTAAATCGGTTTGTAATGAAAATGTAAATTATCCTAAGAATATCCTCCAGGAGTGTCGTAACCATGAGTACAACAAGGCTTGTTGTCGTGCACCAGTTCCCGTTCGAGTCTAGCTCAAAGAGGCGTTTACGGGTTTTACCCATAGGTACATCTGTTCCAGAGACGGCTCTACCTGCTCATATCCAGACATGGATGTATTTCTTGGAAAACTCACAAAATCTCTACAATATCAAAATTCTAGGAAGTTCTTATATTCTAATCCTCAAAGTCTAACAAAGGGCTACGTGCTCTAATCAGAGTTTATCTAAATATAGATTCCAAGGTTTGTAATAAACTTCCTCTGATACCAACAGCAACTCCCCAACTCTAGAAGCACTGAGTCTGTTCATTATTACTTTTCATTATCATGATCACAAAAGATCATGTCTCGAAAGACCGATTAGTTAAGTAGCCTTGGAATCACTAGATACATTCATAAAGTTTACATTACAACATAAAGTGAAAAACTACAACAAGATATTGTATACATAGACCACACTCATATCCTCATACTATCCTTTTATTTCATTCATAAAATACATCTTCACATCCTGGGAAAAATAAAACATAGAATGAGATGAGCTTAGATTCCCAATAAGGATAACAATATAGCAGAAACATTCATAAATAAGCATTAATATTTAAGGAAATTTATAACTAAAATAAAATCCTTTTAAACATTAAATTCAACATAAAATAGAAAAGGAAAAACTAAATAATTCCATTAACTACTCACATGGATATTCTACTAGATGAATAATCACATGAAATATCTATATCAACTTTCCTAATAATGGAATACATAATGTCAGACTATCATAACCACATATTCAAGGCCTCGTGCCAAGAATACAAATAAGATTTTGTCAAGGCCTTGTGCCAAGACACTAGTTTGTCTCATGAGACCTACCTATGCATCAAAGAGCTATAGCGGGATGCACCCGTCACTTACTATGTCCAATGCATTTATTATATGAAAAGTTTGAAACAGAACATAAAAATTCGTATTAAAACTAGCATATGAAATGTCAATACTTTATCTAAAACCCATGAATGGTATAAAAATAGCGCATCCACAGTCAAACATATCTAATTTGATAAAATATGGATGATTTTATTTTATTAGATTAACCTCAATCAAGAATAAAGAAGGATATTGACATAGATTAAAATAATCATGAAAACTATTATAGAGAAATATCCCCCTTTTCATGAAATCATTTAAAAGACACACTATTTGTCAAGAATCCGTTTAAAAATAGATTTTTGAATCAAAGTGTCTCATAACACATTGAAAATTTTAAAAGTAATTTTAATTGTAAAAAATTAATATCCATTCAAATAAATCCTGAAAACATTTTTCAAACATGGACATTAATGAGAATTATTTAGAAGAATAAATCATTAAAACATTTAAAAATTATATTTTAGTTATAGTTTCTAATCTAAAGAGAGACACTTGAATAGAAATAATTGAGGTGATAAAAACTTTGTAATATCATGATAAAAAATGTATTCTTGATATACTATGTCAATGTAAATTATATACACCATATAAAAGTGATTTGGTGTATAACAACAATGAAGTCTCAATGGAATGTAAATTGAGATGAAATATATTATAAAGACTGTATCCTTAGGTTAAGGATAAATAAACGACATAATTATGTGTGAAAAAAATAAATACACACAATATTATTGGATATTCTGTGTAAATCATTCAGAATACATTCACACATATTCTTGTAAAAACAACATTAATGAATTGGATAGTTAACAAAAAAATAGAGATAGAGTTAAAATTACTCTTATCAAGTTCACATCGATGACTTGAGAATTTATCAATGGAGTGATTATTTGTATCAAAATTATATCCATATAAAGGGTTGTCAAAATTATGACATAAGAAAATGAATATTGATTTCACACATAATATTCGATAAAATAATAATGAAGTATACGTAAAGCCGAATGAGTGGAAATTGAAATTTTAGATTCCCTTATCAATTTGGTAACTTGAGAATAATACACACATGAAATAAGGATCATAAAATGATGACGTAAATATCTAAAAATTAAATTATATTACACAATGAATACAATCATGTGCAGTACACACACCACGTGCAATAAAAAAGTGGTGAACAAAGGAAATCTCATTGAATTCAAAGTGAGATATGAAACCCCTTACTTTGTACTTTTTTATTGATAGAGGGTAGTTTAACCTCCTATATAATGGTGAGATAATTTATATTGAATTATAAAATTATCATATACATTAATATGATATCATATATGATCTTTTAACATTTATTTGTTTATAATATCTTAGTATTATCATCGTTTTGGGTGTTAACGGATTCGTATTCCATTATAATTTTTGTTATGTGTGCCATACCTGTTATGGATGGGATGTATCATATTCATATCCAGAATTATATCATGTCTTTAAACATTATTTTTAATCATCAAAAGAAATTTATTCTTTAATGGATATGTTGGGGAATGAATCACATCGCGTTTGTGGAGACGTTAATCTGTACGTACGCACGAGCGACAATATCATTATTTTGATATTAAAATAATATATAAATGAATGTTTTATCATATATAGAGAATAATAATAATGTGAAATTTATTATTTACATGAATTAAACACATTTATTATACCCATCCAAATAATAATATATTGAATAACAATTACACTATGACGTGGAGACAGTAGGTCGTACATACGCACATATGGTGACATATCATTCAAAGAATGGATAGAATAATGAATATGACTATACTATATTTATAATAACATAATATTATATATAATATACATTAGTTATTATTTTATAATGGAAATAAAAAAAATGAATAAATGGAAGAAGAAAAGAACTTGAAAGAGGGTGGTGAAAACATTATCTCTTCTTTAGGTTCATCCTTTTAATTTGATCAAAAGGGCTCCTTAGGATGGATTTATGATCAATATAAGGCCTCTAGGTGGAATTTAGGGAACTTTAGAGAATATTTTTGTAGATTTTGGCCAAACCAAAATTCTTTGAGAGTATTAATTTGATAGAAGGGTGAGTGACCTTTTATAAAAGGGGTGAGGGGAACCTTAGGAAAAGCTAGAAATATTATTTTATAATATATTCATATTCGGTTTCTAATGGCTCAAAAGTGGAATATTTAAATTTAAAGGTGGGGATCAGTCGAAAAAATTTCAACAAATATATTTTAGACAGATGTGGGTCACCATATTAACCTTATCATGTAGTTTTAAATCTTAGTTAATTAGTTTGACATTTACCATGTCACTTTGTATTTTTATATTATATAGTTAATAAATTTACAATATACATCCAAGAGACCCCCAAGTGGTCCATTAATGATACAACTATCATTATATAAGTCCTTTGGCTGAACCTTATATTTTTAGGAATATAATATCAATTAATAATATAATATTTGTTTTAAAAATCATTTATGTCAATTTTGAAAATATTTAATAATTTATTTTTGTTAAAGTTTTAAAAACATTATAAATTCGAAAAAAAATTAATTTAAGAAATAATAACATTTCATACTAACCAATAAAATTATTTTATGACATCAAAACTTTCAAATTATATTTATTTCAACATTTGTAATACTATTTATTAGATTCTTTCATTAATAAGGAAAATACTGCATCATTATTGTGTCATAAATAAATTTAATTATTAAATGTGTAAAAATTATAAATAAAATACCATTATGTAGGAAATAGTTTTATATTTCTAATGAATATTTATAGTAAAAAATATAACCTATATAACCATATGTAATAAATTTTTTTTCTAAAAGATACATGCTTATGTCATTTTTGTATTTACTTTAACATAATTAATATAAAGTGTCCTTATCACCTAGAAGTGGATCCATGGGGTCCCAAAATCAACCCATAGATTTCCATGGTCGGAAATGTATCAACCAATAGGGTTAGAACACGTTTTAGGGTAAATTAATATTATTATAATATTATTTGTTTACCCTTATTTACCAGATTTACCCTATAACCAACGTAAATAAAATATTTACCGAATTAGTTATTCAAAATGTATAGAAAAAAGAGTTACCTATTTACACAATATGGACATTCTGATTCCAAATATGGAATCCATTTTTCCAAATTCAAAGAATAGAAGTTGGAGAATTAATTTCAAATTAATTCTTGCTGTCAAAACAAAAAACGTGTTTTTTTTAAAAAAAAATTACTATCAAAATGTTGACACTTTTTTATGTCCGGTTTAAATGTAAAATTTTTTCCAATGACAAAAATTGTATTAAATAGTATAAATATATTCTAAATAAACTTTAAAACAACTTAAATTCATAATTTTTTGGTATTATTTATTTTGATTAAATAAGTTTTTTTAAATTAAAATTTTGTAATTTTCACTGTTCATCAAAATTTAAAACTTATCCAAAATGTATCAAAATTTCACCCTAAGATAATTTTGATATTATGAATCCAAAAATGATGTCCATTTTGAATGATAAAATGTATAAAAATTCAAAAATTGGGTATTACTATTCATAAAGGCTAGTTTGATTTTTTGTGGTGTGTGTTAGAACTCAAAGTTGCGTACAACACACACTACTATATTATTCAAAGAGAAGTGTACCATGGAAGATTGGGGTGTTACAACCTCTTCTCATTTAGAGAATAAATAGTTATTTGTTAGGATGTATTTGAACTACAAGGATGTATATGAAGGGTATGGTACCACTATAAGCATTCTTCATGTATCGAATTGGAAATAGTATTTTTCTATAGATAATATGGAAGTTGGTTGATGAAGTTTGCATGAACATGGTAGGAGTGACACTTCATGGTGAGTTATATGAAATCATGTGTCATAATGGGCTAGTAGTACCCATGAATTCAAATTTGGTTTTAAATATTTAATCCTTATAGGTGGTACCCAATGTCCCCAGCAAGACAATATTCTAAAATAACCTCAATTCTTATCCATCAATAAATTAGGGGTGGAACCATCCTAGCCTCAATTTTGATGATTTTCATGGGATTTGGGCCATCACGAAGGGAAAAGTCAACTAATCATAGTCATATATTATCATTCCCATCTATATACAATGGGATACATCAATTTTTGATGTAATCCATGATGGGAATTATCAATCATGTAGTGGGAACATATGTCTTAGGTATATGGCTGACTTCATTGATCTACTCTATTATGAATTGATGAATAGGTGAGAATATATGAAATGGGAAATGCTGATTATTTTTTCTTCCTAGTATAGATCTTCTACTATTGTAGATGCATTCATCAATGTACCTATCTAATAATTATCTCTTTTCTAGATATGTGTCAATGATGGTAGTGGGTGGAATTCGTCCATTAACCCTCAGATATAGTCATGCATGGGAATTATCTCTTTTTTATTATGTCATAATCATATCTGGTCATATTGATAACCAATTTAAAATCACCAGTCACTTCCATTTGGTCCACAAGTATGTTCAGTTCCTTTTCCAATCCTTCTATGAGGTATGAATATCTTACCTCATTATTTTTACAACATTTAAATAATATGATGGATTATGGATATAATGAATTTTCTATAGAGAAAAAAACAATCCATAAACCAACATTCTTGGGTATTTAGTACTCCATTAACCAACCTTTTATGCTAGTGGATAAAATGTAAAAACACATTTCCCACATTTTAAATACATCCTAAAATTTAAATATCTATTTAAAAAAAAATAATTTTATGACATCGGTTCAACATAAATGTTCTCTATAATATAATATGTCAGGGAATGTCCTTTTAAATCATTCCAAGGAAAAGAATATGTCAAACTATTTCAGAATAATTTACCACCATTCCAAAAATCTTATTAGCATAGGATGAAGAGTATATTCAAAAGTGTTTCATTGTTATAAACCAATTGGACCATGTGGTGATGTTGGTAGTTACTTAATTTTGAGAGAATAAATATTAATACTAGGTATCTCTTCTCGATATATTAAAAATGTTTCTCATTATCATGATTGCTTCAACTAATATAATTAAGGGTATTTTCATTTCTAGAAAAATTTTCAATCATGAGGATGGCTCCCAATGATAACTCTATGAACATAAAATATATAAAGATAAACCACCCTCAATATCATTCATTAATACAAGTGTAAACCATATGTATTTATTTTGATTTTAAAATTCATCATATCAATCGATGATCTACAAATATGGGACTTCCTTCTTCATCAACCAGCTAAAGGGAAAACACATTCTGGTAATGTTTACTATAAAGCTCCAAATATAGGCCAACTTTACTCAATGTCCCCTCATATACATCATGTTTCAAGGGGATGAGACGTTATGTAATTTTTTTTAATATCAACTTTGATGTTGATATGGAATACAGTAAAGACAAGGATGTTCCAAACGTCACCCTAAATACACATTTTAATGGGTTAATATTCATAGTATTCAATCAAATCATTTAGAAAATTGTCCCTAGACTATTCAAATTTTTATAATTATATCAGGAATGAATAACTAGATCACCAATGTAACATTTAAAAAACATGAATAAATCATTAATCATTTGATGCATATCATACTGGTATGCGGTGTGGGAATTTTTCAATGTCAAGAGCATGAATTGATATTAGAATACCCTTTTGGAGGATTTTAGGGTTGTGGAATATTAAAATTCTATGGAAATATGTATATGTTAGTTCCATGAATATCAATCTAAGAAAGAGAGTTCATGATAACAAATTGTTTCATCATTTATGAGCTTCTTAATTTGAATCGAAAAGCCATCATTTAGACAATATATGTTGAAATCTATATGGTCGATGAAAAGATTATTTTTGTAAATTTTATTCTTTATAAGTACAATTATGGCTAGACATTTTGGATATTCTTCCTCTCATATGATTTTGGACTTAATTTTTTTATTCACCATGTCTTCAATTATTGATGAATGATTTAGGTGAGTTCTTCTGGATGATTTCTTGTATAACCAATGATCATCTGATAAAATCATTTGATGGTTGTTCACCACATTTTTATGGCCTGTAATCTCTGTGTAATTACGGGGGATCAAATTCTAGTGCATCATCTGTATGGGTGTATATACCATTTGTTCTTTGGAATTCATTAATTAACTAATCCAATTGGGACATGGTTATTTACCAATAACCAAATTTATTTTTCAATGATCGTCCAGAATGGTGGATATTCCATCCTAAAATTCTGGTGGAGAAGCCATGAGTTCTTCCTCTCATCACATTCGACAAACATTAATTCTTTTTCTCTTCCACAGAGGTATGTGATGAAGAAAATTCCTTGTAGTGAAGATGGGAGTCGTTATTTGGAACTCTGGAAGATGAGGAAACTGTTTCTGACTCACTTGTTATAATGACGCATTATTGGATTCCTGGATGATAAATTATGGACTAAGAATGAGACTTTTCATTTTCTACTATTTTCATGACAAATTTTCTAGTAACATCCAAAATTACTGGAATTTTTTTAAGATCATGGGTAGCAATGAAAATTTTCTCATCCTTATATTTATTACAATCATTATTTAACATATAATTGATAAATTATTTATCACCATTTGGGACTTCTGTCACCAATGAAATTAAATATGTCCCAAAATGAGTTCTGGAATTCATGCTTACACATTTTATTTGAATGATGGGTAGCACATACTTTTAACTGAGATTCTTAAAAGGGTTATATTGGATTATCTATGTAAATTTGGAGCATATATACGAGTGATATAATTAGCCACATCTTCTTCTCCTTCTTGTTGTAGTGCCATAAATCAATGTATTGTTACTCATAATATTTTAAGAGGTCCTTTTAAACATTAAGTGTCTAAAATTTACTTTTGATATAGTACACGAGGAATTCTTGTAGTGACGTTAGAATGGTTGCATGATGATGTAGCTAAGGTCTTCCCAATAGTACATTAAATGTTGTCCCCTATAGAATGACCATGAATTCTGAATTAGAAACTGGATCTTTGAACTATTCTCGTTGTGGGATCTCACTAAAAGTATTTTTATCATTATTTTCCTAATGTTGTAAAATTATAGTGGAGGGGTACAAGTGAGATTTTTTGAATCCTAGTTGGGATAGTGCCTGAACTAGAATGTGGTTGAATACGAATCTAATATCAATAAAGGATCATCAGATATTGTTGTTATTGATACTTCCAGATATATAAATTTATTTGAATTTACAATATTTGATGGAATAATTATCATATTTTTATAATGATATGATTGTGGGACATTATGTACTATAATTATATGCATGATACACTTCAGTGGTAGTAACCATAGTTTCAAATTTAGGACGGATTTACAAAGACTCAATATATTCTTACCGGAGGTCTTGTGTGAGACATAGGCCATCTAGGATTGATAAAATTTTCCTAAGAAATCCTAATTTAATAAATAAATCATATTTCTAGTGAATTGTTATGTTATTACATGTATAGGGATTCCCATTTGGAAAAACCATTGAATAGGATGTACCTAATTTTGATGCAATGCACCATGGAATATGAGCTGAATGTGTCACCACGCTTGGTGGATTTGGCTAGCTAGGCCTAGCTACACACTAAGGATTGTTAGGTGGTGTAATATCCTCTAGTCGATCAGTTGGGACAATAATGTTATAGAAGACCCTATCATGTGTGTTGGAATCCCATTTTTTGTGGATTTTGATAGAGATATTTTCCAAAAGTTTCAGTTGTTTTGACGGTTCTATCAATTGTATAATTACGGTAATATCTCCTATACCAACCTTGTAATCCTCTGTACTCTCAATCCTGAAGGCATCTCCCAAATGTTTCCCATTCATGAGTATGGATATGAGGGTCATAAAATAAGTAATCATTTTCTATGGGATCCATTGAGTAAAAAAAGTTAATGAAATTGATAATAAACACTTTATCGGATAAATATTTCGTCTGATTGGTCAACCCTCATTGTATCATTTTTAATGGTTGTTCCCATGATTCTGGGTCTATAGGATTGAAGTATCCTAATGATAAAAAACATCTGATATGGTACATATTCATATTATTACGATTTCATTTTTTACATCCATCAAAATATCTTTCTAAAGGAATCACCATTAATGGGAAGAACTATTGATGAAGTTGTCAGTCATGTAGCAAAAGAGTTTTAGTGAATATTTTGGACGTTTTTTATTTTCTCAGAGGTCATCATGTGATTGATGTATTGTTTCCCTAGCCATCATGTAACCAAAATTATGCATACTCTTTTTCTAATATTATTTCCAAAAATTTAACTCTTCTAGATTAGTAGTAGAAACATACGCATCTAGTAAGCCGACATTTTATATAATTTTTGAAATAATTTTTTATAGATTTCCATATATTTACTTGATAATTAATGTGATTAATTTCGATTTTATTGGAATAAGAATCATGTAATTCCAAAGAAGAGGTGCAGAGAATTTCAATTTTTTCAAAACACGGCATGACTGGTCTGTACAGAATGTGTACTATTAATTCACAACATGGAAAACTTGTGATGAAATATTAGGAACATGATGAGAAGCTAGAAAGAAGATATCCACAATAAGTCATGAACTCCAGATACACCACGTGACGCCATTAAAAATAGTTACTAAACCCTTTTTGAGAAATCTACGCAACGAGATAGGTGGATATTGGTACACATTGTTAATATCTAGTACACGATGTGTAATCGGTCAAACATCATAAATCCACTAGATAGGTGTGAGGTACATGGTAGATCCAAAATTGACAGTTGTATATTAATATTGATGATACATGAAGTGCACCTATATTACCCATCACGATGATATTTTTCTATAAATACAATAGTGAGATACAATAATTCATAACATTTTCAAATGAGTTTCTTCCATTTTTTACCACCATTTGAGTTCTTTCATCTCTTTTCCCCAAAAACTCTAATATTTCTCATATTTTAAATTTTTAATCAATCCATCATTTATGGTGTTATTTTTCATCAACACCTATGAATCCCCATTGTTTCAATTCAAATCAGGCATCCTCAATTTAAATAAACATGTATGATTAATTTATT